>CM044317.1:53404729-54029729 GCA_024291935.2 Okapia johnstoni
AGGTATACCCAGGGAAGTGTCCGTGAAGTTTTCCAGACAGCACTTCATAGCATTCTTTCCTCGGGCACATTCTTGAAATACCCTACTCCTGCAATTTCCTGGGTACAGAGGTAGCCTATTTAGGAGAGAATGCGTGAGTAGACTTCCTCTTTCTGCCTTCATGACTTTGGAAGTGAGCAAGATGACCAGATTATGCTTCTTTAAGATCTGCTTGTTTAATGTTTCCTAGTTTTATGAGAGTAAATTAATGCTTCAAATCCAGTTTCCCATTATCCCAGTGAAGAGAGTCTTGCTGGGCGCTGCAGATTTTCCCCTCCAATGAGTGAGAGAAGATAATAAACGAGTCTAGGCCACTGGCAAGATGCATAGGCAGCCTCAGAGTGAATCATAATCACAGTACATTTGTAATAAAGCCCCAGTTTAGATGCAAGCAGGCAGCAACATTAGTTGGTCAAATAGCTCAAGGATATTGAATGAAAAACTTACTGTTCATGAGCAATAATAACATTTGCCCTTCTGTTTTTATTTATGTGATTGAAAAGTGTCTGGCTTATTCACTGAAAGAAATTTTCATTTCCTGATACTCCTCTCAATATTCAAGCAAGTAAAATAGAATTAACTAAAAATGGAATGATATAATCTGTTTTAGCTGAAATGCTAGAAGGGCAAAGAATGATTGAGCAAGCACTCCGTGACTGCTTTAATGTGACCTTTAATAAGCGAATGTGAGGAAGAGATACTAAGCTCTCTCTGAAAAAAAAGTTAAATATGTATACTCTCCCCTCAAAATACAAGCCTAGGGAACAATGAGCCCTTAGTTGAATTTTCTCCTCTGCATGACATTTCTCTGTTGTCTCTCACTGAAATGAAAAATTTCAAAGTGAGAAAAAAAACCCTGAAATATTATTCTCAAAACCAAATAAGGCTGCCGTGTCCTTCCATCAGCCCCAACAGTTGCTTCCAATTATTGTGACCAGATTTTCTCATTTCTGCATTTTAGAGAGACAGTATTCGAATTTCAGGAGGAAAGCTGAGAATTGAATCATGTTATGTAAATGCTCAAGACTGTAGCAGCAGTCTAGAAGAGATGGAAAAATTCTCTCTGGATTTGAGTCAAAGATACAGATTTAAATCCCAGTCATTAGTTTTCAAATAATCATGGTAATGATGAAATTAGTGATGACAAAGATGATGATGATGACAATAGCCAGCATCTGTGGAGTGCTGACTGCAGACATGGCACTGTTCAAATGCTTTCCACGTACTAACTCATTTAATCCTTATAAAAATTCTTTGAGGCATGTCATATTATAATCCTCACTTTACAGTTGAGAACAAATGAGGCACAGAAATGCTAAGTAACCTCCTGAGGTCACACAGGTACGATAACAGACACCATTCACCCAAGATCGGCTTCTCTCTGGGCATATATCTAGCGGACATTTCCCAGCCTCTTTTGCAGGAAAAGTGGCCACTGGACTAAGTACCAGCTGATAGAACATGAGAGATGTGTATCATTTCTAGACTAAAGCTCTTCAGAAGCAGGAGTGTCCCCTCTATGGTCTTTGACCATTTATTTGCCTTCTGAGTGAGGACTATGCTGAGGCTCAGGGGGATGGCAGAGCCACAGGTTGAAGGGGCACCAATGACTCCCACCAATCAGGAACATCCTTGGAGCATCACAGAGATGGAAAACAAAGTTGAACTCTGTCTAAACCGTTACACCTTTGAGGGTCTGCTTGTTACCACAATAGAGCCAGCTCCAATTAACAACCCAGGAAGTGCTGGAATCAGTATGTGAATCCAGGCAGTCTAGCTGTATCATCTACCAAGGTTAAATCACTTCACCTCTTCATTTGAAAAATGGGAATGATTATTATTACCTGTCTGTCCAGGCTTCTAGGCTGGTGTCCTGAGGTCTCCTGAAGAAGAGTGAATTCTCTGCAGCTCCTGAGGAAATCTGGGACAGAATTAGAAGTACCCTAGGCAAGGTGTTCTGCTTGGTTTTGGTTAATAGTCTACCTGGGATCAAGCTTTGCCATAGCTAGAGCAAGGATACTCTTTTCTGCAGACCTTAGTCATCAACTTGCCACCTATAGGCTCCATGAGGCTCTTTCTGCTGTCCACCTTCTCCAGATGAGATGTCTTCTGGCCCAGGGCTGACTCAGTGCATCTCTTCTCTGTCATGTGTGCCATGGCCTACCCTTTAGGGGGTTTGCCTTTTAACAGTGCCTGTTCCCCTAATTCCAGTCCCCCTCACTGTAACTTGATTCTCTTTCCTACCTGTCTACTGCTGGATCCTAGTGTGATATAAACCAACTTGCCTAACTTTTCACCCTGATAATATATGTCCTGCCTTACCTGGCAGGGTTATTGTCAGGTTGAATTTTAGGTATAAAATTGTGTTTCACATGTATGGTGTAAAATTTGGTATTGTTATTAACATGTTTAAATTTTTAAATATCAAGTGAAAGAGGCAATTTTACTTCATTCAACTAGATATTAGTTGAAGAAATGGGCTAAATATTTTTAAGCAATAGTTAAAATTTTTTTTAATTAAGGTATAGTTGATTTACAATATTACATTAATTTCAGGTATACAGAATAGTGATTCAGTATTTTTACAGATTATACTCCATTAAAAGTTATTACAAGATAATATCTATGGTTCCCTGTGTTATATACAATATACCCTTGTTTCTTCTCTATTTTATACATAGTAGTTTGTATCTCTTAATCTCATGCCCTAACTTGCCCCCACCCCTTCCCTCTCCTCTTTGGTAACCACTAGTTTGTTTACTGTATCTGTAAGTTTGTTTCTGTCTTGCATATACATTTATTTGCATTATTCTTCAGATTCCACATATAAGTAATATCATACACTATTTACT
Source organism: Okapia johnstoni (assembly GCA_024291935.2). Taxonomy (NCBI): domain Eukaryota; kingdom Metazoa; phylum Chordata; class Mammalia; order Artiodactyla; family Giraffidae; genus Okapia; species Okapia johnstoni. The sequence goes on from CM044317.1 coordinate 53,407,621, forward strand.
TTTAAAAAAATTATTTATTTATTTGACTGTGCTGGATTTTATTTGTGGCATGAAGCATCTTTAGTTGTTACAAGTGGGATCTAGTTTGCTGACCAGGGATCGAACCCAGGCTGCCTTCATTGGGAGCACAGTCTTAGCCACTGGACCACCAGGGAAGTCCCTAGTATCTGCTTTTATTTGATTTGTTTCACTAAGTGTAATATTGTCTAGGTCAATCCATGTTGCTTCAAATGGCAGTATTTCATTCCTTTTATGACTGATTAACATTCCATTGTATATGTAGACCACATCTTCTTTATCCATTCATCTGTTGATGGACATTTGGTTTGCTTCCATGTCTGGGCTATTGTAAATAGTGCTGCAGTGAACATTGGGGTGCATATATCTTTTTGAATTCATGTTTTTATTTTTTTCCAAATAGATATCCAGTAGTGGGATTGTTGGATTGTATGGTAGTTCTGTTTTTAGTTTATAAGGAACCTCCATACTATTTTCCATAGTGGCTGCAGCAGTTTACATTCCCACCAACAATGTTCAAGGGTTCTTTCTCTTTTTTCAACATTTGTTATTTGTAGACTTTTTGATGATAGCCATTCCAGCTGGTGTGAGGTGATACATCATTGTGGTTTTGATTTGCATTTCTCTAATAATTGACCATGTTGAACATCTTTTCCTATGCCTGTTAGCTATCTGTGTGTCTTCTTTGGAAGAATGTCTATTCAGGTCTTTTTTCCTTTTTTTTTTTTTTTTTGATTGGCTGAAAAAAGTCAATTGTTTGCTATTGAGTAGTATGAGCTGTTATATATTTTGGATATTAACCCCTTGTTGGTCATGTCATTTGCAAATATTTTCTCCTAGTCAGTAGGTTGTATTCTCATTTTGTTGATGGGTTACTTTGCTGTGCAAAAGAGTTTATGTTTAATTAGGTCCCATTTGTTTCTTTTGCCTTTGGAGACAGATTAAAAAATACTGCTACAATTTATATCAAAGAGTGTTCAATCTATGGTTTCTTCTAGGATTTTTATAGTTTCAGATCTTACATTTAGGTCTTTAAACCATTTGATTGATTTTTGTATATGGTGTGAAGGACTGTTCTAATCTCATTGTTCTATGTATAGCTGTCCAGTTTTTCTAGTACCACTTGTTGAAGAAACTGTCTTTTCTCCATTGTATATTCTTGCCTCCCTTGTTATTGGTTAATTAACCATAAGTGCATGGGTTTATTTCTGGGCTCTCTATTCTCTTTCACTGATGTATGTGTCTGTTTTTGTGCCAACACCTTGCTGTTTTTTTTACTGTAGCTTTGTAGTACAGTCTGAAGTCTGAGAGGATGATACCTTCAGCCTCTGTATCCCAAAGTTCCTGTGGCCCCAGATGCAGTGCCGTGCTGTGGTGTGGAATGAGGCAGGCTGAGTGTTTGCTCAACTTGGGCTGGGGTACACAATTAGGTGGTTGTAGGAAACCTGGCAACTATTAGGGTAGACCTCTCTCTGTCTTGCACTGAGGGCAAGTCAGCACCTGTGCACTCCTCACAAGCCAAGTCCAGCCTTCTCCAGCCTTTCTGTCTGTCACAGGGATCCTCTAAGCAGCCAAGGGGGCTTGTGTCCTCTGCATAGGACTCCAGGACCAGGATGCTCAGTGTGTGGCTCAAATTGCTCACTCCCCAGGGTGGGTGTCTGCCAGTGTAATCTCCCTTTTCCTCTGAGTCCTCTCCCAGGGGCACAGGTCCCAACCTGATCGTTTTTCTTAGCTTCCTACCTGATGTGTGTACAGCCTTGGTTATACAGGAGTCCTTCTTCCAGTCTCCAGTTAGTATGCAGTGAGAATTCTTCCACATGTAGCTGCTGCTGCTGCTAAGTCGCTTCAGTCATGTCCGACTCTGTGTGACCCCATTGACGGCAGCCCACCAAGCTCCCCCGTCCCTGGGATTCTCCAGGCAAGAACACTGGAGTGGGTTGCTATTTCCTTCTCCAATGCATGAAAGTGAAAAGTGAAAGTGAAGTCGCTCATTTGGGTCTGACTCTTAGTGACCCCACGGACCAGAGCCTACAAAGCACCTCTGTCCATGGGATTTTCCAGGCAAGAGTACTGGAGTGGGGTGCTATTGCCTTCTCCTTCCACATGTAGATGTGTTTTTGATATGTTTATGGGGGAAGTAGAGCTTCTGTGACCTCTTACTCCACCATCTTGATCTCCACCTCTAATTTTTAAAATTTCAATATGCAGGTAAGTTTAATCAAAATACACATATTAATCAAAATATGTTTTGTAAGCAAGTTTTAGAAAGAGTTGGACTGAAAAATGAAGGTAGTGTTGAAAGTAATTATCAAAGATCACAACTGAGAAGTGTTAATAGCTGCAAATAACATATTCATTAGCTTTCTTAATGGCAAAGACTGCTGGTTCCTTTGCAGTTTCTTTTATGCAGAATTATGGCACTGAAGCAAACTGTCAATTACAGATGCTGAGATGTAGCCTTTTCAGTGCTGACCTGTAACTCTTTTATTTGCTCCTCTTTGGCAGATGCTGTCCCTGGGTATCACAAGCTCTGCCCATGAGGATGAAAGTATTTCTATAATATTCAGTTTAGTTGTTGAGATGGTTCTCTTCCAGATCCACTCACCCTGGTCATTTGCAAGGAATCGGGTTTCAGCTTCAGGCAAAGCAAATTCAGAACAAATGAAATGGAAACACCAGGATGGAGAGGGCACTTTTATTTGCTTGAGTTAGTGCCCAATACTTTATGTATATATCCCTGGTGGCTCAGACAGTAAAGCGTCTGCCTGCAATGCAGGAGACCCGGGTTTGACCCCTGGGTCAGGAAGATCCCCTAGAGAAGGAAATGGCAATCCATTCCAGTACTCTTGCCTGGAAAATTCCATGGATGGAGGAGCCTGGTGGGCTACAGTCCATGGGGTTGCAAAGAGTCGGACATGACTGAGCGACTTCACTATATATATATATACACACATATATATATACACACACATATATCCACACTATATTTGTATGTATATCTATATATGTAATAATTATAGATTTATGGAAAATTGCAAATGTAGAACAGAGAGTTCTTATACTCTATAGCAGCTTCTCCTACTGTTAACATCATATATAGCCACAATATATCTGTCAAATAAGAGACTAACACTGGGATACTATTAACTAAAGACTTTATTCTGATTTCACTAGCTTTCCCACTCCTATCCTTTTTCAGGTCTAGGGTCCTATCCAGGAAATCACCTTACATGTGTTATGATCTTGGGGGGCCTTGGCCTGCAATGACTTCAAGCAGGGCTTGGGTTCCCAGCCAGCGATTGAGGCCGGGTCACAACAGTGAAAGCACCAGATCCACAATTGACCAGTGGTCAGTGACAAGCACCCTGGCCCTTCAGCTTTGCAGAAAAGGATTCCCACAAAGACAGAAAACAGTGAAACAAATAAAGTAGTTTTTAAGAGGAAAAATAGTGCAGTACATGTAGATAGACACATGGGCAGACTCAGGGAGAGACAGAGCGGCTGAGTCTCGCCCTCGTGGCAGTTTGAGTTACTTTTATGGGTTATTTCTTCTGGGTTTCCTTTGGCCAATCATTTTGATTTGCCTGGTTCACAGTCCATATTTGGTATATCTCAGGATCCTCCCATGTGTGTGCATGCATCTCTTAGCCAAGATGGATTCTACCGCAGAGGCCTGTGGGTAGCCTGACATTAGTTAACATCATTCCCTTTGACCTCCAAGGAGCCTTTTCTGTGCATGTATGGTTGGAGACGTCTCCTGACTTTGAGAAGAAATAAAATGTGGTCTGGGCAGGGCCCAGCTTCCTCTCTTAATTGTCATGACTTGGATTTTCAGTCCACAGGGAATGAATCTGCAATCACTTTACCCCAGGGGTGAGTGGGCATCTACCTCCTGCCTAAGTAATGTCTCCTTAATCTCTTTTGGTCTGTGACAGTTACTTAGTTCCTTGCTTTTCATGACCTTGATAATTTTAAAGAGTAATGGTCATATATTATTTGTAGATTATCCCTCAATTTTTGGTTTGTCTGATGTTGTTTTGTAACTAAACTGATATAAGGGGTTTGGGGTCAAATACCACAGAGGCAAGGTGCCATTCTCCTCACATCATATCAAGGAGTGTATATGATAAGTTTATCACTGGTGATATTAACCTTGATCTTCTGGCCAAAGCAGTGTTTGCTAGGTTGCTCCAATGTAAAGTAACTCTCCCTACCTTGCCATAGTCTATCCTTTGCTAAATCAAGCAGGAAAGAATATTAAGCTGTACCTACTCCAAAATGGAATATCTATATAAGTTATTCAAAATTGTTTGTAAGGGGGACTTGCCTTTTTCCCCCACATTTATTCCTTCAACCATTTCTATCAGCCTGGACTCATGGACATTTATGTAGTAACTTGGGTTGTAACCCAGTGCTGTGTTATTTCATGGCTCAGATTGTTCCAAGTTTGTCCATTGGGCACTCTTTCAGGTTTACTCTTGAATCCTTTTGACAATGCCTATCTCTGTTACTTTTATTTATTTTTTGAGCAATGCCATCTTTTCTGAAACTGAAAGATTATCCCAATTTATTTTGTGTTCTTACTGCCCTACAGCCATCCATGTATTTAAGAAGTTCTGGTTCCTTTTACTGGAGAATCATACCTTGTATTTCATGCTTGAACAATGTTCTCTGTACAGAAAACTCTGGCACAAAGTGAATTGACCTTGGACCTAGACTGACAATTAAAGTATAGTACTATCAAGTGGTCCTACAAGGGACTTCAGGGCATGGATCCAGAAGATTTGATACTGTAGGTGAGGTGACTGTAGGTGAGGTGACTGTAGATGAGGTTCTTGGCCTTTCCAGATTTGATGCAGAGAAGCACAAATCCTTTTTCAAGCTTCTCAATGGGAATTGGGATTACTAAGTCAAATATATCTACATAACACTGCTATTGTGATCTGTGATCATTAGTCTTCTATAATTAATATTAATGCCTCTGTTACCAACAGTTGTTTCAGTTAGAGATCTCTTTTCTCAATCATAAATTGTTGGAAGTTGTTGTCTCTGGATGTTATAAACAGAAAATAGATTGGAGATGTCCTGTGTAGATTGTATATTAGAGAAAGGTTGAGTAATAGTGAATTGTCTTTTAGTAGCAGAGAAATGATACCGAAGAAGAATTGCTCCCTGGTATTAGTAAGTAAAAGGCTTTGGTTAGAATGTTCCTTAAAAAATCAAATTTACTACCTTTGTAGCAAGATAACTTATTGATATACTATTTTTATGCTTTATTCCTACTGTTGTAGAAGATTTGAAGAATAAAAGATTAATTCCCACCTACCCTCCCCTGATAAATAGTGATATTATAAGAAAAATATATTTTGTGTTTGTCCTCAGTCTCTGGCTACTAAAACTTTTGAAATTTCCTGAGTGATAGGGGTGAGAAGAGCATCTCTTGTTACTTGTAATAGTTCCCTTTCAACCACACCAGGGTTTATGCTAATGAGGTGATTCCTGGAAGGTGACAGCTGGTCAACAGAGGAACTGACCAGGCTGTTGGAGAGTTAGAACTTTCAGCCCCATCCCCTGGCCTCCTTGGAGGGTAGAGGAGCTGGAGATTAACTTAATCACCAATGGCCGAGGATTTAATCATTATGCCTATGTAATGTCAACTGCAAATTGGCACCTGCCATCTACCTCTACAAGGATTAAATCATGCACTGCTGCAGCTGATTTTGAGTAATTTTTTTTCTTTTATTCCTCCTCCTTTTCTCTCTACTTCCTTAACACACACACACACCCCCACACACAGCCACACCCATTCTCACCGCTATTTATCAGACATTAGATTTTTGATCTTGTGCTCTGGCAGTCATAGCCCCTGGGAAGAATTAGCAGTCATTAGGGACTGAGGACCAAACTCTGAGGAGCAAAGATTTCCACTAGTTGTCTGAAAGGGAGAGGGAAGGTGTTCCCCTCAAGAAAGAAAAGGATTGGGATGGAATCTCTGGAAACGATATTATTCTTGAGTTGTCTGAACTTTGGCACAGGGAGTGGGAGGTGGGAGATGTGTCCATATCTCAGCTTGTGGACATCAGGACGTACTGCTGAGATGGACACCATCAAAGAGTGCCTGACACAGGGAAAGAAGCAGTAGTGAAATAGCAGCAGCCACAGAATGAGAGCTTCTTGCAGGGCTCTTCCATAATTCTAGGGAGAGCAAGGAACCTCAGAAATGACAAGTATACATGTCAGCCTTGGAGAATGATGGATGTGGACCAGAATTGCTTTGATAAGAAAAGGAAGGAAACATTATGGCATCTGAACTGGAAGAATGGCTATTACGATTCACAGGGTTCGGCTCATCGTTGTACTCATGACTGTGATTCACTGCAGCAAAAGGATGTCGAGCACAATCAGCAAAGGGAAAAAGTGCACCAGCTGCAAGCTTCCAAGGGTCCTCTCCAGTGGATCCATGTAGCATGTGCTTAATTCTCCCAACAGTTGAGTTGAGACAATATGAGTAAAATGTTGCAAATCATGGATGCTCACTAGAGACTCCCTCTCTGGTGTTTTTAATGGCGGCACTCTCTGCCTGGCAGATACCCAAATGTAGACTCCCAGAAGGAAAGTATGTGTTCATCATAGACCACATTGTCTGTACAAATTGTTACACACAGAAGAGATACTCACTTTTATTAACTGATAAAGTTAATGATGAGAACCCTTCTGAAATCTAACTTCCCAGACAGCAGCCAAGGGCCAGCTTTGTAAGCAGGTCTTTCAGAAGATAGCATCAGATCTGCTACATGAACTTTACTTCATAACGTGATTTTAGATTCTGATGGGGTAGGACAAGTTGATAGAAGAACATTTGCTGGAGTTCCCTGGCAGTCCAATGGTTAGGACTCCACACTTTCACCATCAAGGGCCCAGGTTCAGCCCTAGTAAGGGAACCAAGATCTCCCAAGCCATGTGATATGCCCCTCCCCACAAAAGAGGAAGAACCTTTGCACTAGTCTTCCTTCAGAATGTATGAATATCACTGATGGTTTTGACTGATCCTTTGTCTCTGTTGTATCCATGGGATTTTAAATTTATGGAGGTTACTGAGTAGAGAACTTTTATAGTTTCCAAGAGAAGGGGGTGGTAGGGCATGCCCTGCAAGGTACCATAGTGAGGAAGCAGGAAGAGTGAAAATAAAGCATGCCCCAGAGCTTTTATTGTGTTTCCTACAGGAAAGGCATGGCAGAGTGTGCAAAACAGTTTAGGATTAGTTAGTTTGGATAATGTCAGTGGACTCTCGGTTCTGGGCTGGTCTCTGGTTTCCTGGTACCTGGCCCTGGCTTGACTTAGAGGGGGAGAAATACTGACTTGGTGTATGAGTTAGATAAAGGAGGTAATTGAGAACATGGACTTAGGATTCTTTGGTTTGTAGATTAAAGACATGTTTGTGGGTGAGTTACTCATTATCTCTAGGAATTAGCCAGCCCTAGGAAGGATGTTGTTTCCCCAGCTAGCAAGGGCCCTGAGATGTCAAAACATCTTAAAATTTAAAAAACATGATTACTACACCCTTATTCCAAGTTCTTACTTGCATAACAACCATGTGATCACTTACAGTTAGCCCGATCTATCTCTGTGGATCAAGTTTCCACAAATAGGCATATCCACTTACAAAGACCAAAGCATTGTTGGTACAGTTTGTGACAACTGGGACTTGTCATTGACTCTAAGGAAAATGATTTATGAACTTTTATGAAAAACATTTTATGAAATGTTTTAGGAACACTTGAGAAGATGGTTGGAAAGAGAAACAGGCATTCTAACTGGGTAGAAAGATCTATTTTATGAGAATGGAAAAGTCATATGTGAATGCTGGTTAACTATTCGATTTGCATGAACCAAAGTATAGACTGAGATAAATCCAGTTGAGTTACAGCAATGGGGAGGGGAGTTTGTCACTGGCTGTTCTTAAATGTGTGAATTGAGAAGCAAGTGGAGGTTACCTTTTGAGTCAGAAAATGAAGTACTAACAATTGTATATCAGAGAGATGAATCTGAGAGTGAAGTATTGAGAATGATTAAAGAAATGTAGGAGTAGCTTGTAGGTAGGAAGGTCAGTAATGAGGCTTATAGGGAAACAAGCCAGGAACAAACAAGGGCTGGATGTTAGAATAAAGTAAAGGAAGACTTATCTTCCAGTCATGTTAATGTAAAGAATGGATAGCAGAAAGGTGGAAACAACCCAAGTGTTCATCAATAGATGAATGAGTGAATAAATGCGGTATATACATGCAATGGAATTTTGTTGTTCAGTCGCTAAGTCATGTCCAACTCTTTGCGACTGCGTGGACTGCAGCACGCCAGGCCTCCCTGTCCCTCACTATATCCTGGAGTTTGCCCAGTGGGATATTTCAGCCATAAAAAGGAATGAAATTCTAATATATATTACAACATGAATAAACCTTGAGGACATTATGGTAAAAAACTAACCAGACACACAAAGGACTAATGGTATATGATACCACTTACATGAGGTAACTAGATTAGGCAAATCCACAGAGACAGAAAGCAGAATTATGGTTACCGTGGGGCTAGAGGGATGGGGGGAAGGGGGAGTTAATCTTAATAGGTGCAGAGGTTCTGTGTGGGATGATTTAAAGTTCTGGAGAGAGATAGTGGTGATGATTACACACTATGTGAATGTACTCAGTGACACTGAGTTGTCCACTAAAAATGGCTAAAATGGTAAATTTTAGGTTATGTGTATTTTACCACAATAAAGAAAGAAAAGGAAAGGAAAACAACTCACAACTGAATGAGTGGCAGTTGAAGAGTGACTCTGAGATGATCAGCACAGGGAACAAGATGGATAGTGGTAACTCTCAGAGACATGGGAATTTGATGGTTGGTAGAGCTGATATCAGGGCTTCCCAGGTGAGGTAGTTCAGTGGTAAACAATCTGTCTGCCAATTCAGGAGAGACAGGTTCAATTCCTGGGTCAGGAAGATCCCCTGGAGGAGGAAATGGCAACCCATTCCAGTATTCTTGTCTGGGAAATGCCATGGACAAAACCTGGTGAGCTACAGAGCATAGGGTCGCAAAGAGTCAGTATGACTGAGCACAAACACAGGAGCTGATACCAAGCTCATAGACCCTGTGTCCACATGGACCCATGAGCTTTCCCTAGTGGCTGGATGCTGACTGCACCATTACCCCTAGTTAAGTACTGTGTGAATGCTTTTCATCTGTTATAGAGGATGAGCTGTCCTTGCTCCTGTATAAAGACTACATCTTCATCTGTACATGGATCCCACTCTCTTCTATCTACTTACTTAAGGACATCAGTCTCTTTCCTTATTGTCAGTTTTCCCCTCTCTTCTGGGTTATTCCTGTTGACATACAGATATCTCCCATTCAAAACAGAGCAAAAACAAAACAATACACAACAATCTGCTTGACTCCATCTCCCAGGACAGTCACTACTCCATTTCCTTACCATTATACCAACATTCTTTGAAGTATTTCTCTTTACTTCATGTTCTCCATTACCATCCTCTCTCGAGCCCACTCCATTTAGACTTTTGTCTCTGCCACTCCTCAGAGGCACTTACTGAAGCCTTCCATGTCACTTTGGTAACTTCCATGTTACCAAATCCAGTGGCCAGTTCTCAGCTCACACATTTTTTACTCACCTGGAGCATTTGGTACAATTGTCACTCTCTCTTTGAAACATTTTATTCACTTGGCTTTCACTATTTCCTTCTCTTTTGTTTGTCTTCCTACATCCTGGGGCTCCTGCTCAATTTTCTTTGAGGGTTCTTTGGAGTGCCCTTAGGACTCAGTCTTCAAAACTCTTCTGCTTCTATCTACATCCTCAAATGATTTTATTTAATTACATCCCATCACTACAGTGATATACCTCAACTCAGAATGACAACTCAGTATATCCAACTGTCTAGTAGATATTACATTTGGTTGCCTAAGGATCATTTCAAATTTAACATTGTTTGATATTGTGCTCTTTATTTATCTCTTAAAACTGCTCCCCTCCCCCCATTCCTTTTCCATCTTAGGAAATAGTCTGGCCAAAATTCTAAAATCTTAGAATCATCCTTGATGCTTTAAATATATATATATATATATACACACATATATACAGGAGATATATATATATATGTGTGTGTGTGTGTGTGTGTCTGTATATAATATATATACCATGATAAGAGTCAGACACGACTTAGCAACTGACCAACAACAATATCTATCCAATCAATCAGCAAATGCCTCTTGGTTCCATTTCTGGTGCGAACATCTTTCTCTATTTTATTGTCAGCACTCATATTATTGCAACAGATTCTGTATCAGTTATGATTGAATCTGACTATGAACAAATTGTTTACTAAAGTACTCTTTTCTTGGACTAAGATTGTTCAGATAGTAAAGGGGTATTTAATGCCACAAATAAATAATGGAATCTGGATGTAAGATCACTTTCCCAACATAATCACAGTAAGGATTTTTTAAGCTTTTCAATAGGAAAGTTTTCTTTTCTTTTTAAATTTTTTATTGAGGTGTAGTTGACTTACAGTGTTTTGTTAAACTACAAGGATTTTTGATTGCTTCTCTTCCCTAACACTATTCTTTTTCCTCTCCTTTGTGAATAAGGGAAAGAAACGTTAGCTTGTTTCTCCTGAAAGATTGTTCCTAATTCTTAACCTTGTTTCACCAGGACAGGCCTGTGATCTCCCATTTTTCTTTCCACGTCTACAGTGCTACAAAGGGTGCCACTGAAAAAGGTCTTGATTTGACCCTGCTATTTCCCACCTTTAATAAACCTCAGGGAAACTTGAAATTGCAGGGAGCAGCAGGCAGCCATAGCCTGACCCTTGCCTGGCCCCTCTCAGAGCTGAATACCATAGCACTCATTAAATATTCAGCAATCTATTGCCAGTTTAAAACAAACAGAGGTGATCTTTTCAAACCATCTATGGGTCTGCAGTACAGCTGAAGAATGACTTTCCTGCTTCATTAAACATTTAGGCGACTCCTTGGCTTTGTACAGCTGCCTGTAATTGTGACAGCAGATAGAGCAGATCAGTGTAGACTCCACTCTTAATGCAGGAAAACTCCCATCATATTCTTATTGATGATTTTTGGCAAAGATGACTGGAAGGAGGATGGAAACATCAGGAAGATAAATAAATCTTCTAATTCCCAGAAAGTTGGCACGTGTTCTCAAGAAGTGTGAGAGTTATTTAATATATAGGTTGTTTGACAATTGCATTAATACATTTATTTCACCTTTGAAAGGCTCTCTTGCTCTGTAATCTTGATGAAAGCATGAGGGATTTCTAAGAGCTTTGCTAAAATCATTCATACACTTACACTCCTACACATACACTCATAATGATGATCTAAAAGATAATGAAAATTTAAGCTCTTCTGGTACCTTCAACTTGCTGCTTTGCATTTGGAGCTGTTTGGCCATCCTAAATTTTACCATCATTATTTGCAGATTATTATTTTGTCATGTAATTGTCTTTAGAGCCCATCTTTGGGTTTAGTTGTCAACTGCTGCTTTTGTAGCATATATTCAAGGTCCCCAAATAAATGCTGAGTGCACTGAGATTTCAGAGAGCCTGTGTTCCCACTGAACTAGTTAAATAATAATGAAAAGAGTAACTGTTGTGTGTTTGTGAAGTGCTTTAAAATTGTGCTCACAATTCTTCTTTCTAATTGATAAGACAACTTTGCATTTCTTCTTCTACCCCTAAGATCAATGAAAATTTAAAAGATATTAAATATGAATGAATTCATGTTAAATATAAAGTCTCAAAGTATTTTGTTTTCTTTTCACTGTCTCTCCCTTCCATCAACTTTGTCTTATACTGTAGCCGCCTTCTCATGTTCCCATAGAATCAACTTCAAAAAGACTTTGTATGTTGATCACCCGCTGATCCATTTTTTACTCACACTCTACCTTGGAACAGGGGTTTCCTTATTGGTTTAATGTATGTTGTCATAGGATGCATTTCATGGGATAGCTCAGCTTTGGCCTGATTCTTCTGCTTTCTGTTAATCCTTGAGTATCATTTAGTTAATGACATTTTCAAGCTGAATCTGATCTCAAAGATTTTCTAATCCAACTTTCTTATTTTAGAGATGTGAATCTGAGGTCTAGACAGGCAACATGTACTGCCCCAGGATTGTTTCAAGTCCTTCTCAGTTTTCTCAATCTGTTTGCTATCCCATGGGATAAGAGTTTCCTATTTGTCCTCAGCTCCCTGGCCTTTATGAAGCTCCACTTTGCTCCACTTAACCATGACCTTTTCAAGGTCATGCCTTTCTGGGTTGTACATATCTTTCTTCCCCTCTGTGGCATCTCTCCAGCTCTGTTACTTTGTGTCTGGTGGGGAGGGTAGGTGGAGGGGGTGGAAGTTTTACTCTTGACAACCAGATTTTGTCATCTGCCTTAAACAAACTTATTAAACTGAGAAGAAATCATGTCTAAACAATGCCCCGTGCCCTCTGATGGTAAAGAAATATTTTCTGAGTCCTTGTCTTCATTTCACTGAGCTGGCTAATTTTCTATCCATCAGATCTTCATACCTTGTTCCGATGAGCCATATATAAGTAACGAACAGGAAGTTGACACCAAGAAATTGCTTAGTTTGTTTTGTTCTACTTTCTTCAGTTAATGTCTAGAGTCACCATTTATATCTTACCCTTTCTATTTTTATGTCACAGATTTTAATTTTCATGTTCTTCCTGTTTAGAATTTTCACTGGCCCAGCTCCCATGCATACACTGTCAATGATGTCCCTTTTTTCTGCTTTCTTTTGTGGTTTTTCATTTTGCTTTGTTGACTCTTGCTTTACATTTTCTGGGTTATCAGATCTGAATGGCAAGCCCGAACACTGATGTATTATTTGCATGAAGACATAAAACATCCAGAACCAGCATCCCCTTTCCTGGTCAGGGCTGGCTAAGCCTCACCCATCTGGCTCCTTGACTCTCCTTTTCTAGACTTCGGGCTGAACAACAGTTTCCTAAGCACAGTACTCCTTGCTGTCATATTAAGGTTCGGGGGAGTAAAGTACGCTGGCCACATTCCAGGCCCAGAATTGTACCCTGGTCACCGTGATAGGGCTTTGCCAGCTCCCGGCACATGATGTGAATAAGAGACCCTTAGGTGTTTATGTAAGTGGGTCTATTTTAATTTTCGAGGACCCAGAAAAATTTTCCCAGTGATAATAGGGTGGCTTATTTTCTCTTTGGCTTGATTTCTCCCATTTTATTTATTAGCTTTCCCTGAAGGCTCCTTTTCTAGTTCTCAACTCCTTCATCTCCTTCATTAAAGGATGCCACGTTTATCAAATACAACAATTTCTGGATTAATATTTAGGAATGTCAGTGGTCTTCAGTGCTTAACATTCTTCCTATTTGCTTTTACAAGTCATCCTTGCTAGCTCCCCTTGTTTCGTTGTGCTTGTCTTTCAGACACTGATCTCTGTGGACTCCTCTCTGCCTGCCATCTGCATGAATTCTGGGGATAAAGAGTATGGTCTCAAGTTTCACGACACAACAGCAACCTTATCCTCCACTTACTTATCTGGTTTCCAAAGCACATGTCCTCTCTCAGTCAGCAACATAGAATACCACAGAGCACGTCAGCAGATGCCTGTGCTGACCGTTGTCTCTTCCTGGCCCCTGTCCACAATCCAGCTCCTAACAAAGCTTGGCGTAGAGAAGTGCCATTTAGTCCAAGAGCCTTGCTAGCACTTGAGCCTCCTCCACTTAATCAGAAGCCAAAGGACTGGAACTACGATGGTTTGGTTTGAGATGGTTTTGTTAATGGTCATTAGGAGAACTCAGTTTCAGGGAGGCCATGTCTGCATTGGCTGTAAAACAACTCTGAGGACATTTTCCAGCACATGACTCAGTGTCACCTAGATGAGGTCATATATGAGGAGTGTCCTTTAGGATCCACTCTTAGCACTTCCATGGCGTTTTGTTTTCCATTGTTCCACAGCTGGTTATATAGTTGCTCATCTCCCCTCCTGGCTCTCTCACTTGACTGTAAATTCCTGACTTACTCATCTCTACATTGCCTGCAGCCTTGTGCCTAGAAGGAGCTGAATAAAGTGCCTGTGTAGGGTTTCACAAAATATTTCCTAGAACTGTGACTGAGAATGTGCAGAATCATTGCTACATGAAATGTTAGGGTCGCAGAAGACCTTTCTGCAGCTGTCAGAGGTTGGAAACTGTTCTGAAGTTCTTACAAGGAGGCATCATCATTTGAGATAGTATTGAAAGGAAAGGAGTCTGCATGCCTCGGTCCAGCCATGGGTACTGTTCAAAAAGGAATGTCCCACAAATGTTACCATGGCAAAACTGGAAGAGTCTACAATGTCACAGCATACTGTTGGTGTCATTGTAAACAAACAAGTTAAGGGCAAGATTCTTGCCAAGAAAATTAATGTGTGTATCGAGCATATTAAGCACTCAAAGAACTGAGATAGCTTCCTGAAAAGTGTGAAGGAAAATGATCAGAAAAAGAAGGAAGCCAAAGAGAAAGGGACTTGGGTTCAGCTGAAGCGCCAGCCTGCTCCACCAGAGAAGCACCTTTTGTGAGGACCAGGGGTGTACGCGTGACAAAGAGCAGGGGTTGATGTGGTAAAACGCCACACAGCTTGCTTCACCCTCGACTCAACCTTTTCTCACTGTGTTTTCCCCAAGTTCCCAGTTTTAGCTCGTCTTCCTAGGGAGGCTTTTCAGACCTATTTAATCAGGAGAAAGGAAATGGGAGGTGGAGAGAAAAACTGTCACAGGGAGAGGTGTGGCTTTCTGAAGAAAGTGTATGTTCTTTCAAAACATTAAAGTGCACATTTGCATTGTTCTGACCAGAAATGTCTGGTTTGCCTTGAGGAAGGATTAGGGGCACACAGCAGGGATACAAAGAAAAAGATTCAATATCTAGCCTTTGACAACTAGAGTAGGACTTCTGGGTCTGCAGAAAAGCTTTCGTTTTGAAAGGCAATCTTTGTGGAGAGAAAATTTCTTCACCTACCAAGAGACATCTTGTGAACTAGGTCAGAAGAAAAGGTAGGGGTGGAAAGAAGTCAGCATGTGACATAGGGTAGGAGGCATGAGTTGAAGAGGAGGAAGAGAAAGGGGAGAGGACACAGGCAGCGAGACATCTGTGTCCCGACCACCGCTCTTTGAGCTGATGTCCAGGAGCCTCCGTGAATCAGTGACGACAAATCAAAGGGCTTAGTGCCCTGTGCACCTCTTGGTCCCTAGGAGGCTGGCGGTATCCCCTGTCAGCACATCACCATGGTCCAACCATGAAGGAGAAGTTGGCTTGACAGAGAGGCCTGAGGCAGCGCCCAGCTCTCCCCGGTCTGCAGAAGGTGCAGAGGGAGCCAGAGGTCCTACGTAGCCCAATGAAGAAATTCAGAGATTCTGTGAGGACAGAGCCTGGGGTCAGGAGGCAGTAGCTGCAGAATAAGGGGAAGTGGCCAGCATGCTGGAGCCAGGGCATGGGTGACAGAATGCTGTTCCGGTGGGCAGATAGATGGTCCTGCTGAGCCTCAGCTGTCACTGGGTGGAGGGTACAGCCAGGCCATAACTGTGTCACAGAAGTTCGACACAAGGAGGAGGCTGAAGAGAGACCAGCTAGAGAAATATGGTCCTTAGTCAGGGAAGGCATTCTCCCATTGAATCCATGAGTATATTGAGCTAAACAGTATTCATTTTGTGCCTGAAGAAGCTGCAGCTCTCGAGTTTAGGGTCATTTACCCCACTTCATCCAGGACCTGCAGACTCAAGCTAAACTCAGCTCTCAGCTTCCTCAGTTCATCCAGGTGTCCAACATTGCTTTCTCTGCTCCTTGAAGCATTTTATGTTTTCTGGTTTCTCCTTTTAGATGTCTTGTTTAATTTTGAAAGACATGCAAAATTCTTCCAAGATCCACACTCCAACAGTAAAATGCAGTGGTTTGGCACTGTGGTAATGACTGAATCCATTATCTTTTTGTAAAAATGCTGTTGTAATCTACATGAAAAATTCCACACAAGATAAAAGTGCCTATTGGAGAAACCCCTGATTAATTCTCCCAGTCGATTTTGTGACTCACTCATTTGGAGTTTATTGGATTTACATTTCAGACTGAAAACTCAAAGGGAAATAGTTAAACATAGAATACTGAATTTTCAAGGCATCACACTTCATGTATTTTCCATCTTCCCGTGTTTTGCATATGGCCAGAGTTTGATAAAGCTCTATCTTTTTTTCCCTTTAAAGTTTTCCTTCTCCTTCTTTTTTTGGCATTTAGTTTTTAAAATCGGAGTATAATTGCTTTACAATGTTGTGTTAGTTTCTGCTGTACAACAAAGTGATACAGCTATATGTATACATATATCCCTTACCTCTTGAGCCACCCTCCCACCCTTCCATTCCACTCCTCTAGGTCATGACAGAACACGGAGCTGAGTTCCCTATCAGCTTCCTGTGCTATATAGCAACTTCCCACTAGCTATCTTATTTTACACATGGTAGTGTATATATGTCAATCCTACTCTCTCAATTTATCCCACCCTTTCCTTCCCCACCTGTGTCCACAAATCCCTTCTCTATGTCTGAACTTCTGTTCCTGCCTTTCAAATAGGTTCATCAGTATCATTTTTCTATATTCCATATATATACCTTAATATACAATGTTTGTATTTCTTTCTGATTTCACTTTGTATGACAGACACTAGGTTCATTCACATCGCTACAAATGACCCAATTTTGTTCCTTTTTATGGCTAAGTACTATTCCATTGTATATATATACCACATCTTCTGTATCCATTCATCTATTGATGGACATCTAGGTTGATTCCATGTCCTGGCTATTGTAAATAGTGCTGCAGTGAACACTGGGGTACATATGTCTTTTCGAATTATGGTTTTCTCAGGGTATATGCCCTGTAGTGGGACTGCTAGGTCATATGGTAGTTCTATTTTTAGTTTCGTAAGGAACCTCCATACTGTTCTCCATAGTGGTTGTATAAATTCACATTCCTAGCAACAGTGCAAGAGGGTTCACCTTTCTCCACACCCTCTCCAGCATTTATTACTTGTAGACTTTTTGATGATGGCCATTCTGATCCATGTGAGGTGAAACCTTAATTTGAATTTATATAATAATGAGCAATTTGAGCATCTTTTAATATGTTTGTTGGCCATCTGTATGTCTCCTTTGAGAAATGTCTGTTTAGGTCTTCTGCCCATTTTTTTATTTGGTTGGTTGTTTTTCTGATACTGAGCTGCATAAACTGCTTGTATATTTTGGAGATAAATCCTTTGTCAGTTGCTTCATTTATAAGCAAAAGGGACAAAACTTTATCTTGATACTTATATTTTCCTCATCAATAAACCAAAAGAGAAAATATTACCCAAAGAAACTGCGTTCCTTAATCAAGATTTTTTTCATAGTTTACATCAAGTTTTTCTTGGAAGTTAAAAAAATAGACACATTCCCTGGAGGTCCAGTGGTTAGCACTCCATGCTTCCACTGCTGGGGGCCCAGGTTTGATCCCTAGTCAGGGAACTAAGATCCTGCATGCCATGCAACATGATCAAAAAAAAAGGTATACTTTTGTCATACACACACACACACACACACACACAATAAACAAAGGAAGAGGTGGTGAAGGAATTAGGCTTGGGAAGGAGGCACATTCTATGAGATTCTGACTTAGAGAAGAAGAACTTAGGGAACCAGGTGGTTACAGCCCCATCACAGGCCAATATAAACTGCCTCCTGGCTCCCTGTCTCGTCTCTCTCTGCCAGCATTTCCTCCCTTAAGTTGAACTACAAAACCCTTCCAGAAGCAGAAGGAGGTGCATGCTAACTGTAAAAATGGTCTAACTAAATTTAAATGCCACTTCTCTTACTTTGTTGGGAGATAAAATCTGTGTTCATATTACATATTTTGTTGTTGTTGTTCAGTTGCTAAGTCATGTCCAACTATTTGCGACTCCATGGACTGCAGCATGCCAAGCTTCCTTGTCCTTCACTGTCTCCCAGAGTTTGCTGAAACTCATGTCCATTGACTTCATGATGCCATCCAACAATTTCTTCCTCTGGCACCCCCTTCTTCTCCTGCCCTCAGTCTTTCCCAGCATCAGGGTCTTTTCCATGAGTCAGCTCTTTGCATCAGGTGGCCAAAGTATTGGAGCTTCAGTATCAGACCTTCCGATGAATATTTAGGGTTGATTTACTTTAAGACTGACTGGTTTGATCTCCTTGTAGTTCAAGAGACTCTCAAGAGTCTTCTCCAGCACCACAGTTGGAAAGCATCGATCCTTCGGTGTTCAGCCTTCTTTATGGTCCAACTGTCACATCCATATATGACCACTTGAAAAACCGTAGCTTTGACTGTACGGACCTTTGTCACCAAAGTGATGTCTCTGCTTTTTAATATGCTATCTAAGTTTATTACAGTTTTCCTTCCAAATATTATATATTTAACTTGAACTTAAGTCTCATTGATAATGTGTATTTTGCTTAAAAATAAGGCAAAGGATTACTGTTGGGAATGGTGCTGAGGCTTATGTAAGTCTGACAGGGTTTTGAAATGTCTCAAACCCTGTAAAAGTATAATAAATGACATAATCACTTTCTTGAGTTTTTGAAATTTCTTAATTTTTATTTAAATTTGAAAATATTTGGAATGACTAAAAAGGCAGTATTTACTACTGGAACTGACTGTATTTGTGATTCAAACCTCAGGTGCCTACATGACACATAGTTGGCACCTAAGGTGTCACAGCCAGGCACACTGCCCAGCCAGAGTTTTAAAATATGGGGACCGGAGCTTGAAAAAGTCTTTGCTATAAACTAGCAGTGGTTGAGATCTTTAATATTAAGGACAATAAGACTTCGTATCATGATCTCAGGAAGATTATATCTGTACCACTAGGGAGTTAAATTTAATGAATATTAAAGTTAAATTTAATGAAATAAAATGACCACCTTTCTAAGTAAGAAAATTATAACATCCTGTAATATGTACAGATTCAACAGAAGTTAGACTATGCTAGGACTTCTTATTTGGCAGATTTTTTATTTAATTTCAAATAAATTTAGGTGCATTTAATGATTAGAGCAGGATTAAAATAACATTACAGAAATTTAGAAATCAGAGAAAATCTTTCTCATAGCTCCTTCTAAGAACGAACACCATGCTGAGTAACAGTGATTCTTCAGCTGACCCTCCATCTGGATCACCTGGGAAGCTTGTTATAGAGTGGATCCCAGGTTCTTCCTATGAGTTGGAATCTCTGTGGGTAGGAGCCTGTGGATTTATATTTTTAACAGGCTCCCTGGGGGGTTCTGATTTGCAGCTGGGAGATTAACTTGTTCAGTTACCCAGGGATCATTTTACCTGCAGTTCATGAAGAGGGCCTGGAGAAGGCAATGGCACGCCACTCCAGTCCTCTTGCCTGGAAAATCCCATGGACGGAGGAGTCCTGGGAGGCTGCAGTCCATGGGGTCGCTAAGAGTCGGACATGACTGAGTGACTTCACTTTCACTTTTCACTTTCATGCATTGGAGAAGGAAATGGCAACCCACTCCAGTGTTCTTGCCTGGAGAATCCCAGGGACGACGGAGCCTGGTGGGCTGCCGTCTATGGGGTCGCACAGAGTCGGACACGACTGGAGCGACTTGCAGCAGCAGCCGCATGAAGAAGGCCCATTCCAGTGTTTGCTACCCGGATCATCTCTGCTTTAGGGCAGTGGGAAGCTACCAGAGGCCCACAGCAGGAGGTAACCTGGCTTTATTTGCTTTTTCTTTTTTAAAATTTTATTTGGTTGTGAAAAACAGGTCTTAGTTGTGGCATGCAGGAAATCTTTAGTTGTAGCATGTGAACTCTTAGTTATGGCATGTGGGACCTAGTTCCCTGGCCAGGGATCAAACCCAAGTCCCCTGCACTGGGAGCTTGGAGTCTTAGCCACTGGACCACCAGGGAAGTTCCCTTATTTGCTTTTTGTAAAAAAAAAATATTTTTTTTAACTTATTTATGGCTGTGCTGGGTCTTTGTTGCTGAACGGGCTTTTCCCTAGATGTGACAAGTAGGAACTACTATTAGCTGTGGTCTGCAGGGCTTCCCATTGCAGTGGCTTCTCTTGTTGCAGAGAACAGGCTCTATGGTGCACAGGATTCAATAGTTGTGGCACATGGGCTTGGTAGTTGTGGCTCCTAGGCTCTAGAGCACTGGCTCAATAGTTGTGGCACATGGGCTTAGTTGCTCTGTGGCATGTGGGATCTTCCCAGACCAGGGATCGAACCCATGTCTCCTGCATTGGCTTATGCAGGAAGCCCCCCTTATTTGCGTTTTAAAGCTCACTCTGGAGTTAATGAGTAGATAGGATTTGAGAGGATCAAGACATGGAGTCAGGTAGACAAATTACAAAACATGGTGAAAATGGAGAGAAGCTGACACAGCTGAGAGGCATATATATTAACAGAAGATGGACTTGGTAGAATCTGGTGATGACTGGATTTAAGAAGGAAATAGCAAGACCTCCTCCATGTTTTGGAAACAGAAAAGGACTATTTGTTGAGATTGGATACACAAGAATCTAATTTGTATGTATCTTTTACTGTAATTTGTCTCAAATACTTTTCCAAAAGGTGGCATTGAATATGTGCTTTATTTAGGTAAAAAATAACTACCATGAAATTATAAGGTAATCTTCAAGATGGAAATGTGGTTAACTTTACAGTGGAGAAACCAGATAGATAACACCTTAACCAAGCAATCCAAATTAATATCACCAAGATAAGACATATCCATACTGTGTACCCACTGATATGATACACCAAAAAGGTCACAGCATCATATCTGGAGCATTCTTGCCAAAAACGCATAGCTTCATTATATGAGAAAACATCAGACAAACAAGAAATGAGGGACATTCTACAGATAACCAGAGCCAGTCCTCTTCCACGGAGTCAGGGTCATTGAAAGGCAAGGAAAAACTCAGGTACTCAAACCGAAGGAGACTAAAGGGATGTGAGAACTAAATACAATGTACTACCAGGAGCAGAAAAAAAGACATGAAGTGGAAAAACTGACAAAATTTAAATAAAGTGTGTAGGTTGGTTAATTGTATTGTATCAGTGATAGTTTCCAAGCTTTGATAATTCCACTGATTATGGAAGATGTTAACACTGGGAAAATCTGTATAAAGGACATATGGGTTCTCCCTGTATCATTTTAGCAACTTTTCTGTAAATCTAAATTACAACTATAAAAAATGACCATATTTATTTTTTCAATAATTTTAAAATATTAATAAAATATACTTTTTCTCAAAGTTGTGCCACTTCTGGGATAAAAAGCACTGATGCCTGAGACTGTATAGAGGTGGCTAGTATCTGTGTGAATTAATTCTGCTTCCTATGTGTCTAATAATTTTCCTTTACCAGTTTGGACTGCTTCTGGCTATAAAACCTCTGTACAGCTAACACTTGAATGACGTGAGGGGTCAAGGGCATCAACAATCATCCAGTTGAAAATCTATGTATAACTTATAGTTGTCCTGCCAGATACATCGTTCCATGGTTTCCAAGGTTCCATGTCCATGGATTCAACTAACTACAGATGGTATAGTACTGTAGTATTTATGGGGAAAAAAAATTCTGGGTATAAGTGGACCCATGTACTTCACACCTGTTTTGTTCAAGAATCAGTTGTATTTTTACCACCTTAATCATTGCTCTCAGCTGGTCCTCTAGGCATTGTGGGATTGGGGTGGGGGTAAACTCCTCCATGAGAGGTGAGGTCAGGTAACAGCATTCCTAGGCTGAGACCGGAGATCAAGAGTAAGAGGTAGGCAAAGTCTGCAGTATCTGTTCACTAATTTCCCTCCTGGAATCACCCCTTTCAGAAGCTACCACTGTATTCTGACCATTCTCTCCTTTGCTAAGTAAAGTGGAAACTCACTTCTACTCACACGCAGGCACAGCCTTGCTGTTCACTAGGAAATAGTGCAGTCAGCACAGAAGTTCAGGTGTTAACAACTGATGAAGCCCTTCCTATTTACCTTCCCTCCCAAAGACTTTCCCATTGACCAGTTCTCCAAGGAGTCAGAGGGAATTGTACCCTAAGCCGAGACCAGAGCAGTGGCAGAGCTGGGGAGTTGCCGGTGTGCCTAGAGACACCAGGTATGTGCAGCTTCTGGGGATTGAGGTGGAGGGCAAACCTGGCATTCTAGAAAAGGCCGTCCATGGAGCGGGCACCTCAGTGTCCTGGGAGGGGTAACGTGGTGTTACTTGTGTAAACTTCCATAATTTCCCCTAGAATTTTGGGTTCTATTTTGATGCTGACCTTGTGTTCAGGTTAACCTCAGTTTTATTCCCTCTTCAAAGTGACTGTAAGCTCTTGCCTTTGATACTTATCGAAGCCTATAATACTTTAGAGTCAGAGAACAGTAATATATTTTCATTGCCAACTGAATGTAAATCACTTTCTAAATCACATATAACCATGAAGGTAGTTTGTTTACAGCTCCTATGGTTTGTTGACATTTGTAACTCCCATAAATGGCCACCAAGCCAGTTTCTCTTGAACAGTAGGGGAAATGATAGATTTCTTAGATGTTCACCCAGTGTTAATGGAGTCTGCTTGCCTTGTGCTTCCTGACTGCATTCAGCTGCTGCAGAAACGTGTCTGCAGGAGGCCCTGAGCCTCGAGCAGAGTGAAATGGATTCAAGGCATGATTTGCAAGACATGGTATCAGCAATCTGATCTACAAGACTAGACTCAGTAGAGAGGAGAGGGACAAGCAGTACCTTGGGAGGTAAACTCTAACATAAGGCTCCTGCTCAAAATAGTCCTCATCCTCCTTGCCCAGACTTGAGGAACAAACTTTAATCTCAATTCCTCCCCATCACCTGCCTCTCCTACATGACCCTTGCAGGTGGCTGTTCCTGATGGTGCTCATTCAGAGGTTCATTTGCTGCTTTTGACTTCTCTATCAGTATTTATTTTGGCAACCTTATTCAAGTATAATATACATACCATGAAATCCATCCATTCAAGTGTGCAACACAATGACATTTTTGTAAATTTACTAGGGTGTGCAACCATTACTGTAATTCAGCTTTAGAAGATTTTCATCACCCCAGTAAGATCCTTCATGCCCAATTATTTTTGTAATTAATTAATTTTAATTGGAGGCTAATTACTTTACAATATTGTGGTTTTTGCCATACATTGACATGAATCAGCCATGGGTGTACATGTGGCCCCCATCCCGAACCCCCCTCCCACCTCCCTCCCCATCCCATCCCTCAGGGTTGTCCCAGTGCACCAACTTTGAGTGCCCTGTTTCATGCATTAAACTTGGACTGGTGATCTGTTTCACATATGGTAATATACATGTTTCAATGCTATTCTCTCAAATCATCCCATCCTCGCCTTCTCCCACAGAGTCCAAAAGTCTGTCCTTTATATCTGTGTCTCTTTTGCTGTCTCGCATATAGGGTCATCATTACCATCTTTCTAAATTCTGTATATATGGGTTAATATACTGTATTGGTGTTTTTCTTTCTGACTTACTTCACTCTGTATAATAGGCTCCAGTTTCATCCACCTCATTAGAACTGATTCAAATGCATTCTTTTAAATAGCTGAGTAATATTCCATTGTGTATATGTACCACAACTTTCTTATCCATTCGTCTGCCGATGGACATCTAGGTTGCTTCCATATCCTAGCTATTGTAAACAGTGCTACAATGAACATTGGGGTACATGTGTCTCTTTCAATTCTGGTTTCCTCAGTGTGTATGCCCAGCAGTGGGATTGCTGGGTCATATGCATCCCCAATTATTATACGTAAGCCCCATATCCACCCCAGACTCTAGGCACCTCTCATCTATGTTCTGCTGTCTTTATACTTTTGTATAGTTTGGACACTTCATATAAATGCAATCAGGCAGGACATGGTCATTTATGTCTGGCTTCTTTCACTTAGCATGATGTTTTTGAGGTTCATCCATGAGGTAACAGGTCAGAGTTATTTTTCTGATGGCAGGTTCCAATTGCCCCAACCCCAAAATCCCTTAAATATGCTAAGACCACCTGCTATCCATATGGTTCTCCTGCTTCTCTTCATGTTCCCTGCAGTCAGTGTCCCACATGGTTACTGGGTCTGACCCTGTTGTTTTCTTGCTCAGCACTTCATATGGCATCACCTGGGCTGAACCATCTGGTCCACTTCAGTCTGTCCTGCCAGGTTCAGATCTTTGTTCAAATGATACTTCCCTTAAAGGAGTCCTTGCCGAACTTCTTGACTAAAATGGCATCCTTTGACATGGCCTTTTCACTTGCCCTGCTCTTTTTCTTCAGTTTATTAATTTCCGAAATAAAATTTTCTGCTTAGTATCTTTATTTTAATTAAAAAAATTATCTTATAGGAATATAGTTGACTTACAATATTGTGTTAATTTAAGGTGTATAGCATAGTGATTCATATATGTATCATTCATATGTATGAATCATGATTCATTCATATATGATTCATATGTATATGTTATACATATACATATATCTATTCTTTTTCAGATTCTTTTACAATATAGGTTATTGTAGAGTATTGAGTAGAGTTCCCTGTGCTATACAGTAGGTCCTTGTTGATTATCAATTTAATATATAGCAGTGTATATCAATCCTAACTCTTAATTTATCCACTCTGCACCTTCCTATTTTGGTAACCATAAGTTTGTTTTCTAGGTCTGTGAATCAGTTTCTGCTTTGTAAATAAATTCATTTATTTCATTCTTTTAAGATTCCATGAACAAGTGATATCATATGATGTTTGTCTTTCCCTGTTTGACTTCACTTAGTACGAAAATCTCCATGTTGCTGCAAATGGCATTATTTCATTCTTTTTTTATGACTAATATTTCATTGTATATATGCACCACATCTTTTTTAGCCATTCATCTGTCAGTGGATATTTAGGTTGTTTCCATGTCTTGGCTATTGTAAATAGTGCTGCAATGAACATTGGTGTGCATGTAACTTAAAAAAAATAATTTTATTTATTTATTTTTGGTTGTGCTGAGTCTTCATTGCTGTGTGGGCTTTTCTTTAGTTGCTGGGAGCAGGGGGCAGCTCTTCATTGCAGTGCACAGGCTTCTCATTGTGGCTTCTCTTGTTGCAGAACACAGTCTCTAGGGCACGTGGACTCAATAGCTGCAGTTCCCGAGCTCTAGAACACAGGCTCAACAGTTGTGGCACACAGGCTTAGTTGTTACACAGCATGTGGAATCTTCCTGGATCGGGGATCGAAACTACGTCTCCTGAAATTGGCAGGTGGATTCTTTACCACTGAGCCACCAGGGAAGCCCCACATGTAACTTTTTGAATTATGATTTTCTCTGGGTATATGCCCAGGAGTGTGATTGCTGGATCATAAAGTAGTTCTATTTTTAGTTTTTAAGGAGCCTCCATATCATTCTCCACAATGGTTGTACCAGTTTACATTCTCACCAACAGTGCAGGAGGGTTCCATTTTCTCCACACTCTCTCTAGTATTTATTGTTTGTAGACATTTTGATGATGGCCATTCTGACCAGTGTGAGATGATATCTCATTGTAATTTTGATTTGCATTTCTCTAATAATTAGTGGTGTTGAGCATCTTTTCACATACTTTTTGGCCATCAATATGTCTTCTTTGGAGGAATGCCTATTTAGATCTTCCACTCAATTTTTAATTGGTTTATTTGGACTTTTGATATTGAGCTTTACGAACTGTTTGGGTATTTTGGACATTAATGCCTTGTTGGTCGTGTTGTTTGAAAATATGGTCTCCCATTCTGTAGGTTTAACTTTTTGTTTTATTTATGGTATCCTTTGTTGTGCAAAAGCTTTTAAGTTTAATTAGGTCCATTTGTTTATTTTTATTTTCATTACTCTAGGAGGTGGCTCCAAAGATATATTTCTGCTCTTTATGTCAGAGAGTGTTCTGCCTCTATTTTCCTCTAACAATTTTATAATATTCAATATTACATTTAGGTCTTTAATCCATTTTGAGTTTATTATGTGTATAGTGTTAGAGAATGTTCTAATTTCATTCTTTTACATGTAGCTGTCCAGTTTTCCCAGCACCACTTATTGAAGAGACTGTCTCTTCTCCATCATATATTCCTGTCTCCTATGTCATAGGTTAGTTGATCATAGGTGCATGGGTTTATCTCTGGACTTTCTCTTCTGTTCCATTGATCTTTATTTCTGTTTTTGAGATAGTACCATACTGTTATGATTACTGTAGCTTTGTAACATAGTGAGAAGTCAGCTTCCTTCAGCTTCTTTTTTTTTTTCCCCTCAAGATTTCTTAGCTATTCAGGGTGTTTTGTGTTTCCATATACATTGTAAAATTTTTTGTTCTATTTCTGTAAACAATGCCATTGTAATTTGACAGGGATGGCATTGAATCTGTATATTACTTTGCATAGTATAGTCACTAACAATATTGATTCTTCAAATTCAAGAACATGGTATATCTCTCCATGTGTTTGTGTTGGCTTTGATTTCTTTCATCAGCATCTTACAGTTTTCTGAGTCCAGCTCTTTTGCTTCTTTAGGTATGTTTATTCCTAGGTATTTTATTATTTTTGTTGCAATGATATGACATTATTTCCTTGATTTCTCTTTCTGATCAAATGTCATTAGTGTATAGCAATGCAAGAGATTTTCTGTGTATTAATTTTTATCCTGCACCTTTACCAAATTCATTAATGAGCTCTAGTAGTTTTCTTTCAGTGCCCTATCTTTTTGCCTTTTCATACTGTTCATGGGGTTCTCAAGGCAAGAATACTTAAATGGTTTGCCATTCCCTTCTCCAGTGGACCAAGTTTTGTCAGAACTCTCCATCATGACCCATCTGTCTTGGTGGCCCTACATGGCATGGCTTACAGTTTCGTTGAGTTAGACAAGGCTATGGTCCATGTGTTCAGTTTGCTTAGTTTTCTGTGACTGTGGTTTTTATTCTGTCTGCCCACTAACGGATAAGGATAAGAGGCTTATCCTTATTAGATCTGATAGACAGAGTACCTGAAGAACTATGGATGGAGATTCGTGACATTGTACAGGAGGCAGTGATCAAGACCATCCCCCAAAGAAGAAATGCAAAAAGGCAAAATGGTGTCTGAGGAAGCCTTACAAATAGCTGAGAAAAGAAGAGAATCTAAAGGCAAAGGAGAAAAGGAAAGATATACCCATTTGAATGCAGAGTTCCAAAGAATAGCAAGGAGGGATAAGAAAGACTTCCTCAGTGATCAGTGCAAAGAAATAGAGGAAAACAATAAAATGGGAAAGACTAGAGATCTCTTCAAGAAAATTAGAGAGACCAAGGGAAAATTTCATGCAAAGGTGGGCACAATAAAGGACAGAAACAGTATGGACCTAACAGAAGCAGAAGATATTAAGAACAGGTGGCAAGAATACACAGAAGAACTATACAAAAATAATCTTCATGACCCAGATAACCACGATGGTGTGATCACTTACTTAGAGCTAGACATCCTGAAATGCAAAGTCAAGTGGGTCTTAGGAAGCCCACTATGAACAAAGCTAGTGGAGATGATGGAATTCCAGTTGAGCTGTTTCAAATCGTACAAGATAATGCTGTGAAAGTGCTGCACTCAATATGCCAGCAAATTTGGAAAACTCAGCAGTGGCCACAGGACTGGAAAAGGTCAGTTTTCATCCCAATCCCAAAGAAAGGCAATGCCAAAGACTATTGAAAACTACTGCACAATTGCACTCATCTCACATGCTAGTAAAGTAATGCTCAAAATTCTCCAAGCCAGGCTTCAACAGTATGTGAACTGTGAACTTCCAGATGTTCAAGCTGGATTTAGAAAAGGCAGAGGAACCAGAGATCAAATTGCCAACATCCGTTGAATCATCGAAGAAGCCAGAGAGTTTCAGAAAAACATCTACTTCTGCTTTATTGACCTATGCCAAAGCCTTTGACAGTGTGGATCACAACAAACTGTGGAAGATTCTTCAAGAGATGGGAATACCAGACCACCTGACCTGCCTCTTGAGAAGTCTGTATGCAAGTCAAGAATCAGCATTTAGAACTAAACATGGAACAACAGACTGTTTCCAAATCGCGAAAGGAGTACGTCAGGCCTGTATATTATCACCCTGCTTATTTAACTTATATGCAGAGTACATCATACAAAATGCCTGGCTGGATGAAGCACAAGCTGGAATCAAGATTTCTGGGAGAAATATCAATAACCTCAGATATGCAGATGGCACCACCCTTATGGCAGAAAGGAAAGAAGAACTAAAGAGCTTCTTGATGAAAGTGAAAGAGGAGAGTGAAAAAGTTGGCTTAAAACAAAGATCATGGCATCTGGTCCCATCACTTCATGGCAAATAGATGGGGAAACAATGGAAATGGTGAGAGATTTTATTTTTTTGTGCTTCAAAATCACTGCAGATGGTGACTATAGCCATGAAATTAAAAGATGCTTGGTCCTTTAAAGAAAAGCTATGACCAACCTAGATAGCGTATTAAAAAGCAGAGACATTACTTTGCCAACAAAGGTCTTTATAGTCAAAGCTGTGGTTTTTCCAGTAGTCATGTGTGAATGTGAAAGGTGGCCCATAAAGAAAGCCGAGCACTGAAGAACTGATGCTTTTGAACTGTGGTGTTGGAGAAGACTCTTGAGAGTCTGTTGGACAGCAAGGAGATCCAACCAGTCTATCCTAAAGGAAATCAGTCCTAAATATTCATTAGAAGGACTGATGCTAAAACTGAAACTCCAATACTTTGGCCACCTGATGTGAAGAACTGACTCACTGAAAAAGACCCTGATGTTGGGAAAGATTGAAGGCAGAAGGAGAAGAGGATGGCAGAGGATGAGATGGTTGGATGGCATCACTGACTTGATGGACATAAGTTTGAGCAAGCTCCGGGAGTTGGTGATGGACAGGGCAGCCTGGCGTGCTGCAGCTCATGGGTTCACAAAGAGTCGGACACAACTGAGGGACTGAGCTGAACTGAGTAGTTTTCTGGTAGCATCTTGAAGATTTTCTGTGTATAGTATCATGTCATCTGCAAGCAGTGACAATTTTACTTCTTTTTTTCCAATTTGGATTCCTTTTATTTCTTTTTTGATTACCATAGCTTCCAAAACTATGTTGAATAAAAGTGGTGGGAGTGGGCATCCTTACTTTGTTTCTGATCTTTAGAGAAAATGCTTTCAGCTTTTCATGATTGAGTATGATATTTGCTGTGGTTTTGTCATATATGGCCTTTATTATGTTGCGGTATGTTCACTCTGTGCCCATTTTCTGGAGTTTTTTTTTCCTTTTATAATAAATGGGTATTGAACTTTGTCAAAACTTTTCTTTTGCATCTCTTGAGATTATCATATGGTTTTATTCAATTTGCTAATGTGGTGAATCACAGTGATTGATTTACAGATATTGAAAAATCCTTGCATCCCTGGGATGATTACAATTTGATCATGGTAGATGATCCTTTTAATGTATTATTGGATTTGGTTTGCTAGTATTTTGTTGAGAATTTTTGCATCTATGTTCATCAGTGATATTGGCCTGTAGTTGTTTTTTTGTGGTATCTTTGTCTGCTTTTGGTATTAGGGTGATGGTGGCCTCATAGAATGAGTTTGCCAGTGTTCTTTCCTCTGCCATTTTTTGGGAAGAGTTTCAGAAGGATAGGTGTTAACTCTTCTTTAATGTTTGACAGAATTTCCCTGTGAAGCCGTCTGTTCCTGGACTTTCATATATTGGAATTTTTAAAGTCACAGTTTCAATTTCAATACTGTGATTTGTCTCTTTATGTTTTCTATTTTTTCCTTGTTCAGTTTTGGAAGGTTGTATGTTTCTGAGAATTTGCCCATTTCTTCTAGGTTGACCATTTTATTGGCATATAGTTGCTTGTAATAGTCTCTTATGATCTTTTGCATTTCTGTGGTGTCAGTTGTAATGTCTTTTTCATTTCTGACTTTATTGATTTCAGCTCTCTCACTTTTTTTAATGAGCCTGGTTAAAGATTTATCAATTTTATTTAATTACCATTTCAAAGAACCTGCCTGTAGTTTCATTGATCTTTTATGTTGTCTTCTTCGTCTCTCATTTATTTCTGCTCTGATCTTTATGATTTCTTTGCTTCTACTAACTTTAGGTTTTTTGTGTTCTTCCTCTAATTGTTTCAGGTATAAGGTTTAGTCGTTTGTTTGAGATTTTTTCTTGTTTCCTGAGGTAAGATTGTTTTGCTATAAACTTCCTTCTACGAACTGCTTTTGTTGCATACTGTATGTTTTGGATCATCATATTTTCATTGTCATTTGTCTCTTGGTATTTTTTGTATTTCCTCTTTGATTTCTTTGGTGATTCATTGGTTGTTTGGTAACAGACTGTTTTAGTCTCCATGTGTTTGTGTTTTTTACAGTTTTTTCCTGTAATTTATTTCTAATAGCATTTTGGTTGGAAAAGGTACTTGATATAATTTTACCTTTCTTGAATTTATCAAGGCTTGCTTGTGGCCCAGCATGTGATCTATTCTGGAAAAAATTCCATGTGCACTTGAAAAGAATGTGTATTGCTGCTTTTGGATGAAATGGTCTATAAATATCAATTAAGTCCATCTTGTCAAATGTATCATTTAAGGCCTGTGTTTCCTTATTGATTTTCTGTCTGGATGACCTGTCCCTTGGTGTAGGTGAGACGCTAAAGTCCTCCACTGTTACTGAGCTCCTGTCAATTTCACCTTTTATGGATGTTAGCATTTACCTCATGGATTGAGGTGTTCCAATGTTGAGTGCATAAATATTTATATTTAATATTGTTAATCTTCTTGGATTGATCCCTTAATCATTATGTAGTGACCTTCCTTATCTCTCGTAACAGTCTTTGTTTTAAAGTCTATTTTATCTGATAAGAGTATTGCTACTCCAGCTTTCTTTTGATTTCCATTTATGTGGAATATCTTTTTTCATCCCCTCAACTTTCAGTCTGTATGTATCCCTAGGTCTGAACTGAGTCTCTTGTAGATAGCATATATATATGGGTCTGTTTTTGTATCTGGCCAGTCTGTCTTTTGGTTGGATCGTAAATTGGATTATTTCTTATTTTGCTTTTCAATTGTATGAGTTTTTCATATATTTTGGGTTGTTGTTGTTGTTAAGCTGCTAAATCATGTCTGACTTTTTGTGACCCCGTGGACTGTAGCCTACTAGGTTCCTCTGTCCCTGGGATTTCCCAGGCAAGAATACTAGAGTGGGTTGCCTTTCCTTTCTCCAGGAGATCTTTTTGACCCAGTGATTGAACCTGTATCTCTTACATTGGCAGGTGGAGTCTTTACCACTGAGCCACTAGGGAAGCCCCATATTTTGGATATTAATGGTTGTCAGTATTTCCTCCTATTTGGGTAGGTTGCACCTACCAAATTGTTTTGTTGATGGTTTCCTTTGCTGTGTAGAAGCTTTTTAGTTTGATATAGTTCTACTTGATTGTTTGCTTTTGTTGCCTTTGCTTTTAGCATCAAAACCAAAAAATCCCCAACACTGATATCAAGAAGCTTGCACTTTTGTTTTCTTCTAGAAGTTTAATGCTTCCAGGTTGTGTGTCCAGGTTTCAGTACATTTTGAGTTAATTTTGAGGTACAGTTTCATTCTTTCATTCTTTTCCATGTGGCTGTCCAATTTTCCCAACACTGTTTATTGAAGAGATTGCACTTTTTCCATTATTTATTCAGCCTCCTTTATTGTAACTTAATTGCCCACATAAGTGTGATTTTATTTTGGGATTTCTATTTTGTTCTGTTGATGTATGTATCTATTTTTTTTTTTGTTTTGCCAATACTATGGCTAATACTATGGGTAATTTTTTTGCCAATACTATACTGTTTTGGCTGTTATAGTTCTTTAATATTGTTTGAAATCAGGGAACATGATGCCTCCAGCTTTTTTGTCCTTTCCCAATATTACTTTAGCTATTCAGGGTCTGTTGTGGTTCTATACACATTTTATGATGGATTATTTTCTGTGACAATGGCATTTGAATTTTGAGAGGAATTGCATTGAATTTTGGGGTATCAGTGAGTACAGAATATTTTTCCATTTTTTGTGTTATCTTCAATTTCTTTCATCAGTGTCTTACAGTTTTCAGTTTACAGTCTTTTACCACTTGGCTAAACTTATTCCTAGTTTTGTTTATGTTTTGTTTATGGTTTCCTTTGTTGGGCAAAAGCTTTTATGTTTAATTAGGTCCCTTTTGTTAATTTTTGCTTTTGTTTTCATTAGGAGGTAGGTCAAAAAAGATCTTCTGATTTATGACAAAGAGTGTTTTTCCTATGTTTTCCTGTAAGTATTTCATGGTATCAAGTCTTATACTAGGTATTTAATCCATTTTGAGTTTATTTATGGATGTAGTGTTAGTTGTTGTTCAGTCATGTCCAGTTGTTTGCGACCCCATGGACTGTAGCACACCAGGCTTCCCTGTCCTTCACTATCTCCCAGAGTTTGTGCAAACTCATGTCCATCAAGTCAGTGATGCCATTCAGCCATCTCATCCTCTGTCATGGACTTCTCCTCCTGCCCTCAATCTTTCCCAGAATCAAGGTCTTTTTCTGGTGAGTCAGCTTTTTGCATCAGGTGGCCAAAGTAGTGGAGTTTTGACTTCAGCATCAGTCCTTCCAATGAATATTCAGGGTTGATTTCCTTTAAGATTGACTGATTTGATCTTCCTGCTGTCGAAGGGACTCTCAAGAGTCTTCTCCAGCACCACAGTTCAAAAGCATCAGTTCTTCGGTGCTCAGCCTTCTTTATGGTCCAACACTCACATCCATACATCACCACTAGAAAAACTATAGCATTGACTATACGAACCTTGGTCAGCAAAGTGATGTCTCTGCCTTTTAATATGCTGTCTAGGTTGGTCATAGCTTTTCTCACAATGAGCAAACATATTTTAATTTCATGGCTAGAGTCACCATTCATAGTGATTTTGGAGCCCAAGAAAATAAAGTTTGTCACTGTTCCCATTGTTTCCCCACCTATTTGCCATGAGGTGATGGGATCAGATGCCATGATCTTAGTTTTCCGAATGTTGAGTTTTAAGCCAGCTTTTTCACTCTCCTCTTTCACTTTCATCAAGAGGCTCTTTAGTTCCTCTTTGCTTTATGCCAGTAGGATTTGTAATAGCTCAACTGGAGTTCCATCACCTCCACTAGCTTTGTTCACAGTGGGCTTCCTAAGGTCCACTTGACTTCACATTCCAGGGTGTCTGGCTCTAGGTGGGTGATCACACCATCGTGGTTATCTGGGTCATGACAATCGTTTTTGTATAGTTCTGTGTATTCTTGCCACCTGTTCTTAATGTCTTCTGCTTCTGTTAGGTCCATACTGTTTCTGTCCTTTATTGTGCGCATCTTTGCATGAAATTTTCCCTTGGTCTCTCTAATTTTCTTGAAGAGAGCTCTAGTCTTTCCCATTTTATTGTTTTCCTCTATTTCTTTGCACTGATCACTGAGGAAGTCTTTCTTATCTCTCCTTGCTATTCTTTGGAACTCTGCATTCAAATGAGTATATCTTTCCTTTTCTCCTTTGCCTTTAGCATCTCTTCTTTTCTCAGCTATTTATAAGGCCTCCTCAGGCAACCATTTTGCCTTTTTCATGGGGATAGTCTTGATCACTGCCTCCTGTACAATGTCATGAACCTCCATCCATAGTTCTTCAGGCACTCTGTCTATCACATCTAATCCCTTGAATCTATTTGTCATTTTCACTGTATAATCATAAGGGATTTGATTTAGGTCATACCTGAATGGTCTAGTCATTTTCCCTACTTTCTTTAGTGTAAGTCTGAATTTGGCAATAAGTAGTTCATGATCAGAGCCACAGTCACTCCCAGTCTTGTTTTTGCTGACTTCTCCATCAGAAGACTTATACATGGAGAATGACTTATAGATCTTATAGATGCAGAATGACTTAGAGAATCTTTGGCTGCAAAGAATATAATCAGTCTGATTTCAGTATTGACCATGTGGTGATGTCCATATGTAGAGTCTTTTCTTGTGTTGTTTGAAGAGGTTGTTTGCTATGACCAGTGTGTTCTCTTGGCAAAATTCTGTTAGCCTTTTCCCTGCTTCATTTTGTACTCCAAGGCCAAACTTGCCTGTTGCTCCAGGTATCTCTTGACTTCCTACTTTTGCATTCCAGTCCCCTATGATGAAAAGGATATCTTTTTTTGGTGTTAGTTGTAGCAGGTTGTAAGTCATCATAGAACCGTTCAACTTCATCTTCTTCAGCATTAGTGGTTAGAGCATAGACTTGGATTACTGTGAGATTGAATGGTTTGCCTTGAAAAGGAACTGAAATCATCCTATTGTGTTTGAGATTGCACCCATGTACTGCATTTCAGGGCTTCCCTTGTGGCTTAGTTGGTAAAGAATCTGCCTGCGATTCAGGAGAACCCGGTTCAATCCCTGGGTTGGGAAGATCCCCTGGAGAAGGGATAGGCTACCCACTCCAGTATTCTGGCCTGGAGAATTCCATGGACTGTATAGTCCATGGGGTCGCAAAGAGTTGGACATGACTGAGCAACTTGCACTTCATACTGCATGTCAAACTCCTGTTGACTATGAGGGCTACTTCATTTCTTCTAAGGGATTCTTGCCCAAAGTTGTAGATACAATGGTCATCTGAATTAAATCACCCATTCCTGTCCATTTTAGTTCACTGACTCCTAAAATGTCAATGTTTACTCTTGCCGTCTCCTCTTTGACCACTTCCAATTTACCTTGATTCATGGACCTAACATTCCAGGTTCCTATGCAATATTATTCTTTACTGCATTGAACTTCACTTCACCACCAGACACATCCACAACTGGGGGTTATTTCCACTTTGATTCAGCCTCTTCATTCCTTCTGGAGCTGTTTCTCTGCTCTTCTCCAGTAGCATATTGGGCACCTACCGACCTGGTGTGGGGTGGTGGTGTTCATCTTTCTGTGTCATATCTTTTTGCCTTTCATACTGTTCATGGGGTTCTCAAAGCAATAATGTTGAAGTGGTTTGCCATTCCCTTCTCCAGTGGACCATGTTTTGTCAGAACTTTCCCCCATGACCCATCCATCTTGGGTGGCCCTACACAGCATGGCCCTTAGTTTCATTGAGTTACACAAAGCTGTGACCCATGTGATCATTTTGGTTAGTTTTTTGTATTGTGGTTTTCATTCTGTCTGCCTTCTGATAGATGAGAATAAGAGACTTGTGCAAGCTTCCTGATGGGTTGGATTGGCTGTGGGGGAAAACTGGGTTTTGCTTTGGTGGGCAGGGCCTTGCTCAGTAAGTTTTTAATCCAATCTTCTCCTGATGGGTGGGGCTGTGCTTCCTCCCTGTAGTTTGGCCTGCAGCCAAACTATAGAGGGATAATGTCCTCCTCCAAAACGACTTATTCCAGCATGCCACACCTCCCAGGACTGCTGCTGCTAGTGTCCCTGACCCCACGGCAGGCTACTGTCAATCCACGCCACTGGCAGAGACTCCCAAACAGGCAATTCTGGCTCAGTCTCTTGTGGGGTCACTGCTCCTTTCTTCTGGGTCCTGGGGTGCACAAGGTTTTGTTTGTGTCCTCCAAGAATCTCTATTTCCCCAGTCCTGTGGAAGTTCTGTAATCAAATCACACTCACCTTCAAAGTCAGATTCCCTGGTGATTCTCAGTCCCTTTGCTGGATCCCCAGGTTGGAAAGTCTGTTGTGGGGCCTAAACCTTTCAGAGAACTTCTTCGGTAAAATTTTTCTCCAGTTTGTAGATTACCCATATGGTGTTAGAGAATATTCTAATTTCATTGTTTTACAGATAGCTGTCCAGTTTTCCCAGCACCACTTTTGAAGAGCTTTTCCCCATTGTATATTCTTGCCTCCTTTCTCAGAGATTAGTTGACCATAGGTGCATGGGTTTATCTCTGGGCTTCCTATCCTGTTCCATTGATCTATATTTCTGTTTTTGAATCAGTACTATATTGTTTTAGCTTTACTGTAGCTGTGTAATATAGTGTGAAGTCAGGGAGCCTGATTTCCTTCAGCTACATTTTTCTTTCTCAAGATTGCTTGGCTATTCAGGGTATTTTGTGTTTCCATATAAATTATAAAAATTTTTATTCTATTTCTGTGAAAAATGCCATTGATAATTTGATAGGGATTGCATTGCTGTATATTACTTTGGGTAGTATATAATTTATACCATGTTAATTCTTGAATCCAAGAATCAATCAAAGAATATCTTTCCATCTGTTTTTGTTGTGTTTGATTTCTTTCATCAGCATCTTACAGTTTTCTGAGTCCAGGTTTTTTTGCCTCCTTAGGTAGGTTTATTCTAGGTATCTTATTCTTTTTGTTGCAATAAGTGAGATTGTTTCCTAAATGTCTCTTCGTGATCTTTCATTGTTTGTGTATAGGAATGCAAGTGGCTTTTTGCACATTAATTTTGTATCATGCAACTTTACTGAAGTCATTGATGAGCTCTAGTAGTTTTCTTGTGGCATCTTGAAGATTTCGTATGTATAGTATCATGTCATCTGCAAGCAGTGACGGTTTTACTCCTTTTTTCCAATTTTGATTCCTTTTATTTCTTTTTCTTCTTTGATTGCCACGGCTAGGACTTCCAAAATATGTTGAACAAAAGTGGTGAGTATAGACATCCTTGTCTTGTTCTTGATCTTTAGAGGAAATGTTTTCAGCTTTTCTCTGCTGAGAATGATGTTTATTGTGGGTTTGTCATATATGGCTTTTAATTATGTTGAAGTTTGTTCCTTCAACAAGGGGGCTTCCCTTGTGGCTCAGTTGGTAAAGAATCTGCCTGCAGTGCAGGAGACCTGGGTTCGATCCCTGGGTTGGGAAGATCCCCTGCAGAAGGGAACAGCTATGTGCTCCAGTATTCTGGCCTAGAGAATCCCATAGACTGTATAGTCCATGGGGTGGCAAAGAGTCAGACACGACTGAGCGAGTTTCACTTTCACTTTCACTTGTTCCTTCTATGCCCACTTTCTGGTGGGTTTTTATCATAAATGGGTGTTGAGTTTTGTCACAAGCTCTTTCAGCATCTATTGAGATGATCATATGGTTTTATTCTTCAGTTGCTAATGTGGTGAATCATTTTGATTGATTTATAGATCCTGAAAAATCCTTGCATCCCTGAGATGAGTCCCACTTGATCATGGTATTTGATCCCTTTAATGTGTTATTGGAATTGGTTTGCTATTATTTTGTTGAGGATGTTTGTGTCTATGTTCATCAGTGATATTAGTCTGTCTTTTTTTTGTGTGTGTGTGGTTTCTTTGTCTGCTTTTGGTGTCAGGGTGATGGTGGCCTCGTAGAATGAGTTTGGAAGTGTTCCTTCCTCTGCTGTTTTTTGGGAGAGTTTCAGAAGGATAGTGTTAACTCTTTTCTAAGTGTTTGACAGAATTCGCCTGTGAAGTCGTTTGACCTTGGGCTTTTGTTTGTTGGAGGTTTTTAAGATACTGCTTCAGTTTCAGTACTTGTGATTGGTCTGTTCATATTGTCTATTCCTTCCTGGTTCAGTCTTGGAAGGTTGTACTTTTCTAACAATATGTCCATTTCTTCTAGGTTTTCCATTTTATTGAGGTGTAGTTGCTTATATTGATAGTGTTCTCTTATGAGCCTTTGTATTTCTGTGGTGTTAGCTGTAACTTGTCCTTTTCATTTCTGACTTGATTAATTTGGGCCCTCTGCCTTTCTGTCTTGATAAGCCTGGCTAAATTTGTTTATCTTTCCAAAGAATCAGCTTCTAGTTTCTTCAATCTTTTCTATTGTTTTATTCATCTCTATTTCACTTTTTTTCTGCTCTGATCTTTCCTCCTTTGCTTCTTTAATTTGGGGTTTTTGTGTTGTTCTTTCTCTAGTTGCTATAGGTATAAGGTTCGGTTGTTCATTTGAAGATTTTTGTTTCCTGAGGTATGATTGTATTGCTGTAAACTTGCCTCTGAGAATTGCTGTTGCTACATCCCATAGGTTTTAGATCACTGTGTTTCCATTGTTATTTGTCTCTAGGTATTTTTTGATCTCTTCTTTTGCTTCAGTGATTCATTGACTGTTTAGTAGTATATTGTTTTAGTCTCCACGTGTTTGTGCTTTCTACAGTTTTTTTCCTGTAATTTATTTGGTCCAAAAAAGATACTTGATATGATTTCAACTTGTTAAAGTTACTGAGGCTTGATTTGTGGCCCAATATGTGTTCAATCCTTAAGAATGTTCCATGCGCACTTGAGAAAAATGTGTATTCTACTGCTTTTGGATGAAACATTCTATAAATATCAATTAAATCCATCTTGTCTAATGTGTCATTTAAAGTCCACGTTTCCTTGATTTTTCTGTCTGATCTCTCCGTTGGTGTAAATGGGTTGTTAAAGTGCCCCACTATTATTGTGTTACTATCAATTTCTCCTTTTATGAATGTTAGCATTTCCCTTATATATTGAAGTGTTTCTATGTTAGGTGCTTATATATTTGGTGAGCATCTCTGTGACTGTTACTTTGAACTCTTAGCTAGGTAAATTTTCACTTATCTCTGTTTCATTAAAGCTTTTTCTGAGGTTTTATCATGTTTTTTTTGTTTGAAATATATTGCTTTGTTTATTTATTTTCCTTTACTTGCTGTGTGGTTTTTTCTGTGCATTAGCTAAAACAATGTCCTCTCCCAGTCTTGGAGTGGCTTTGACTAACAGGTGAACCTTATTGTTCCACCCTGCTCTAGCTCCTAGTTGTCTTAAATTTTTGTGATTGTCTAGCAGCCTACTTTATTCTTAGTGGCTTTTGGTAGTTGAGGGTGTGCAGTGACCTGTCGGTGTCCCCAAAAGGGAAGATCTCAGTCAGCACCTAGACTCAGGCTGATGGTAAGCTAGGCCCTCAGGCAGCAGATTTTCAATTGTGCAAGCACATCTCTTTCAGGGACAGATGGGCCTTCCTGTCTGCTGTCTCTACCATGAGCTCTGAGGTATCAGCTAATTAAGAAGTTTCTTTGTTTGCTGCTGTCTCCTTAACACAAGAACACAAATCCCATAAACACAGGCCCTGCTGGCCATGAGACTCAGGCTATCAAGTGATGTAGCACAGCCACAAAAGCTGGGGCACCACATGTATACACAAGCTTCTTTCCTGGAGATGCAGGTGACCTAGGGCAAGACAAAGGAAGAGTGTGAAGATGATACCCACTGGCCTCCCTCGTCTCTGGAGAGGAGTATAATCAGCCTTTGTGTGTGCTCAGTCACTTCTGTGACTTAGCTCCTCTGTCCAAGGGATTCTCCAGGCAAGAATACTGGAGTGGGTTATCATGCCCTCCTCCAGGGAATCTTTCCAACCCAGGGACTGAACCCATGTCTCCTGTGGCTCCTCTGTAGGTTGATTCTTTACCACTGAGCCACCGGGAAATCCCCAATAATTAGCCCTTAGATGTGTTTAATTAGAAGTCTGCTCCTCAGGCCACATCTATGAAGCTAAGCTAATAGGCCTCTTTCACAGAATGTCTGGAGGTGTGTTTCAGTCTGTTGTCTCTCTGCTGTGTCCTGGGGTGGGTAGCCAGTTTAGAGCTGTTTCTCCATTTGTGACAGTCCTACAGGACCCACTAGCCACTAGAGCCACATGTTTAAGGGGTGTCTCCTGGTGGCAGCCATGAAAACCAGGGCACCAGATGTATGCACAAGGTTCTTTTCTGGAAGATATCAATAGGCTGGAGTGAGGTGGAGGGACAGTATGAAGATGGCCCCACCAGCCTCTGTGGTCTCTCCAAAGAGGGTATTTCAGTAGGCTTCTAGATGTGTGTTAAATTAGAAAACTGCCCCCTAGGCCAAATCTTTAAGATGTGCAGATAGGTGTCATTCATAGAAAGACTGGGAGTGTTTCAGGCAGAGGTCTCTATGTGGAGTCCGGAGGTGAGTAGCCAGAGAAGTCTGGATGAGCCCTTTAAGAACTACGTTTTTGGGTGGTTAAATTGAATGAAGGTGGTCAAAGGTACAAACTTCCAGTTAGAAGTAAGTTCTGGGGATGTAATGTACAGTATGGTGTCTGTAGTTAATACTGTATTATATGTTTGCTAAGTAGATCTCTTTAAAAAATAAATTAATTGAAGTATAATTGATTTACAATGTTGTATTAGTTTTAGGTGTACTGAATTCAGTTATACATATATACATGCATACATATTCCTTCTCAGATTCTTTTCCTTTATAGCTTATTATAAAATATTAAGTGCAATTCTCTGTGCTATAAGTAGGTCCTTGTTGGCTGTCGTATATATAGTATTATGAATATGTTAATCCCAACCTCATATTTATCCCTCTTCTCCTCGTCCCCTTTCCCCTTTGGTAACCATAAATTTGTTTTCTGTTTGTAAATCTCTTTCTGATTTGTAAATTAGTTCATTTATACTTTTTAAAAAAGACTCCACATACAAGTGATATCATGTTATATTTGTCTTTCTCTGTCTGACTTAATTCACTTAGTCTGATAATCTCTAGTTCTATCCTTGTTGCTGCAAATGTCATTACTTCAGTCTTCTTTATGGCTGAGTAATATTCCTGTGTGTGTGTGTGTCCATCCCTGTCCTCCTCTTTGCCACCCCATGGACTGTAGCCTACCAGGCTCCTCTGTCCATGGGGTTTTATAGGCAAGAATACTGGAGAGGGTTGCCAGTTCCTTCTCCAGGCTATCTTCCTGACCATGGGATCAAACCTGGATCTCCTGCACTGCAGGCAGATTCTTTACCTTCTGCGCCACCAGAGATATACACCACATTTTTTTTTTTTTGATGTATAGTTGGTTTACAATGTTGTGCCAACCTCTGCTGTACAGCAAAGTGACTAAGTTATACACATATAAACATTCTTTTTTAATCTTTTCCATTATGGTTTATCACATATTGAGTATAGATTCCTGTGTTATACATTAGGACTTTGTTGTTTATCCGTTCTAAATGTAATAGTTTGCATATACCAACCCCAAACTCCAGTCCATTCCTTTCCCTCCCTCCACCCCCTTGGCAACCAGAAGTCTGTTCTTTGTGTCTATGAGTCTGTTCATGTTTTGTAGATAGGCTCATTTGTGTCATATTTTAAATTCCATATCATATAAGTGATATCATGGTATTTGTCTTTCTGTTTCTGACTTTAATATGATAATCTCTCATTTCATCCATGTTGCTGCAAATGGCATTATTTTGTTCTTTTTTATGGCTGAGTAGTATTCCATTGTCTATACATACCATCACATCTTTATCCATTTATCTGTCACTGGACATTAGGTTATTTTCACATTTTGGCTATAGTGAATGAACATCTCCTGGAGTAGGAAATGGCAACCCACTCCAGTATTCTTGCCTGGAAAATTCCATGGACAGAGGACCCTAGTGGGCTACAGTCCATGGAGTCGCAAAGAATCAGACACGACTGAGTGATTGAGCACACACTCTAACATAAGAGTAAACAACAAAAAGCTGACAAAACTGTTTCTTCACAAGTAATTTGCAGTTGTAGCTAACCTGGTTTTTAGGGCTTCTCAAGTGGCTCAGTGGTGAAAAATCTGCCTGCCATTACAGGAGATGCAGGTTTGATCCCTGGTCAGGAAGATTCCCTGGAGAAGAGAATGAATGGCAACCCACTTCAGTATTCTTGCCTGGAAAATCCCACAGACAGAGGAGCCTGGCAGGTTACAGTCTGTGAAGTCACAGAGAGTCAGACACTACTGAGCAACTGAGCACGTTTCTGTGAACACAGGGGTACATGTATATATTTTGAATTACAGTTTGTCTGGGTATACTCTCAGGAGTGAGATTGCTGAATGATATGGTGATTCTAATTTTAGTTTTCTGAGGAACCTCCATCCTGTTTTCCATAGTTGCTGTACCAATGTACATTTCTACCAACAGTGTAGGACGGTTCCCTCTACTCCACATGCTCTCCAGCATTTGATATTTGTAGATTTTCTAATGATGGCCATTCTGACCTGTGTAAGGTGGTACCTCATTGTAGGTTTTGATTTGCATTTCTCTAATAATTAGTGATGTTGAACATCTTTTCATGTGTTTGGCCATCTGTATGTCTTTTTTGGAGAAATGCCTATTGAGGTCCTTCTGCGCATTTTTCAGTTGGGTTGTTTTTGTTGTTGTTGAGTTGTATGGGTTGTTTGTATATTTTGGAGATTAAGCCCTTGTCTGTTGCATCATTTTCAAGTATTTTCTCCCATTCTATAGACTGTCTTTTCATTTTTTTAAATAATTTGTTGTGCTGTGCAAAAGCTTGTAAGTTTGATTTTGTCCCATTTGTTTTGATTAGGTCCCATATTATTTCTATTGTCTTGGGAGACTGACCTAAGAAACATTGGTACAATGTATGTCAGAGAATGTTTTGCCTATACTGTCTTCTAGGAGCCTTATGGTGTCATGTCTCATGTCTTTAAAAGCCATTTTCGGTTTATTTTTTGTGCATGGTGTGAGGGTGTGTTCTAACTTGATTGATTTACTTGCAGCTGTTCAACTTTCCCAGCACCACTTGCTGAAGAGACTTTTCCCCATTTTATATTCTTGCCTCCTTTGTCAAAGATTAATTGACCATAGGTGTGTGGGTTTATTTCTGGGCTCTCTCTTCTGTTCCATTGATCCACATGTCTGTTTTATACCATTACCACACTATTTTGATTACTGTGGCTTTGTTGTGTTGTCTAAAGTCTGAGGGGTAATGCCTCCCCTCCTGCCTTGTCTCTTTCCTCAGGATTGCTCTGGAAGCTCTGGGTCTTTTACGGTTCCATATAAATTTTTGGATTATTTGTTCTAGTTCTGTGAAAAATGTCATGGTCAATTTGATAGGGATTGAGTTAAATCTGTAGATTACTTTGGGTAGTAGTGCCATTTTAGCAATATTAATTATTCTAGTCCAAGAGCATAGGATATCTTTTCTTTGAATCATCTTTTATTTCCTTTATCAATATTTTATATTTCTTAACTATAAAATAAACCTTGGTCAGATTTATTCCTATATATATATATATTTTTTGATACGAGTATTGTTACGAGTATTGTTTCTGTTTTACATTCCTTTTCTGATATTTTATTGTTAGTGTGAATGCAACCAACTTCTGAGAGTTAATCTTGTATTTGCTAAATTCATTTATTAGATCTTTTTGTGTGGAGTCCTTAGGGACTCTATATCCATTCATCTGCCAATGAACATTTAGGTTGCTTCTGTAACTTGGCTATTGTAAATAGTGCTTCTATGAATATTGGGGTGAATGTTTCTTTTCAAATTAGAGTTTTTGTCTTTTCTGAATATCTACCCAGGATTGGGATTGTAGGATCAAATGGTAACTATTTTTAGCTTTTTAAGGAACCTCCATATTGTTTTCCAGAGTAACTACCAATTTACATTCCCACCAACAGTGTGGGAGGGTACCCTTTCTCTACATCCTCTCTAGCATTTATTTTGTAGACTTTTCAATGATGGCCATCCTGACTGGTGTGAGACATTTTAAAAAGACATTTAATAAACTTTTGTTAGAGCTTTTTATCTTTCAAATTAAAAATATGCCTAGAGGGCAAAAACCAAGAGAAATTTTTTAAATGGTTTCTTGTTTGCTATATCCTGGTGGGTCTCATGGATGCAAGTCCCATTGGCTTTCAAAGCTAAATATTTTGGAGGCTCGTCTCTTAGATGCAAGTCTTAGAAGCTGGAGTGCCTGATATGAGGTCCAAACCATTTTCTCGTCATGGAGAAGCTTGGAGTTGTGGGTTTCCTCCTGACTGTGGGTGGCCATGCCCGGGGTGGGGTGTATAGTAAGACTGTGTCTCTGCCCCTCCTTCCTGGTTTGATGTGGGTTTCTTCTCATTCATCTGATGTGTTGGGGTTGCTCCTCTAGTTACTGGATTTCTTTCAAAACATTGTTTTGTATGTAACTGTCGATTACATGTGTCTGTAGGAGGAGGTAAGTTCAG
This sequence comes from Okapia johnstoni, assembly GCA_024291935.2. Classification (NCBI taxonomy): domain Eukaryota; kingdom Metazoa; phylum Chordata; class Mammalia; order Artiodactyla; family Giraffidae; genus Okapia; species Okapia johnstoni. The sequence continues at coordinate 53,451,680 of CM044317.1, forward strand.
GACCTTCTAGTCACCATTTTGAATGGGACCCCTCATGCTTTTCTATTTTACTAGACTAGTGGGCAAGAGTGCTGTCTCCATTGTCCTGCTGCCAGCGTTCACTGCCCTGCTGCTTACTTCCTGTCTGGGGAACTTAGACCTTTGCTAAATGGGGGTAATGGTAGCATGTGGTTTTATGAAGTTCTTGAGGACAAACACCTCTGCACACCTGGAATGCTTTGAGCACAGGTGCTGAGTGGGGCAGTTTATCATCTCTCTCTTCCCACTGACGTGTCAGCTTCGTTAGGGCAGGACTTTTTCTCTTTGCACTCCCAGTCTCTAGAATACAGCTCAGTATTCCTTACTCATTGGCCTCAGCCCTCATTCCTATTGGCCTGCCTGCCTAACTTCTTGCAGTCTGACCTGTGCCCTTCTCACAGCTTCCCAGCCTGGCAGTAACTCATCTCTGAGGCTCTGTAAGCCTTCTGGGCATCAGCTCCGTGGTCTTGCCAGGGAAATCCCCAAGGCTGGTAAAATTATCTGATAAATGTGGAGTGAATGGTGATACTTTCTTAGTTGAAATGTAAGCTTTCATAGTAGCAGCACCATTTTTGTGTAACTGCCTAAGCTTTAGTGGGAGTATTAGGAAACAGGACTAACTGCAAAGTTTTACAATATTCCAAGTTTGTACATATTAAGCATCATAAATGTGACTTTATCTTATTAAGGTAGCAAATGCCCTTGGCGTGTTTTCAAGGCCCTGTGATGAGGCAGACTGCCTGGGCAACGTATGTGGCTTTTTTCTCAAAACACCGTAGAACATAAGACAGAGCAGAGGGACAGAACATAGGATCAGAGGTCATGTCTAATAGGGAAGACACCCTGAGATCCAGGCAGGAGCCCAGGCTCTAAGTCATCCAGTGTTTTTGGTTTAAAAAAGCTACCTTCAGTTTGTGGGCTCAGCTGCTCAGCTAAAATCTAGAGATGAAAATCAGCTTGGGAAAGAGAATTCCCAAATGGAGTCCAGTTAGACGCTGCTGCTGCTGCTGCTAAGTCGCTTCAGTCGTGTCCGACTCTGTGCGACCCCATAGATGGCAGCCCACCAGGCTCCTCCGTCCATGAGATTTTCCAGGCAAGAGTACTGGAGTGGGGTGCCATTGCCTTCTTCGAGTTAGACGCTAGGCACTTGTATTAACTTGTTTATTCCTCATAATCACCAGTTACTAAAGGACCGTTGGGATTTGAACCTGAGTCTGATTTTTCTGAAGCTGAGATTCTATGCATTATACTTCCATTTTCTGCTGTTAAGAAGACCTCAGTGGGAAAGTGGATTCTGTGCAAACTTGAAAATGCTCTGGACTTGAATGGGTACATCTTGGCGGTCTGCACCTCAGATGACCCAGGTGACCTAGGATAAAGGCTGCTTTAGCTTATCTACACTTTTTTTTTTTTCTGTCACATTGGTCAACAGTTACCTGGTAACATGGCAGGTAGCTAGTGTTAGCATCTCTGCAGGTAGCTGGTGGTGATATCAGACCCTGAATGCATTGCTAGCTAGTGGCGCCCTTCTCTGGCGATTGGTGGGGCGGGGGTGGCTTATAATCATATTGTCAGTGACAGCGCATTATATGCAGTGCTTATTTAAACACATAATAGAAAACATGACTCCAGAAAAGCCGAAACACGTACCCACATTTCAACTGTACTTGTATGTAGTGACAGGAAATGTGTGTCTAATTTTAGACCAATTTGAGACAGAGAGATCAAGAGAAGCACACATATGTATACTTTGGAAAACAGCACTTACCTGAGAAAGAACAAGCTATCAATGAAGTAATCTTTTAAGCTAATTTTTTAAGGTTATTTTATACAAAATAGTAATTAACTTTCGTGATATTTGATGAAGCAAGACAAAGAAGCTGTTTCTTCTTTTTTTCTCATAAATTAGATTACCACTTCCCAAAATGATACCCAAAGGAATGGTATTTCATGAAATATTTCAAAAAATGCCTTATGTGGACAAGTTTGAGGAATGGTCTATCTTTCTCTTGAAGATTTAAGGTTGGGGAAACACCAAAACTTTTATTAAAGTATTACTGGTTTTATTTCCAGGAAGTGGTCTACGGGGATAAGAAGTGCTGGGCAGTTGCTGAGATTTCTGATTGTAACATACGTTTGGATCATTCACTCATGTGGTCTCTTTGTTTTATGAACCTAGGCACTACGATTTCCAGGAATACTTTGTAATCAAACTGACAGACAAGTAGGTGAATAATCCTAGGTCCACTGATTTTTAGGGGGCATCCAAACCAGACGAGTCTGGATCAGCTGTCTGAGGGGTTAACACATAAGCCAGCGAGCTGCCTCTAACAGCCTTCTCAGCACAAACAAGGGAGCTGGGTGGATGCACTCAGCCTCAGCGCAGGGCTGACAGTCTGACTTCACTGCTTATTCCCAGAGAGAAGTGACATGATGCATGCAGAATGAAGGCAGTTCTGAGGTTGCCACTCAATACAAAGGAACCAGAAAAAAACCTCCCATTCTTAAATAACATTTATTATTGTTGGAAAGAAGTCTTTTTTCATGAGAACAGTTCTCACATTTATTTAAAGGTATACTGGTTATGGTTATAGAAGCAAATTTCACTGAGGTGCTCTATATGAAGTATGCCCGACTACGACTCTGAGTTCAGCAATCTAATGTCCACAATGTGTTGGCTGCCATTAGCTATGCATCCAAACATGCCTTTTTTTTTCCCCCTTTTAAAACATGTGCCTGCACAGGGTGGAGAAAGAAACGCCAAGGGCCTGCTAAAAAGGAGAAGCTTAGAAAAGATAAAATTCCTGCAGCAGTTCTGGTCAACTGCAGCCCACGGGTGCAGGAATAGTGTTTATGTGGGGAGGCGCTGCGCCCAGTGGTTTCTCGGTTTAATGGTGTGAGAGCCCTTGAGGTTTTCTGCGGCAGAGGAGGAAGAGAGAGATGCCATTTACTGAATCCAGTCGATGTTCAGGCAGCGAGCTATGAATGCAAACATGTCTGAGACTTCTTCTATCACTTTGGCTGTGGGCTTCCCAGCCCCGTGGCCCGCCTTGGTGTCCACGTGGATAAGCAGGGGGTTGTTCTGCTTCCGGCTGCGGCCCACTAGGTGCTGAAGGGTGGCGATGAACTTGAGGGAGTGAAGCGGGACCACGCGGTCATCATGGTCTGCGGTGAGGAGAAGCATGGACGGGTACTGGATGTCGTCTGCCTCTGGCAGCTTCACGTTGTGCAGTGGAGAATATCTGAAAGGCAAAGGCACTTCTATGAGGCCAGGTATCAAAATGAGAGCTGTGCGTGTCCACTAGGTTAATCACGGGACTGGTGGGCGCAGAGACCTGTCGTTCGTCAGCAGTGAGGACTGTGGCCAGCTGGTCCCCGGGTGACCGGGTGACCACTGCAGATGTTATGGTGGGCTGTGACTGGCCAGGGCTATTGGAGGCTGGGGAGCCCTGTCACTTATGTGGCCCCCACTTTGGAAGGCTGTGTAAGAAAGAAACTCAGGGCTGCTGGAACAACCCAAACTATATGCACACTGACTGTCTTGAGGTGAATATTTTCATATTCTTCAGGCTGAATTTTTCACTGCAACAAAGTGGACTGGTTGTCCCTTTGTTTATTATTGCATGAGAAAACATTTTAAATTGAAGTATAGTTGATTTACAATATTAGTTTCAGGTAATTCAACATATTCTTACAGATTATACTCCAATTAAAGTTATAAAATAATGGCTCTATTCCCTGTGCTGTACAGCACATCCTTGCAGCTTATTCATTTTATGCACGGTAGTTTGTATCTCTTAGTTCCTGACTCCCATCTTGCTGATTGTTCTTTTAAATCACTGACTATGGATATAATAGGTGCAAGCCTTTCTTTTGTTTAAGAATTTGAAATCCACGGTGTCTGGCAGCTTTTTGCCTGTTTGGTATCTATAAAATCTTTATTCTGATCTCAGCTTGATAGTCAGGAAGAACAGAGGTGCCCCCGGGCCTAGTTTCTGTCTGAAAACCAGGGAACCTGAGCTGGGCCACTGACCTGCTGGCTCACATCCAGCAGAAACTGACTTTGGCCAATGGTGAGAAAGTTAGTGCAGGAGGAACCTTCTGAAGCACAAGATAAATTCGCAGTTAACAAAAGGTTTTTAAAAAACTACATACAGTCAGATTAAATGCTTGATGCTGATTAAGTAAAGTGAAAGAAATCTCTGAGTATTTCTTTACTTTTTAGGCAATATGGCTGTCTTATTTCTCAGAGTGTTCAGTATTAATGAATCAACTATTTTAGTAGAGTTTTATTTTGTAGAGTGAATAGGCAAAAATATAAAATTTCTGCTCAGTTAACCAAGTCAAGACTAAAACCTTCTGGGGTTTAGTCTCCTAATAGGTAAGATGGGGGTGACAATGGATCTGTTTTCTGATCTCACTTCAGAGTATTTCTGGATCAACCTTGGTCCTCCAGATAAGGATTAGTTCTGTGGGAAAACAAGCTTGGAAATTCTTTTTACGAATTATACCTCCCCCTACCTCAAGATTCACATACTACATTTATATATTAAAGATTCTGAGAAGTTCTGTTCTGTAGGGAAAAAAAAAGTCTGTTAGGCCTTATTTATCCCAGCCATTCACAGACTTTGAAATCTGGATCTTTTTTCAGGGGGGATCCCCTGCAGTATAGTGGATTCAGTTTTCTGCTCACCTGGGAGCAGATGAGAGGACATGTAGCCCTGTGAGTGCTAGGCTGGAAAATTAAGCTCTGAAATAGGAGTGTCACTGATGTCTTGACAGAAAAAATATTAAGAACTCTCTTTTATTGCTTTCAAATTAATTTTAGAAGTGTTGGGTTCCAGTGAATATTTTGTTGCCTTCAACAGTCAGTCTTTTCAACTGAGTATAAATGGGACCTCGCCCCCTGTTTTCTCTAAGTTAATTTGAACTATGACTCCTTCAGATATTCAGCTTTCACCAGGATGTGTCAGTGGGGCTACTTGTATATTTTTAAAGTTAAACTTTTCCCCCTCCTACAGAACAGAATTTAGTAGTATTTGAAAGTATTCAATTAAAAAAATCCAAGTCATTTTGGCCAAATATCTAAGTGGAGAACTAGCCATACAAAGCACATCAAATGAAGGAAAAAAAAACCTGACTTGAGAAACTGAAGTTATTGTATCAAAATCTATAGTTAACTGGGACAGGGGACACAGGCTCCTGATGCTATTCCAAAGGCAGTTCCTTAATACTGCTGGTAAAACCCCTAGAGCCCTGCTGTGGGAATTAAAGAGAACCAAGAGCCAAAGAAGAATGCAGCTTACAGTCTTGAGAACCTAGATGTTCACCATTTTCTCACTGTTATCAGCAAAGTGGTTGAGGGATATAAATATTTCGATAATGCAACTTGTAGTTTCAAATATGGGTTTCCCAGGTAGCTCAGTGGTAAAGAATCCACTTACCAATGCAGGAGATGTGGGTTCCAACCCTGGGTCAGGGAAATTCCCTGGAGAAGGAAATGGCAACCCACTCTAGTATTCTTGCCTGGGAAATCGCATGGACAGAGGAGCCTAGAGGGTTATGGTCCATGGGGTTGCAAAAGGGTCGGACACAATTTAGTGACTAAACAACAACAAAGTTTCAAATATAAGTGGTTATACTGAAAGCACAAAATAAGTTTAACTGTACTTGCATATAGTCCCATTTCCTTATTTTTTAATTGAGAAAAAGAAATCCTATATATATATATATATATATATGTTATAATGATACCTTTTTTAAAATTAGTTTTTAATTGCTGTATCAACAAAAACCACACAGATTTCTTATCTCATACAGAGTCAGAAGTCTGAGTTGGTTTGACTGGGTTCTTTGGCTGTCTCAAGGTTGAAATCAACGTGTTGGCTAGCTGGGCACTTATTAAGAAGTTCTAGGGAAAAATCTGCTTCTGGACTCATTTCAGTTGTTGGCAGAACTCAGTTCCACGAGGCTGTAGGACTGAGGTCCTCATTTCTTTGACAGCTACTGGTTGGGGCTGACATCAGGTTGTAAAGGCCCCCCTTCTCCGTTTTCAAAGCCAGCAATGGTGGGTCTAGGTCTCCTCGTGCTTCCAGTCTCTCTCATCTCCTTTTCTGCTGCATCCCTGACTCTCGCCAGAGACAGTGCCCTGCCTTTAAGGGTTTGTCATTAGATTAGACCCCCTTGATAATCTAGGACAATTTTTCCATTCTGGTCAGCTGATTCGTAATCTTCATTTCATCAGCGAAGTCCTTGCAGAGCAGTCCATAGATCAGTCAACCACTGAAGAACCGGGGGAACAGGAATCCTGAGGGACTATCTTTAGAATTCTGCCATCACATCTTTGTTATTTTTGTTCAAGACCAGATCAGAACTAGGAAGACAGATAAGTATCCCCACCATGTATCCTACTTTTGCAATGAATTACCTGTAAACTTGAGATACTGAAGAGGACAGTCAAACATACTCTTTTGACTATGTTCAGTATTCTGACATCAAATCGTTAGCAATACAAATACATCAATATGAATCAAAACCTTACTTGATAAGCCATTCAAAATGTTGTTTGTTGTCTGAGCACCCATAATCAGTGGTCCAGGCGTGACCAATGGTATATTTATGGAACTTCAGCATGTCCATTACTCCAACTTGGGCAATAACACAACCAAAGAGGTCAGGACGCTGATTGGCACAGGTAGCTAAAAATCAAGATAGAAAAAAAGGAGGTCGTCCATCATTAAGCATTTGTCATAAACAAAACCAAGAGAACAAAACAACACTTAAATGTTTTCTGAATCCTATGGTCTTTTTTTGCAAAAGTATTTTTCCTTCCAGTGTATATCTGAGGGGTGGAATATTTTCATCAGTAGTGGACACGTAACCCTTCATGGAAACCTCTCGGACTTTCTGTAAAATCTGTGCTGCTTCCATCCCTAGCTGCTTTCACAGGTGATGCAGAATATTAACAAACTTGTGCAAAATTTCAAAACCAGCCTGTGATATGGTGACATAGTAAGAAATACCTATTTAATCTTTGTCCCTGGTTCCTAGAACAGATTTCCTAAAACCCTTGAGAGTTTCCTGAGTGACAGGGTGAGAGGAATATTTTTCATAATTCATAACTAACCCCTCTCAACCATATCTGAGTTCATGCTAATGAGGTGGCTTTTGCTGGGTTCCTAGACAGCTTCAGGATGGGGGGCTGGTTGACCAACCATGTGATAGGATTGGATCTTTTGGTCCCACCCCTGACATCTCGAGAGAGGAGGGGGGATGGAGACAGTGATTCATGGCTACTGATTTAATCAATCTAGCCTGTATAACAGAACCTTCATAAAAACCAGTGGAGTTTGGAGAGCTCCTGGGTAGGTGAACACATGGAGGTGCTGGGACTGTGGTGCACTAACAGGGCATGGAGGCTCAGCATGCACCTGCCCCAGCTATACATCTCCTCTGACTTGTTCCCAAGTTCTATCCTTTATAACAAACTGGTAAATGTAAGAGTGTTCCTGAAAGTGAAAGTCACTTAGTCGAGTCCATCTCTTTGTGACCCCATGGATTATATAGTCCATAGAATTCTCCAGGCCAGAATACTGGAGTGGGTAGCCTTTCCCTTCTCCAGGTGATGTTCCCAACCCAGGGATCAAAACCAGGTCTCCTGCATTGAGGGTGGATTCTTTACCAGCTGAGCCACAAGGGAAGCCCAAGAATACTGGAGTGCGTAGCCTATCCCTTCTCCAGTGGATCTTCCTGACCTAGGAATCAAACTGGGATCTCCTGCATTGCAGGCAGATTCTTTACCACCTGAGCTATCAGGGAAGCCCTAAGAATGTTCCTGAGTTCTATCAAATTATCAAACTCGAGAAGGGGGACCTGGGAACCCCCAATTTATAGCCATCAATCAGAAATACAAGAGGTCCAGAACTTGTGATTGGTGTCTGCAGTGGGGACTGTCCTTTGGGTCTGGGTAACTAGCTAACTCTGGGTAGTGTCAGAATTGAATTGAATTGTGTGACACCCAGTTGGTGTCTGAAGAGTTGCAGCATTGGTTGGTGTGGGACCCACCCTCCCACCCTTTCCTGCATTTGGCATCAGAAGTGTTGTAAACAGCAACAGTTGATATAGGTATAGCTCAAAGCAGAACAGAGCCTAAGACCCAATTCAGAGCTCTATCAGATACTGACATATTTTCTTGTCCTGTTTTAAAAATGCTCTTCTTCGTATACTTAAAATTTTTTTCTTTGGATAGTTCAATAAATGTTTACTGAACATCTGCCATGTGCCTTGCACTAGGCACGGGGCCTGGGGATATGTCAGTGAATAATTTAGTGGGAAAGATAAAAGAAGTGAATGGGCAGTTACAGTGTGGCATTCTCATCTGTTGAGAAAGTGCAAGTGCTATGGAAGAAGGGTGTAGGCCAGCATCATGAAGTTGGGGAGGCTTTAGGAGGAAGTAACATCGAAGCTGGCATGACTAGGAGTTAGTCAAGAGATGTGAACTTTTCCTGCCTCTGGCAAGAAACAGTTACTGCAGTTTAGATGTCAGTGCTTATTCATGATACCGATTTCTGAGTCCTACCCTTGCAGATCTTCTCCTCCCCACTCAGAGGTGGGAGGGGCAGGAAGATGTTCTTTTAAATAAGCACTTTAGCATCTTGATGGACAAACTCCATCTCTGAAGGTCCCATAAAGGACCTGGTTTATTAAAAGGCATAAACCAATTCCTGAAAATACAACTCGCAAAATGGACTTATTGGATGAACCAGTAAATTACAACACAATTCTCCCACTACTAAAATCAGGTGGTATTTTCAGCATCTTTTCCCATTAAATAGGTTAGATTCACCCTAAGTTGTTCTTTCTTTTATATTAATACTTGTTCAATTCATATGAAAATTTAGTTGGCTCAAATTCAAAATATACTAAGAATCAGACCACTTCTTATCACTTCCATCATCACACTCAGGTCCGTGCCACCATCTTCTCTCACTGAGACAGAAGCCACCTAGCTGGTCTCCTGCTTTTCTGTCCTCACCTCTTCTGTCTACCCTAACACAGCAACGGATCAATCCACGATCCTGATTTTTAAAACATGTCAAGTTACATGCTACTTCTCTGCTCAAAACTCCCCCAAGGGCTTCTCAGAGTAAACCACGTTCTCTGTGACAGCTGTGAGGTCCTGCCTGGTTTAGGCTCCCACCATCCCTAACCTCTCCCATCACTCTCCCTCGCTCTCTGTGCCTAGCCATAGACGTGGGTCTCCAGGCCTCAGGCGTGTCATGTCGCCTGCCTCAACTAACTAGAATGAAAGCTCCATGAAGGTGCTGTCTGCTTCATTTGCTGACATATTCCCAGTATCTGGAAAAATGCCCAGTACTTGCTCAATACATAGTTGTTGAATAGATAAATCAAATTTGTGGTTATTTGGTATTTAAGAATATTGTCCATATCCTTCCTCAATTTATTTTTTCTTTAAATTGAAGTATAACCGACATAAAGTGTATTAGTCTCAGGTGTAAAACAGCGATTTGGTATTTTTATGCATCACAAAATGATCACCATGATTAGTTACCGTCACACAAAGTTATTAAATATTATTGACTATATTCCCTATCTATATAGTATATCTCTGAGATATTTTATCACAGAGTTTGTACCTCTCAATCGCCCTCATTTATTTCACTCATCTTCCCATCCCACTCCACTCTGGCAGCCACCAGTTTTTCTGTATCTATTATTAGTCTGTATTTGCTCAAACGTGTTTTTACATTTCTCATATAAGTGAAATCATATGGTAACTGTCTTTCTCTGACTTATTTTACTTAGCATAATACCCTCTAGGTCCACTCATGTTATTGCAAATAGCAAGATTTCATTCTTTTCTATGGCTGAGTAATATTCCACTGTGTGTATATTATACATATAAATCTTCTTTATCCATTAATTTATCAATGGACACTTAGGTTGCTTTCATATCTTAGCCATTGTGAATACTAGAATGAACATAGGGGTACATATCTTTTTGAATGAGTGGTTCTGACTTCTTTGAAAAAAATTACCCAGAAGTGGAACTGCTGAATCATAGAGTTGTTCTATTTTTACTTTTTAAGGAACCTTCATACTGTTCTGTATAGTGGAGTGTACAGTTTACATTCCCACCAGTGCATGAGGGTTCCCTTTTACTGAATCCTTGTTGACACTTATTATCTGTTGTCCTTTTGATACTGGTCCTATTGACAGTGTGAGATGGGGTCTCATGTGGTTTTGATTTGCATTTCCTTGATGATTAGTAACATTGAGCATATTTTCATGTGTCTATTGGCCATAAGTGTATCTTCTCTGGAAAAATGTCTATTTAGGCCCTCTGCTCATTGTTAACTGTTTGTTTTCGATGTTGAGTTGTATGGGTTCTTAGGCTACTTTGGACATTAAGCTCTTAGCAGATATATTGTCTGTAAATACCTTCGCAGGTTCAGTAGGCTGCCTTTTCATTTTGTTGGTAGTTTTCTTCGCTGTGCAAAAGCTTATTAGGTTGCTACAGTCCCATTTGTTTGTTCTGCTTTTGTTTCCCTTGCCTGAGGAGACATATCCAAAAAAATTTCATGAAGACCAATTCAGTGTACTGCTTATGGATTCTTCAAGGGGTTTTATGGCTTCAGTTTTTATATTTTTTTGAGTTTATTTTCATATATGATGTGAGAAAGTAGTCCAGTTTGATTCTTTTGCATGAAACTGTCTAGTTTTCCCAACACCATTTATTGACAAGGCTATCTTTTTCCCACTGTATATTCTTCCTTCCTTTGTTGTGGACTGACCATATATGTGGGTTTATTTGGGGGTTCTCTATTTTGTTCCACTGACCCTTATGTCTGTTTCTGTGCCAGTACCATATTGTTTTGGTAACTGGAGTTTTGCAGAACAGTTTGAAATCAATGAGCATGATACCTCTAACTTTGCTCGTCTTTTTCAAAATCGTTTTGGCTATTTGGGGTCTTTTGTGTTTCTTATTTGTTCTAATTCTGCAAAATTGCCATTGATATTTTGACAGGATTTGCATTGACTCTGTACATTGCCTTGGGTAGCAGGGTAATTTTAACAATATTAACTCTTCAAATCTATGAGCATAGTATATCTTTTAATTGGTTTGTGTCACCTTCAGTTTCATCATGTCTTACAATTTTCAGTGTACAGGTCTTTCACCTCTTTGATTAGATTTATTACTAGGTATTTTATTCTTTTTGATGCAATTTTAAATGGGATTGTTTTCTTAATTTCTCTTGAAAATTTGTTAAGGTATAGAAATGCAACAGAATTCTATATATTGATTTTGTATTGTACAACTTAATTAGTTCTATGATGGCATCTTTCGGATTCCCTATATATATTACCATGTCATCTGCAAACAGTGGCAGTTTTACTCCTTTTCTAATTTGGATTAGTTTTATTTCTTTTTCCTGTCTGTTGCTGTGGATAGGACTTCCAATAAAATGTTAACAGGAGTGGTGAGTGACTTTCTTGTCTCAATAAGACCCTTTTCTTGTTCCTCACCTTTGAGGAAATGCTTTTGGCTTTTCACTGTTGAGTATGATATTAGCACTTGTCATACATGACCTTTATTATGTTGAGATGTGTCCCTCTATTTGTTAAGAGTTCTTAATCACAAATGGATGTAGAATTTTGTCAAAAGATATTGAACCATCCTTACATCCCTGAGATAAATCCTACTTGATCATAGTGTATGATCCTTTCAATGTACTGGTGAATTTGGCTAGCTAAGACTTTGAAGCTTTTTACATCTATGTTTACCAGTGATATTGGCCTGCAATTTTCTTTATTTTTGTGGTATCTTTGTTTTTTATATCAGGGTGATGCTGACCTTGTAAAATGAGTTCAGAAATGCTCCTTCCTGTTCAGTTTTCTGGAACAGTTTGAGAAGATAGGTGTTAACTTTTCTCTAAATGTTTTGTAGAATTCACCCATGAAGACATCTGGTCCTGGACTTTTTGTTTGCTGGGAGTTTTCTTTTTTTTTTTTTAATTTACTGATTCAGTTTCATTACTGGTAATTGGTCTGTTGATACTTTCTTCCTGATTCAGTCTTTGGAGATTGTAAGTTTCTAGGAACCTATCCATTTCTTCTAGGTTGTCTACTTTATTGTGCATAATTATTCACAGTATCTTAGGATCCTTTGCATTTTTATGGTGTTGGGTGTGATTTCTCTTTCATCTCTGATTTTCTTTGGGCCCTCTCTGTTTTTCTTGATGAGTCTGGTAAAATTTTTTCATCTTCTCAAAGAAACAGTTCTTAGTTTTATCGATCTTTTGTACTGTTTTTTAGTCCCTTTTACTGCTCTAATTATTATTATTGTAGTCACTTTAGGTGTTAGGTTAGATTCCATTTTCATTTGTCTCTAAGTACTTCTTAATCTTCTCTTTATCAGTGACCCACTGGTTGGTCAGTACCATATTGTTTAGTCTTTGTTTGGTTTTTTTTGCAGTTTTTCCTTGCAGTTGATGTCTAATCTCATACTGTTGTGGTTGGAAAAGATGCTTAATGTAATTTCAACCTTCTTAAATTTATTCAGATGTGTTTAGTGGCATAGCATATGATCTATCCTGGAGAATGATCCATGTGCACTGGAAAAGAATGTGTATTCTGATGCTTTTGGATAGAATGTTCTTAATCTATTTAGTCTATCTAATCTAATGTATCTTTAAACTCAGTATTTCCTTAATGATTTTCTGTCTGGAATGTCTATCCATCGAAGTAAACGGAATACTAAAGTCTCCTGTTATTGTTTTACTCTCGGTTTCTCCCTTTGTCGTCACTATTTGCCTTATACATGTAGGTACTTCTATGCTGGGTGCATAAATATGTTTTCAACATTTTGTTTTATACTATAGTTAATTTACAATGTTGTGTGTGTTTTAGGTGTACAGCAAAGTGATTTATATATACATATACACATATCCATTCTTTTTCAGATTCTTTACCACATAGGTTATTCTATGTTCCCTGTGCTATACAGTAGGTCTTTGCTGATTATCTATTTTATATATAGTAGTGTGTCTTTGTTAATCCCACACTCCTAACTTATCCCTGCTTCCCCTTTTTCCTCTAGTAACTGTAAGTTTGTTTTTGAAGTTCTCATTTTTTTAGAACTGTTTTTTCTGTTCAGCTTGTATGATTTTCATTATTCTGTTTTCCAGGTCTCTGATCCATTCCTCTGTATCATCTAATCTACTGTTGATTCCTACTAGTGTGTGTGTGTGTATATATATATGTATATTTATTTCAGTTATTGTAGTCTTCACCTCTTTTTGGCTCTTCTTTTTATTTTCTAACGCTCTGTTAAACTTCTCACCATGTTCGTCCATTCTTCTCCTGAGTTTGTGGAGCATCTTTATGATCATAACCTTGAGCTCTTTATTGGATAAGATTGCTTGTCTCCACTTTGCTTAGTTCTTCCTCTAGGGGTTTTATCTTGCTTCCTTAGTTTAGAACATAGCTCTGTCTTTTCATTTTGCCTAATTCTCTGTGATTATCTCTGTGTATGAGGCGGGTGGTTGTGTGTTCTGAGCTTGGACAAGTAACCCCATACAGGGATGGCCTGCAACAGCGGCCGACTCCCATGTGGTGCCCAGTCACGTGGTGTAGGGCTGCCTCCTCTGTGGGCTGCATGGCCTTCTGTGGTGGCAGGGCCAACTACTTTCGGTATGCTGGCAGGCAAGGCCTGATATGTGCATGAGCAGAGCTGGTGCCAATCTGCTGGTGGGTAGAGTGCTGATGGTAGCCGGGGGAGGGGGGGTCCAGAATGGTGTTTGTCAGCACCAGTGTCCTTGTGGTAAAGTAAGTTCCCCAAAATAGCTGCCCCCAGCATCTGTGTCCCCGAGGAGTCCCAGTTGCCTCCTGCCCCTCCGGGAGGCTCTCCCAGATTAGCAAGGAAATTTGACCAGGCTCCTTTCAAATCACTGCCCATATGCCGGCACTCGGAGAGTGTGAGATTTTGTGTGCACTCTTTCTTCCCCAGCAGAAGAGCAGAGCCAGATGTTCTGGGGGCTTGTCTTGGTGAGGGGTCTCTGGACTGGGGAACCTGCTGTGGGTCTTGAACCTCTCTCTCCTTGGGAAGGATTATCCTGCAATTGTGATTATCCTCCCATTTGTGGGCTGCCTGCCTGAGGTTGTAGGTCTTGACTATACTATGCATCTACCCCTCCTTACCCATCTCATTGCGGTTCCTTCTTTGTATCTCCAGCTGTAGAAAATCTGTTTGTTAGTCTGTTAGTCTTCAGGTTGTTCGCGTAGTTGTTCTGTAAATAGTTGTTAATTTTGGTGTGCCCATGGAAGAAGGTGGGCTCAAAGGCTCACCATCTTGGCCACATTTCTACCCTTTCCAAATTTAAACAAATTATTTTGGACATATACATTTTACCTCCATGGGAAAATGTTTTTTTCAAGTCTATATTCTATTGGGGTAAAAAAATAAGGGGTAGAAAAGTTAGGGCAGGAATTCAGGTTTTGACACGAGTCAGTATATTTCAAAGACAAGGAAACAGTGAATGTCAAAATCCCCTGAGAACAGAACTGAAAGCTGAAAATTGTCACATGTGCTTTTTAGGTTGAGTCTCTTTATGCTAATCTACATTTGTAAAATGGCCCCTCATCTCCTAGTGACACTGGAGGTAGGACCCAGCAAGCGGAGTTCAGGCCCACTATAAATGTCCACTGCAATGTTAAGTACTGCTGAGAGACAAAAGCAAAGCAAAATTTCATTAACTACCAAAAAATAGGAAAATCTACTTAGAGGCAGTGCCACATAGAGGTTAAAAGAGCAGCATCTAAAACCATGGTGCTAATCATCAACCCCAGCATCACCACCACCCTAGCAAGCTACTCTACCTATCAGAGCCCCATCTCCCAGGCTGCATGCATGTCAAGGGCTCAGCACTGGGCCTGGTACACAAGGTGCTCAGCAAGGGTAAACTATGACTGTGGCTATTTCATTACTTTTAAGCTGTGGATCCGTCTTTGCATGGACCTCATTTTCCTTTAGGACTTCTTTCTCTGCACCCACAGCGTTTAGCATCCCATGGCATTAGGTATTCAACAAGCATTTATACCTAATGATCACAGGTGGGTAGCATAGTCAGAGGGGTGTTATTTGGTTCAGTCCTGTGCTGCCTGAACTCTAGAGACCTATGGGCTTGGTCTGTGGGAAGAGAGTCCCACCCAGGGGAGAAAAGGGTGAAAACTGTTGTCCAGAAGAGCTCAGAACAGGGAGGAGGAATGGCTTTTCAGGCTCTGATGAGCTGAGTCAGTAGTTGTGTCTTCATATGTCATTTGCTAGATACCCAAATACCAAAAGGTTTTGCTTTTTCTGTACCACTGCTACCATCCATGAGCCCAAAGTAAGTCAGAGTATCTGAAAACTCCAAGAGTTAACTAGTAAAGTACAATGAATAAACCCAGTTCTCACCTACTAAGAGGCCTCCATTTGAACCTCCATTAATAGTCAGCCTCTTGGGAGACGTGTAACCTTCCTTGATAAGATATTCAGCAGCACACTGAAAGTCATCAAAGCAGTTTTGTTTGTTGGCCAAGATACCACCTATAATGTGCCAAAGTGAAAGATAAGTTAATTAACAAAATACTAAAAAACAAAATGAAAAATCAACAAAAACATTTTAACCTAAGAGGAGTTCAAATAATGATAAGGCACAGTTTCAACTACTGATCAACTTAAGCACAATGAGCTAACACTACATTTAGAAAAATGCCTCAATTTATGCACTATGGAAATCCATCATCAGTACCACAACTGCTAATCCATACGGTGCCTTTGTATTTTTCTAAAACCTCTTAGAATTTAAAAGGCAAATGCCCCAAAGGGAAGAGATGATCTGTTATAATGTCGGACAACCATGAGAATAAAAATGAGAAAGCATGTCATCAACACGAACTTGTGTTCTGGGAGGAGCTGGGCTCACGGACACACGACTTGGAGAACTGAGTCCTCCATGAGCTCCACAGAGTATGTGACGATGGAGGTGAGCTCACTGCCTCTTCCCTGGGAAGATGAAAGTGCTCTGCACAGAGAGGCTCATGTCTCAACTCTCCTCTTTGCACGAGTTTGAGATGGGTAAGTGATTTTGAGAACTAAAGCTCTCTGATTTTGCCTTTGGCTATTTATTCAAGAACTTAAGTAGGAATCTGGAGAAGGGAATGGCAACCCACTCCAGCATTCTTGCCTGGAGAACCCCATGTAGAGAGGAGCCTGGAGGGCTATAGTCCGTAGGGTCGCAAACAGTCGGATACAACTGAGTGACTAATACACACAAGTAGGAATTAGGTGATTAGGTGGGGGAATGTTGCTGCACAAAGTAGCTTATTAGTTTTAGTCTTTGTTGGCCCTGCAGCATGCAGGGTCTTCCCCTGCCAAGGACTGAACTCACGCCCTGCTTCAGCGGAACTGCAGAGTCTTAACCATTGGACCACCAGGGAAGTCCCTAGTTTCTCGAGTCTTTTTTTCTCTCTAGTCTTGAATGAAGAGGATCTCAAACATCTCCCCAGAGAATCTCAGCTTTCGCATAGCCAAATGAACCCATTAAGAGAGGCACATCTGTAAGGTCTTAGAATATCTAGAAGTAAAGGCCAAAAGTCAAAGTCATGCTCTCAAAGGAATGGATACCTGAAATAACTGCCTATGAAATGAACAAAAAGCAGACATAGATGTGATTAGATATTTGAGATTAAATATAACCATTTTTGCAGAAATTCAATTAAGGATGAAGCAGTACTACTGAAGAAATTTTTTCGTATCAAAACAAATGTTATTAAAATTTTAATAAGAAATTATCAGTGAATTAGAATGGCTAGGATAACTTAGTTTCCAGAAATAATATAATTTTGGGTATATGACTATATTTTTTAAAGGGCATTAAATTTTAAAACTCAATTAACAGAATGCAATCTAGATTTATCAATGTTCAATATGACAGGGTCTAACTGAAAAGGTCCATTTGGGGTCCTTTTGCTGCCTAAATTGGGAGAAAGTCTATGATCAATCTAAACACAGGTAAGCAACTTCCAGCTTCAGTCAAGCTGCAAACTTCCCTCCCCCCAAGGCTTTTGGAAAATAACTTGGTTATAGTTAATGCAGAGATGAGAAAGTTGACCAAGACCAAGGGAGGGCACGCTTCCCTATCAGAGCTCAGTGGACCACCTAAGGAACAGAAGAATTTTACGGTGAAGAACTTGGGTCCTTTGAGAAAGCCACAGTGTCAGGAGTCTATGCAGGTAGGTGTTTAAGTGTGTACATGAAAAATTTTAAACCAGAAAATTGGGTGAATCAAGGGTTCCAGACTTAGCATATTGGTTTGGGATGTAAATCAAACATATGGTATGTTGAGATTTTATTTTTATTCTCCTTTTCTTAGTCATCTCTTTATATCACAGTTTCACAGTATGATTTTAGTGTAATTAAACTCTAATATCAGGTCCAAGTCAAAATTATACAATAAATTCTATGCTGTTTCAAATACAATGACAACTGATAAAGCCTTCAGGGATGACACCTGGCAGCAGTTGGCCCAACAATGGCTGGGGCCCTATGTGTCCACTGGGGACATTCACTCTTGCTAAGATGCTCAAATAGTTTGCTGTCTAACATTGGTCCTTGAGGGTGCGTGCTGAAGACCCAGGGATCAGTTCTGGGCCTTTCCTGCCTCCTGACACCTAATAGTTACTTAGGAAGAATTCTCTTTACCTTTATCTTTGCTGATTTTATCTGATGCAGCACAACAGAGCCTCTGGCCTCAGGAGGCAGAGAGAAGAACAAGTGGGTTTATAGATCTTAAGGGTGGTCTTGGACTCTTCCTGTGGAAGAAGAGCCCCCTCGGCTGGTGTTGCCCAATCAAGCCCGGGCACTGGGGTCTGCCCTGGGGCCTGCAGATTGTCTCCTACATTATGGCTGATGTCGAGAGGGGAGAAGCAGGGAGCTGGTGGGAGTGGAGGTGCGTCCCCCAAACACAGGAATAAGGTAAGGGAAGAGCATCTTCAAGTTATTGATTCGTCTATACATTTCAGATTCACAAAAGCCTGGGAGACAGGGCATGCTCCATATACAGAGAAAAGGAAAAAACAGGGCTTTAAAAATAAAGACTGCCATACTGTTTTTAATTTCCTCAAGCAACTAGAATACATGCTTCAGGAGGCCAGAGACTGAGTCATTAAAACCAGAAAAGAATAACAACTGCATTGCACTGAATAAAACCTGCACGTGATAGAGTCCCAACAGTAATGCTAAGGGAGATGCTATTTGTTAGCAGTGTTGGAAAACTTGGAGAAAACAAGCAAAAGATGCCCAAACCGGGACTAGGAAAGCTCTATTTTAGAGAGATCTTTTCTGTTAAGAGAAAATAACCTGGTTTTGCAGTCTGTTTTAAAAGAGCCTGGCTTTCACTGTTTAGCATTATCTGGCTAACAGAGGACACAATAAATACCAAAAGTTATCCCCCAGACTCACTTCTGACAATGATAGATAGAAATGTACACCATATATTGCTAAAAAAATTGATTATGGTATGAAGGGGATGCTTCTGAAAAATATGTACTTCATTAAAACAGACTGCAAAGGAAAATGTGAAAAGACTGAGCTGTTAATTTAAACAGACACTGAAACTACAGTTTCAATTTAGAAAGGCGGGGACACTGCCTGCAGTGTGTCTGGAAGCATCCTTATTTTTCATCATCTGTCTTGTCTCGTCTGCTCCTAACCCCTTGGCTCAGACTGCGCCATATTTGTGTTTCTGCAGAGAACACACCTTACCTTTATGCCATGTCTCTCCATATTCGCCACCTCCTCTGATGTTGGCCACTGCAAGGACACCACCCATGTGTCTCACGAAGATGAGCCTGGACACACTGAGAGATGGCAAACAGAGTTAACTGCCCCTAAGTGCCTGGTGAGGACCACACTGTCTCCCTCCACCACACACACACCCCTGAGGACACTCCACACGCGGTATCATCTGAACGGCAGCCCAGTGCTTACATGTTTCACTTAAATCAAGTGAGGTAAAACTTTTGACTGGTTAACTGCAAAGCTCAGACATTTTCACGAGCATTCAGTATACCTCACTTTGAACAACCGTCTTGGCAAACAAAAACACTGCCAAGCTGCCTGACACAGCTCTGGTGTGAACACCCAGTACTCGCTCCTGCTACCATTTTTCCCAGTATCTTTCTCCAAATTAAGTCGGAAAAAAGAAAGAAAGCTCTTTCTGAAGTATGAATTTTATGCAGGTTTTCCAGAGATTTACATAGTAAACTAGGCATGAGAGAGAGACAGAGGAGATCAAGGACACAGACCAGAAAACAAGAATGGGTGCCCAGGGCTGGAGGATGTTTTCCCCCGTCTCTTTCCACCGACCCTAACAGTATTAGTACTGAGGTTATTTCTCTGCTTGCTGTAACTAAAATTCATTTTGCTTTGAAACCATTCCTGAAATTTTATCATTTTTTCTTTCAGTAACTGGGGAAATGACAGGCTTCGGCAGCCCAAGGCTCTGGACGGTCTGGGTGCTAACTTCCTGGATGCTGAAGATCAGAGGAAGGAGAGCTGAGGTAGGTGATCAGACCAGACACTCATGCGGTCTTTCCTTCAACATTTTTCCTACACCTTGGATGGTCTCTGCTGAAACTACCAGCATATCCACTGGTTCAGAAAAGAAAATGTGTAAGTACACTTCTTACTGATCTCAATTCCCAACCCAGAGCAGGCTTAATAAATACACAAAATGAACAAAGACAAGATCTGTGGGGACCAAGGCAAGGGGGTTCAGGTGCAGACGCAGTCGAGACCAGCCTTTGGCTTCTCCTACTGTTTGGAGAAGATCAGAGACACAGAGGTGCCACGCTTACCTGTAGTTGGGGGTGATAGATATGTTGAAGCCACCGTAGCCATATAGGAAAGCAGGGTGAGAGCCATCCAATTTTATGCCCTTTTTATGCACGATGAACATTGGAATCTTTGTACCATCCTTGCTAGGGTAGAAAATCTAAAACAAAAGGAAGCAGCGTAGTTAGATTTCAGATTCCTGAGTAAGCGCTTGAAGACTTTTACATGGGAAAAGTAGGTAGTAAATTTTTTAAGACGCAGAGTGGCACAGTGGAAATCCAGTACCACTAAAGGTCTAGGTGATAAAAAAGCATATTTCAGTTTTTATGGAGACAGTGTGGAGTAGTGAATTAAGGCAGACTTGACTGTGAATTCTTATTCACTACTAAAAGCTAGGTGACCCCGGGCAAGTTGTCTGTTCTCAGCCTTATTTCTTTATGCCTAAAATGTGGCTGTCAGGCCCACCTCTTAGGGTCTCCACGAGGCCCAACTAAGAGAAGAGGCATTCAGTTCTCTGCTCCCGGGCATCTCCCCCCAGCGCTGGAAAGTCAGATTTGGCTCTTCTGCCAAACAGTCCAATTGAGGAAGACGATTTCTCTAGGAGAGACAGTTTATATTCAACTTCCTCTTTAAATGTTAAGACACTCAACTCCTCTCCATTTTCCTGTGTTCACTACTAAATAAATGTTAGCAACAACAAAACGTGTGTGAGCTTTACAGAGCAGATGAGGAGCAACACAGAAATCCTACTGTTCTGATTAAACCTCCCTGAATCCGGACATACTCGGGCAAGTTCAGTTAACATTTCTAGATTCATTACATTTTGGGTAAAAGGAGTAGCAGAAAAAGGATTGGCAAGAGAACGTGAAATGCTATTCAAACGGTAAGACACACAAAAAGCCCTAAGGCACCCAAAGCTGATAACAGCTTTTTCCAGACAAAAATCTGTAAACAGCTTTCTCTTTGGGGAAACATGGTGTCTTTATCCCAAATGACACCTGAAAAGTGCCCCAGCTTAGAAACATCTTTCTAATAACTTCATAGTCAAGGACACAAATGTCTACAGTCACTGTGACTTGGAGCCATATTCTATCTAAAGCTTTTTAAGGTAGCAGTTCTACTGTAGAAAGTTGCCAAAGTCCTTGGAAATAAACAGTGAGGGGTGGGCAGGGGAGAGGGGGAAGTTGAGGCAGATTTGGAGAAAGGCACTACAGGGTCACGATTAATGCCTGCAAGTCTGGTCGTTTTTTTGAAACCTGCCAAGAAATAGTATAACAAGCATTTGCTTCTGACTTTGGAGAGAAATACTGAGAGATTACATAAATTTGGTCGTTAAGGAATCATGGAGAATACACTGCAAAGTTCAAAATCGTTCAACGGGACAGAGTCTTAGTTTAAAGTTATGAGTGCCAGTTAGCAGCCACTAACAGAAAGTAACTGTGTGGGCAGGACAAGTAAATGCCGTGGCAGAGGAACAAGTGATGGACTGGGGTAATGCACAAGGCCCTCGATCAGGAGTAATCTAACCACAGAGGCAACCACATCCAGGGGCCAGGGAGCCAACGGTCTCATATGATTCTACCTTAACGAATACAGCTACCTCCCACCTACCCTCCAACCCCAGCCTCGCACCTATTCCCTCTTTGGTCCAACTGACCTCTCCTCAGGCCACAAACCCTCTGCACCAGTCAGCTGGACTGGTGCACCTCTGTCCCCACTAAGCTCTCAGACCCTTCTCTTTGCTACCACCTGGAGGAGGATTTCCAGTGCCTGAACTGGTTCGTTCCCATCTGTCTCCAGGACAAAGGAACATAATCTAAAGCACAAAGGCTCCCTTATGCCTGTAGCTGCAAAAAATATACCCAAGCTTTAAGCTGCTGTGGTTCACATGTTAAAATGACATTGAAAACACTGTCCCAAAGTGAAAGGGCACTGCGAGGATGATTACAACAATATCATCTTCAAGACAACTCCTTAAAAGAAGGTTATTTCAGATTTGAACATACATACTTAATAAATATGTATACAGATTTTTTTTCAAATTTCTATATAGGCACAGAACAGTATTTTATGCCATTTCCAACTATGGAATGGCAACTGATAATAAACCTTAACCTGACTCTATAAACTAATTCATCCTGAAGCCACTTCCTTCAAAACTTTTCTTTCAGAGGCTTTCTGGGTATTTTCTTTGTAGATCTGCTCAGTGATGAGAAGCTCCCCATTTCCTTGTTCTTCCCAAATTTGGCCCAACCAAAAAGCTCCACCTCAGAATCTACACTAGTGGTTCTTGAACCTTATTGGTTGGACCTAAGCATCTGGCATAAACATGTTAAAAATGCCGTTTCCTAGGCATCATTCCCAGGAATTCAGACCCCATGGTGTAGGGTGGATGCCCAAATCTGCAGATTCAGCACATCTACTCGCTCTTCTGATGCAGATGGATCTAGGCTCAAAAAACTAGTTACGCTGTTGACTTGTATCATCCCCTCTAGCCTCATCAGTTACATCAACCAAAACCAGGTATTTTCCCACAGTCCTTGACAATTCAATCTGAGACTCTACTTCTCTTGACCCAGTTCTGCGATTTTCTTCAGTGACTAGTGATTTTCTTTCAATGACTGGTGTGCCTGGATGCCTTAAAGGCATGACCTCTGCTGCTGCCACACCCTATCCACTTGTTCATTCAAATATCTGCTGCATGACCATTATGTGCCAAGCACTGTGCTGAGCACTGGAGATATACAGATGAATACGACCTGGATAATTCCTTCTGTCATGGGACTGAATGTCTCCAGAGTCAAGCTGATATAGGTACTGCAAACACCCACCCCTTGGCCCTTAAAACTTGGAGCTCTTCTGAAAGAAACTCATTTCCCCTATGACTCCAACTTGTTCTTTCTCCACCTTTTCTTCCTTACTCCTGAGGTATCTGCCTTTTTATTTCCTTTAAAAAAAAACTTTCATCACAACATTCAATCCCTGGTATCTCTCTGGCTCTGTCAGCCTCCCTTGGGTTTTCTTGACCAGCTTGTGACCCTTAGGGTGACCCTTGTCACCCTTAAAGTATCACTAATGTCTGAAATCCTCTAATTCTAACCTACCCAACTGGGTTCCTTTTCCTCCTCTGGGCTGCTGGGCCCTCAGGAAGTGCCAGTTCACTTAGTTACAGATTAATAATAGTTCAACTCATGGGCTCTGGACTTATGCCTTTTTTCTTTCCCTAAATGAATTGCTTATGCTTTTTTTCTTGACTTGTTCTTGCTATATCTTTCCCAAATGTCTTTCATACACTTTTTTTCTAATCAATTCCAGAGTAGCTGTTTCTAGTGTTTTCCATTTTCCTTCATTCCAAGCACCATCCATTTGCATCTGCTGCTCTTTGGATCTGGCTTTGCCTATCTTCATGGGAGTCATCTGCTTGGAATTCTTGAAAAACCTTCTGCCACCTTCACTCACCCTCTGAACCCCAGAAGGGTTCACTACTACTGCACTTTTCTGATCACAACAAGTTTTTCTTTTAGTATTGTCTCCTTTTCCTTGGCATACAAACAAACTCAAATTTCTTCTGTCCTACATAACAACAACAAAGCCCCAAATCTTTTGCACCACCCTGTCTGCCCCTCAAGCTAAATTTCCATCTCCTGCTTCCTTCCCAATCAAATATGTCCAGTAAACTACACCCACAGCTCACACCTGCCTGCCTGCCTCCTTCAGGACTGTCCCCACCACTGCCCTTTCAAAGGGCATCAGTGAATGTTTTTGTCTTTGCCTCTCCATCCATCCCTCTACCCTAGTGGTGTAGATCCTTCTGAACTTTATCACATGCTTATGGAGACATATCTATTTACACATATTCACATACACAGGTTATTATTAAATGGCGGTACATAATAAAATCAGGCTAATGGTGGGATAAAACTTATTCTGCTTCTCCCCAGTCAGCTATATATTATGGAATTCTTTCCAGGTTAAGACACACAGACTTAAAACTTCACTAAAAAAACTTCATTGTATTTAACCATCTAACAAGCTTATTTAACAATTTTGCTCACCAAAAGCTAATCAGACTATTTTTTCTGTCATCAACAATGATGGAATAAATCCATTTTACATAAATCTTATATACTCATGACTTCTGTAGGGTATATTCTTAGTCATGAGATTGCTAGATCAAAGTGTACATACATTTAAAAATTTAACAGAGGAATTAGAGTCAAGGTGGCAGAATAGGAAGCTGTGGAACTCGCCTCTCCCACAAATACATCAAGAATACACCTACAAATGAAACAGTTCTCACAGAGCACCTGCTGAACACTAGCAGAGGACCTTAGATAGCTAAAAGGACAATTCCTGCAAAACCAGGTAGGACAAAAGAAGGAAAAAAAGGGAATGAGACAGACCCCGCAGCCCTGGATGGGGAGCTGGAGGAGAGGAGAGGTTCCCACACTCAGAGAAGCCTCCTCACCAGTGGAGAGACCAGCTGGGACACACAGGGAGCTTTGGGGACTCAGAGGAGAGCGCAGCAACTGGTCAGTGGCAGGCAGAACAGAGTAAGACCCACATGGGTGGTCTGTGCCATACAGATGGCCAAAAAAGCACATGAAAAGATGCTCAACATCAAGAATTACTAGAGAAATGCAAATGAAAACTACAATAAGGTATTACCTCACCCCAGTCAGAATGGCCATCATCAACAAAATCTATAAACAATAAATGCTGGAGAGGGTATGGAGAAAAGGGAACCTCCTGCACTGAAGGTGGGAATGTAAATTGGTACAGTCACCATGGAGAACAGTATGGAGGTTTCTTAAGAAACTAAAAACAGAACTACCATACAATCCAGCAATCCCACTCCTGGGCATCTGTCTAGAGAAGACCATAATTTGAAACGAAGGTGCAATGTTCACTGCACCACTATTTACAATGGCC
The DNA here is from genome assembly GCA_024291935.2 of Okapia johnstoni. Lineage (NCBI taxonomy): Eukaryota > Metazoa > Chordata > Mammalia > Artiodactyla > Giraffidae > Okapia > Okapia johnstoni. The sequence continues at coordinate 53,476,527 of CM044317.1, forward strand.
AAACATGAAAATAACCGAAATGTCCATCAAAAGAGGAATGAATAAAGAAGACATGGTATCTGTATACAACGGAATACTACTCAGCCATAAAAAAGAACAAAATGCCATTTGTAGCAACATGGATGACACTAGAGACTGTCATTCTGAGTGAAGTAAGTCAGAGAAGGACAAATATTGTATGCTGCTGCTTATATGTGGAATCTAAAAAAGAAAAGAGATACAAATAGACTTATTTACAGCTAAGAAATAGTTATAGATGTGGAAAACAATCTTATGATTACCAGAGGGGAAAAGGGTGGAGGGATAAACTGGGAGACTGGGCCTGACATATACACACACTATATATAAAACAGATAATAAGGACCTACTCTACTAGCACTAGTAGCACAGGGAACTCTACTTAATACTATGCGATGACTTACATGACCCAAAGAGTGGGTGTATGTATATGTCTAACTGATTCATTCTGCCATACAGCAGGAAGAAATACAACATTGTAAATCAACCAAATTCCAATTTTAAAAAATTCAATAGATTCTGGCAAATAATTCTCTAAAGATGGTGTGTCAACTTAAGCTCCTAATGACAGTGTCAATTTCTTATTAGTAGTTGATGGATTTTAATTTTTGTTGGCCTAGTAGGCAAACATTATCCTATTTATTGTTTTAAGATTCAGTTTTTAAATTAGCAAACATTTTCATATGTTTATTGGTCATTTTATATCTCTTCCTCAGAGAACAAAGTGTGCCTACCCTTTTAGTGTGCTTTACTTTTCTGATCAATTAACAGACACTCTTCTTACATTAAGGGTATTTACCTTTTTTTCTGCCATATATTTTGTTTGTATTTCCTCCCACTCTATAGCCGGTTTTTAAAGTTTCTCTGTAGTATCTTGAATATAGACATATAGCACATATATAGATAGGACTCCATCATCCCCAACTATAAAAGCACTGTCTATATTTTCATTTTGAAGTTTTTACATTTATAGTTATAATCCAAATGAAGTTTGTTTTTACATATAGTCTGGTATCTAACTACTTTTCCCCAAATAAACTATTATACACCATTTACTGAACAGTAGTTCTTTTCCCCACTGTTTAGAAATGCCATGTTCAAACTGGTATCTTCCCAGGCCTTATCCGTTTTGATCCCTATCTGGCAACTACTTCTTTGGCTTCCTGTGTGGAGTATCTAATTCTTTTTCAACCTTTCTAACTGATCCGTTACTAGCTCTTCTTGCTCCCAAATGCTACTGTTTTGCACTTTTGTGTATGTGGTGTTCTCTTTTCTTTCTGCAAACTCCCCATCTGCCATTTCAGAGAGCTCCAGTAAACTGCTGTGCTAAGGACCTCCATGTCCACATCTGCAGGTCCCTGTAATCAGAAAGCCCTTCAGGGTGCTCCACGCTGAGGGCTGAGATCTCTAAGGCAACGTGCTCTAGATGTACCTCATTCAGGTTCCTCTTCAGGGCTCTCTCATTTCAGCTGGTAGCAGCAGTCTCTTCACTCACTGTCTCCTCAGCCACCCGACTGCCAACTCTCAGAATCACAATCTTGTACCAAGGACCCCACACCTAAGCACCCACTCAGTCCTTTCTCAGGTCCCTCCTCGCCCATGGTGACCCTGCTCAGAACCTCTGCTGCACTAGGCTCAAACCCACCTGGTATTCCTGGATCCTCTCACCAGCTTCAGTGAAGCTACAGTAGGAGCAGAACACTTTAAACTATTATTAGTAACATACAATGACCATAATGTACTTTATGTGCTACAAAAGCCATTAGTGCTTGATGAGGAGGCAACTGCTGAAGCTTGAACCCACAGGCTATTTTCAGTGCTTTATTGCTACACCACCATCCAGGTTCAAGCTAAAAAGCAAAGAGACTTACTTTTCCCCCTCATAACTGTAACCAAATGAGAGCAAGCTGACAACCCACATCCATTCTTTCTGTCCACTGTGGGCACAGCCCTTTGATGGAATGCCAAAGCCATAAAGGGACCCTTAACGGATAGGACAACAAAGTGCTCACATAGGATCCAGCAGACAACCACTTGAGTAACAGAAAAGGTCTGTCCGTCATCCAGGGCCCACAGCTCATCACGTGACGGGTCTTCCCCGTTCTTGTCAGCAGCAGAGCAAATGGTTCATGTGACAGATCCAGTTCAACCAGGAGCCTATGACCCCAAGGTTAGCAGCAGGGTCTTTCCCCGGGCACACCTGTCCACCTTCACAGACACGAGCACCACCGAAGAATCTAAGAATGTCTTTGGAAGCACCCATGAGACCACTGAGAGGGACCAGGCATTTTGATACACAACCTTCATCAGGGACATCACAGATGAAAAAGAGACATCATGACAGCAGTTTAAAGCCACAGTTAGTTCTAGACATTAGTAAGCCGACCAAAGATTGGTCAGACACTGACTTTAGAAAGCCTCCTTCCTAAATTCCGAGTTCCTCCCCTTTAAAATTTATACACTTCATTTTGGAGACTCTCACAGCAGCATAATGACGTTAGTCTACATTTGAAACCAAGAGCATGTGCACAACCAAGCAATAAGGAATCACATTCTCTGGGAAGTCCACGCTATTTCTTGATAGAGGACAGAGATGGGTATTTTCAAGTAGTCACAAGACTGTGCTGCCTGGGAAAGAAAGTTGGTGTCAGCTCTTTCTCAGCCCTGGGTGATCAAGGTGATCACCCCAAATTCTGGGGATTCAAACTGTTTCAGATACAAAGACAAGACTGTCATTCTGGGACCTCATCTAGTGGGACGCCCTATCTTATTTTATAAAGGACAAACCCAAGATCCATAAAGATAAAGTACCAGCCAACGTAACACTGCCAGCTTATATAAAATTACCACCAAGTCCCTGGTCCAGAGTTTCTTCTGCTCTGTTACAAAGTAATTCACTTCAAGCTATTATTTCCTTGTAAGTAATTACGCAAAATTTTGCAACTGTTAGAAACTTTGTCACACATTCTTCCCACCCTCAAGACACTGCTTACCAAACTCTAGGGAATCCAAGGGACAAATATTCTGGCAAAGGTACTGTGCTTTCTATTGCTTTTTTGTTTTTGTTACCCTCTTGAAAAGGAGACTCACTGAAGCATGTCAAAAGCCTTATTCCAGTTATAGGGGTTATTGTTTATTATTACTGTTTTAAGCAGAATAAGTCTGCTTGGAAAGATGATCCTTCTCAAAACAATCATCAGTGTACAACCTTGAGGACAGATTATTTAAACAATATCACTACCTCTACTAAAAAACTCAGTTTCAACAGTAAAAGGCACAATTCACTTCAGAAATGAAACAATGCTTGAGAGAACCATAAGAAAACCCTACTGCTAAGTAATCAATTTTAGAGCAGCTTCTAATTTTGCAGATTAAAAACCATTATTCTAGTGAATGATTGTTTAACAGAGAGCTCACAGATCTTTAGCTGAATCTTTTAAATTAAAAAACCCTTGAGGAAAAGAGAGGCAATGTTGGAAATGACGCATTCGACTGTCAGTGTGACTGTGCAGAGGCATTGCCAGATAGAAGGTGGTTTTACCCTGGACACAGGTGCCTTAACACACGGATCTGGTCTCATATAATAGATAAATAGAAACATCTTCCTTTAAAGGAAAAGGAGGAGCAAGTGAACATAACAAATGAAGGGAACATTACTGTTCTTCAAGAGAATGAAAAGATCAGCTTTCTATGCTGAAATGATTACTTTTCTGGAGATAATACATTTAGTAATAAGATCAATTTTACTAACATATTCAAACATTTGCAGTCATTTAAGTTCCCCACACAATCTTTACCCCCACAGTGAACCTGGTTTAGATTCGGTGCTCTTTGAGGCAAACACCAGGACTCTCGTTATCACCGGTAATGGAATGTGCTCATCCACAGAAGATGAAGGAAAACTGGAAAGGGCAAGCCCTCCGCAGAGAAGAACGTTTGGTGATAGCAACTCCTATCTAATTTTAGAGCCTGACAGGTTGAAAGGAGAATGTTCCTAAAAGGGTGCTGAGCTTCCCTTTTCATCAGACTTGACAGGGGCCACTTGTGTGGCCTGTGCTAAGTGTGGCAAATACATGTGACGAGGAGCAGAGCTGCTCAGCAATTCCACGCTCTACACGAACAGGAAACAAGACACACCCAAAGAACTGGGCAGAAGGCAACCTCTCTGCCCGGACTAGCTTGTAAAACAAGTATACAGAGGACTTCAGAAGGCACTGCACATTTCTGTGCTGGGCTCGGGTTAAAAATACTAACCTGACATTCGAAGCTTGCAATCTTATCTCTTTCCCAGACTTTTAACTTTGAAGGAGTGGGGAGGAGTTTGAATCACCTTTGGGCAGGAAATATAAGGGGAAGTGTCTATTCCACATTGCTTTACTCTGCTTTCCAAAGGACGGCTGGACATTTTTGTGACACTGGAGATTTAAACACCTTCCATGGGCCACCTCAGTGACCGCAAAGTCGGTCTATTTAAAGATCTATTATAATTTGGGGGACATTTCTTGCTAAGTGCTACACACATGATTTCTGTAGAAACGCACCAGCTCTCAAAGGCTTGGCCATCTGTTCCTTGGAGTAATAGACCTATTCCTGGTCTCAAACTGCAGCAAGAAGTGAAATAGAAAGTGGAGGGTTCTGAACACAAGGACGGACAGACAGCAGTACAGGCACAAGTGGAACATGGCACTTGGACGAGTGTTCACAGTTTAGAGGTAAGTGCACGTGTGCTCAGTCGTGTCCGACTCTGTGACCCCATGGACTGTAGCCCACCAGGGTCCTCTGTCCATGGGATTGCCCAGGCAAGAATACTGGGGTGGGTTGCCATTTCCTACTCCAGGGGATCTTCCTGGCCCAAGGATCAAACCTGCATCTCCAGCACTGGCAGGCGGATTCTTTACACTGAGCCACCTGGGGAGCCCTAGTTTAGAGGTAGTCAGGTATCTTAAGGTAAAAAGACAGGAGCTATGACTTGTTTGCAGAACATAAAACCCACCTTCAGCTCCACTGCCCTGATCTCCTTGTGGTCAGGGCAAACACACAGACATTTTCATAAAAGTGAAGGACCTTCCAACTGAATGGTTCAGAGAAAGCAGCTTCTGTTTTTCTAACCGGCATTGTTCCCAAGGTCCTCTCACATACAGTGCCCTAAAATGAGGCTCACCACAATGGTCTTTAGGCTGCATGCAGGATGCATGTGTGTTTGTTTCATTTCTCATGAAAACAGTATGAGGAGTCCTCCTCGGGGGGTTACAAGCACTGCAGGGTGTATGTTCAATAAACATTTGTTGAATGAATAAATGAGCTAGAACTGCATATTAAACACTCTGATCCTACAAACACTGATACACCAGCCTGCCTCAGTTCCTGAGGTTCAAAGTCATCTTGGGTGCCTCTCACCTATCCCTGCCTATCCATGTGGCGGCCTTGTCTTTCAACAGGACTCTTGTTTCCAGTCTTTGGATACTTGTTACCATATTAATCTCAAGATCAAAACGAATGCTCCTCTTAATCCAGGTCACTCCCCTATTGAAAATATGCAATGACTTTCCATTGTCTACAAAATGGAGCCCATGTTTGAGACCAGCAACTGAAACTGTCTACTTTCTCCTTTCAACCTTTGTGAATCCTCTCCAGCTATCTTCTCCAATGAAACTGCCATTTCTCCAGACCCCTGCCCTCAATGTCACATCCTATACAGACTAAAGTATGACTAAAAGTATGGCTCTTAGGAATTCACTTATTTGACCCCCATCCACACTCCGACCCAGTGCAGGCATCCCCAAAGCTACATCTCAGGAAGATTCAACCTGTGTTGAGTCTGTCTAGTATTGAGAAAAGATTTACAACAGCACATATGGCAGGTCATTTCATTTAGAAACTTCTCTACCTGAGAAAGTCAAAATAGCTAGAAAATGCAGGGGATAGATGTTAATCAAGGTTCTGGAGACAGAACCTAGTAATAGTAAACTCCTATACAAGCTAACTATAAACTAAACTTTCCATACATTTAAGAACAAATATTAAAATGCTTGCCAGTTTCTATATTTTTCACAATAGAGTTTTCTTTAGTCTTCACTTTGGTCAAAATATACATTATTTATTTTACTTGATTTGTTTAAAACACTTATATAATGTTTTCCCCATGTACCAAGCACTACTCTAAGGGCTTTATAAATTCAGACATTAAGCCTATATCATGAATGCTGACATTTTTTAGGGAAGTCACAGAGAAGTAATACTAGTCTAAGTCATATATCTCATAAGTGATGGAATCGGAATTCGAACCTGGGCTGTCTGACTCAGACTCCATGCTCCTAGCTACTCTAAACAAGGAATTAGCAAGTCCTCTGGCCCCTCTGCAAGGGCTCCTCCTGAACCCTCAAGGGCACAACTACTTTGCCCTCATGCATCTCCCTTCTGAGGCTGTGCACAAGTTTACATCTATACCTAACATCTGTGTCCAGAGTACAGTAGGCTCTTAGAAACAAATGTTGGATAAAAGCACAAGTGAATGCTCAAACTGGACTCTATGCATCAATAAAACACAAGAAAAAGTATTTTAAGTGCCAGTTCATTAAAAGATATCAGCAAACTGAAATCAACAACACGTTGAACAGACCATATATCACAATCAAGTGGAATTTATTCTAGGGATGCAAGGATGATTCACTACTCACAAATCCGTCCATGTGATATACCACATTAACAAAATGAAGGGTAAAGATCTTACAAAGAAAAAGCATTTGAAAAAATGTAGTATTTATTTATAATAAAAACTCTCAACAAAGCAGGTATAGAGGGAACAAACCTCAACATAATAAAGGCTATATACAACAAGCCTGCCACTAACATCATACTCAATGGGGAAAAGCTGAATGCTCTAAGGTCAGGATCAAGACAAGGACACCCATTCTTGGCACTATTACTCACCATAATATTGGAAGTCCTAGCCAGAGCAATTAGGCAAGAAATAGAAGTACCCATATTGGAAAGGAAGAAGTAAAACTGTCACTGTTTGCACATGACACTGTATCATATATATAAAACCCCTAAAGACTCCACCAAAACACTGTTAGAACTAGTTCACAAATTCAGTAAAGTGGCATGATACAAAACCAGTACACAAAAATGTTACATTTCTTCACACTAATAATGAACTGTGAGAAACAGAAATTAAGAACACACAAATGGAAAGACATTCTATGCCTATGAATTGAAACAATATTGTTAAAATATCCATATTTCCCAAAGCAATATACAGCTTCAATGCAATCCTTATTAAAAAAAAACCCAAATTTTCTTTTTCCCACAGAAATGGGAAAAAAAAAATCCTAAAATTTTCATGGAGCCACAAAAGACCTGAATAGCTAAAGCAATCTTGAGAAAGAACAAAGCTGGAGGCAATTGTATGTCCAGATTTCAAAGTATATTATAAAGCTATAGTAATCAAAACAGTATGGAACTGGCCTAAAAACACACATAGATCAGTGTAACAGAACAGAGAACCCAGAAATAAATTCATGCTCATATGGTCAACTAATTTATAACAAAGGAACCAAGAATATACAATAGAGAAAGGACAGCCTCTTCAATGAATGGCTTGGGAAAATTGGACAACCACATGCAGAAGAATGAAAATGGACTATCATCTTACACCCTAAACCAGAATTAACTCAAAGAGTTGACCATCACACCTGAAACCATAAAGCTTCCAGAAGAAAACATAGACATAAGTTTCTTGACATGACTCTTGATGATTTTTTTTTAATATGACACCAAAAGCAAAAGGAACAAAAGTGAAAATAAATAAGTGGGACTACAACAAGCCAAAAGCTTCTGCGCAGCAAAGGAAATCTTCAACAAAGGGAAAAGCAACTGAATGAGGGAAAATAACTGTAAATCATGTATCTGATAAGGGGCTACTCTCCAAAATATATAAAAAACTCATACAACTCAATAGCAAAACCCAAATAATCCAATTAAAAAATGGGCAAAAGATCTGGATAGACTTTTTTTTTTTCAAAGAAGACACACAGATGGCCAACAGGTACATGAAAAGATGCTCAACACCATTAATTGTCAGGGAAATGAAAATCAAAACAATGGGATATCACTTTACTTGTTAGAATGGCTATTATCAAAAACACAAGAAATAACAAGTATTGGCAAGGATGTGGAGAAAAGGGAACTCTTGTGTACTGTTGGTAGAAATATAAACTGGTGCAACCATTATGGAAATTGATATGGAAGTTCCTCAAAAAATTAAAAATAGAACTACCATATCACGTAGCAATTCCACTTCTGAGTATTTATTTGAAGAAAGTGAAAATACTAATTTAAAAAGATATATGTACCCCTATGTTTACTGCAGCATTATTTAAAATAACCAAGATATGGAAACAACCTAAGTGTTCATAAACAGATAAATGAACAAAGAAATTGTGAGATACACACACACACACAGGGGAATATGATTCAACTATAAAAAGGAATGAATCTTGCCACAACATGTATGGACCTTGAGGACATTATGCTTAGTGAAATAACTCATACAGAGAAAGACAAATACCATACAATCTCTTATAAAAGAGGTCTAAGAAAGCAAAAATTAAGCTCACAGATTCAGAGAACAGACTGGTGGTTGCCAGAAGCAAGGGGTGGGAGAAATGGATGAACTATTTTGTTTTGCTTTTAAATAAATTGAATACAAATTTAAAAAACAAACAAATAGCAATCTAGAGTCTGGCATTAAAATGCTTATAAGCTGAGAAGTAATAAAACAGAAATTAACTCTGGCTGAGGTACTTAAGAGACTGTATAAGCATAGATAAGGGATCCCAAACTTCTAATTTATTACTGATGAAAAATATTTAACATCTGACATTTTCCTGTTTGTAGCTATTAATTTAGTAATGCCCTGGTGGGTGAGCTTTATGGCTCTTGAACTGTTTGGTTCTGGTAATTGACTCATGATGCACCTGCATCATAAGCACTCAACAAGAATGCCTGAAATCCATTTCAAATCCTCATTAACTCACACCTACAGCAGACCACTTATTTATTTTATTGCACTAGAAAAATCAAATTAATAACCAATGTTGAAAAGGCAAACTCCCGCCAGACTGTTCAGTAATAGAACAGAAAAGAACTGCATAGCGTAACAATTTGTGACTGGCAGTTAGGCATCCTTAAAAGTGTGAACTATTAATATTAAAGAGAGACAGATGTTAAAGAGGAGAAAAGGGAGTGTTGTTTTTGCAGTCAAGCAGTTTGAAGAGGCGGGTGTGGGTGTATGGGGGGAGGGGATGGAATAACCTGCACAAAGCCAAGGGTGGCCCTCAGTCAAGGACAGAAGCCCCAGAACCAGGATGCTGGCACAAGAGTCCAATTATCATTTTTCCTTTGTACATCCTGGGGGAAACTGAGATACAGCACAGCACTGTGAAGAACAAATGCACACAAAATAATTCTGCTGCAGAAAAATGAATGACTGGAATACTGAAAAGGTGAATTTGGAAGTAAAATTCATGAGCACAAAGACATGTATGCAAGTTTCTGTTGGATACACCCAATGCTGCTATTACGCTCTGATCTACTTCTTCCTAGAGTCTCTCAGACAATACAAATGTAGATCACCAAAACAGACCCCTCAGGTGAGTAAGAGGCAAAAAAAAAAACCCATCATAGATGATTTCATGTTGCCTAAAAAACCATCATTAGGAAGCTCAGAGCACAGTGCATTTCACTCCCCCACTGGGACGTGTGGGGTCAGCAGTAGACTCGTGCTGGCCTGGGCAGGCTGCAAAGAGACGGTCAATTAGAAGGGACAGATCAGAGGTTTAGAGGAGCATGACAAACAGCTACTGAGAGGCAGCTCACCAGGGGGCAGAAATGAGGAAGGAAGAAAAATGAAGGCAAATCACAAAGTTCAGAAATCCTACTGTGAAGATACAAGCACCAATTCTTTGCTTTCTGTTCTAAACTTGGCTGTGTGAACTATTTCATATTTCTGCAGGATAACAGTAGCAAAAATCTGTATCAGTGAAACTGCCTATAATCTTTTTTTTTGATGGCTATGAAATGCCTCACACTACCTTGTATACCCCAGCACTACCATGGAAGAATGATCTTGTCTATTCATTTTAAAATGTGGAAATGATATACCTTTGATTACACACACACACCCACCTTTTTATTATCACCCATTATCAAGGCAGTGAAAATTGAAGTCTAATACAAAGAAAAGCTTAAGATGGATAACTGAATCACGTTCATGGATGATCTAGAAAAGAACATCATGCTGTACTGATGACAGATGCCAGGCAGGATGCTGGATGGGGGACATTTGATGGTTATGAAGCATCAGGGCTGTGTGTGCCGAAAAGCTGGTTATGAAGCCTGCCTGCTAAGTGCAAAAATTTAGTGAGCTCTGTGTAATGTCTCTACTGCCTAGTAATTAACACACAAACCCCAATACTCTTCAGAGACCCCTCACTCCTCTGGAAGCCGCTGCGCTTACAGGCTCCACTCACAGGTGCTCTGGTCCACTGCAGCCTGACTGTGGCTGGCTGCTCTCACCACTAGATGCTCACGAGCCATCCCGACACTGTCCAACCCATGGCCACTCTGCTTTCCTACAAGACCACACCATTTTCCTGGGAACTTTCCCACCATGATGCAAGCTTTCCTGGCTCCTCTTCCCTACCTCCCCCACCTCCTGTCCCATAAACCTTAAAGCACCCTTGAAACTTTGGTCCTCTTGTCCCTTCTATGCACACTGCTGGGGTGCTCAAGCTGAGTCCATGGGTTCATCCACCCCCCCACCCCCCCGCCAGCCCTCGTGCCTCTGCCTGACTCCTGACACTAATTCTCTGAGCAGCTAGCAGATGCCCCATGTACATCTGGCACAGGCCCTGTGAAAGGCTCCCCAGGATAAAAACCTCACCCATGTGGGTGCACACCAGACCCTGAGGGGTTTGGGCCCATCTCCTTTTCCAGGTTCATCTCTTGTGTCTGGGCTCCAGCTGTGGGGCTGAAGACACCTGTGCTGTGGATGAGCTCTCCTCCCACCAGCACCCTTCCCCTCTGCCCACAGTTCCCTTCCAGGAAGTCTTCTTCCCAGGAACAGTTTCAATGCTCCTCCTCTGGGCTGCCACAGCACCTGCAATCAACTGAAATCAGACTGCTAAAACTCTTTGATTACATCCCCATTTCTCTAGTAAACTGTCTTTCCTTATATTCTCAGCACTGCCAGATACATGATAGTTGCTTAATAAATGTTTGGGGAACAATTATTTTTATTTACTGAAGCAAACTATTCACTTAATCATTCCTAGATATTCACTATAATTCTTCACTAGAAAATTCTGTTTTGTTTAAATCAGCATTAGTAAAACTCTTAAGCATCCTTCAGCTTTTCTCTGAGGCACAGGGTCTTCTGGGACCTCACACAGACTAACACAGGATGGAAAGACCTTACAGAAACCACATACACAAGTCAATAAACATGCTGAGAAGTGAAAAAGGAAAGGTACACTGAATGCATGAAATAAGAGGCTGCTTCAGAAAACATGTTAAAAGAGCCAAAACCACTTAAAGAAAATTTAGCTCCCAAAATCTGGAAAGGTAATTAAAAAAAAAACCCAAAGTAATCACAAACCCTCATAAAACATAACAAGGAATGGGTCACGTGAATTTACATGTTGGTGGAATTACTTTTTTTATTGCTCAACTTGTCTAAAAGATTCACAGACGTTTGTGAGCAGGCAACAACAACATAATAAATGTGTGCTTGGAAAATATAAAGAAAAATTTACTTTGATGCTCTAAGAGGGAGAGGCAGTGATATTTCCTGCAGTTTGTCGCAGACTATGACCCAAAATACTCTTAAAGATTAGCTCAGGCAGAAAATGTCACAGCAGTACAAATGGTAGTAAACATTCATTTTCTGACATTATTTGTTGGTTCTGAATGGAGAGAACCAATTATCATAGGAGAGGAGAGCACGACGGTCCAACGCAGAAACTTGACACAAAGGAAATGTTCTAACTGTGTAGGTTTCTGGCCATGATAACTAGATAACTGAGCACTGCTCCATCTATTGTGGCCTCACTCCTTCATTCGTCAAGTATTTATATGTATCTACTCTGGGCTCTGTGGACACAGCAGTGGGGAAAACCACTTTCTTAAGAGAAATGAACACAGGAACAGATTAAAAGATGACATCAGCTGGAGAGCAGTGCAGTGGGGGAGGAACAACGCCAGACCTGGGACCAGGAGGAGAGCCGCTCTCTTACATGGGATGGAGGTGGATGGGGTCTCTCATCAGTTCTGTGAGGCTGAGGGAAGGACCGGGGAGGGGAGGGGAGGATTGTTGGGGAGGGCGGGATGGGAATGCATACACACACAAGCCAAGCAAGGGGCTGGTCTGATGGCAGCTGAGCAGACAAAGAGGAGTGAGCAGAGGCCATACCGTGGGGGTCTGTGGGCATTATTCAAGGCTGGTCAAACATAATCATAAGGGATATATTTAATAAGAAACTACGTTAACCGATGCAACAATAGCAAAGAGTCACCTTTCTTGACCACTGATCACAGCAGTGGCTGCCCTGTGCTTGACCACTGAGCCCAGCCAGGAATTCTGCTCAATGTAGTACCAGTAATAGCATCAGTCATTCACCCAAGCTGACACCACCCTGAACACTCAATCCTGTGGGGTAACGTGTTCACCTCAAGGGAAGACTCTGGCTAGATTACACTTGCACTCCCCCACTGATGAAAGGTGCCATGTTAGGGGCAACCCAGCAGATACCCCCTGTTACTGGCCAGCCCAGTGGCCGCTGGGGAGAGAACAGCCACATAGGGGTTCCAGCTCTCGAGGTGCGTGGGCAGGGAGAAGGGAGAGGCCTGAGGTTAGGACAAAAAGGCAGGGGGCAAAGAGGGGCTGGAGTGAATGGAATGAAAAATTAAGGAGAAAGAGGACAGGCCAGTGCCTGGTGATGCTGCAATTCAACTGAGTGAGTCACGAGTTACCGCCAGCCCTGGGCTGCTTCCCTGCCTGGGCCCAGCATCATCCTGCCCTCCTCTCACAGACCCCAGCATCCGAGAACTGTGGGCCCAGTCCAAGTTCCTGGATATAAATGGGTCCACAGAGAAGCAATGGAGACCCGGGAGCTACAGGCAGAATTGTGAGAGGCCCAATGGGAAGCAGACCGGTGAGACAGGCTGCACAGCTCGGACTGGAGTTACCAGCAGCTCAGGCCATGTAGAAGTTTGGATTGGAAGTTCTATACGTTCTTTATTAAGGAAAGTAGCAATTTGGAGTCCAGCAGAGAAAACAGTAAAAGTCCTTGGAGGGAAAAAAGGTGACCATTCCCTAGGTTTTCCAGAGTTGTTTGGATTTCTGAAGAAAATACTTCGGAAAAAGGAAAACTTAAAAATAACAGAATGGATTTCTAGTGATAGCACTTTGGGTGTGTGGTCAAAGGATGAGGCTGGGTGCCTGGAGGCCTGCTCTGCCCTCTCTGGGGAGGAAAGTGTGGTGTCCTCTGCAGGGTGAGTACCCCTGCACTATTCTTTCTCCTCCCAGCACACAGAAGGTAGCCTTGGCTGTGTGCCCACTCTGAAGTTGGTCTGTCCTCAGGACATGGTGCTGGCCAACAATGTGTGGCTGGAGTGGGAGGTAACACTTGTAGACAAAAGCAATCTGGCCATTACAGCATGGCCCAGCATGTGTGTGATACACGTCCCCTCTGTGCCACAGGGACAGCCACGCTTGGGTGGGGAGGCTCTCCGGGCAGGGTCTGCAGGGAGCCCAGGCTGTCAGTTGACAGCAGGAGATACCAGCTTTCCTGAGATTCTGGAGGGCCCTGATACCTGCAATGGTCTAGCCTATCCCTGTTGACAGAGAAAGGAGCATTTAGGAAGGAACACATTCGTCATCGGTAGAAAATCCTAACACACGGTATTTGAGTCTTTCTACTCCTAAACTGACTATATAAAAAATACACATTTTTCAAAATTTTAAAACTACTTTTTTGAGTTGAAACTCAAAAATTGTTTAGAAGAAAAGAAAAAGGTGAGAAGACGGGGAATTCAGGGCCCAGGGGGTCTCACAGAAGGAAAGTGGGGGGCTTGCACTGGGAGTCACCATCCTGAAGCCCCCAGGCACTCTCACACGCGTTCTCATCCTTCCCTCCTGGTGGAACAGAGGAAACCTCCCTCCTTCTGGGAAGGCCAGCCCCCCACCAGGGCTTGGGATCCCCTCACCTCCTCAAGAACTCGGCTCCTTTGGTGGTTCCCTTCCTACTGGAGCCAACCCATCAACACACCAGAACAGTCTGGTTTCCCCCACCTTAAAAACGTGTTACTGACCACCACCCCAAGCCACTGGACTTCTCAAGACCGTCTACACATGGTTCTGCATTTCCTCTCCTCTCATACCTTCTCCCTGGTCCTGAATTCACGGCCATGAAAGCTATAGAAGGCTCTGCTGAGTCCTGTCCCCAGGGCCACAGAAGCGGAGCCCAGAATCAGGAACATCTCTGAGGCTGACTGAGCCCCTTTGTAACCGTTGCCACAATAATCACTCTGAAAATCACTAACAAGCTTCTTAACTCCCAATTAGACAAAGATGCCCACTTCAGTAAGCACTCTACAGCACCCCAAGCAATCACCTAACAACAACCTTCCAGCAGGAATTTTCTTTGTCCTGAGGCTATGAAAATTGGCTATTAACCCACAAAACCTGTTGACTCTCCCTGGCCTGTCAGCTGTTGTCAGTCTCTCTGCTCTTTGTTCTTAATAAACTCACTCCTTTCTGCAATACTCTTGTGTCTGGAAATTCTTTTCCAATCCGTGCTTGGACTGCCTCAACAGGCTCCATTTGTAAATGTCTTACAAAATTAAAAGCTAGTTTTTTTGATTGATTTGCTTTTTAAGCACAACAGTACAAGTTATTCTACAGAAAGAAAATGACAAATTTGAAAAAGTAGTCTAGAGCAGGAGAAAGAGAGTGGAAAGATATAAACCACGGCTATTAAAAGTCAGAGATGTTCAGTTAGCCTATCGGGGATTATTTTTTCTAAAAAAACTTTTTAAATATTTAAACTTCTAAAACATTACATTTTAAACATTTAAAATGTAAGATTGTTGCAATTAAGGAAGTAATGCAATACAAAGTAACATGACAACAAAGCTAATCCCCCAATCCCTCAATAACACCCACCCCTAAGAAATCAACACCAAGTCTTCTTCAATCTACGATGGGGCTGTATCCTGATAAACCCATCATAAACTGAAAATACTGTAAACTGAAATGCATTTAATATACCTAGCCTACCGAACATCATACATTAGCCCAACCTACCTTAAACATGCTTATAATACTTATACATTAGCCTACAGTTGGGCAAAACCATCTAACACAAAGTCCGTTTTATTTTACAATAGGGCTGAATACCTCATATGATATATTGAGTACTATACTGAAAGTAGAAATCAGAATAGCTGTATGGGTACAGCATGGTTGTAAGTGCATAAGTTGTTTAGCCCGTGATCACCCAACTGGCTGGAGCTGAGGCTCTCTGCGTCTGCCCAGCATCACACAGGAATATCCTACAGTACATCACTAGCCCAGGAAAAGCTCAAAATTCAAAATACAGTTTCTTCTGAATGTGTGTCACTTTCACAGCATCATCTAGTCAAACCATCGCAAGTCAGGGACCCTCTGTATATGAACACCATATACGTCCTCTCTCCTCTTTCTCAATATACCCTCCCCAGCCAATACTCTGAACCCACCGCTCACTGCAAGTGCTCCTGTCAGGATTATTAACGAACCCAGCTCGTCAAATCCAAGAACTCCTCTTTCTCCCTTACTGACCAACTAAACACACAGTGTTGCCTGTCACCCGCTCCTTTCCATCTTCTCTCCTTGGCTTCCTGGTCTACCCAGTCCACAGTCTGCTAGTTTTCCTGCACCTCTCTGGCTGCTGCTTCTCCAGCTCTTTCCTGGCTCTTCCTCCTCCAATTAATCCCTAGATGTGGGGCTGCTCAGGGCTCAGCTGTGAGCCTTCTCCACTCTTGACATGATCTTCCATGTGATTCAGTCCCTGCCCTGGATTTAACCAGCACACTAATGCTGAAGGTGCCCACATTTATCACTCCAAGCCTTTGACCATAGGACCCAAGTATCTAACTCCACACCTGACATCATCACCCAGATGAAAAGGTAACAACAGGCCCAAAACATTTTTCCTCTCAAACTCATTCTCCCCAACCCACTGCCAACAACTTGATACATACCAGCTGCTCAGATTTGAAATCTCAGAGTCATCCTTGATGTGTCCCTTACCCTCTCCCCTACACGTGCAATCCCTGTGTCCTGTTCAGTCTACTTCCCAGGTGTATTCCAAACACACTTCTCCCATGTCCAAAGTCTACACTTTAGTCCAGGCCATCTTATCTCCTGCCTGGTCTGTTGTTGTGTGTGTGTGTTAGCTGCTCAGTTATGTCCGACTCTTTGAGATCCCAAGGACTGTAGCCCATCAGACTCTTCTGTTCGTGAAATTCTCCAGGCAAGAATACTGGAGTGGGGTGCCATTCTCTTCTCCAGAGGAATCATCCTGACTCAGAGATCAACCCTGGGTCTCCTGCATTGCAGGCAGATTCCTTACTATCTGAGCCATTTACAACTGTCTATCAGCTCTATGTCCACAACTGCCCTTTGAATCTATTCTCCATAAAACAGAACATGGTTTTCTTAAATCAGAACATATCACTTTCCAGTAAAAAACCCCATAGAGACTCCCACCACACTTGGGGTCCCAAACAAACTTCTAACATGGCCACAAAGCCCTGCTCTCCCCCACACCCATCACCCATTCTCCTCCACTCACCACAGCCCAGCCTTCTCTTAGGTCCTCTCTGAAGGCAACTGATTTTTACTCAGAGCCTTTGCTTTAACATGCTGGGCTCTTCTTCTCTCATTTTCATGTGACTAGTTCCCTTTTAGCTTTTAAGTTTCCACTTAAATGAAAACTCAAGGGAACCATTGTTGATGATTCAATTCACACTGGGCACGTCTGTCATTCCCAGCAACAGTCATTGTTTATTCCATTCACAGCCCTT
The DNA here is from genome assembly GCA_024291935.2 of Okapia johnstoni. Classification (NCBI taxonomy): domain Eukaryota; kingdom Metazoa; phylum Chordata; class Mammalia; order Artiodactyla; family Giraffidae; genus Okapia; species Okapia johnstoni. Next base: position 53,493,675 of record CM044317.1, read on the forward strand.
ATTCCAACTTGCAATGTTCACATTTATTTTGTGTTCACTTGCTTTTGCCCTTTTTCCACATAAAGAGTGAAGACCACATCTCTCCAGGTCACTGCCACATCCTCAGTGTTTAGCCCAATGTGAGGCACAGAGTAAATCCTTAATATGTACAGCAACTGCATAAATGCACACGGTTCTTCCCTACCCCAGCTCTACCAATCAATGCAGATCAAGAATTTCTGATGCAAGGTGAGGAGGAGGAGACCTGCTGAGTCGTATATGAACTTGTAAAGGTGTAAAAGTCTAGACAAGTGAGTGGAAGCAGCTCTGGCAATACCCCTTAACACTCCCTGTTCTTCCTAATTTTGAAGGGTCTGAGTCATGGATCAAAGTCGGTTCTTCCAATACAGCCAGATCTGCAGATTCTCAAACACACCAGCCACCGTTTTGAGTATTTATATTTTTCTCTAATCTTTTCCAAATATTTAAATTAACTATATTCACATTAAGTTCTAGAGTTGAACTAGACATGCTGTGTAAAACAGAGAAGCTGAGGGTCTAGATGTAAGCAGCATGTACATAATGGTTTTTACTTACCTCCTAGAGGGTTTTCTGTTTGAGATTTCATTTCAGAATTACCCACTACCTTAACCAGGATCAAAGAGTCTATTCTCTGCTTAAACACATGTCTGTATGCATCTTAACATTTATATTTATATACATATGTACACAAATGAAGGCAGCTGGAGGCAAGGAGGACACAAGGCATTAACCATTACTTAGCAGATCCAACTAGCAGATGATTTTTAAATGCGTAAGAATATGGGCTGCATTTATCAATACAGCCTGAGTGTCTACTTTTTCTTTTGAGACATGAGCCAGGGTCAATGGTAAGATTTTTCTAGGCTCTTAATAAAGCCACAATGTTTTACATCAATTTCTACATGAAGACCTAGAATTACTGACCTCAGGGCAACCAACTGCTGAGTTGTGGCAGCCTGATCAGAGAGGTGGACATAGCTGCTCAGAGGCTCAAGAGCACTACAGAATCGGAGACCTGGCTTAAGCACCAGTTATGCCAGCAGGTGACTTGGAACAACTCACCTAACTTCTCTATACCACAGGCTGCTCATCCAGAAAATTGAGATCATGAGAGCATCCATCTCCAAGGACGGTTCTTCTCTAAAGAAGTGAGATAATGCACAGAGAACCCTGGCATGGAGATGGGCATATTGTGTGCGCACAGCCATGCTGTGTGTTCAAGCACCAGCTGAATATCCATCCCCTCTCCCTGTGTTTTGCTTTTGACTGAGTCCCCAAGAGCAGGGACGAGAAGAAAAGCTTCTATGGAGGAGTTGGGACTTGGGTGAACATTGAAATATTGAAAATGTGTAGAGTTTCCAAGAACAGAGTTTAAAAAAAAAAGTAAGTAGCACCAGAATGGAGCACAGCGAAGGAGAGCCAGGCAAGATCTGAGAATGGTGGTCAGGGCTGTCTAGGAAGTGAGCCTGAGTGGTGTGGGGATTCGGGGTGGTGAGCTTGTACCTTTGTGAGCTGGATAAAGGAGGGAACCAAGAGGTGGGAGAGGAGCTCACACTTGACACTGACCTGGAACCCACGTATGTGTCCTTGCTCACGATGCCTTCCACTTCACAACACTTTACCATCATGTTTATCACTATGACACTTCTAATCCACTTCTTACATTGAGTCAGCACTCTTTTTGCCTCTGCTTTCACACAGAGTATTTTTATCATTTAATAGGTCCCATAAAGGTCTACAAAGTGCTCACTAGATCTTCACATGATGTAGAAACATACTTTTAGAGGTAAGGAAGCTTAGGGATTTAGAGGCCTTTTAGGGTAATTTGTTTATTTTAAAGGCAAAAAAACAAAACACAAACTCCAACCAAGTATAGAGAGAGCAAAAATAACTTATTCTCATAACAAAATGCACAGGATTAGCACAGCTTTGGAGTTCTGCGTTCTAGTCTTGGCTCTGTCAATTACTGATAGTGTGACCTTTGCTAAAACACTTAGCAGACTGAGCTTCAGTTTCCTCATCTTTATTATTATTATTGTTTGGCATACCGTGCAGCATGTGGGATTTTAGTTTCCGACCAGGGATCGAACCTGCACCCCCTTAACAGTAGAAGCACAGAGTCTTAACCACTGGACCCCCAGGGAAGCCCCCCTCGTTTCCTCATCTTTAAAATGACAGGGTTCATAAAGATGAACCCTAATGTATGTGCAATTTGTCCAGAGCCCAAAACCATTAGTGGAAAAACAGAGCACCTAGGAAAAAGCAAGAGAAGCTGTGAGATTTGGGACCTAACACTTCCCCAAAGCTGATTCATGCCGTGCTTCCATTCCAAACAGCAGGCCTCTGAGGATGGCCTGTGTCCATGTCCTCTGCAAGAGTGGTGCAGGCGGAAAGATGACTCTAGCACAGAATAAAACACCTGGAGAGCCAACTGTACACTGCTTACTTAGCCTTATCATTTCAGACAGTTTCTCAGTTCATCTTAATTTAATGCTCAGATAGTCTCACAACTTTTCTATCACTTCTGCTGAAGTTAGGACAAGCAGTCAGGAATGGCAAATACTCATGTTCTAGAGGCAATATTAAATGTCTTTCTTTATGGGAGAGAAAAGCCTCTTGAAAAGGTGCTTCTGTGTCAGAAGTGTGTGATTTCTACTGTTCACAATGATAGTATTTGAAAATTCAACTTTTGTGGAGTCTTAGTTTTTTCAATGGGATCTTGAGATTTAGATACCTGGCCACCAGGTGGCGTGTGGACTCCTTGGTCTCAGGGTCCAAACCAAGTTTCTGCTGAAGGTCTGTTTTGCCTTCTGTGGCACATTGCTAGGTATCCCCCAATATCCATTCCTCCCACTTCCTTGATAACAAGGCTCAAATTTTTAGCTGGTGCACTTTTTCTGGGAATAAAACTACATCTTTAAACCTCCTTGTGCTAGGTGTGGCCATGGGAGTATGTTTTTACCAATAAAATGAAAGCGGACATAAGACATGTCACCTTCTGGCAAACATGCTTGTAAGACACTCTCCTCCTGATCATCCCTCTTCTTCCCTATTGCTGCCTTCATTCTGGCTGGAAAGTGGATGCAACATGGCTGGAACCCCTGCAGCCTTCTAGAACCATGAGGAGATGGCAGGAAAGAAGCCATGATACAGTAGCAAGACAAAAGAGCTTGGATTCCTTACACCTGAGACACCAAGTCATTCCTGGACTAATTTCGCCTGCACTTCCTTTATGTGAGAGGGAAAAATAAACACCTCTCTCCTTTAAGCCATGGTTATTTTTAACTTTTTCTCCTTTTGCTCACAGCTGAATACAGTTTGAGTAACACACCTTGAGATTCATTCAGATTCATTTCTAAAAACAGAACTAATTATTAAACTAGACTAAGCTAAGCACCATTAGCACACATGCTATTCAGGGATGACAACTAAACTACTGATACAGTTCTAATAAGAACGAAGTGACTTTCTACCTTGTTTTTAAAGGATAATGAAATATAACAACATTCTTTTCCCAAGATAGTTTTCTAGCAAGGGGTTAGAGCTAACTGTTAGCTGTGAGTAACTTGAAATCAGTATCAGCAAAGCTCAGCAACTTGCAGCTTTTACGGATCTCAAAAGCCACAACTCTTGGAACAACTTAACCAAAATTTAATCTATTTAAATGGCTTTATTACCTACAACAGCAAGCTCAGATCTTTAGATAACTGAAATATTAAAATTTTTGTACATACTAAATATGAACAAATCTCCACTGAGTACAGTTGTCACTTATGGTAATGAGTTTATGGATAGCCTAATCTCTGACAATTATGGCTTCAATTGCAGTGGCATTATTAAAGAATAATAAACTTAGTCCATCATCTAGAAATGAATCTAAGCCACAAAAATTAAATCAACACCTGTTTAACTCATTAACACCTCATCAAAATAAGGTGAAAAAATTTCCATGTCAAGTCACTGCAGTATCCCCAGGAGAGCCAAGGCTGCCCTCCCCAGGATGTCAGCCACCAGGCATGGGTTTTGCTGCTTTCCCGGTTCTTATCTCATCGCAGGCCTATTTCCTCCAAGCAAAGTTCAGAGAAACTGAGGAAGGTGGGCAGAGGCCTGGGTTGCCTTGAGCCGTTTTACACCTTGCAAAAGGAAGCCCTGCAGGAGGCTCAAGGGATCTCTCCAGGCCTGTCTGGTCATTCAATTCTCAAGGCCACCTTGTGATTTTTACTCTAAGCGGGCTACACATTCGCAGGCTGCTGCAAAACAATGTCCTTCTTCAAAACATGGAAGAACACTTCTTTACAAGTGGTATGGAGACTGCAGCAACCACACACTGGGGCCCCATAACCTATTCTGTGTTTTAAGATAGCAAGAGAACAAAAACTCTTATCATCTTTTATAGTCAAATTATTTTAACACAGCTGCTATCTAAAGAGGAAACAGATACAAACTTATGCCCTCTGAATATGAATATTATGATCTCAATCTAGAACGGCTGTGAGACAAAGAGAAGTCTAAAGAAAGGCAGGAATCTGTTTATGCAAGAATATGTCTCTATGAAGCGTAATATAAAAAAATAACATGAAAGCTTGAGGCACAAAATTGCCAAGAACAATTGACTCAGTTTAAAGCAATTTCCTAATCATATGCAAGCACCATATCCTCTCAAAAGGTTCTTTTTGAAAATATTCCCCCATTCACTCTTAACTAACATGTTCTGAAGATTTCTGACCTATCCTTAACTGTGAGAACACAGCGATACAGAAAAACATTATCATTAGTTCAACAGTCAGCTGACCAAGGATGTGGATGAGTCAAAAACTGCGTATGTTGTGCACTTAGCACAGAAGTCAATGAGCTAAATTAAAACACTAATTAATGTTCTGAGGATTCATGTTTGTTGAATGGCAAAGCCTGTAGGCCAGTTGTTGTTCAGTTGCTCAGTCACGTTCAACTCTTTGCAACCCCATGAACTGCTGCACGCCAGGCTTCCCTGTCCTTCACTATCTCTTGGAACTCGCTCAAACTCACATCTGTTAAGGCAGTGATGCCATCCAACCATCTCGTCCTGTCGTCCCCTTCTCCTCCTGCCTTTAATCTTTCCCAGCAAACTCCAGGAGTTGGTGATGGACAGGGAAGCCTGATGTGCTGCAGTCCATGGGATCGCAGAGTTGGACAAAACTGAGTGACTGAACTGTAGACCAGTAACTACAAATTACTATCAAGGTTACAAAAATCGAGACTAAAGAAAAATAACTCCACTCCTTCTACCCCAAGGCATCTTGGTAAACCCAAAGAATCATCTAATTTTAATTTTCTAATCATCTAATTTTTCTTCTAATTTTAAAAATCAGCTTCTGGTCAGCTATAAAGCAAATCACCTTCGGAATGTTCTTGATGTTTCATATGCAGTATTGTAGGCAAACCTCAGAAGTGTAAAATTCCTCAGTTTAAGAGGACAGGACTCAAGCTAATAAAATCTGCGTTAAATACTTATAATTTTTACTATTTCTGTACTCTGTTGATTCAGGTTTGCTACTGCCCCATAAATGGAATCTTCCTTCTAATTTATTCTTTTATAACATGTGGAAACTATTGTCAATGGAGTTGATTCAGAGTGTACTGAGTTCACTGTTCTTTTTCAGGTCTATAAATTTTGACTTTCACTTTAGGAGGAGAAAAGACAATCTTTCAGCTGTCAAAAATTTTTGGCTGAACAAAAATGAGACACTGAGAAACCAAGAAGTGCATTTTTGCTACACTGCATCCTTTGTCATGCCATGTTCAGCCACAGTGCAAACACTATTTCATCCACAAAAAAGAGCTGTCAGAGGCAGCCCTACTGCACAAGATGCTGAGGGCAGGACTCCTTTCTTCTTGAACTTACTGTGAAATTATGAAATTAAACTATGAATAGACAGAATACCTGATGAACTATGGATGGAGGTTCGTGACATTGTACAGAAGACAGGAATCAAGACCATCCCCAAGAAAAAGAAATGCAAAAAAGCAAAATGGCTGTCTGAGGACGCTGTACAAATAGCTGTGAAAAGATGGGAAGCAAAAAGCAAAGGAGAAAAGAAAGATACACCCATTTGAATGCAGAGTTCCACAGAATAGCAAGGAGAGATAAGAAAGCCTTCCTCAGTGATCAATGCAAAAAAATAGAGGAAAACAATAGAATGGAAAAGACCAGAGATCTTTCAAGAAAATTAGAGATACCAAGGAAACATTTTATGCAAAGATGGGCTCAATAAAGGACAGAAATGGTAGGGACCTAATAGAAGCAGAAGACATTAAGAAGAGGTGGCAAGAATACACAGAAGAATAGTACAAAAAAGTTCTTCATGACCCAGACAATCACAATGGTGTGATCACTCACCTAGAGGCAGACATCCTGGAATGTGAAGTCAAGTGGACCTTAGGAAGCATCATTACGAACAAAGCTAGTGGAGGTGATGGAGTTCCAGTTGAGCTATTTGAAATCCTAAAAGATGACGCTGTGAAAGTGCTGCACTCAACATGCCAGCAAATATGGAAAACTCAGCAGTGGCCACAGGACTGGAAAAGGTCAGTTTTCATTCCAATCCCAAAGAAAGGCAATGCCAAGGAATGCTCAAACTACCGCACAATTGCACTCATCTCATATGCTAGTAAAGTAATGCTCAAAATTCTCCAAGCCAGGCTTCAGCAATACGTGAACCGTGAACTTCCAGATGTTCAAGCTGGTTTTAGAAAAGGCAGAGGAACTAGAGATCAAATTGCCAACATCCACTGGGTCATCGAACAAGCAAGAGAGTACCAGAAAAACATCTATTTCTGCTTTATTGACTATGCCAAAGCCTTTGACTGTGTGGATCACAATAAACTGTGGAAAATTCTGAAAGAGATGGGAATACCAGACCATCTGACCTGCCTCTTGAGAAACCTGTATGCAGGTCAGGAAGCAACAGTTAGAACTGGACATGGAACAACAGACTGGTTCCAAATAGGAAAAGGAGTACGTCAAGGCTGTATATTGTCACCCTGCTTATTTAACTTATATGCAGAGTACATCATGAGAAACGCTGGGCTGGAGGAAGCACAAGCTGGAATCAAGATTGCCGGGAGAAATATCAATAACCTCAGATATGCAGATGACACCACCCTTATGGCAGAAAGTGAAGAAGAACTAAAGAGCCTCTCGATGAAAATGAAACAGGAAGGTGAAAAAGCTGGCTTAAAGCTCAACATTCAGAAAACTAAGATCATGGCATCTGGTCCCATCACTTCACGGCAGATAGATGGGGAAACAGTGGCAACAGTAGCTGGCTTTATTTTTCTGGGCTCCAGAATCACTGCTGATGGTGACTGCAGCCATGAAATTAAAAGACGCTTACTCCTTGGAAGGAAAGTTATGACCAACCTAGATAGCATATTAAAAAGCAGAGACATTACTTTGCCAATAAAGGTCTGTCTAGTCAAAGCTATGGTTTTTCCAGTGGTCATGTATGGATGTGAGAGTTGGACTATAATGAAAGCTGAGTGCCGAAGAATTGATGTTTTTGAACTGTGGTGTTGGAGAAGACTCTTTTGAGAGTCCCTTGGACTGCTAGGACATCCAACCAGTCCATCCTAAAGGAGATCAGTCCTGGGTGTTCATTGGAAGGACTGATGTTGAAGCTGAAACTCCAATACTTTGGCCACCTGATGCGAAGAGCTGACTCATTTGAAAAGACCCTGATGCTGGGAAAGATTGAGGACAGGAGGAGAAGGGGATGACAGAGGATGAGATGGCTGGATGGCATCATCGACTCGATGGACATGGGTTTGGGTGGACTTAGGGAGTTAGTGATGGACAGGGAAGCCTGGCGTGCTGAGGTTCATGGGGTCGCAAATAGTCGGACACGACTGAGTGACTGAAGTGAACTTAACTGAACTGAAACTGCTATGAAAAGGTCTGAATGAAGAACTGTGGTGAAATTGTTCACGAGTCCCAGCAGGGGCCTGGGGCTTATAAAAGCAGCCATCCCTCAAAGCCCAACCCAGTTTCCAACTCTCCCAGGAAGATTCCCTGGGCATCCCGGCCAGGATATTACGGTCCGGACGGAAACTTTCACCTTTCCCCCGATCACTGTGGTAACATCTTGGGGTGTCTGACCTTTCAGAGCTCTATGTCTCAACTTTCTAGCCGGACTGCAAACTTTCCAGGGACAGTGCCTGTGTCTGGAACTTCTCTGGATTCAAACAGTACAACCTGGCATTGCACGTCACATTATAAATAGTTATTGACAGACTAAATTTCCCTATTCCTTCCATTTGTTTTAAAATGAAACATATTACTGATCATAAATATAGACAAGATATTTTCATATAAGTCACTTATCACCAAACCTTTGTTATTAATGTAATTTCTAATGCTCAGTATTTCCATTTCTTTTTAAAGACATGTGCACAGATGTTCTAACCAATATTACATTATGTCATTCATAATAAAAAGAGGAAAAAGATCAGTCAACCACAGCTGTGATAAACCTACCCAAAACTTAATTCTTATGTGTACCACAGACTGGAAGAGAAAGTTTTTCCAGGATCTGATTTTCAAAATTGTATTTCCTATATAGATGATTTTCTCCCACAGCTGTAGTCAGGTCTGGGTAAAGACTATACAGTAGCTATGTTTTGTGTATGTCAGCAAAACAGGACACTCCCACCCTACACCCCCCACCCCCACCATTCAAGATCTCTGGTCCTGAATGCAAGCACATCACACAAAGAACAGCCCTGTGGCTGGTTTAGCCATGCGTTTCTTCGACCCTCCTTTTTCTCTCTCCTTCACTTAGTACATTTCACAAGCTATACCACCAGGTGGGCATGCATGTCTGTGGCCACCATTACCAGCACTGACTACCCATGCAGGGCAATCTGTGTAGTTATTTGCTTCAAAATGATAACGTACATAGAATGTAAGAAAGAATAACAATTATCCCAGGGAATTTTCTTTTCAAATCACACACAGAATAAATATAAATACCAGGGTCACGCAAAATCAAAAGCAGCACTACCCTGAAGTAATTGAAAACAAAAAATGAATCTTCCCCCTGCCCTCGCAAATGCTGTGGTTTCTATTATACACTATGAGGATTTTTTCTGCTCATGCACAAACCCTTCTCTAGAGCCTGCTTTTAGAGGCTGGTCATTGTTGGCAACACTGCTGAGAGTCTGATCACAATGTGAGCACATATGTCACACTCACACTTCCTGTCCAACCTCTGCTGTGTACACCTAAGCTAAGCCACTGCAAAATGGACTTTCAGTCTATGGCACTGTGATATCACGGTACAATCCAAAGCCACCTTTACCCCCAAAAAGAATTCTATTTAAATAACTCAGTGCAATATGTATGATGTGTATAATCAACATATTAAAGTCTCCTGATGGCATTATACTAGAGAGATTATACCTTCATAAAAATTGTAAAACCATTGTGTTTTCTCCAGTTATTTACTATCTCCTTAAATACTTCCCATGAATCTTTTCATCTTTTTTCCACTGCATTTGTACAAATAAAAGCTTCTAAGTATTTCATAGCTCAACGTGAGGGGAATTTTCTTTGTGAAACGGATAGCCACACACAGAGGACTTCAGTGCCTTTTCCAATGGCATGCGACTGGCATCACTCAAGTGTACTTCCTCCTCAGTTTAATCTGGAAATTTCAGGTTGCTGTGCACAGGGCTGAGGGATTTCTACTCCACACAAGCATGTGCTTGGCTGTAAAGTTTTATCTTTTCATTTATATCTGAAAACAACACATATTAGGTTGTAACTAGTTTCTTTGTGTACCATCTGTGAAGAATAGAAAAAAAAAAACAGCTACTTGATAGGAAAAACAACTCCAACCATCCTCCCTGAGAAGGAAGAGCCACTTTCCTATAAGAAGCTGCCTTCTAGGCAGCTGTCATGATCACAGGTCCCTCCTCCCTGCCACAAACTCCATAATTACTCACTTTGGCATGAGTTGTGGGAAGCAGAAAAGAGAATTTTTTTTAAAAAAATACAAACCCGAGGGGCTGCACAACAAAGACAAAGAGAAGATGAGGGCTGAGGTGAGGGGTGTCTCATGGGCAACAGTGCCCAATCCTAGAGTAGCCATGAGGGGATAGTCACTTCTCGCTGCCCGGGAACCCTTTGCATTACTGATGGGAGAGGCAGTGTCTTTGCATTACTGATGGGAGAGGCAGTGTCTTGCACCACACACACACACACACACACACACACACACACACACACACAGGCCCTCCCCCCTCCACTGCCCTGAGGATGTCCAGGCAAGGACTAGAAGTAGTCCCTGAGAAGGCCAAATGTTACAGCTGACAGGCACGCAATTTCTACACACAGAGAAAATGAAAAACAGCAAGGCATGACAGCCTAAAAGTGATGTTAAAAGTCTAACGCAGGACTAGGGTGAATTAATGAACCATACAAGCACTAGACTGGGGCTATCGGCCCCTAAAAGATCTCTCTCCAGGCAATGGCTCATCATGAAACTGAAAGAAGCCAAACTAGCTATGGAAACCTAAAAGTCTGCCATATTTACTTCTAACACTTTTTGAAAAAAACTGATTACATTCTACATGAAAGCGTTAGTCTCTCAGTCATGTCTGACTCTTTGCAACCCTATGGACTAGAGCTCACTAGGCTCCTCTGTCCATGGGATTCTCCAGACAAGAATACTGGAGTGGGTTGCCATGCCCTTCTCCAGGGGATCTTCCCCATCCAGGGATCAAACCCAGGTCTCCTGCATTACAGGCAGATTCTTTACTGACTGAACCCTATGTGCCAGACCCTTAATACGGGCAGACCTTGGAGACAGTAGATTCAGTTCCAGACCCCCACAATAAAGCAAGTGTCACAATAAAGCGAGTCAGATGAATTTTCTGTTTTCCCAGTACATGGAAAAGTTACATTTGCACTATACTGTAGTCTATTCAGTGTCACATACAGTTGAGAAAGCTGGACTGTAAAGAAGGCAGAATGCCAAAGAATTGATGCCTTCAAACTGTGGTGCTGGAAAAGACTTCTGAAAGTCCCTTGGACAGCAAGGAAATCAAACCAGTCAATTTTAATGGAGATCAACCCTGAATATTCAATGGAAGGACTGATGCTGAAGCTCCAGTATTTTGGTCATCTGATGCACACAGATGGCTTACTGGAAAAGTTCCTGATGCTGGGAAAGATAGAGGGCAGAAGGAGAAGAGGGGGTCAGAGCATGAGATGGCTGGATGGCATCACCGATGCAATGAACATGAACTTAGGCAAACTCTAGGAGATGGTGAGGGACAGGGAGGCCTGGCGTGCTGCACTCCAGGGGGTCACAGAGAGTTGGACATGATTGGGCAACTGAACAACAACAACATTCAGTGTGCAACAACATTAAGTCTAAAACAACACGGTATATACCTTAAAGAATAATTAAATGCTAGAAAATGCTAACCATCATCTGAGCCTTCAGTGAGTCACAATCTTTTCTGCAATAACAACATGAAAGATCACAATCATAACAAATACAACAATAATGAAAGTTTGAAACTCAGCAAGAAATTACCAAAAAGTGACACAGACACATGAAATGGACAAATGCTGTCGGGAAAATGGCACCAATAGATATGCTAGATGCAGAACTGCCACAAACCTTCAATCTGTAAAAAAAAAACCAGTATCTGCAAAGCACAATGAAGCAAAGAACAATAAAACAAGGTATGCCTATATATATCATCTCATATAATCCTGCAGGAATCCTGCAAAATGGGTACTGTTTTGCGCCTGAAAAAACTGGCAGAAAAGTTAACTGACTCATCCTACGTCAACCAAGATGTATCAAACAATACATGCAGATTTCAGACTTCAAGCTGACAGAGCTTGAAGACAAGGACTCTGGACCTCTACTGAGAATGCTCTCTGACTTTATAAGTACTATTTAATATAGATCAAGGATCAGCAAACTTTGTCATGGAGGGCCAAATACTAAGCACTTTAGCCTTTGTGGGCCACAGTCTCTGCTGCACTGTTAAAGCACTAAGGCAGCCACAAACACTATGTGAACAAACGTGGCTATTATCCAAAAAACCAGAGGCCAGTAAGTCGACTCCTGATATAGAAAAGAGGCTGGTGATCTGCAGTCCTAGGCCAGATTCAGCTGGCCAAACAGTTTTTTCTTTGATCTAGATCTAGCCCATCATCTAGACTTCTCTTAGACAGGTGAAGAGCAATTCACCAGGTTAAAATGATGCTCTAGTTTCACAGAAACATTCTCAGGGTATCTGGCGCTCTTTTTTTCTAACTTTCCTTTGGAAACAACACTCTGAATCCCAACCTGGGTCTCTGTGGTCCAGGCCCCCTGATAGGAGAGCCCTGATAAACACCTGGTACCTGACAGGTGACCTGTCATTGCAAAGGAACAGAGTCATTTTGCATCATTTGTCAATGAGGGATTTGATTTCTGGGAGACTCAGTACCTATGGGCCACTGAGAAAACAAAAAAATGGAGATTCTTAATGTGAAAGTATGGTGACCAGAGACTGAGCCTGCTACGCATGACAATTAAACAGTTAATTCATCCATTCTAATATTTTATTGAGCACTCACCCTGTGCCAGGCAGACATATGGATGAACTTCAGACTGCAAAGACTGCCTTCTAGCACTTGAGTGAATACTTCATGTAGAGAAAATCTATGTTGTTACTTATCACACCATGAGACCTGAGCCAGAAAACAATCCATTTTCAAGCAAGCAGACAAACTGTTGCTTTGATCCCCCAGACAAGGGACTCTGGCTTCCTGTCAAGAGTGGCAGAATCTGTAAACTCCAAGAGGGCAGGGACCTCGCTGGGCTCAATGCCCAGAAGCAGCAGGTGTTCCCAAGTATCTGTGGCCCATGTTGCTGTGGATTACCTCCATAGCTGCTGACAAACTGGGGTGTGCACAGCCTGGCCTGAAAGTCAGATTTTTTAACTCATATTGTCAAGATAAAATACCCCCTACCTGGACTGTCTGGTAATCGGAAGCATCGATTCCTTTCACAGTCACTTCTCGGAAGACTCTGGGCTCCAGTTCCTCTTTGGTCAGATCACAGTGATAAATGATACCTAGAAGGAAATGGAAATCTTAGTTAAGTCCATAAACTCACTAGATACAAGAGGGGCAAGGATCACAAAGCACAGTCAGCAGTGCTGTTTAAGGTCACTGCAGAAAGAGACCTCAGAACAGCCTGCATGTGGACTATGTAATGCTGCATGAGTGTTCACACTTCATCATCGCCATCCCATGTGGTCTTCTTTTTTACAACAGTCACCTCTGTATCATTTTAGAAGATTCTAATGCATTCAAGGACTAAGAGCAGAGGTAAAACCTAACTGCAGAAACATAACAGGTCTTTCCCAATGCCAGGTCACTTAGGAGTACAGGTCAAAGAAGATGGGACACCTCATGTAGGGTTATTTCACCTGAGCAGTGATTAAGATGGAAAACTCAAATGATGTGCCCAAAGTCAACAGCCTATCAGGGGTCTCTTGATGGGAACTCTGGGACTACTGCTTCCTGACACCCATCCCTCTGTGGACACACACATGGACAGCAATCAGGGACCAAAGATAGCCTTTCAGGGGAGTCTTTCAGAGTTGCCTTTAAAATTCTGATTATCCAAGTAACTGTGCACAGCACACATTGATGAATATACAACAAACTTTTAGCTATTTTAACCACTAATTAAAATCCCATTTTCTTAATTTAATACTACTGCATTCTAATATTTAATATCTAAATCAAAGGGGCTTCCCTGGTGGTCCAGTGGATAAAAATTCGCCTTGCAATGCCAGGGACATAGGTTTGATCCCTGGTCCGGGAGGATCCCACATGCCATGGAGCAACTAAGCCCATGTGCCACAACTACTGAGCTCTTACGCTACAGCTACTGAAGCCTGCATGTCCCAGAGCCTGTGCTGTGCAAGAAGAAGCCTGCACACTGCAACTAGAGAGTAGCTCCCATTCTCCATGAGAGAAAGCCCAGGTGCGGCAACGAAGACCCATCACAGCCCAAAAATAAAATAAGTAAAACTTAACAACAACAACAAAGAACTAAATCAAAGAAAAAATAAGTAAGATAAATCATTACTGTTTGAAAACAATGACATTGCTATCGTTTCTGAAACAGAATTAGTCATCCAGAGTGGCTGGTGTGGAAACAGCCCTCCCACATAATACTTTAAACATACACTATCGGTATATGAAAAATCAATTTAGAGATCCTGATACTTGCTGCAAGAGCAGAAACTAAGCAGTTACTCCCACAGGGTACATTCAAACTGATTGATCATGTGTTAAAATGGCAGCGTGCTTTCTTTTCAACTCCTCTGTGTATGTATGAACTTCACTAACAGCTAAGAAACAGCACTCTGCTCCCCATTGGCAAAGAGCAATATGTTTAGATACTTTAACAACAGGACTGTTAATCCCCATGAATGTTATCACAATTACCATGCTTACAAATTATTTTAAGGTTTATAATATAATCATACAAAATATGATTAACATTGACAGTGGGGAGATGCATAATAGGACTGAAGTAGTGGCTTTCTTAGTTGAAGCTGTATTGGGATATTTGTTGGAATATATCCTTATACATAAAATATTTTCAGACTACACTCCGGGCATACATTCTAAATTACCAGACACACTGAGTACTGTACTTGCCCAGATAAATATAGTCTTGAGGGCAAAGGCTATCTTCACATATATGTTAATTTTTGAAAAGCTTCTTCATTAGTACCTGCCCCACTTCCTCAAAGCACAAAAAGCATCTACATCCTCAAAAAAAAGCATCTACATCTTCAAAAAAAAAAAAAAAAAATCCAAACCACCAGACAACAACGAGATTGCAGAACAAGCATGAGCCATTGAAGCCCTGGACTCACCCCAGCATCACTGTTACCTGAGCTACAGGGACTCACAAAGGATGAGGAGCCAGGATTCCCAGCTCTAACCACCAACCAGTTCCTGGGGCAGTGCCCTGAGATAAGTCACCAGAGTACTAGAATGAAACTTCTCAAGTGAAAGACAGTGAGTAGGAAACACACTCTAAATGCCTGCTTATCTAGAAAAAATGAGACATCAAAGCCTCTAGCAGAAGAATGAAATTATACAACATGGGCTGGCTCCTGTTGGGAGGAAGGGTGCCAAGTGCCTAATCTCTGTTCTTCTATTTGGGGCAGAAGTGGCACTTTGGAGGAGGCTGGGTTATACCTAAAGGAACCAGTGCTTAATTTACTTGATGGATATTTTCTATTTTCAGATCCATCTGGGTCAGTCCAGGTGAGCCCACTGCAGATTCACGTTGTAACGTGAATCCCTATAGCCTAATGATGTTTTGTGTCCCGTCTCAATTGGTTTGCTAAGTATAAGAATTGGGTATCAGATTGGAGAAAACATCTAGAATCATGAATCAGAGAGTATCGGTTAGGTGATCTCTAGGGAATAATTTCAAAGTTTAAGGGCAAAAGAGAACCGAATTTGGAAGTTCCTTAAGACCAGAGGAGATGTCTTGGACTTGAGGAGATGGGTCTCCTAATGAAAACAGTGCTTTAACAAGGCTATTCTAGCAAAAGGAAAGAGGGAAGGGCAATCGGCTCAGATATTCATGCTATAATTGGAAATAAATGTAAGCAAGTGAAAGAGATGGGAGTTAAAAGGAAGGGGCAATTCTAGGAGAAACTGCAAAAGGATCAACATAGGAATCTGGAAAACTGGATATGCAAAGAAAAGGCAAAAGAACTCGGCAAAGATGACCCACGTAGACACTGTTTCATCCAATTACAGGTTGGGTTTTAAGGATATTAAAATTAAAAAAACACAAAAATAAGTCTCTTAAAATGTTTTTGCACTCTTTGGTCATTTATCCAAAGGAGTTGAAAATGTGTCCACACAAGAACCTGTACACAGATATTCAGAGCAGTTTTATTCATGACTGCCAAAAGCTGGAGGCAACTGAGATGCCCTTCAGAAGGTGAATGCGTGAGTAAATGGTGGAACATCCAGATGATGGAGTATTACAAAAAATAAATAAGCAAATAATAATAGCAAAAAATAAATAAGCCATTAAGCCATGCAACAACTTTAAATGCATATTATTAAGTGAAGGAGCCAATCTGAAAAGTCTATATAATCTATTAATATGATTCCAACTATTGGTCATTCTGGAAAAGACAAAGCTATGGAGACAGTAAAAAGATCAGTGGTTGCCAGGGGCTAGGGGGAGAAGGGATGAAAAGGGCAGAGTGCACAGACATTTTAGGGTTCTGAAATTACTCTGCACGATACCATAAAAACACATACTGATGGATACAGGTCATCATACATTTCTCCACACTCAGAATGTCCAACACCAAGAGTGAGTCCTAAGGTAAGTTATGGACTTTGAGCAATTATGATGTGTCAATGCAGGTTCATCAACTGTAGCAACTATACCACTGGAGTAGGGGATGTTGACAACAGGGGAGGCAGTGTAGGGACAGGGAGTACACAGGAAATCTCTGTCCCCTTCCTTCAATTTTGCTATGGACCTAAAACTGCTCTTATAGCATTTTTATGCTTTTCCCAAAGAGTCTGGGAAAGGTTCTTTGATTTCTTCTCCCTGTTTCTCAGAACCATGCAACTGGGATGGCAGTACTGGATTATTACAACACACCGAATTCTGGAGTGAACCTTAGACAATGCCCACCAGGTTCCCTGAGTACAGCATCATTCGGCTCAACCACTAAGTGGTTTGAGCCACAGGGAATAAGTGCATCGTGCTCCAAACTGCCTTGGTTGCCTGTTTTCCTCCAAGTGGGACTGCCTGTTTTCTTCCAAATGGCTTTGCTCAAGACATGTCTTCACCATGTACTTCCATGGGAAGCAAAGTCAGCAGGTGTACACCTGCCAGATGTATCAGGTGTCCACAGCAGCTAGTGCAGCAGGTACTTTTGGCCCTGGAGCTTTATTTATAATTTGGTGTCTGTTGTTTACTGCAGCAGTGGACAGTTAACTTTTGGAGAGCAATGCAAGACAGCCTTTGAAAAGCAGACATGCATGTATATGGATGTGTACATATGGACACACTGACCATTTCCTTCTTTCAGGGAATGTAGTTTAATTATTTATTTTTACATTTGGTTCAGAAGGCCTGAGCCTGGAAACCCTGTTCTCCGATTTTAGGTATCAGATAATATTAAGGAGAGAAAAGAAAAGGCTGGAGGCAAAACGAATTAGGAAAAGACAAGGAGAAGAAGAAAGCATTGCCGTGACAAATAAAGCTTGCTCAGGAGCTGCCTGCTGGTACAGAATCAGGAACACACTTCTCTTTCCAGACTTCACGGCCAGTCACAGATAATATTTCACTGCTTGGCACAGAACCCATCATTGTATGCTAGGACAATGAGCCCTTTCATCTTCGGGTAATAATGAACTTGTCCCTGAAATAAATGGAAGCATGGGGTCACTGAAGGTGGTTTACATGCCTCTGGGGACTCTGGCTTTTATGAAGAGCAGGTGAGTCAACCTTGCTCTGTTCTCCTTGTTGCTCTTTGTCCATTAAAACTGTTTAAAGGCTATGAGGTTTTCCAAAGTTCAATTTCTGGAACCAGTGTAAGTTGAGGAAAACAGTGCAGTCCCCGAAGCACTGGGCTGAGAGGAGGAAAGCAATTTTCCTTGGTTCCTGTCCACTGGCTGCCACTGTCCTCCAGGCTTTGGGGAGGAGTGGTGAGGAGCAGGACACCCTGACGTGAGGTTCTTGACCTGTCAGTTCAGGGCTCCCGGCCCTGGTTTCCACATCTTTGTGAGATCCTCCGAAAGGTGCATGGGTGAGTAAAGATTGCTAGATGTCCCAGATGGACCATCAGACCTATGTACAGGACATTATTCTTTTGATTTAATAACCCTGACAGGAACCTGCCATGACAGTTAAGATTCCTGAAAGACTGCCTGTTCTGTGACTCCGAGGCACACACAAAAAAGTGGATCAGCCATCACTGTCATCTGCCAAACCCTGGAGGAGGACAAAGTCATTTCTACTCCTGCTCAGTGTCCCCTGCATCTGTTTTATTTGCCAAGAACCAAACGACCGCAACAAAACTGGCTAGGACAAAAAGGACGATGAAGTAGCTTGAAAAACAAATAAGGAACGTGCAGACATTTCTTCAGCCAGATTGCTTTCAGGATAAGGTCTGCCCAGTCAACTGCAAATTGCCAACTGGCCAGGCTCCTGGGACAAATCAGGGTGTTACAGCTTTGGCTCTAACAGAAATGCTGAATGCAGCCAAGTGCAGAAACAGGAAAAAACCCAAACAAGCAAAGTGAGTGTGAAAAACCTGAAGAAGAAAAAAAAAGTGTATAAAAAGAGCTATGTTTACTTTGGGGAAAATTAACTGATGCCACAAAATTGCAAATGTTTTCTTCCTTTTCTACTAGAACCAAGTAACAAGTTTCTTTTTTCCCCCTCCATATGATGTAAGACTATACTTTTAGAATTTTATTTTAATCCAGCTTAACAAAAGCGGAATGTAGTCTCAGTTTTAAAACAGCTTTTAAATGTCAGATGTGACTACAGATTTTTATTTAACACTTCTAGTTACCTGCTCTGTGTGTTTTGATATATATATAGACTAAAGGCTCAATCTACAGTTTTACTTGTTCATACTGATTTTTCAAATCAACCTAGAACAACAGCTGGTCCTGTCCCCAGAAGAGAGACTCAGGATATAAGATTAATGAGAGCACAGTTTTAGGTGTTCACGTTTCCCTTTGTTCTGAGCATCCGTTTTACCAGTTTATATTAAGTAATTCTGGCTGTAACACAGCACATGTGATTTTCAATATAACATGGCATTATGTTTCAGTTTATCAAAAGAAACCCCAACGGGAGTGTGATTTCTAAACTGGACCATGTTAGTGGCAAGACTCTCACCTGGAGATAAAAAGGAAGTAAACTGATAGAAGATTTCGGTGTCCTTCTTCTGGCCGCTGTACCCCACGACGCTGCCGACCTCCAGCGGGAAGGCCTTGAGGAGAGCACCGGTGGCCAGGTCGTGAAGCTGCAGGGTGTTCTTTACATCGTGCAGGTAGCACAGCACCAAGAAGTTGGACCTGACGCAAGCTACCCACTCTGAAAAGATAGGGACACGTAAAACCTAATGTGGCTTTAAAAATTAGCCAAAAACATACTCATTTCACTGAACAACAGTTCTGGGGCTCTACACTGTGCTCTGTAGCACTGAGACTGGCTGAGTGATTTTAAAATTGGCTTTAATCATTCACTGTGTTTTTGGCATATCCCTCTAATAAATCATTGCCAATGTCAGATCCAGAGGTAATAACATATTCTCCACCTGGGACCAGGAGCCTTTGATGATCTCAATAACGTGTGTAATACAAGTGACCCTGCGGCCCTATTTCGTGTCCAGTATCATGTTACAGGAGGTACAGATGGAAAACAACAAAACCTGAATCATGCTCCTCGTCTGCCAAGATTGTTTATTCAATAAGAATGCACCAAACCCTTGCTTGGCATGTGCTTGGCATCCTGCAAGGTGCTGGACAGACCAGCAAGGAGATGAGGTCACTTCTGCCCTTGGGACACAATCACGTAAAAATACAAGTAGTAACGTGTAAACAAAGGTGAGTGAGTGGCTGGTTGAGATTCAAAATAAGTGGGAGCCCTTGAGCAAGTCGCACAGAGTCAGACACGACTGAAGTGACTTAGCAGCAGCAGCAGCAGCTTGAGCAAGTGCTGAGTTACATCTGGAGGACAGTGAAGGTGGGGTGCCTGGGTGGTGTTGGGGACAGGGCAGCTCTCTGTCGGGAGAGAGGGTGGGAAAACACAACTCAAGGCACGAAGGCCAGAGCTGGGGAAAAAAGAGAGAAAAGGAATATGAATAAACCGGGAAGGGCGAATGAACCAGGAGTGAAGCTGGAAGGGAGGAAGACTGGGAAAGAAAATGAGTGAGAGGCCCATTTTCAAGAAGAAAACCGTCGTCCCTTTTCGGGGTGAGTGGAGTTGGTGGTGGGAGGTCTGATGGGGGTTCGGTGAGCTGGGTGGGGGAACTTTAGTTCTGGCTCGGTCATTACTGTAGAGCTACCGCTGGACGAAAGGGTGACATACACAAAGGGTGACAACAGTGACGGATGTATGCACCCCATGGCTAACCAGAGAACAGCGGAGTACATGGAGGGTGGAGAAGAGATCGGAACCCCAAGAAGCCAAGCAGAGCACCACATGGAGCTGGGGATCAAGTCTGCAGAAGGGTGGCCAAGACACGAAGGGCATCTCCAGGAAGAGTCACCAGGCCGCAGTGAGGAGGGGGATCTGAGAGTGAGGCAGCAACAGGAGTCCCCCCCCACCCCACCCCACCCCGTGCCCAGGCAGCAGCTTCAGTGTCGTGTTGTCGGTGATGGAGCTGGGAGAGCGGAGGTATGCAAGCAGAGGAGGAGAGGAGGAAGTGGTGCGGGCAGGTCTGAGCACAATCCACCGTGCTCTGGACGAGATTGGACGGCGACAAGGACAGGCCATCCAGAGAGCTAGGCTGTGGCAAATGCAAGCCAGCACAGGGCTGCAGGGAACAGCTCAGGAATGTGGAAAAGATGAGCCTTTCTTGGTTTTCATGGTATGCAGCAGGGCAAGGGGCTTTTAATACTGCTTATTTTTATAACCCAGGAAACTAGCAGCTCACACACATAACATTATCAATGCTCAACAAGACACGGGCCGGAGGGAGCTCTGAGGATCAGTAGGGGCCCCAGTCTCATCAGGTTCTTTAGGTTCCTACTGCAAACTTCTCAAGTCAGGATATAAAAAAGAACTATTACACCTAAAAGTCATTTGCTCATCCGCCAATATGATTTTCTTAAAGTATTTCAATCAAGCAATGTATTTCATGTGGCTTTAATGTTTTAAAGAAAGGGTGGGGGGAGGAAGTAAATTATTTCTGTCAAAAAATAATCAATCTGTGTTAACTACGAGTACATCAGGATTCTAAAACAGACAAAGGGAATAAGAAAAGGACAAGGTGATTTGTAGACTGTCGTTAATAAAAGCTCTGACTTAACAGCTGTACTTTATGATTCATCTCTAGTTTTTATTCTCAGTAGGGCATTCTGTGCTAAAGATATATTGCAAATTTACCTGTGCTTCTCTTTGAATTGATGAGTTCTAGTGAATACTGAAAGTTTCCCCTTTCCAGTGTAAAGAACTTATAACCTTTCAGAGGGAGGGTTATAAAAATACATCACCGCTCCCACAAATCTCCGAGCATTGATTTGCATTTCATTAGATCTGCAGATGAGACAGGATTGTCACCTTAAGGTAGAGTTAAAACTGCTTTGGGGGGTGGGGGTGGGGCTTTAAAAGGCAGAAACTTCACATGTCTTGGGAAATATTTGCATTTCTGATGGTTCCATACAAGAGAATCACTGTTCCAACCTGACCTTCACCTGAAAAGCACCCAGGGCACTCTTCACGAAGACCTGTGCCAAGTCTCCTTTGGACTCACCAAGGCCCGAGGGGCCCTCCAGTGGCAGTTAAGAAGTGTTCACCAAGAGCTGGCTCTTACCACCCCTGGAGGGGACATTCTGTCTCAGTTTGCACAGAAGCCAAAGTCACTGCAAACCAGTTTCCTCACATGAAGATGCTAATAGAGAAGGCAGAGAACCTGTTCTAAGATTCTCGGGTCCTTCATCCAACATGTGAGGTCCAGAGAGTGAGCAGAAGGTTTTGAGGAGACAGATGAAACAGGCTTCCTTGGAAAGAGCCCCCGTCCTGTTGTGAAGTCCCCTCCCCACCAGGAGAACTCAGCTGAGAGAGACAGAGCACTGGTGTCTAATCCAAGCTGAGAAGCAGGTATGGACAGAGAAGAGCCTGGGCTGAGCTGCGGTCCTGGGCTGTAGATAGGGGCCGAGCAGGTAAGGGCATGAACAGGGCTGTCTTGGGTCCCATCTGATAGGACTGCCCGAGGTGTAAGAGGCCTCCATACAGAAGCAGGTGGATGGGTGAGCCAGGTGTCCAGGGGCAGAGGGGAGCGCATTAGTGAAGCACTTCCTGAGACTCAGCTGTAACTGTGTGCCCACCTCCTGCCCTACAAGCAAGGCCAGGCAGAACTATCCGCAGGCACAGAGCATGCTGTCTTGAGCCAGGGAGGAAGGGTCCTTACTTTTCCAGGATGTGAACCTGGATCTGACTGCAATATATGTGCTTCAAGTCACGGAAAAACCCACGTCAGGACTGCTTCGTCTGACACAGGGCCACTCTGCCGTTTTCACAAAGAATTATTTTCCTGATTATACACCTTATACCTTCCCTTGGAATGGCCCTAGATTTTATTCCTATTCAACCCATCAGCAGAAGTTCACCTCCACAAGCAAACTCTTCCCTAGCTTGAAGGTATTTGACTCTCCTTTTGTGTCAAAAACTGTAGCAAAATTAGTAAGTCTCACTTTAAGTCAAATCCAGCTTTCAGGCAATAAGTAACTTCTAAAGCAGTATATCATTTTTGGAAAATCACTGAGAAAATGAATAAATGGGAACTTTAAGGCGCTGTGAAACATGATGGACTCAGAAGTGATGCTCTTAAGACGTTATTGTAGCACAGTGCACACAGCAGCAAGTGCAATGGATCTCAATTAAATCTGACGATAATCTCTCTTCTCTCCTGGTAAGAGGACTATAAATCCAGCCTAAGATCTACAATAGGTATAAAATGAACAGCCAAAGGTTATTCCAAAGCTAAAAACTAAGGATTCTGAATCCAAATAGTTTAAAAAAATTTAAACATTAGCACTTATTATCAGATAATAGCTACACAAAGACAGCCAATATTTAATAAAAAAGCTCCACCTTTGAAAGTCTGGATTCATACCTTCACAATTTTTATGAAGATCCCACACAATATTGTGCTAATTATAAAATGTCACATGGTAACAAACACTTGGCTGCTCTATTAAGACTTTTCAGGATCATAAGTTGAAGGTTCTTTACCTTGTAAACGGTTACCAGAGAATGAGAGATACACCAATGTCTTGACATTCTTACCAGAAACAAAAGCACAACCTCCAAGCAGCACGTACTCTTACCTAAGACGTCTTTTTCGTGTTCAGGAACCAGCACTTTCCACCTGGACTCCTCGGGATCCATGAAGTCAATGTTGATCAGGCGGTAGTTAGGAGAATGGCGATTTGTCTTGAACGTGAACACCGTGCCCTCATTGGTCACGTAGTCATACTCTCCTTCGAAGTTGTCGATCAGCTTCACCCACTTCAGGATTCCTGGTGAGAGACCAAGCACCTCCATCACCTCTCTGGGGTTTGAAGTGGCGTGGTTTGTGTGTAGGGAGGGGATAGATCTTTTCTGTCTACAGAACACAAAGCAGAAACAATGTTTGGAAGATCTAAGGTGTGAGATAGAGTGAGGATGACCGTGGGTGAATTTTAAGGTTTCCAAAAAACTCAAAGGAAACCTTTCCAGAAAAACCTGGCAATGAAGATGAGTGGAGAATTCTCTGTCCAAGGAATCTGTCTGAATCCCTGTCCAGCACATCCTCTTCTACCTAAGTGGGTCTCAAATCTCAGCACGTCTTTCTACCTCCACTGCCACCACTCCACCCCAAGTCTTCACTCCCTCTGGTTATGAGCACTGGCTCACAACTGAGGATGACCGCATCCCCCAAGGGGACTCCTGGAAATGTCTGCAGACACTGTGGTGGTTACAGCTTGCAAAGTGACAGGAGGGCTGCTACCCTCTGCCTCTACCTAGTGGGTAGAAGCCAGAGATGCTGTTTCAAGATACAGAATAGCCGCCTGGACAAAGAGTCAGCCAGCCCTGAATGTCACGAGTGCCTAGCTGGGAAACCCTGGCCTGCAGCATTAGCTTTCCGCCTGGTCTTCCCACCACAATCTCTTAATATCTTACACTGGTCCCAGTTGGTACCCTTCTTAGAAATCTCCCCATGTCTCTCTGAATAAAATCCAAATTCCTTGTTATGATCTCCATGGTCCTGCATGTTATAGGCCTTGCCACTGAGCCAACCTCAGATGCTCCAACTTGTGCCTCACCTGGTCCTCGGGCAACACTGGCCTTTGGCAGGCTCCTTATGACATGCTTCACCTCAGGGCCTATTGTACGCTGCCTTGCCTGCTGGACCCACTCACAAATCATTTCTTCACAGCACTTCTCTCAAGATATACACAGCTGACCCTTGAGCAACACCGGCTCAAACTGCATGGGTTCATTTATAGGAGGGTTTTTTCTAATGGTAAATACTGCAGTACTTAACCCATGATCTGTGGTTGGCTGAATTCATGGATGCAGAGGGACCATGTATCCAGGGGGCTGACTATAACTTCCACCTGGTTCAAGGGTCAAGTGTACCTAATATGCTTGTTTATAATTTGTCTTTTTTTTATTCACTGCTAGATATTCAGCACCCAAGTAGAATGGCACCTTCAAAGGTACAAAATAAAACTGGTGTTGAACACAAGGGGGAACACTTTCCAATCCTTCTGTTGTAAGAACTAGTCTGTTGAAGGTCATCACTACAAAGAAATCTTATATGCATCCATCATCATCATCATTTAAATGGCTTACTAAATGCCACTTTTAATATTAAAAAAATCTACTGGGAAGACATCTGGTTCATAATATATCAGACATAAATATTCAGAGGACATCTCAAAAATTTTATAAACGAGAAAGCTCTATGATTTCTAAACTGCTCAAAGGCAAGCCAGATCTCAACTATTCTCCAATGAATCTCCTACCTTTAATTTCACAGTGAAACTGCTACATTAATTTGGATAGTTCATTTACATTCCTGGCGATTTTACATTCATTATCTAATTCATCTCCATAACACAACATCTTTATATAATTTGTTGTTGAATTAATCAGGGAAAATATAATCCCATGGTAGTTTTTCAGTTACACATAACAGGATTAAAAACCTAGCTCCAACCAGTATTTAGCCGCATGACCTTGAACAAACTCTTTACCCTTTGCTGAGCCTCACATTCTCAACTATTGAGAATAGTTTGCTATTCTCAATAGCAAATAGTTTGCTTGCTGTAAGCAAACTAATAAGCAAATGAGAAAGTTATTGTAAAGTAACTACTAATACTCACCCAACAACAAAAACACAACAAATATTATTTTAAAATAAACTATGGGAATTAAAAATAATAAGATAGGCAGTTAAAAAAAAACTTTACCTTTCCCACATATTAGTAATACCTATTGGAAAACATGGGGCAGCAAGCGGACCTCATTCACATTAGAAGCAAAATTAATGAAATACTTAGGAATGTACTTAACAAGAAACGTGGACTCTATGAGAAAAGCTCCAAAATTTTTCTAAAGAATCTTAGAAAAACAATAAAACAAAATCGAGTAACTGGAAACACATACCATATCCCTAGATGGGAAGACTTCATATTTCAAAGATGCAAATAATTCCAGAAGAAATCTATAAACTTAACACAATTCCAAATGCTTTTTAGGGAATTTTACAATACTGTTTAAAGTTCATCTGGAAGAATAAGCACTTAAGTACAATGGATATATCTTTGATGACAAAACAAGAAGGAACTTCTTGCACTATGATGGCCTGAACAAGCCCTCTACCCCCTGAAGGTGATTATCATCCTTTTATCGTAATCACTTTCTCATTTGTCTTTGTTGGCTTTTTGCCTGAACATGCAGCCATGAACACTATAGTCTAATTTTGCCTCATTTTTTAATTTCTAATATAATGAAACCACACAACATGGATTTTTTGAGTCTGATTTCTTTCTATTCTTGGTGTCTGATCTGGCAGTATCTTTGTAAGATTATTTATCCTCTGGTTATCATTATTGACTTCTGGTTAAATCCTACTGTATACAAAGAACATACTCTGTATGATTTCAATCTTTTTAAAACTGTTGACAAAGAATTTGTAGCCTAATTTTTCCTAAGTGACTTTAAAATGTTTATATGATTGAAAAGAATGTGTATTTGCAGATTTTTGCTGTGATATGTTAAGTTGCTGTTGCTGTTTACAAAATGAGGCAGGGCAAAAGCTAACAGAATCTTGTCGAGAGAATGGACTTGGTCATAGCAAACACACTTTTCCAACAGCTCAAGAGATGGCTCTACATATGGGCATCACCAGATGGTCAATACCAAAATCAGACTGATTATGCTCTTTGCAGCCAAAGATGGAGAAGTTCTACACAGTCAGTAAAAACAAGACCTGGAGCTGACTATGAGCTCCTTATTGCAAAATTTACACCTAAATTGAAGAAAGCAGGAGAAATCACTGGGTCATTCAAGAACGACCTAAATCAAATTCCTTATGACTATACAGTGGAAGTGACCAATATATTCAAGGGATTAGATCTGGTAGACAGAGTGCCTGAAGAACTATGGATGGAAGTTTGTAACACTGAACAGGAGGTGGTGACCAAAACCATCCCAAAGAAAAAGAAATGCAAAACTGAAAATTGGTTGCCTGAGGAGGCTTTACAAATAGCTGAGGGAAGAAGAGAAGTGAAAGACAAGGGAAAAAGGGAAAGAGGTGCCCAAAGGAATGCAGAGTTCTAGAAAAGAGCAAGAAGAAAAAAGAAGGCCTTCTTAAATAAACAATGCAAAAAAATAGAGGAAAACAACAGAATGGGAAAGATCAGAGATCTCTTCAGGAAAACTGGAGATATCAAGGGAACATTTTATGCAAGGATGGGCATGATAAAGGACAGAAATAGTAAGGATCTAACAGAAGCAGAAGATATGAGGAAGAGGCGGTAAGAATACACAGAAGAACTGTACAAAAAAGGTCTTAATGACCTGGACAATCACGATGGTGTGTCACTCATCTAGAGCTGGACATCCTGGAATGTGAAGTCAAGTGGGCCTTAGGAAGCACTACTAAGAACAAAGCTAGCAGAGGTGATGGAATTCCAGCTGAGCTATTTAAAATCCTAAAAGATGATGCTGTTTTAGTGCTCCACTGAATATGTTAGTAAATTTGGAAAACTCAGCAGTAGCCATAGGAAAAGATATGGAAAAGATCAGTTTTCTGTCTAATCCCAAAGAAAGGTAATGCCAAAGATTGTTCAAACTACCATACGATTATGCCCATTTCACATGTTAGCAAGGTTACACTCAAAATCTTTCAAGCTAGGCTTCAGCAGTACATGAACTGAGAACTTCCAGATGTACAAAAGCTGGGTTTAGAAAAGGCAGAGGAAGAGATCAAATTGCCATCATTCACTGGATTACGGAAAAAGCAAGGGAATTCTACTTCTGCTTCATTGACTATGCTGAAGTCTTTGTAGATCTAAAGACTGTGCTAAAGACTGTGTGGATCACAATAAACTGTGGAAAATACTTTAAGAGATGGGAGTACCAGACCACTATTAGGTAATTTATTAATCTTTTGTTCAAATCTAAATATTTATTGGCTTAAGGGGCCATTTTTTCTATCAGTTAAAGAAAAGGTCTGTTAAAATGCTTCTGATTATAGATTTGTCTGTCATTAGTTATATTTCTGTTAATTTTTACTCTCTGTATTTTGAAAGTATGCTGTTAGATACACACACAATTAGAATTATTATATCTAAATAAAACTGAATTGAACTTATTATGATTATGAAGTTTTATCTCAAGTAATGTATGTTGCTTTAAAGTCTACTTCAATATTAAGACAGCTACATCATTTTCATTTCAACAAATTTGGCCAGTTGTCTTCTGAAAAATGGATGGTCCCAATATGTTCTTCTCCATGTCTGCTAACCACTCAAATGCTTTCCATCTCTCTGTGGGTTGCATGCTATGTAATTTCTTTTCATATTCACTTTCACAAATTCTCTCTTCAGCTGTGTCTCATCTCTTCTTTAACCTAATAACCTAACTTTTAACATTAATCATACTTCTAATTTTAGAAGTTCTACTTAGTCTTCTTCCAAATGATTGGTCGTTATTTATATTTTATTTCTTGCTTATGTTTCCAAGCTTCTATTTTTTTTAAAAGCAGCATCATGTTTTTAAAAGTGCATTTACACAATTATTTTATATTCAGTTCATTTCAGTTGCTCAGTCATGTCCGACTCTTTGCAACTCCATGGACTGCAGCACGCCAGTCCTCCCTGTCCATTACCAGTTCCTGGAGTTTACCCAAACTCATGTCCATTGAGTCGATGATGCCATCCAACCATTTCATCCTCTGTTGTCCCCTTCTCCTCCTGCCCTCAATCTTTCCCAGCATCAGGGCCTTTGCCAATGAGTCAGTTCTTCACATCAGGTGGCCAAAGTATTGCAGTTTCAGTTTCAGCATCATTAGGAATCTGATAATTCTACTCAGGTGTGAATCTGCTGGCTCTACTTCTCATGCTGGTGAATTTCTTCATCTAATCTGTGATTTCTGATTGTGAACTGATTTCCCTAGATATGCTATCTGTGAGAATTCTTGGAGGCCTGGGTTGAAGTGACATTATTTCAGATAAGATCTGTATCTGGCTTCTGTTTGCTTCTTGGGAGGCAACCAACCTGGGAGCACTTTAAATTCTTGGCATGGAAATTTTTGGACCCCATAGAGAGAATCAAGTCAATGTGCACACACGTGAATGTCAGTCCTTCTGTTTTAGGAGAATTCAAATCCTGCCTCCAAGATAGAGATACGCAGGTTTCCTTACTACATACCTGCCTCTCCCCAACTTCCCACTCCACTGTTGGCAGGTCTATTTCTCAATAATCCATACACCACAACCAAAGGGAAGCTCAGACTCAAAACCCAGCAGAAACATTCTGAGACAAACCAGCTTACATCCCAGGATGCCTGTTTTCATTTTGTCTTTGATCTCTACTATTTCTCTTTTGTGCCAATTAGCAATATATTTAGTAGATGCTTTATTAACTTTTTACAACATTTTGGTTGTTTCAATTAGATTATTCAAGTAGATTATTATATCACCTGCTACATTCACACAAACTGAAGTCCTTACAATTAATTGCCATAAATAATTACGTTCCAAATCTGAGTCAAAGATTTTTCTTTTTCCAGTGACAAACTGCTGACCCCCAAAGCAGGTGATCCATTCAAAGACAAATGCATCTTAGTTTATGTAAAACAACACTTTAAAAGGAAAAGAAACCCAAAGACTATCATTCCTTATAAGACAAAGTAAAAAAATTAGTTGGTGATGCAAAATTTGCAGAGAGTCAGAAAGCTACATTTGTTTATTATAAGAATGATGAAACAATTTTCTGGACTGTGACATTTGTAAACACAAAGTCTTAGTTCAGGGAAATGTCAGATTCCTTAAATGTTCCCCTGACAATAAAACATTTCCTGATGTGAAACCTTTATTTCTCAAAGTAACCATCTTATAGCTTCTGACTGAAAAGGTCTTACAGCCATTGCAGTGGTATTTATTATGACCCTACTTTCCCCTGCCTGTAAAAAAGTCACTGAAACATCCACCAAAAGCAAAACATAGCATAAATTTCCTTTAGTATCTCTGTATAGTCAGGTGAACCTGAAAATGTCATGCACTTGTTTTAAATAATCAAGCTCCAAACAGCACCAAAACAATAAAAAAAAGTTTGTGGTCATTATCTGCCACCAATTTCTGAAGCATGGACTTTAGTCATAAATGCACACAAGTAAGTCTTAGTAATGTGGCTGGATTTATACAAATCCAACTATAGTATGAAAATCTGTTCAAAGTACAGGCTCACAGGGCAGCATGTTTAAAACGAGGGCTCATGAAATCCTTTGGCTCTCTGGGAACCCATGCTCTTCAGGCTTTGGCCATAAGATAATTCAAGAGAAATGGTATTCCGGTTGAACAACGGGACTCATTCTATTTTGTTATTCACAAGTTAAAACACTATTGCTTTAATTTTTTTAAAAAATGGAGTTACTTTTAAAAAAAGAGATGTGGCTAAACTCTTAAACCATCTCACTTTTGCCCACCTCTTCTGAGGTATTTTTGTATGTAAGTGGTTCTTCCCTTTGAAGTCAACAGAATTCGATTCCCAAACTTCTCTACACTGAAGTTGAAATTACTTTTTATAAATCTGTTTCTTGGTGGGGGAAAGATTAGTTTACTGAGTGAAGGTGAGCTTAAAATAAGTTATCTAAAACTTTCTCTAGAGCAATTCATTACCTGTATTGCTTTCTTTGAAAATCAATGTTATTAAGTATATTCCATAGAAAATGTTTTATAAGCTCTCTCATAACAGGAGCTAAAAAGTGCACTTACATTGACAGAACACGGAGGTCTTGGCCTCTGACAACAGTTAACAAATGCAGAGCAGACACGGGTCATGCTCCAGCACTGAGGAGAGCAGAAACCTGCTGTTCTCTCTGGCTTGATGCCTTCATTCTGTCGCACCTGCCACATGGTGATGGCTAAAACATGGGCATGGAATCCAAGTGACCTGGGTCTGAATCTTTCAATGGCATTAGAAAAGCTAACTGGCCTCACCCTTCTCAGTTTCTTCCAGGTAACAACACAGGCTCCTTAGAGGTTGTTGAAAAGACAATGGGATATCTAGAACTTGGCACACAGGAAATGCTAAGAAAATACCCACTACCATCCCAATGCCGGTTATCACCCCAGCATTCCTCAAATGACAAAAATAAGCAGAATGTGGCTTCAGAACAGCACTATTTATTTGCTAACAGTGAACTTATAAAAATCTAATTTCCATCTCTCAGGGCACACAGCCATTTTCCTAGGAAAACACCTTTATAATCACTAATTTAAAAATTGGTAAAATTATTAATTTTATCGCTAGTACTTCATGTTTTACTTCAAAATTAATGTTTTTTCCTTACTTTTATACTGTCTTTTGATGTTCCAATTCTTTTGGGTTGCTGGCATTCCCACTCAGAAACACAAACTTATTTTCTGATAACTCCCTGTCTCTCACAGAAGCCCTCTTCCTTAGTCTGACTTTTTAATGCTCTGATGACTTTGCTCAACTTGAGACAACTCATTTGTTTCAAGTTCCTTGAATGTTTATTCCCCCCGACCCCCACCTTTCCTCTCCACCTTCGAAAGATGGCCAGCCCCAGCAGGCATGAATGTGGGAGTCAAAATTGTCCCAGATACCCAGAAACAAGAGGTCACCTGCCTTGCAATGCAGAGATGGCTGAGTGAATAATTTAAGTGTCTGACAAACACTAAGCTTCCTTTTGTAGTACTATGTTAGCATGTAGTGTAGATTGATTTCTAATGCAGGTGACAGCCAGTTTTCTTTAATGACATGAAAGCATTAAAATGAAGACATGGTGAGTGCTAAGAATTTTATCAATCTAAAATGATACAACTTTCAGCAAAAAAAGGTAAAAAGCTGAGAGACAGGTTAAGTAAAAGTCTGGATGAAGCTTAAGATAAGCTTCTATTTCCTCACAAAAATTAGCATGTCAGCATCACTGATCTTTTCCTCCAATACTGTTGCTCAGTTGCTCAGTCATGTCCAACTCTTGGCAACGCTATGGACTGCAGCACTCCAAGCTTCCCTGTCCTTCATTATCTCCCTGAGTTTGCTCAACTCCTGTCCATTGAGTTGGTGATGCCATCTCATTTTCTGTTGCCCCCTCTTCCTCCTGCCCTCAATCTTCCCAGCATCAGGGTATTTTCTAATGAGATGGCTCTTAGCATCAGGTAGCCAAAGTATTGGAGGTTCAGCATCAGGCCTTTCAATGAGTACTCAGGGTTGATTTCCTTTAAGACTGACTGGTTTGATTGATGAGGGACTCTCAAGAGTCTTCTCCAGCACCACAATTTGAAAGCATAAATTTTTCAGTGTTCAGCATTCTTTATGGTCCAACTCTCACACATCAGAGTCTCGTACATGACTACTGGAAAAACCATAGCTATGACTGTACGAACTTTTGTTGGCAAAATGATGTCTCTGCTTTTTAAATGCTGTCTAGGTTTGTCATAGCTTTTATTCCAAGGAGCAAGCATCTTTTAATTTCATCCCTAAATGCTGTGTCATGAGCAAAGACGAATTCAGGTCCATTTCAAGGATGATGACACTGAAGCAGAATGGTGTTAAGTTACCAACAACAAAGATTTTAGACATTCAGAGTTCTTTGCACCTAACAATTACTTCTTATGGACCCTATTTAAAAACTTCTTATATAGCTGTACGTTTATTCAGAATAGGGTCAAATGGTCTTTTGCTGCTGATTATCCTATAAAATAGGGGGAAAAGTACCTGACCTACTAAAGAAAAATGAAAGACCCCAAAAGAAAGGGGATCAAACAAAAGACAGACAGCAGAGAGGAGTGAGAGGGGATTCAGAGTTTCCAAACCTCAGACAGGTCCTAACTCTGGGCCTGGACATGTATGCTTGGTGACAGCACCACTGATAAACCCTGATGCTGTGCACTGGCCGTCTCGTGGCCTCCGTCCAACTGGCGGGGAGCACACATCCGGCAGGGACAGGCTGTCATCACTGCCATCACCCAGCACAGCGCCTGGCACAAAGTACAGCAAAGACACATGTCTGATTCATAACTAAATATAACATTCACATAATCCTGTTTCAGACTGAATCTTATATACATTTCTTGATAAGGTAAAGACAAGAGAAGTAACCAAATTTAAAAGAAGTTAGCAGTTTCTTCCACTTTCCCAATAAGAACATTTAGAAATACAATACACGAAGTTAAACATGTGTAAAAGCATGGTGAAAATCATCTTTTGAATTTTTAGGGTATAAATTTTCATGAAAATATTTAAAAAGTTCACATATTGGCAAGAAAAAGGAAAACTCTGAGGTCTGACATTTAATTGTAATGCAGAAAACATGTGAACATTTATTTTAAATTTAGTCAATGTGAAACAACTTTATGTATTCATAATATTTATAGCAAATTTAGGAAACAAAAGATATACATGCATAAATATATACATATATATATTTCAAAAGAAATAGTAGTCTTGATTTAGAAAGGTACAGAAATAGAAGAAAATCCAGACACGAATCATACTCTTGAAAGGTTCCAGATGATTAATTTCAGCTACTCCACAGGCATGAATCACACTAAGAATCGCAGGGGTCAAGACTCAGCTGCCTTTTCCACTGCAGAACTAATAAAATGTCATGCTGCCTGGTGTCTAAGTGATACCTTGGTACCTCTATACTTTCAATTATAAACAAGAGAAGCAGAAACCTTCTGCTCATATAATAAACAGGACAGGAGAAACACGGTCTATACTTTCTTTCATCATTCTCAGGATTTAATAGAAAACAAAAAAATTAATTCAAAAAAGTTAAACAGGCCAGAAGGGTAAAGATTACTCACAAGTAAACGAACAGGGTGGCTTCTCAAGCTGGGCCACCTGAGCACAGGATCTCTAAAGGGGCAAGAGAAGTTATGGAGACAAGCTGGTGCCCACCTACTATGAGTCTGTGTTAAAGAAAAGTTATCTGACACTTGTTAAAATGGTAATGAAGACTACTCAAGACTACTGCAGTAAGGGAGAGAGATCACACGGAACTCAAATACAGAAAAGAGAGCTAGAGGTTTACAGCCAATGTGCAGAACGAGGGGGTTGGTGGATGGCAAATTACTCAGAGAAGACATCAGGGTAGGGGGATTCTCGGGGAAGGCAGGTTAAGCACATGGGGGATAGCTGGGGGAAGAGGAACTGGATCCATACCAAGGGTATAGGACTGCCTTTAAACTGACTTAGTAGGATTCTCACTACAACTGAGGCTATGTGGGCCCAGAAAGGTTGAGTGGGGGGGCAAGGAACTAAGACTGAAGCCTAACTGAGAAGAGGCTCAGAGGAGCCTGACTCAAGTCTGGTCAAGGAGAGAATCTCTATTGCTGTCAGGCACTGTTCTAGGTGCTGGGGACCCCATGGCGAGTGAGACAGACAAGGTCCTTAATCTTGTGCAGCTCAAAAGGAATCACACACACAAGGTTTTTGTATAGAGAGAAAAAAGAAACCAGAACAGGGGAAGGGTCAGAAGGGCCAGAAGCAGGAAAGGTATCACAAAAGCAAGAGGAAGCATGTTAACTCCTAGGGCAGAAGTGCCTCTTTCCCCAAAGAGAGCAGACAGTGACTTGGGACATGTTTCCGGCAGCCAGCGCAGAAGACGGTGCAATATTCCTTGCAGGGGGCCTGCTTAGCTATTTTGAACACTTGGAAAATTATAGAGACTTCTAAGGCCCAGACAATAGGCCAAGTGCAGTTTCCATCCAGTGATGAGCGAAGTGAGGCAGGGGAGTTACCTGTTCAGAAAAGTAAGGACAGGAGAAGCTACAGCATCAACTGCAGTTCCTGTGAACAGCCACAGCCCACAGTTTGCAAGAAATGTGGTCATATTACTACTAAGTAAAAATACTGCAAATGTAAATGGCGGAAGTGAGGTTCTCCAAAGAGAGGCAAGGGTGAAAGAAAGATCTTGCTCACAGAGAGTAGCACAGAGCAAGGTCAGCTAGTCCTTGAAAAGAAAATCAATTGGCATAAATGTAAATCACTCAGAGAGCATACTTTTAACTCTCAAGGTTTTAAGATTTTTTCCATTCTGTATTTATGCAGTTTTGTGTTCCTTATGTGTTATCTTCTTCTGTGGTATTGAGTAGCCACTGGCCATTTTTTGGTGCTTCTCATTTCAAAATGCACACAGGCAGAAGGTTTTCTTAGAAAACAAAGATGACAGAAATGTTACAAAAGAGCTTCCTCAGTGAAATTATTTAGTTCTCCAGACAGGATATTTAGTGATGCCCTAATAAAGAATGTATAGGGAAATGCTAGTAAATCTCGCTGCCTTTAAGGTAAACATAATTAAAATGGTAACAGAAAGGCCTGAGGTTATCACAAGGGGTATCAATTTATGCAGTATAATATTGATGATTTCATAACATTGGATTTAGTTTTCAGTCACCAGCTATTCAGTTTAACTCACCTAATATTTCAGTTAACTAGCACATTTAGCATTTAACTTAAAATATTATTCTTCCATTTAGTTTAAACAGGGCAACAAAAATGTGGGAGCAGCAAGGGAACAGCAAGAAAAAGATTCTGGGTGGCGATCACGGTCCCCAGCTGGGTAGATGCACTCTGGAATTTTCAGTTATCAACCTGAAAAATTAAATATGTCCCCCATGAGAGGCACACCTCTTCATGTTTTCTTCCATATAAGGACTCTGCTGATTATGAATCAGGTTTTACATAAAATAATACCAAGATCTGTGTTTAGAGCAGCTTTGATACTAAAGATACATTATTTTTAGGGCATCTTCAATCTATTTAATCTACTACCTAAAACCACTGTGTGATGACTCCAAATATTCCCCTTTCAGTCAAAAAACAAACGGATAAAGAAAGAAGGCATATGTGAGAATCCACTCTATGCCAGGAACCCTGCTAAGCCCTTTTCTGTGCATTTTCATTACTCTTCACGATTACTAAGTAGGTATCATTTACCTGTTGCTAAGTAGGTATCACAAAGTAGGTACCACTGCCTCATTTGTAGTTGTGCAAATATGCAGAAAGGATAACTTTCCCAGGGTCACCAATTATTCAGTGGTACAGTTGAGATTTTAAAGTTTTATTGTCTCAATATACCCGACTGTTATGAAGAGGGGCTATTTTAAAAAATTTAACAATCACAGTATCAATCTTCTATGTCTCTCCTGTTACAAACCAAATATACTGTGTCTTCAACAGTTAAACTCACCCACAGTACTTATTTTTTCTAACCAGTCATAATCACGTAATTGCACACGTGTGCTCAGTCGCTCAGATGTGTCTGACCGCTTGCCATCCCACGGACTGTAGCCTGCCAGGCTCCTCTATCCGTGGGGTTTTCCCAGGTAGGAATACTGCATTGGGCAGCCTCCTACTCCGGGGCATCTTCCCCATCCAGGAATCGAACCTGTGCCTCGTGCACTGGCAGGCGGATTCTTTACTGCTGAGCCACGTAGGAAGCCCCAATCATATAACTAACTCATAACAAATCAGCAATCAATTAAAAAAACCACACATACACGCTACCATCCCCCCAACCACACACACACACACACACACACACAAAGATCTTTCTAATCTTGACCTACACAATTAATTGACTTTTGAACCCAAGAGTGGGAACTGATTTCCAGTTCATTTTCTTAGCACCGGTCAATCATTGCAACTGTTGAGAGCTTTCAGAATCCTAGGACTGCCATTCAAAAGAACTCCTCTGAGGCTAGTGTTATTCATAGGTTTAATGCTAGTAAAGCAATAAAAAAAAAAAATGACAGGCCCAGAAACATACCCAGAATTTAGCAGCTATCACTGGAGAACACTACAAATTGCTCCCAATCCACCTGTGTGCAACTCAACAGCTTAAAATCCATCTATCTTATTCACATACATTGTGTTTTCTTGTCTACAGGATATTCTATACTTTTGACCCAATGAATTCCACACACCGGTCAGTTTAGTATTCTTATTTTTGAAAATGGTATCAGGTTATTGTAAGACTTGTTTGCTCTATTCCTTTCCATGTGGTTTTCCATGAGCTCACTGGGAAAGTCTTTTTGATACATCTGCTTGTCTAAACTGATGTACTGAGTTAACTGATCAAACACTAATGAAGGTATTTTATAGATATGATTAAAGACCATAATCAGTTGACTTTAAGTAAAGGAGATTATCCTAGATAGTCTGGGTAGACCTGAGCCTTCCAGCAGAGCTGAGGCTTCCCTGAACAAGAAATTCCACTTGTGCACGGCAGCTTCAGCCTCTGCCTGAGAGTTCCAGCCTGTCCCTCCTGATGGCCTGCCCTACTGGTTTCAGACTTTCCTAGCCAGCCAGCCCCCTAATCATGTAAGCCAACTCCTTGCAATAAATCTCTTAATATATATCTCCTACTGGTTCTGCTTCTCTGGTTAAACCCTGACAGATACATTCACTAACCATCGATATTTCACAAATATAAAATACCTATCGATAACTTTAGTAAGAAATATGTAGTTTCTTATATAACTCAGAGGTACAGTCCCAAATAAATGTGAAGATTTACATGTAGCCCTAGTCAAACATATAGCTGGATTTTGTTCAGATCAAGGCAAAATAATCTTAAAGTTCCTCTAGAATTTTTTTTTTTAAAAGAGAGAGAACAGTTTGGAAAACAATAATTGCTAAATTTACTGAGTGACCACTCTGTGCTGGGTTTTTCACCTAAGCTACACAAAAATCACCTAGAAAACAAAGACAATTGTCTCATAAGTAAGGAAAGATCAAGTTAGGAAGGGAGGCCAGGACCTGGCATATTCTCTAAGTATTTTCCAACCTGAACATAGCCTTCAGGATTTTTTTAAATGCTTCCCTCTTTAATTTCTCATGTTCATTCATGGCTGCAAGGACTAGAATCTTATTTATGAAGGCCCAGTGTATGTCTACACTGCCTTCCTCCTGGAATCCCAATCTCTGCATATCATACCCTCCTCGTTAATTCCTCATAAATGCCGAAAACATGGGGCAGAGAGAGGTAGTGGGGGAAAAAAGGTAAGGACCCTAAGGGGTCAGGAAGAAAACAGAGGCACTGGCACTTGCTAAGTCTCATTCAAAGTAGTACCGTTTATTATGAAAGTGGACACAGAAATAGTTCAGAGTGAGAAATGTGGATGAAATTTTTTCTCTGCATTTGGAGTCAATTAAGCAATTTGTG
This sequence comes from Okapia johnstoni, assembly GCA_024291935.2. Classification (NCBI taxonomy): domain Eukaryota; kingdom Metazoa; phylum Chordata; class Mammalia; order Artiodactyla; family Giraffidae; genus Okapia; species Okapia johnstoni. The sequence goes on from CM044317.1 coordinate 53,531,409, forward strand.
TATTTTTTAATAACAGGTCTACTAATAATTTAAAGATATAATGGAGTAATAAATAGAAAATGAAAGCAGCGCTCTCTGGAGGAAGACAATGTAACTGAAATTTTTGATAAACTGAAAAAGGCAAAGTCCCTTCCACCATCCTAGGTCCAAGCAGGAAACAGTGGGCAGGACCACAGCAGAGTAATATCTATCAGCTTGTCTAAGATTGGACCTTCCATGCTCAGCTCTGTACAGAGCTAGACTTGCAACTCAGGTGAGCGATTCTTGAGTGGCGTTGTACATCTTTCAGAGAATGTGAAAACCAAGGTGGATGTAGCATTCATGAGATCAAAATGGATGTATCTTTTTCTTTTACAGATCTTGCTCAAAGAAGTTTAAAAATGATGCAGTACCCAATTAATAATATAAAATGGTATATATTTTCTGATCATAATGTAATATAGATAAAATACTAATAATGAGGGAATTAATCAACAATTAGACATGAATACAATATTGTATATTTTAAAAATTTGTGTCAACTATCTCTGAAATATGGGGCTTCCTGTGCGGCACTAGTGATAAAGACTCCATCTGCCAATACAGGAGACCCAAGAGAAGTGGATTCGATCTCTAGGTCAGGAAGATCCCCTCCAGTAGGAAATGGCAACCCATTCCAGTATTCTTGCCTGGAGAATCCCACTGACACAGGAGCCTGGTGGGCTATAGCCCATAAGGTCACAGAGAGATGTAAACAACTGAGAGACTGAACATACACATCTCTAAAATGTATTTATTTCATATTAACCAGAATATGGGGTAATTGTGCCATTATCTGGGTGCTAAGGGCTTCCCCAGTGGCTCAGTGGTAAAAAATCTGCTTGCAACGCAGGAAGACACAGGCTCGATTCTTGGGTCGGGAAGATCCCCTGGAGGAGGGTATAGCAACCCACTCCAATATTCTTCCCTGGAGAATATCACGGATAGAGGAGCCTGGCAGGCTATAGTCCAGGGGGGTCCCAAAGAGTCAGACATGACTGACGCAACTAAGCATGAGCTAGAGCACTGGGTGCTAATATCCCTGATAGTTTTTGGGTCTGGGAATTCTCAGCTCAGTAAACAGTGCTGTTGAAAAGCTTTAATGCTTGATGATGGTGCTGATATGATATAAATGTTGGAGGAAAACAACATTTAAAATAAACCATCTCCAGAATTCGCAACTGGCTGGTCCTATCTTGATAACCTATAGTTTCAGGAATCAAGTCAAGTTAATATTGCACATGTGTCCAGTACTGAGAAGCTGTCTTACGATCACATGTTAGCCTGATAAATTATCACTGGTGTCTGACCTCTTTCCCGTGAAAGTCTGCACTATTACATCTAGATAGTAATAATACTTTACAGATCAAAGGGCCAGCTTCTCCTGAACACTCTTCATCTGCAATACAGACAGGATACTTTCACACAGAGAAACACACAAAAAATATGGTTAGCCTCGATCTACAGAAAAAATGCTAGAGCCAACATTCAATTTATTTTCATTTTAAGGAATAATATCAAAAGAAAAGATCATAAGACCTGAGATGACGTGATTAAATGGAAGAAGGTTTCTTGGGAAATCAATTAGAAGACCAACATAATTGCTTTTTAATGGGGCTCTCTGGAATAATCATCTGTGTTTGAGAGACAGCTTACCAGTGATGCCGTTGGGCTCCTGCTGGAGGTCACAGTACCAGAGTCGGTTTACAGGATCACATCCCTCCCTTATCGACAATAAGACATAGCGACCATCGTCAGATAACTACAAAGGAAACAAAAATAGTACAGGGAACTTAATGGAATATATTTTTTGTGAGAACACTGTTAACACATTAAGTTAAAAAATAAAAAATCACTGGTGTATCTTTACCGCAAACTTATGACTGGATAAGAAAGAAAAAAAGATAACATCAATTTTAACTTATTTTGCAGTTGATCACTTTATTTTAACAAAACATAGTGAAATATTTAAGTTGAAAATATCAGTATATATAACTGAATGGCTCAAGATGACTTTTACTTACAACCTATTCTTTATAGTCAATAATACTGTAATGATTTTGTATGGTGACAGATAGTTATGGGACTTGTCATGGTGATATATTTGATTGTTGGGTCCCTATGTCATACACCTAAAACTAATGTAATCTTCTATGCCAATTGTGCTTTTTTAAACGTTTAAAAAAATAAAGTCTATTCTTTAACTGAAAAATACATGCAATCTGTCATTCTGAATATAAATATCCTAAATTTGAATTTTTGTCATGGGTTTACACATTTTAAAAGCTGTAGTAAATACGTAAGAATTAGCAAAATGGCCATGAATGCACAAAAGTTCATTTGTGGTTCATAATGTTTACGTTAACAAGATTCTATTGAACAAATGAACAACCTTTTACATGGATCTTTAGTCCCCTATACACAAGGCAGCAGAAATAAAAGGCTGTGCTTCAGCGGCTATCTTTTACAATACTAAACAGAAGAATCTTAGGTAGCAAAAAGAATCTTGCTAAATACTAACGCAACTAAAAACACTGTTTTGAGTTGTCAAAATTGATATAAGTAGTATCAGACTATATATCCTTTTGCAACTAATTTTTTCATTCAATATTTTAAAAATTAATCTACATTGATACATGTATATTTGCTTCACTGGTTTTAAATGAGATAAAATATTCCACTCTGCTGCTGCTGCTAAGTCGCTTCAGTCGTGTCCGACTGTGCGACCCCATAGACGGCAGCCTACCAGGCTCCACTGTCCCTGGGATTCTCCAGGCAAGAACACAGGAGTGGGTTGCCATTTCCTTCTCCAATGCATGAAAGTGAAAAGTGAAAATGAAATCACTCAGTCATGTCTGACTCGTAGCGACCCCATGGACTGAAGCCTACCAGGCTCCTCTGTCCATGGGATTGTCCAGGCAAGAGTACTGGAGTGGGGTGCCATTGCCTTCTCCATTCCACTCTAGGAAAACACTATGATTGATTCATCTTCCTACCACATGAGCATTTAGATTATTTCCATTTTCTTCATTTGTGGTTTTTGTCCTTCTTACAAGCAACACTGTGCCTTCATATAAATGTTTCCTGGGGTACATAACTACATGTAAAACTGCTCAGTGATACAATATGCACATATTCTACTTCACCAGATGTTGCCAAATTATCTTCCTAAGTGATTTTACTGACTTACACTCACATATCAGTTATTTTCCACATCCTATTCTGAAGGTGAATTATGTGTGCCATCTTCGCTAGGCCACGGTACCTAGTTGGTCAAACATTATTCTAGATGTTTCTGTGAAAGTGTTTTTCTGAATGAGGTTGACATTTACACTGGTGGACTCTGAGTACAGCTGATTACCCTCCATAATGTGATGCGCCTCAACCAATCAGTTAAAGGCCTTAGCAGAAAAGCCTGACCTCCCCCAGCCAGCAGGAATTCTGCCAGTAGGTGGCCTCTGGACTCTGAACTGAAACTTTCCTGGGTTTCCAGCCTGCCAGCCTACCCTGTAGATTTTGGAAGTGTCAAGCCTCCATAATCACGTTAGCCAATTCCTTAAAAAAAATTTCTGTCTCTGCATATATATTGTGTGCTCAGCTGTGTCCGACTCTTTGCAAGCCTATGGACTTCAGCCCACCAGGCTCCTCTGTCCATGGGATTTTCCCAGCAAGAATACTGGAGAGGGTTGCCATGCTCTTCTCCAGGGGATCTTCCTGACCCAGGGACTGAACCTGCATCTCCTGAGCTGCAGGCAGATTCTTTACCACTGAGCCACTGGTGAAGCCCCTATATATATATAATATACAAACCAACAGGATATTTGTATATCTTATATATATATATATAATATATATATAATTATATTGTATGTTAATGTTATATGTTAAAATATATATATAATTATATATAATAATATGTATTATATGTATATAAGATATTCAAATATCTTGTTGGTTCTGTTTCTCTGGAGAACTCTAACTAATGCACTTACCAACAACTGCTATTCTTTCATTTATTCATAAAATAAATATTTGCTAAGCAGCTATTATGCACATTTTCCTAAGTGCTAAAGATAAACTGGGGCTTCCCAGGTGGTGCAACTGGTAAAGAAGCTGCTTGCCAATGCAGAAGACACAGAAGATGTGGGTTCGATCTCTGGGTTAGGAAGATCCCCTGGAGGAGAGCATGACTACCTACTCCAGAACTCTTGCTTGGGAAATCCCATAGACAGAAGGAGCCTAGAGGGCTATAGTCCATGGGCTTACAAAAGAGCCGGACATGACTTAGCCACTAAACAGTTGTTGTTGCAGTGTATTATAAAATGGTAAATGTCATACAGAACATATGACAGGCCTGGGTAAGGGAGGCAGGGTGTGTGGGGAGGGACTGTGGTTTTAAATATAGCAGTCAAGGTAGGCTTCATAAGAAGATGTCTCTCCACTGTCTTCTTTCACTGTTTCAGATGAAGTCATTCCTTATGTTTTTCTCCCTACGTATAATGTGCTTTCATATCTGGCTGCTTTTAAGATTTCCTTACTATCTTTGGTTTTCTGCAAATTGATAATAATTTGCTTTAACTAGAGTCATCTCCTTCAGATTTGTTGAGCCTCTTGAATATTTGGATTTGTCTATTTTATCAAATTCATAGCATTTTTGGCTGCTTTTTCCTCATATAATTTTTGTATCCCCTCACCCCTACCCTAAGACTTCAAATACATCCTGTTAGGTCACTTAGTATAGTTCTATAGTTGAATGAGACTGTATTTGTTTTTGTTTCAATTCTTTTTTTTCTCTCCATGGCTTAGCTTCAACATGCTGTCTCCAAATGCACTGATATTTTCTTTTATAGTATCTAATCTGTTATTAAGCCTATGTAGAGAATCTTTTGATTCAGATAGTTTATTTTTCACTTATAGAAAAATACTTGGTTATTTTTACATTTTCTGTTTCTTTGTTCACTTACATTAACATTTGCTAAAATCCTTCTAAATTTATTTTTATAGTTGCTTTTGAAAAGTCCATATCTGCAAATTCTACTACTGTCATTTCTAGATCTGTTTTATTAACTAACTTCTCTCCTGGTTATACGTCACATTTTCTTGCTTCTTTACACATCTAGTAATTTTTTAAAGTTGGATTTTGAACATTCTGAATGCCATCTGGATTTTTTTGGGAGGGTCTTTCCTTTAAAAGTTTTGAGGCTGTTCATTTTGCAGGTCAGCTTAATCCATTCAAGGCTTATTTTCAAGCTTTGTTGGGGAAAGTCTCCAGTCATACTGCAAAAGCATGAATGGCCATTCTGGGGTCTTAGCTGAATACCCTGGTTGTTCACAAGTCCTTTCCACTTTAACTGGTTAGAATGTAAAAATCCCCCACTTGTTAAATCTCTAGTAGCTGTCAGCTTACAAGTTCCTGGTGGTTGTTCACAGCTTGATTATGGAGCCTCAGTCTATGCATGTACGGCTTAATAGTCAGTCCGAGATTCATGGGGACGCCAAGAAGATTCCCAGGACTCTTAATGGGTGGTTCCCCTCCTTTGGTTTTGTGCCTGCAAGTTCCAGTGGCCCTACTCTTCCTGAATTCGGATCTTTGGATCCCTAGTTCAGTGAGGCTTCAATATCCTGGGGGTTCTTCTTCCTTGTGCCAGAATCAGAAAATTCCTCCAGGCAGAAACCTGGGGCTATCATAGGATAACATCTCTCTCACAGATTACAGTCCTATGATACCCGGAGATCAATATCTCCAACAGATGTTTTTTCCATTTTGTATAGTTTTCTACCTGTTTATGGTAGCAGGGCTAGCCCAGTACCAGTTACACTTACGGCCAGAAGCAAAAACTTGTCATTATGTTTTTATTTAACTCGTTAATTCTTTATTGGATACATTTTTAAGGTACATTATCCTATATGTTTAAAATACATAGATGTAAAAATTAAGAATGTGGAATTGAGGACTAATTAAAAAGAAAATATTTATGATTCATAAAAAAACTAATAATGACATAGTTTTTATCTTATTACACAGTAGGATAATTTAGGGTTTTACTTACTAGCAGCATCAAGCTTTTAGACTTGGAGGAATTAGATTCCAGCTCTCTGGAAATGTCCATCCACTTTCTATCAGCAGGTTTGTAAACCAAGTGTATGTCAATTAGGTCTCTTCTGCATTTATAAATTAATCAAAATAGCTATGTGTGTCTAACACATTCAGCATTTTTAAGCACACTGTATGTTAAACATCTTTTTCTCAGAAAAAAAAAAAACCTGTTTTAAAGCACAGAGGTAATCAGTCCTTGTAAAACAGAAGTGGGATTCCAAGTAAGTATAGTTTGATAAGAGAGTCTAGAAAACTGTTTAACGTGGCTGTTCTTTCTTTGTGACATTTTGTCTAAGTTCTGAAGTAGTCTCCTTTCCAAGAAACTGAATCATATTTTCTTGTATGAGTTTTGGTCACAAGCTACACAAGAGGCCAAATGATTCAGGTACACTCTTTCCATCTCTGTCTAGGCTTCTTACAGCATTTTCACAGATCGTCAAATGGTTTTGGAGAAACCGCACATGCATTTGTGATTTCCATGGATTCTTTTCTCCATCCTCATCTCCATCCTCCATCCAAATTACTTGTCATCATGTTTTAAGCAGGTTTCTTGAAAATGAATATCTGAGTTGACTGAGTTAAAAACTCAATCTAAGAACTTGTATTTTGTCTTTCTAATTGTTATTGCTTCTACATCTTACTTTTAACATTCTAGTTAACTTGCTTTTCCCTTCTCATTTCCTTTTTATACTGTATTAATATAAACGTTTAATTAAGATAAACTTCTTTATAAACTCTTCCCCTTCATTGACTGCTCTATGAGTTAAATACTCTTGTTTCTAGTCTTTTATACATTTTCCTTAAGCTTTTCATATACATGGCCAATAAACAAGTGTCCAGAAATTTAGTTTCACCTTATTTTTAAACTGTTCTATATTATTAAGAATATCATTAGCAACATCACAATTGTCACTTTATTAAATGTAATGGAAAGCAGCCTCATTAATAATACTTCATACTTTTGTTCTCTTGTCCTTTAAACAAAGACAGACTCTTACAGCTTAGAGCTTAGAGTCATGCTACATCAATCATAAATGATGGCTAATTCAGCGGCAGTGATTCAGCCAACAGAATGACAGGGCAGTAAAACTCACTGCAAGAACCACACCAAACCTTCGATGACAGCTGTCTCAAGCACATCTAATGAATTTTTCTCGGTATTTCTGGCTGCACTAAATGGCTGCAGCAGTTTATATTTAATCTAAGGCAGGAAGTTCCAAGGGAATTGCTGTTGGGATGCCAATTAAGTCAGTCTCTCTTCCTCACAACTCAGATATTTCATAGCCACAAACAAATACGTTCAACTGCAAACAACTCTGAATTTTCAAATGCTCAAGCATTTATAAATCATTGTTGCCCCAAAATATATACATTAGGAAATACCTTCTTACACCAAAATGTAATCAGCAACAATGCATATTCAACCACCGCCTCACATTCAGACTATTTCGAGAGAGTTTAAAAACCGAATTTTGGGAATCACTGGGAGGGGAAGACAAAAATACTGTTGACTGAGGAGGAGACCTTAAATCTCAAGAGCAGAAAGCAAATTTGCTGAAATCCAGATAAAAGGAAAACAGAAAAGCAGGAGAGCCAAGGGTCCCATCAGGCCTTCATGAACAGTATAAACCCCAGTTCACAAAACACTGTTTTTCTTTAAACAATATGACATCAGAAGAAAAACCATGTTCTCTGGAATCAATTAATCTCATTCAAAACCACTGACTTTTTACAACAGGGATGCAACAATGCTAGCCTGACCAATTATGAAATATGTAATTCTTAAGTCACAGCTTCCTTTCACTTTATGTCCATATGATTTTAAGCAAATTTTCCTTAAGTCAAAATAATTTTATTTCATGGAAATCTGCCTTTTATATAAATAAATTTTAACAAAAATAAAATTCTAAGAACTACTGTAAATAAAATATTTACATGCGTTGATACTAAGTCCACTGATTATATTTCAGACAACACCAACAGGATGAAAGCTAAAACTCTTTACCATTCTTACTACTGACAATTCTTTTTAAAAAAGTGTATTTCCCTTTAGACACAAGTTACCTTGACAATCTAATTGTATGAGGTCATTTGTTGAATTACACTTAGAGTACTGATTAAATATCATTAGAAAATGCTAATTAAGAAAGACAGGAATAATACCTATTGATATTGTTAATATCTAATAATATCTGTTGATAAAAGTATCTGGAACAAGAAAAATTCAAATGTATAAAGAATGTGGTATTCACAGAAAAGTGTGTTGGTCATTCAATTATGTCCAACTCTTTGTGATCCCATGGACTTCAGCCCACCAGGCTCCTCTGTCCATGGAATTCTCCGAGCAAGAATAACTGGAGTGGGTTGCCATTTCCTTCTCCAGGGGATCTTCCTGACCTAGGGTTGAACCTAAGTCTCCCACACTGCAGGAAGATTCTTTACCATCTAAGCACTAGGGAAGGCTACAAAATATTTGGCAATCTGCTGGTACTTAGCTATTCATTATCCATAACCAGATGACCTCAACAGATAAAAAACAAAGCCAAAAGCCATCCTCCCTCGCTCTGGGGTAGATGAGGTTGAAGATAAAACTGTCACAAATGGTGGCTGGTTTTAACAGGAGAATCCGCTGCCAGGCAACTTTCCATCTCCTTTACTGAAGACACAATTTAACATGTGCCACCAAACAGGCATCTACTATTTAGGGGAGTCAGAGCTGAGGCTGTCTATTCAAGCAACATTTACTGAGAGTCTCCTGCAGCTGAGCCAGGCTCTAGAACACACAGATCAGAGCAGGACAGGGCTTCGAGATTGAGGGCTCAGGTGGGAAAGTCAGACACACACACATTCACACACAGATATAAAGTAGTACTCTAAACATTAATACTGAGAAATCTGACACGGAGGGGTGCTGGAAAGAAGAGTGAGATTGGAAAAGGTCTGGGGGAAGGAATGGTCTCTAACTAGTTCTTTAAAGAGAAGCAGAATTCCTCTAAAAGTGGTTGCTTGACTTCTTCCATTCTCACAACTGCTATGATGGCATAGTACCTGCTTCAGAGAGGTATACCTAACACACTCATTCTTAAGTACACACCTCACAGACAACAGCATTTGTAGTGGACGCAGCAGTCTGCTGAAGCACTCATTCCCCTAGTTCCAGGGCGCTGGGAGCAGACAGCACTCGGCTGAGAACCTCGGGGCCTTGTCCTCCCAAGGACATATTCTTTTGGGCTCACCCCACATACAGTGACTAATTACTGCAGAGGTATAAAAGCCCAGATCCCTCACTCCTAGTTAGGCAAATGTTCAAGAGCTAATAACCTAGCTCATAGGAGCTCCCTGTAGGATTGGCTGAAGCCCTTGTCATGACTTATTCAACTTCTCCCCTTCACTCCCCAGCATCGGTCAGTTCAGTCGCTCAGTCGTGTCCAACTCTTGGCGACCCCATGGACTGCAGCACGCCAGGCTTCCCGGTCCCCAGCATAGGCGAAGGTTTTAAAAGCACTCCCACTGAACCTGACCTGTGACACTATGCAAGGCATCAGATCACCTGGTTTCTCATCTTGACATATTTTATACTATTCGAAGGAAACCTTCTAAAGTGGTGGCTTCTGGTGGACACCCAATCAATAATAGCTGCCATGTGCATTTCCAGTTATCAAAAGGAAGGGCATAAAACATGGGGTTATCAGACTTTATACTTTCATTAAAGAAGCCACATTAATTCACTGAGAAAATTTAACTATGTATCCTGTGGTATTAAGCCTCACCGAGACAGTAATATTTACCAAGGAAACCTTTGACAGACATCATGCAAACTATTCAACAGCGTATGTATTTCATACTTCATTCTGTTAGATTCACACGTGCTGTTCCAACACACACATGACACAGCACATTTGGGAATACAATTCCTACAAACTCAGCCGCCATCAAACACGAAATTTAGATAAGAAGCAACCAGGACAAACCTCCAGGGAATCTAGTCCCAAATAATAGGTTTTTAAGAAAGTTCTTCAGTGAATACCTCATGGAGGTGTGACCATGATCCATTCAGACCAGAGTCTGGGTCAAGTTGCACCGTGTTCACAAGAAGTCAACATCTCTACCACTGGCTCATTTAAGGCTTTTTTTTTTAATAGGAAAACAATAGAAATAAGTGTTAAATTGAACTAATACACTGATAATAGCAATTCCTCTAGAGAACAGGATCTTTGTATTTTAAAGAATGAATTTATTATTACTAGCATAAAAATCCTAAAGTAGATGAATCTATTTTCAGTCTCAATATGGTAAAAAAAACAGCTGGGCTCTCCAGATGACCTGAATAAGCCAGCTTCTCTTCATGAACCTCATATTAAGAGACAATTAACAGACGATCACTTCTTAATGTTTTAAACTCTCAACCTTGATGTTTTAAACTATCTACAAAACTGTCTTTCAAAACATCAAGACACATAACTAATATTTACATATATATAGAATATGTAGACTTTCATCATACTTATTATCCTTTTCAAAAAAAAAAGCTCATAAACTGTTTTATGCTAGAGTTTCTGGACTCCATGGTCTTGTGTTAATAACCAAATCTTCATGGACATGACAGTTCTTTAATATATATAATTTTTTCCACTTAGAATCCAACAAGAAGCGGGTGGAGAAAGTTTTTTCATAATTTGAAAGTACATGCACTTTTTCAAATTGAGAGAAGTCTTTTATATATTATAACAAAGAATTAATTGTATGTATAAGAAAAGCATACTAAAAAGCAGCAAGACTTAAAATTGCCTGGGAAATTAACAAAAGGAGTGACAATGGATTTTAATAGCATTTGAGAGCTAACCATGTTCCTCTCAGAGCAAAAAAACCATCAGTTTTATTTCATAGACTCTTTTGGATTCTTTTCATAGTAGTTGTGAATCATAACATCATCTCTTCAATATTATGTATGTTTCCAAAACATAATCTAGGAAAACTTTCAAATGTCGAACTAATCACCTAAAGGGATGGTTTTTCATTTATGGGAGTCATTATAGATTTGTTATGCAAACAGGAGACAGTGTCAGCAGCAGACACACAGGGTAGTCATTCATAAGCAGTGTGATGTGCACTGACATAAACATTTCTAATGGGTAGTCCTGAAATCAGCTTTCCCACTACTGGGTGCTACCACAGCAAGGAAGGAGACAAGAAATAAATCCCAGCACTCTATGATATGTTGTTGGGTATGCCAGAAACAGATATGACAGAACATTCTAAGAAAAGAAAACACACTCAAAGTAAAATGAGCAATGGAGGTCTCAACATGTTATAGTCACTCTTTCTCACGTACCTGATTGTTTCTCTGGCACGTAAGCTTGGTAATATAAGAATCGACTGTTCTCTTTTCTCCCCTACTGAGCTGTAGGGTGGGAGGTGGGGGCAGCTGAGAAGCTGAGAAAAGTGATGATCAACAAATCCAATTTTCTAAGGCAAAAACAAATCTCCCCCATCAGGAGCTGTTTCATGAATTCAGAGGAGTGCCCCCTGCAGCCTTTCTCACATCCAGGTCTTTAGTTTGGCTTCCTGACTTTCTGCCTTCCCCACCATGCTCTGCCCCACACCATGCTCTTCACAAGGGGGTGAAGGGTCACCTACCAGCACATATGTCGGCAGCCTCAGGTTCAAGCACCAAAGTTAAGGTTAAGAGGACAAGAGTGTCCTTAAAATGACATACAAACGGAACATGATGGGAAGTCTGTCATGGGTCACCCCCACCCCAAGCCTCTCTGTAAACTTAAAAATGTTTATTTAGTATAGTTTACTACAGACAAAACATTCTCCATCAGAGCCAGAGCCTGTCCATCTCTGCTCCAACGTACCACCTGGCCCTGGCACAGTGGTGGACCCAGGGTAAGGGCTCCCAGGTATTTGGGGAGTAAATACATGAAACCAGGAAGAGAGCCACCAAACAGTTAATGCTCAAGCCCGAAACTATTCAACAAGAAAGGGGCAGGTGAGGTAGAATTTCCTGAGGAACATAGGAATTGACTGTGCTTGCCCTATAGGACTACGCCGGGCACACCAGTGTCTGCAGGATCTTTATGTGCATGAACCTTAGCATAGGAAGGGGGAGTACAGAAATGTACGTTCTGAGCACCCACAAAGAGTTAAGCGTTAGGTAATGATTTTACACGTTGACATATGTGTAACATATACAAAAGTGTACACAAACACAGTTGACCCTTGAGTAAGACGACTCTACTTACACATAGATTTTTTTCAACAGTAAATACTACAGAGAGACAAAGCCCAGGATTGGTTGAATCTATAAACAGTGGACATGGAGGGATCACATATAAAAAGGGCTGATTAAGTTATTAGGATCCTTAACCTCCACATTGTTCAAGGGTCAGCTGTATATGCATATCTTAATTACTAGGGATCACAGTGAACATATGGTTTATGGAGACATGTGATAAATATTAAGATCAGTATTTGTTGTTTAGTGGCTCAGTCATATTTGCCTCTTTGTGACCCCATGGACTGTAGCCCACCAGGCCCCTCTGTCCATAGAATTCTCCAGGCAAGAATACTGGAGTGGGTAGACATTTCCTTCTCCAGAAGATATTCCTTACCCAGGGATCAAATCCGTATCTCCTGCTTGGTAGGATTCTTTACCACTGAGCCACCAGGGAAGCCCAAGGGATTATCTTTGTTAAAAAAACAAACCTCCCCCACTCCTAACTTCCCCCAAGAATTAGGTGCAACAGAATTAGCTCCTTAGTGTAGGATTCAGCTGTATATCACAAAGAGGCTGGGCATTTTCTCTTTAGTCCCTGCTAAAGGAATGTGATGTATTTTCAGAATCTATACTCTAGAGCACCCTCTGCTGGGAAAAGTGTCTCCAAATGCTTATTTTGTATGCATGTGTGATTTTAATGCTCTACAAATCACTTTAAAATAGATTTGGGATGGCGTGGGGCAGTGGAGTGGACGGTGTCCAAAAGAATCTTCTAAAACATGGCCTTTTCTACCCTCCCACAACCCTGCCCTCCAACAGAAACCTCACAGTCTACCTTATAATAACTGACATCACTGTCCCTCCAAGCCAAATGCCAGGTATGTTTCATGTTACACCCAGGAGGCATAAGGCAGCCGCTGTTCTGTGATCCCAGCAGCTGGAGGTGTGGAGGGACCAAGGGCAGAAGGCCTGGGCTGGCGGTGAGGAGGGCAGTGCCAAACACTGTCCGCTCATCCAGGATGGAGGGACCAGTGGACGTGGGTTCCCCTGGAACAAAAGGCACCGGGTGGGCAGCTGGTGGGGAGCTCCAGGCACCTGGAAAGGCCCCTGCTGAAAAAGGATGGAAAGCAGGGGCAGCAGAGAGGCAGGAACCTCAAGGGAATCCTGCTGAGAGGAGAAGGTTTGGGGGAAGGGAGGATGATGGCAAATGTCAGCCAGAATTTAAGGTCCACACAAGGGAATGTGTGGTTCCAAAGTCCAAAGGTTCCCAGAATCGAGGGGATCTCACTGCAAAAGGAGGCCACAAAGAGCTGGTGCCCAGGCACCAGTCATGACTGACAGCCACCAGGAGACAGGGACAAACAGCTCCAGATGAGCAAAAGTTCCCTTCCCCTTCTCCAACTCCTTCCCCGTTGGCCACTGGGGAATTTAAAGCACCGCAAACCACCAAGGGGAGGGGAGATAACAGGCGATCTTATCATTGCTCAGAATGGCCACTTGCCTGCCCCTTGTAAAACTAAAATTATGTTTCAGTCTGACCATCCTCCACTTACTTCCTGTCCCTTCATGCTTCCTCTTTCCTGTTCCCATCCCCCAATTCCCAAGCAACCACTGATGGGCTTTGTGCCATTATAGACTAGTTTGCATTTCCTAGAGTGTTATATAAATGAAATCAAACACTGTGTACTCTTTCTTTTCTAGCTTCTTTCACGGAGCATAATTATTCTGAGAGTCATCCCTGTTGTTAGGTGGATCAATAGTTCATCTCCACAGTGGCATACCCACTATGGAAAACAGTATGAAAGTTCCTCAAGAAAAACATATGAAAAATACAACTGCCATATGGTCCAGCAATCACACTCCTGGCTATATATCCATACAAAACTATAATTCAAAAAGATACACACACCCAAGTGTTCACAGCAACACTATTTACAATAGCCAGGGCATAGAAGCAACCTAAATGTCTGATAGATCAACAGATGAAAGAAGATGTGGTGTTTATATACAATGGAATAGACTCAATCATAAAAAAGAAATAACGCCAAATGCAGCTACCTTGAAATTACCATGTGAAGTCAAAAAGAGAAAGATAAATAACGTATGATGTCATTTATATGTGGAATCTAAAACATGACACAAATGAACTTTTCTACAAAACAGAAACAGACTTATAGAGAATAGACTTGTGGTTGTCAAGGAGGGTGGAGGTGTGGGGGGAGATAGATTGGAAGTTTGAGACTAGCATATGCAAACTATTAGATATACATATAACTAAATCGCTTTGCTGTACATCAGTAAGTAATACAGCAATACTTCAATAAAATAAATTTTAAAAAAATAGTTCATTCCTTTTTATTGATGACTAGTATTCCATTACACAGATGTACTGCAGTTCATTCACTCATGCACTTGTTAATGGATACTTGGGTGTGTCCAGTTGGGGCTATCATGAACAAAGCCACTATGACTACTCATCTCCAAGTCTTTGTTATGGGGAAAAAATATAATCAAGAAGACAGAACAAACAGCAGCTACTCCACCTGTTAGTCCCCCATGTGTTCACGAAACCTAAGCTGGGGAGAGGGAGGCAGTAAGTAAACTGGAGACCTGATATTTTGTTTTGAGCTGCAGTGAACCTTTAGTAGGGCTTTCCTACTGACTCAGTGGTAAAGAATCCACCTGCAATGCAGGAGCCTCAGGAAACATAGGTTCAGTCCCCGGGCTGGGAAGATTCCTTGGAGGAGGGCACGGCAACTCACTCCAGTATTATTCCTTGGAGAATCCCATGGACAGAGGAGCCTGGCGGGCTACAGTTCATAGGGTCTCAAAGAGTCAGACATAACTGAAGCGACTTAGCACACATGCACAGAGCTTTAGTAACAGTTCTAATACTGTAAAGTGTCCAGAAAGCTATGGGTTCTGCCAAGTGGTAGACACTGTCCTGGGGAGATAGGCTGTCCTGGGCAACAGAGGGAAAACCAAAGCTGCTTTGTGATAGTAACTTAATGGGCAGCTCAAGACAAGAAGAACCTATCCACGCAGGAAGGCAGAGGAGATCTCTGTGAAGGAAGGAGATGAGTCATGAGATGGCATCTAGGATATAAAGAGAAGCCCTCAGATGACCTGGAATGCAGCAGCCAAAAGGGAGGAGGGTGGTTCACCAAAGAAATTCAAACATCTCCATGCACTCAGATGGCCACCTGCCCACATGTACCTCCAACCACACCCACAAAGCCCAAGGCTCCAGGGGACTATGAGATGTTGTGATAAATTGTCCACCCATAGACTGAAAAAGGGTCCTGAGGAAACTTAAGAAACACTCTCGGAGAGCTGATGTGACTTGCCCAAGGCCACATAGACAGGGTTAAAATTAAAATCTCCTGATATCTGGTCCAGTCCACCCCTGTCACTAGAGTGACGAATCCTCCAATGAGAGGCACTGTTAAATGTATTCACAAAATACTAGATTCAAAATGACAATCCCCAGATGGTAAAGAATCTGCCTGTAATGAAGGAGACTGAGGTTTGATGCCTGGTTCTGGAAGATCCCCTGGAGAAGGGAATGGCAACCCATTCCAGTATTCTTGGCTGAAGAATTCCATGGACAGAGGAGTCTGGTGGGCTATAGTCCATGGGGTCACAAAGAGTCAGACATGACTGAGTAACTAACACAAAACCCACTATTGAAAAATAAAAGTAACAACCACAGCACGTGCATTTGGAGTGTGGTTATGATTGGGACTACTGCTTTCCTCTATGGTGCAGGTCACTAAATAAACACTGTTAGAAGACTTCCTGGTGGCCCTGTGGTTAAGACTCCAAGCTTCCACTGCAGGGGATGTAGGTTCAATTCCTGGTCAGGATACTAAAAGATCCCATATGCCACAAAGTGCAGCCAAAAAAAAAAAGCGGGGGGAAGGGGAGGCGTGTTGTTAGGAAACCGTCTGCTTCACTTGCAGTGAATGCCCTGACCAATCTCTGCACCAGGCATGGTACTTCTGGTCCAGCCAGCTGATAGCACACCTGTTTCTTGGACTGTCTTGGGATTTATCACACTTCATTGACAGGTACAAGAAACTCCCACATTGAGACTTTTTGCACAACCTAGATTTTTCTGATCTGGAACTGAATCATCAATTCAGGGTAGACCTAAGGCTTCTGTAGGCTCAGAACTATAGCATCCATGTTTAAGGGACGAAGGCCTTCTTTCATGTAGCCAGAAGGTCCTCTCAGCAGGACCTGCCCAACTCACTCCAGCCACTGAAAGAGTGACATCTAACAAAATCCCTCAAGCAGCTGGAATACAGCTTAATGAAATCTACACCCAGTTTGTGCCTACTAAGCCTACCAGTTTGCCTACGACTTCCTCTGCACAATCTGCTCATCAGGGCACTGATCCAGCATAAAGTTCCTCAGGACTCGCTGGACACATCCCATGAATTTGTTTTTCTATTTAACAACTTTATTTATTGCTTCTGTGCAATACAGATGCAGCTCTCCATTTACTACCATTCTTTAAATGGTCATTCTTGTTGTTTTCACATGACCTCTTACCTTTTGTCAAGGGAGGCAGAGTGCATGCTGATTAAGAAGATACAGGCTATGGGTCTAATATACCCAGCTGACAATTCCAACCATGGACTCGCAAGCTAATCATACTCGCAGGTATTTTATTTTGTCTATGCAATGAAATGATCACTGCCCTTTAAAGGTTATGGTAAAGGTTATACTAGATGAACCACACAGAGTGAATATCTACTAAGTGAATGGTAGAATAATCACCCAAACTATTTAAATTTGCTTTTCTTTTCAGTTGCCTAGCCACAGAATTGAATATATATGTATATACACACACACATATATGTATATATGTATATATACATGTGTATATACATATACACACATATATGTATATATGTATATACATATGTATATATGTATATATATGTGGGTATATATATATATATATGTTAAATGCAAGTAAGATATGTCTCGACTGTGTTTTTAAAAACTGGCTACTAATAGCAGCGTTATTCACAATCATGCTGGGGAAACACCCCAAGTGTACTTACAGATGATTGGATAAACAAAGTGTAGTACATGTACACAATCAAATATTATTCAATTTTTAAAATGATGGAAACTCTGACACATGCTATAACATGGAAATAAACCTTGAAGATCTTTATGAAAAGTCTGTGCTCAGTTGCTTCAGTCATGTCCGACTCTGCAACCCTATGGACTATAGCCTGCCAGGCTCCTCTGTCCATGGGGATTCTACAGGCAAGAATACTGGAGTGGGTTGCCATGCCCTCCTCCAGGAGATCTTCCCAACCCAGGGATTGAACCCAGGTCTCCATCACAAATGGATAAATTCTATATAATGACATTTACATGAGGTACCTCAAGCAGTCAAATGCATAAAGAGACAGAAAGTAGAATGGTGGTTACCAGGGCCTGGGTGGAAGAGGGGATAGAGAGTTATCACTTAATGTGTACAGAGCTTCAGTCTCACAAGATGAAAAAGTTCTAGAGACAGATAGGGGTAAAGGTTGTGCAATAATGTGAACATACTTAATGCAACTGTACTCTATAAATGATTAAGCTGATACATTTAGTTGATAACTAAATTGATAAAGTTTAATGTTAACTCTATTTTACCATGATTTTTAAAAACAAAGACAAAAAAAAACTAGCTGCTTCAACTAAATGCTAGTAAAGAGATCTGAGCAACAAGTTACATGTGTATTCTACAGTGAAGATTGTTTCCTTTTAAACTAACATGTTAAGATCAATATTGTGGAAGTTACTTTTAGTTGTATTTCATTGTATCAATAAAATAATTTTACCTTTATTAAAATACGTCTGCTATAATGTTTCTCCATCAACATCTCTCCCCACAAAAGGTGAAAAGAAACACAGGAACTCACATGACATTTTCTGGGGAAGCATATTTACCTTCCTAACTGTTTCACTCAAATGAAGGCACACTGTACGTTATTTTATAAACAAACACCTACTATCTGCAGAATGCAGAAGCCTAGGTGTGAGGAGAAGATGGATCAAGACGAGAACTTAGTAAAATAACCTACAGAGTCAGAAAAATCATAGAAACAAACATGTGAGAAAAATGACAACAGTAACTACACAAGAAAAGCTTGTAGATGGGAAGCTAGGTGGGGAAGACAAAGCATGAAAAAAGGACATAATTTCAGGTAATAATATATAAGTCCTATAAATTCACTGTTAACACATTGTGTTTAAGTCCAGCAAACTTTTTCTAGTAAGAGCCAGATGGTATTTTCAGCTTTCTGGACCATGTGGCCTTCTGTGGCAACAAGTCAACTCTGCTATTATAGCCTGAAAGCAGCCTCAGACAGTAAGTAAACAAATGGGTGTGGCTGTGTTCCAAGAAAACTTTATTTACAAAAGCTGGCACCAGACCAGATTTCAGTTGAGGGCAACAATTTGCCCACTATGGTTCTAGAGAAACAAAATAAATAAAAGGACAACGTGGAATAAAGTGGATTAATGAGTGAGGACTAAAATACCCTGAGTTCCTGTTCTATCCCCCAGTGAATCAGACCCATGTTCAGAAGTTCACATCTAAAATGCCCCTTTCATACCAAAGTTCTAACTATATCCCAGAGAAGACATAAAAGCCTCAATGGACTAAAAAGTTTCTAGTGAACTGCTCACTCCCACTAAGAATGGGATGACAGCCCTCCTACATGAAAACATTCAGAATGCTTTAATTTCTTAAAAAATATATATTTCATATATATATATACATATATATATATAAAAGAAATGAGCTAACAAGAGCCTAATTCTTACTCTAAGCATTGCCAAGTATTTTTAACAGCTGATTCTCAAGATGCAGAATAAAATCTGGGAGAGTAACTACAAAGATGTATCATTTCAACAGAGGCTCTTTCTTATCAAGACCAGGAAGGTATGAACCATCTATGAGATGCGTAAATATCCAAAAGACACATATTTGAATGTAAAAACAAGTAAACAAGAAGCATGAAGAGCACAGTTGTATAAAAAAGAAAAGCAAACACACTATTCACCCTCCCTCTCGCTTGTGTAAAAAGAAACTTTTAGACGAAAACTCTCTTCACCTCTGAGATTAGGATCCAGGTTTTGAAATATTCATGTTCTACTTTGTGTCATTTTGTACTTTTAAATTTTTACCATAAGCATGTATTGCTTTTGGTACTAAGATTTTTATATTGAGATTACCTTTAAAAGATTTATCATCTTTGCTATTAAGAGTACACTTGAGGTCTAATATTTTTAACAAAAGAATATTCAACTTCAAGTGGACTTCCACTATCCATAAAGATCACCCTGTAAAGAGAGTATTTATATACACAATCCATGACAGATGCTATTTGTGGGTAAAATTTCACGGTAGTACAATACCTCAGCTCCACCCATCCACTTAGGCTCATCAGGAAACTCAGCACACAAAATATCTTCTGACTGATCAGTCCCCAACACATGGTAGCAGAGCTTTTGGTGGAGATTGGTGGATGTTTCTGTGCCTGAAGGGGTTAAAAATGTACACTGAAATGCAGCTGACAATTTTAAGAAAATCTACTCCTCCCATACTAGACAATGCTAAAAAGCTAAGTATCTGGCTATAGGATTACACAATACAAAGTTAATATACAAAAGTTAATCACTTTTCTATACACTAGCAATGAAAAAGTGGAATTTGAAATTAAAAACACAATACCATTTACATTAGCAGTTCCCAAAATGGAATGTTTAGGTATAAATCTAAGAAAATATGTATAAGATCTATAGGACAAAAATTACAAAGCTGATGAAAGAAATCAAAGAATAAATAAATGGAAAGATATACTCAATATCTTATGGAAAACACTCAATATTGTCAAGAAGTCAATTTTTTTCAACTTGATCTACAGATTCAATACAATCCCAATCAGAATCTCAGCAAGCTATTTTGTGGATATGGACAGACTGATCCTAAAGTTTATGTGGAGAGGCAAAAGACCTAGAAGAGCCAACACAATATTCAAAGAAGAGAACCAAGTTGGAGAACTTTCACTACCCAACTTCAAGATTTATTATACGGAATCAAGACAGTGTGGTATTAGCAAAACAACAAACAGATCCAGAGAACAGAGTAGAGAGACCCACATAAAAAGAGTCAACAGATCTTTGATAAAGGAACAAAGGCAATACAATGAAGAAAAGACAGTCTCTTCAACAAATGGTGCTGCAACAACTGGGCATCCCCGTGCAAAAATGAATCGAGACAGAGGCCTTACACACTTCGCAAAAATTAACCCAAAATGGATCACAGGCTTTAAATCGTAAATGCAATCAAGAAACTCCTATAAGAGAGACTTCCCTGGTGGCCTAGTGGTGAAGACTCCATGCTTCCACTGCAGTGGGCATGGGGTTTGATCCCTGGTTGGTGGACTAAGATCCCACATGCTGTGTGGTCAAAAAAAAAAAAAAAACTCCCCCCAAACTTCTAAAAGATAACACAGAAGAAAACCTAGATGACCTTGGGTCTGTTCATGACTTTTTAGATACAACACCAAAGCCAAGAAAGAAATACTGATAAGCCAGACTTCATTAAAATTAAAACCTTCTGCTCCACGAAACACACTGTCAAGAGAATGAAAAGACAAGCCACAGGGTGGGAGAAAATATTTGCAAAAGACACATTTGATAAAGGACTGTTATCCAAAATATACAAAGAATTTTTAAAACTCAACAATAGGAAAGCAAAGACCAAAATAAGAAAACAAATTTTTAAAAAGGGCCAAAGACCTTAACAGACCTTAGCCTCCCAAAGAGATAGAGATGGAATACAAGCACATGAAAAGACGCTCTGCAGCATGCATCAAGGAACTGCAAAGTAAAACAATGAGATGCTACCTCATACCTATTAGAATGGCCAAAACGCAGAAAACTGACACCACCAAATGCTGGCCAAGATGCGGAATAACAGGAATTCTCATTCATTGCTGGTGGAAATGTAATGGTACAGCCACCTCAGGACATAGCCTGGCAGTTTCTTACAAAACTAAACATAAGAGATGCAGAAACGATGCTCGCTGGTATTTACCCAAATGAGTTGAAAACTTAAATCAACACAAAAATCTGTACACAGGGGTTAACAGCAACTTTACTCATAAATGCCAAAACTTGGAAGCAACCAAGATGTCCTTCAGAGGCGAATGGATAAACAAACTATAGTATATCTAGACAATGGAATGTTATTCAGTGCTAAAAAGAATTGAGCTATCAAGCCATAAAAACATATGGGGAAAACTTAAAGACACATTAGTAAGTGAAAGAAGTCAATCTGAAAGGCTACATACTATATGATTCCAAGTATATGACACCCTGGAAAAGGCAGTTATAGGGATAGTAAAAATATCAGTGGTTGCCAGGGGCTGGCAGAGGAGGGAAAGATGCACAGGTGGAACACAGAGGATTAATAAGGCAGTGAAAATGCTACAATGCTGGATTCATATCATTATATGAAAATGCTACAATGCTGGATTCATATCATTATACATTTGCACAAACCAATGGAAGGTACAACCCCGACAGTGAACTCTGATGTCAACTATGGATTTGAGGTGATTATGATGTGTACATGTAGGCTCATCTATTGTAGCCTCTGGTGGGGATGTTGATAATGGGGAAGGCTATGCACAGATAAGGAACAGAGGGTATATGGGAAATCTTGGTACTTTCTACTCAATTTTGCTGTAAATCTAAATCTACTCTAAAAGATGAAGCCTACTCAAAGCTACAGAGAACAAACTGCTGGTTGCCAGAGGGGAGAGGGGTGGGAGGATGGGCAATACAGGTAAATAGGATTAGAGGTGCACACTTCCCATTCCAAAATAAATGTCACAAGAATACAATGTACAGCACAGAAAATTTAGTCAACAACTTGTAATAACTTTGTATGGTGACAGATGGTAATGACTTATGATGGTTATTATTTTTATAATGCATAAAAATACTGAATAACCAAAAAAACAAACAAAAAAAGATTAAGTCTGTTTAAAAAAACAGAGGATTAAGTATCAGTTGATTATCACCCTGGAAATAATCACACATATTTGCTGATTTTGGAGGTTGATATAATGTTGAAGGAAAAAAGGAAGAGGATACCATCACATAAAAAAAAAAGAAAAATTTACAGTACTTGGTGATTCTCCATGGGCTTTCTAGGAACATTGGTAAGAAACACAGGACCAGAATTGCTTAGCCTCCCTCAATAAGCCCTCCACCACACAACCTGAGAGGCTGTTGAGGTGTTCCAGACAAGAGGACAGCAAAATTACAGCTGGGAGATGCTGGTTTTCTTAAATCAACCATGGTTACTAATTATAACTATTTCTGCCAATGGAAGTTGAGGTTAAATAATAATTTCCATGCTTTTTCAGAAGTTAACTTAATAACACTGTCCTCTAAGAAGAAACAGCTAGTGATAAACTTTTTTGGTCTCCTGGGACTTGGAAACAACCAACATTTTCTAACTCAGCAGCACTCTTAACGCAGGCAGCTAATTCAGTACACAAAGCAGAGAGCTTTCTTTAGCCAGCATCCTTGAATAAAAAGCCTACTCTTAGCTCCTCCTGTAGTTCATTAGTTGAAAAAGGTACTACAGTAAACTAATCAAAGGCGGTAAAAGCTAACTGTAGCTGAAAAAGATGAAAAGCATAATAGACTCACTCCCAATTCAACTAGGGGGAAAAGAGAAAAGAAAGACAGTGTATCCCCAACGATACAGCAATTTATGGCAAAGGGACAGCATGTACAGGAGAAAGCAGTGGACTAGCCTTGCTTCCTGCTAGCTCCACAGACTGCAAAAAGTAACTGAGACCCTGCACCCCAGCTCCAAATCTTCAGCAAAGAGATGGCAAAACCCACCTGTAAAGACCAACCAAGACAACATGAAAATGCTTTATACCACATGTAAATAAGGAGTAGCATAAAGAAGATGATGCTGACAGCTTGTACCAGCAAAGTACAAGCTATAGGGCCCTTCCTACCTAGGAAGGTGAGAGGTGAAGGGAAAAAAGGGGACCAGCTGCACACAACAGGATCTCTGTGCATCCGAAGGGGAGAGCACATGTCTCGGAAGTTAACAAGGACCAAGTGTCAAGTCAAATGTGACCAACAGATGACCTGCAACTTCTGAGGAGAGGAAGAGATGTGATTACCGCAAAACTTTATCATCACTCATTAAACCTCATTAAATAAGTAGGTTTTATTAAAAAAAAAAAAATCCATTTTCTCCATGACCCTCTTGGGAGAGAGACTACGTCTGTGAAGAACAGAAACGGCAATAAAAATGGCTCCATTTTTTCACAGTTTCCTGTATTTGTTTCCCCACCCTTGAATGGTCCTGTGACTTGCTTCAGCCAAAAGAAACCAGTGAAGTGATGTTCCAGAAGCAAGTCCAGGCATCAAGGAGGTCGTGCCTTTGGGCTCTCTCTTGGAGAGCTGTTGTGCACACAAGCCCGGGCTGGCCTGCTAGAGGATGGGAGACCACAAGGAGCTTCATGGAGCCCCCAGACATGTTCAACTGACCGGCAGCTAATCACAGGTACATGACAGAATTCAGCTACACACTGCCTGGCCAATTTGCAGACTCACGAGCAAAAATAAATGGTCATTATTGTGAACCACAAAGTTTTGGCAGGATCTGTTACACAACAATGGTAACAGATACAACGTCCTTCAAGGAAACATGGTTCTAGACCAAGCAACCTCTACGTAGGGTCTAGCTTCTTCTCTATGTGGAAACACATTTCATTTCATGAAAAAGGTGCTTCATCTGAAGTGTCAACCTACCATCACTTTTCCCATCCTGCTGCGGGTATGCGTTGTAGAACATCCCCTTCCCGTCATGGGTCCAGGCCATACAACTGAACTTGACTCTTTCAAGCACATCTGGAAGCTCTTTGGCACCATCGACTTTCATGAACTTGATGGTCACCCAGTCGGAGCCGCTGGCACTCAGACCATAGGCAAAATATTCACCATCCTCACTGAATGCATAGCCTGAGGGACACACGAGAAATTGTCAGTGAACATGGGAACACAACTCCCAGCCTTGCCCACTGTCCACCATGCTGACAAGGGTTTCTCCGTCACATACGGAGGCAGAAAGCGGCAACAGGAGGAGCAGGCAACCAGTAATGAGAACTCTGGGGGCTCACCCAGGACTTGCAGGAATTTGTCTTATGACCTTGGACAAATTCCCTAACCTCTCCAGGTCTTAGTTTCTTCATCTGTAAAATGATGTACCGAATTATATGACCACTAGGATGCTTCCATTTAAAAATTTCTATAATTCAATAAGTAGTTCATTTAAAAGCAGAGCTCATCTGGGATTTCAGCATATTTTATTTATATTCAGAAGGAGGGGGAAGGGAGGAAGGAAACTGCTTCTAGAGTAATGACTGAATGTAACAGAACTAAACTGGAGCCATTATCTAATTTTTGGAATGGATTCCAAACTACTTGTAATCACTCCTTACTACCTCATTTTCTAAGAATTGCTAGCATGCAAGGATTAACATCCACACTACCTGACAACCAAAAGCCCAGGTAAATGAAGCCTGAGGGTTTGCAATAAAGACTCATGCAGTGCATATTCCAAAAGTGACAGTGAAAAATAAGGAAAGCAACATCAATGATGGACTAATGCACTATGTTCCACTCTCTGGGGCCGTCACAGACAGAATGTCCTAACTACTGTGGAATGTTTCTTGACAAATGTTTATGTTTCTGTTGGCTTTTATGATCATAACGAATGTGTAATATTTAGCACCAGGCACCAGAGATACCCTCTTATGATGTCTGCCAACCTTCACTGGAGGCTGAAAATCATCCTAAGAAATCAAACTATTTTCAGGGGTTTCCTACTATTTTGAAGGAACTTCTATGAGTGAAAAATGAAGTTAAAATTTCATAAAACCTATTTATTAATCACTTATAATTCCTATAAAGCATCCAGGCTCATATGTATATAAATACAGAAAAGAGTCAAGAAAGTAATGGAGTAAAGATTCATTTTTTAGTCTGCATAAAGTTATATGTAATTTAAAAAATTTCAGGGAAAATGCAAATAAAATATTTTGACTTTAAAGTGTATATTTTTAAAAAATCATATACTATGAAAAGAATCTGAATGTCTGTTGTTATGTTAGTCACTCAGTTGTGTCCAACTCTTTGCAATCCCATGGACTGTACTTGCCAGGCCCCTCTGTCCATGGGATTCTCCAGGCAAGGACACTGGAGTGGGTTGCCATTTCCTTCTCCAATAATATGGTCTGAAGACTGAGACCAAGTTCCATGTCTAATGTACCATATTATCCATTGGAGCCTGTATATGACAAACATTACAGAAAGAAGTTTTTGGAATGTATTATTGAAGTGAAAAACAAGACCCTGTTATAATGAAGTCCTTCTGGGTGAGTTACAAGACAGACTTTGGTTAAAATGAAGTGAGTTTCTATTTAGAGTATATTACTACAAGACCTTCTGGAACTAACACCCAAAAAAGATGTCCTTTTCATTATAGGGGACTGCAATGCAAAAGTAGGAAGTCAAGAAACACCTGGCGTAACAGGCAAGTTTGGCATTGGAGTACAGAATGAAGCAGGGCAAAGGCTAATAGAGTTTTGCCACGAGAACGCACTGGTAATAGCAAACACCCTATTCCAACAACACAAGAGAAGACTCCACACGTGGACATCACCAGATGGTCAACATCGAAATCAGATTGATTATATTCTTTGCAGCCAAAGATGGAGAAGCTCTATACAGTCAGCAAAAACAAGACTGGGAGCAGACTGTGGCTCAGATCATGAACTCCTTATTGCCAAATTCAGACTTAAATTGAAGAAAGTAGGGAAAACCACTAGTCCATTCAGGTATGACCTAGATCAAATCCCTTATGAGTATACAGTGGAAGTGACAAATAGATTTAAGGGACTAGACCTGATAGACAGAGTGCCTGATGAACTATGGACAGAAGTTCGTGACATTGTACAGGAGACAGGGATCAAGACAATCCCCATGGAAAAGAAATGCAAAAAAGCAAAATGGCTGTCTAAGGAGGCCTTAGAGATAGCTGGGAAGAGAAGAGAAGCGAAAAGCAAAGGAGAAAAGGAAAGATATTCCCATCTGAATGCAGAGTTCCAAAGAATAGCAAGGAGAGATAAGAAAGCCTTCCTCAGCGATCAGTGCAAAGAAATAGAGGAAAACAACAGATTGGGAAAGACTAGAGATCTCTTCAAGAAAATTAGAGATACCAAAGGAACATTTCATGCAAAGATAGGCTCAATAAAGGACAGAAATGGTATGGACCTAACAGAAGCAGAAGATATTAAGAAGAGGTGGCGAGAATATACAGAAGAATTGCACAAAAAAGATCTTCACGACCCAGATAATCATGATGGTGTGATCACTCACCTAGAGCAAGACATCCTGGAATGTGAAGTCAAGTGGGCCTTAGAAAGCATCACTATGAACAAAGCTAGTGGAGGTGATGGAATTCCAGTTGAGCTATTTCAAATCCTCAAAGGTGATGCTGTGAAAGTGCTGCACTCGATATGCCAGCAAATTTGGAAAACTCAGCAGTGGCCACAGGACTGGAAAAGGTCAGTTTTCGTTCCAATCCCAAAGAAAGGCAATGCCAAAGAATGCTCAAACTACCACACAATTGCACTCATCTCACATGCTAGTAAAGTAATGCTCAAAATTCTCCAAGCCAGGCTTCAGCAATACGTGAACTGTGAACTTCCAGATTTTCAAGCTGGTTTTAGAAAAGGCAGAGGAACCAGAGATCAAATTGCCAATATCCGCTGGATCATCAAAAAAGCAAGAGAGTTCCAGAAAAACATCTATTTCTGCTTTATTGACTATGCCAAAGCCTTTGACTGTGTGGATCATAATAAACTGTGGAAAATTCTGAAAGAGATGGGAATACCAGACCATCTGACCTGTCTCTTGAGAAACCTGTATGCAGGTCAGGAAGCAACAGTTAGAACTGGACATGAAACAACAGACTGGTTCCAAATAGGAAAAGGAGTACGTCAAGGCTGTATATTGTCACCCTGCTTATTTAACTTCTATGCAAAGTACATCATGAGAAACGCTGGGCTGGAAGAAACACAAGCTGGAATCAAGATTGCCGGGAGAAATATCAATAACCTCAGGTATGCGGATGACACCACCCTTATGGCAGAAAGTGAAGAAGAACTAAAGAGCCTCTTGATGAAGGTGAAAGAGGAGAGTGAAAAAGTTGGCTTAAAGCTCAACGTTCAGAAAACTAAGATCATGGCATCTGGTCCCATCACTTCATGGGAACTAGATGGGGAAACAGTGGAAACAGGGTCAGACTTTGTTTTTTTGGGCTCCAGAATCACTGCTGATGGTGATTGCAGCCATGAAATTAAAAGACGCTTACTCCTTGGAAGGAGGGTTATGGCCAACCTAGATAGCATATTTAAAAGCAGAGACGTTACTTTGCCAACAAAAGTCCGTCTAGTCAAGGCTATGGTTTTTCCAGTGGTCATGTATGGATGTGAGAGTTGGACGGTGAAGAAAGCTGAGCGCCGAAGAATTGATGCTTTTGAACTGTGGTGTTGGAGAAGACTCTTGAGAGTCCCTTGGACTGCAAGGAGATCCAATCAATCCATCCTAAAAGAGATCAATCCTGGGTGTTCATTGGAAGGTCTGATGTTGAAGCTGAAACTCCAATACTTTGGCCACCTCATGCGAAGTGTTGACTCATTGGAAAAGATCCTAATGCTCGGTAGGATTGGGAGCGGGAGGAGAAGGGGACGACAGAGGATGAGATGGTTGGATGGCATCACCGACTCGATGGACATGGGTTTGGGTAGACTCCGGGAGTTGGTGATGGACAGGGAGGCCTGGCGTGCTGCAATTCATGGGGTCGCAAAGAGTCGGACACGACTGAGCGACTGAACTGAACTGAACTGAACCGCACAGTATCAGTGTGTTAAAACTCTTTCACAACTCCAAGATCAAATTCAATGAAGAATACTCACAAAAAACTTTCTGGTGTCTTATTTCCAATACTGATTATGATTACTCTCAGTACTAATTGGACTAAGGATCATCATTTACATATACAGCCTAGTGGGGGAGAGGAGGAGGAAGCACTGAACGACTGACTGACTTTATAAAGGGGTCTTTGCACACATCTGCTGAAACAGGGCTCTTTAATTCCCATCTAATCGATTACAGGATTTCAGAGTTCCAACTGCTTAATTTTGTAGGGCTGAATCTACACTTGTGCTTTTTCAAAAATAGAATATGCTGAGCCAACTCGACTAAACATCTAGAATACTAGTCAGTGATGATTCTCCGAGTGTACAATTTTTAAACCATAGATATAGTGTATAGACAATATTCATACCCTAAAGTTGGGTGTTTATGGCACAAAGCTGGGGTAATCATATTGACTCTGGAGATTATCTTGGGGGAAGTTATGTAGGAGACATACAGCAGCTAAATACATATTTTTGCATAGAGCAAAACTTATTCATTCAGTTTTTAAACTTGCATCCTCAGGGGACAAAGCATCAAGTTGTCTAATTTCTACAAGACTGTGTTTTATACTTTTAACCCTAACATCTTAACAATCAACTAAATTTTAAAACTTATCACTTTTTCTTGTCAAGGAAGTAGACTTCATATTCGTTCCTGTTTTACATGTACAGTTAAAACATTCTTTGTAGAACTAAATTTCTTATAGAAGAGAATTAATTTTTTTTTCCAAATACAGATAGGTCTCAGAGATGCTACAGGAAGTGGTGATGATACTTCAAGATTCCAGAAGCCCTAGAAACTAATTTAGGTCCAGTGTGACTTATTCTCTAGTTCTGCTTCATGCTGTCAGAAGGTGTGACCACTCATGTGTTCTAAATATACTGTGCCGAAATCAGCTTTCCTGACATTGCATGTGCGTCTGTTCCACAATATGGTTCACACTCTGTCTGGTCTCTCAGAGGTGGGACGACTGCACCCACATCAGAGCTGTCAGCGTGGGCCCCAGGACTCCCGTGGGCCTGGCTATGGAGCCCTTACCTCGGAGTGCCACTGTGCCATCATCGGAGAGTATGTTGGGGTCGAGGAACACTCTGGCTTCACCTTCTAAAGAATCTTGTACATATAATACTCGTTGGTTCTGCAAACCTGTATTGTAAAAATAGAAATACCTGGGGGACAGAGACGGTCTTTATTTAGTTGCGGAGTAAAACCAAACACATAAAAACAAAAGGAAAAACAACATACGAAGGTACAACTGCACATAGGCCGTGCCAGAGGACTAGAGTGGACGGTCCCACCAGCTCCCTATACCTAGAATTTGTTACTTGAATTGCTTTAGGTATTAAAATAATTCACTGTGATTCTGCACATCAGCTAAATAAAGTCTGTTTTATATGCTAAAATGAAAACTGATATTCAGTAAAGCAGGAACTTTTTCTTTTCAATGGAGAAGACAGCAGATTTGCTAAAATGTACCAGTTCCCTTCTTTAGTCATGCTTCTAGGGCAAGGCGTGGGCAAACCTTTTCTGTAATGAGCAAGACTGCAAATTATTTAGGCTTTGGGCACCATACAGACTCAATCCTTGCAGTTGTGGCACAAAAGCAGCCATGAATAACACACAAGCAAATGACCATGGCTGTGTGCCATTTAAACTTCATTTGCAAAATAGGAGGTGGACGAGGCTTGGCACGCAGAGCATGCTTTGCTGATCCCTGTGTCGGGGGAGTCTAATAATTTCTAAAGTAAATCTGTGGTAGTGGTTCCAAAAAGACTTAAAAGCCGAACAAGAGGCTATGTTTTAAGTGAGTGTCAGAGGGAGAGGAACAAGAGAGGTGAATTAATGGGTGCTCCCTCCTGGCCTACTGCCATTCTTGGATGGAAGAAATGCATCTAATAAAGTCTTTTCATGTAGTATAAGCCAAACAGGATTAATTTTAGAGGCAAATAAATCTCCACTGCTGTCTATGAATCATGCTATCTCACCAATTACTAGCCACAAGACAACAATTACTTCCTACAGTCTAGTTTCATCCTAGGACACATCTCTGCTAAATTTCTTAGTCCTTCTTTTAAGAATGTGGACAACAGACCAAAAAAATACTATTTTCATAGTCAAGCATAGAAATGAGTTGATTTTATAATGTTTATAAAGTTTATAAACTGGTAAGTTATTTGGAATTTGTATTGTAAAATTTAAGAAAGTATTAGATTAGATAAGCAAAAAGAAAATGAAATGAAAGCAAATTTACATACCTTTTCCCTTTCTTAAAGTGGCAGCTATACTTGGGATAGTCATACAATTCAGTCATTCTCTCTTTGTATAAACCTCTAATAGGACACTGCTCAAGAAATGGCACAGTAATCTTGTTCTGGGCCTCCACGAAAGCCTGGAGAGAAAATTTAAATGAACAAAGCATGTCAGATATAAAATTTTCCACGTGGAGCATTATCCATTAATATTACCAGCCAAGATTCAGCAATTTCACTCCCGGGACTATATCCTAAGGAGACAAAAACATTATGTTGAGGAGACATCTGCACCCCCATGTTGACAGCAGCATTATTTACAATAGTCACAACTTGGAAACAACCAAAGTGTCCACTGACAGATGAATGAATAAAGAAAATGTGGAATACATATAGACAAGTATAATTCAGTCGTAAAAAAAAATAGGAAATTCTGCCATTTGTGACAACACGGATGGAACTTGATGACATTAAGTCTAACGGAGAAAGACAAATACTGCATGATCTCACTCATATGTTGACTGATGTAAAAAAAAAAAACCAAAATCCACAAACTCACAGAAAAATCAGATTTGTAGTTACCAGAGGCAGGAAGGAGATAAGGCAAGTGGGAACTGAATGAAGGTGGTCAAAAGGCACAAACTTCCAGTTATAAGATAACTAAGTACTAGGTATGTAATGCACAACATGACAGGTACAACAGACACTGCTTTAAGAGATATTAAAGTTGTCAAAAGAGAATAAAATCCTGATTTCTCATCCCAAGGAAAAAAAATTTTTTCTCTTTCTTTTGCTATCTGAATGAGTTGATGGATGTCGACTAAACTTGTCCTGGTGATCATTTCATGATACATGTAGATTAAATCATTATGCTGTACACCTTAAACTTACAGACTGCTGTACATCAACTATATCTCAATAAAACCAGGAAAAAATATTTTTAAACAATATATCAGCAAAAGCGTACTTTCCCTCAATAAATAACAGTAATACTCACATGGCACTCTGTACCAAGCAAGTATTAACTCATTTAGAACTCATATTCCAATGGAGAAGGTTCTTTTTCAGCCCAACTTCCTGGATAGGGAGAGTGAGTCTTAGAGTGGTTCAAAAGGTGATGAACATCACGTAGCTGGGAAGTGGCAGAGCCAGCTCTTGAATCTGCTCTCAATGAACACACTAGACCACTGCTCAGATCATGTGATGGCAAGAAAGGGCACTCACCCCAGCCCAAGGATCCCAGCTTCTCAGCAGCCAGTGATCCCCAAATATCAGGTAAAAAGAAACCAAGCTAGAGATACCCAGGTAATATCTAACCAAGCCAGAGATACCCAGGTACTAGCTTATCAATTTTGTTTCTGACAATTTTTCCAAGACCTACTACCCTTGTCAATTCGAGAACTTTGCTAAATGTTGAAACGATAGAATATTAAAAAAAAACTCGAAAGTGGGTGGCACTGAGTAAGTTTATTGACAACAATGGTTTGCAAGAAAAGCAAGAGGTAGCCTCAGGAGGTCAGGAGAAGTGACAGTTTCTACAACAGATCAGTTGTATCCAAGCTTAGCCTGTTTATAACTAAGCAGTCAGAAAGTTTATAATACTGTAATAATACTGCAATACTATAAAATCTGGGCTTCATAATAATTCACATCTGGTTAATAGAAAAGAAGCATGAATAAATGTATCAGCTCAATTGAAGGTTGAATCAGATGTCTATGCAAAGGCAAACCATTTTGATAGGAGAAAACTTCAGGAAATTAACAACTTACTATATTTGGAATGGCACACAAAAAATGTGATGTCAGAGTCCATCCAGACCTAAGGGCCCACCCAGCTCAAAATGGTCTTTAAATGGGCTCTCCTACACAAAGCACTGACCCCACGCTGGAGAACCACGATTCTGTGCTGAGAGAAAGCTGCTCTAAAACTCAAGGTTTATAATGTGCTTGAAAACAAGCGGGAAAGAATATGAGGTATGAATACAATGATTAACAAGAGTTTTGCAAGAGGATCAATCCAAGAGAAATAAAACTGTTACGGGTCACATTTCTCATTCCATTCAAACAGAAAATAAAACTGAGTCCCACAGAAATAGGGATCGGCAAACCTCACCATGGCCAGCTCTCCTATGGTACTCGAGCTTAGAATAGGTTTATATTTTTAACAGCCGGGTGCAGGCAGGGGTGGAAAACCTAACAGTGAAACCTGGGTGACTCACATCATCTCAAATATTTCCTATGTGGCCCTTTAAAGGAAGTTTGCTGACTCCATTCTATCTCATTACAAAGTGTCCACAAAGATACTTTTTGCTTTTTAGTTACAAAATCAATGCACAGCTGCAAAGCCACAAGGGGCAGTACTCTGGGGTGGGGTGAGGTGGGGGTGGGGTGGGGGGTGTGGTGTGGTGTGGTGTGGTGTGTTGTGCGTGTGTTGGCACTCTGGGGGTTGTAGTGTGTGTGTAGCATTCTGGAGGGGTAGGCGGTTGAGGGGTGTGTGTGCACAGCACTCTGGGGGGATTGGGGTGGTGGGTGGGTGTGTTAGTCACTCAGTCCTGTCTGACTCTTTGCAACCCCATGAACCATAGCCCGCCAGGCTCCCCTGTCCATGGGATTCTCCAAGCAAGAATACTGGAGTGGGTTGCCATTTCCTTCTCCAGGGGATCTTACTGACCCAGGGATCAAGCCCAGGTCTCCTGCATTGCAGGCAGATTCTTTACTGTCTGAGCCACCAGGGAAGCAAAAGCATTACCTGATTTCATGGCTGAAGTAACCTGGACCTTTTGACATGACCTTCCCTCCTGTCCCTGGGCTCAGTCCACCGAGCTCCACTCCCAGCCTTTGTCTCTGCTGGGTCACCTGCCTGCATTGTCCATCCCCCCATCTCTGTGGGAGGTGGGAGCCTGAGCATCTCCAGCCCCATTTACTGCTGGCTCCGTGCCACCCTGGGTGTGCAGCCTTACAGACAAGGAAATGGAGGCAGGGGGTAATAAGGTCACCTGACCAGGGTCACGCAGTGAGTTAGCAACATCATGAGGCCAGAGTTATGCTCTTTCCGTCACTGTAACAGTGCCCGAGGCTGACTCCTGGCCTGCTACTCATTTACCTTTTGAAAGGACTCCTCTTGCTCTGGGTGGAGAACAGACTATGGGGAGCAAAAGTGGAAACAGGGACGCTGGTTAGCAGGCTCAGGCAGTGGTCTGGTGAGAGACAAGTCCATGTAGAACGGCCGGTCTCAAAAAGGAGCAGGGATGGGACACAGGAGAGTCACGGGAGTGGGGGCAGACATGGGTAAGCCCACGCCCACATCTCAGTCAGACAGCTGGTTACTAGAAGGGTCTTAGCAGAACATTCAAGCTACTGAGGGCTCCCACCCTGAGACTCGCCAGACTGAGGGTCCTAGAAGGACCCTTTCCACTGGGGGTCCTCTGAGGAAGAAGCCCTGCAGCCTTCATTTCCCTAGTCCTTCTGATTTGTGTTTGTTTGAGGCTGCACTAGGCCTGACCCTGGAGGACCACAGTGGATCCATGAGTCACAGATTCTTAGTCCATTTTCCCTGCAAAGGTGAACTGTGCTCACCCATGGATTCTCTATGCTGCTTGGCTTCTCTCGGTACAATCACAACTGCTGCCACAGAGTCCATCTCACAACAAAGCAGACACACTGGCTTTTCTCATATAAAATGTTCAGAAAACCATCAGGCGAGTCATAACAATGCTACTAAATAACCAGGTTCATTATATCCAATATGTCACCCACAAATGTTAGTCAGTTACTTTAACTAGAGCAATATTTAAAGACGACACATTTCCAATACCTAGATGCAAACAATGTTCAAGTTCTTAACAGTCTTAACGTGCATCTTTATAATATGAGCAGGGCCTCTTCATGAAGGTGTGGATAAATCTTCTGTTAAGGGGTTTGTGAAATTTAGGGTCCCAAAGAATACCAATAATGCCTTCTTGGTCATTTATGGATTTAACAGTCTGCCTTCTTGGTCTGAAAATTAGAATACATTTTGAGGAAAGGAAGAAGAGGTATAAAGATAATGAAAAGAAAAACTTGAGCAATTGCATGATGGTAAAGAAGCAGGGTGAGGAGAATTAAATTCTTGTCCCGCAGGAGTCTCAGTATCCAAACTCATACTCCAGGGTATTAATAAAATCACTGAAACTCAAAAGCCCATGAAATGACACCAGCAGCTGAGCTTTTAAAGAGGATCATGAGTTTAGATTTTATAGCTATGGACGAGTCTGAACACATTTTTCTAAGAATAGTTGCTCAAAGCTAAGAAATCCAATTCACATTTCATTTTGCCTTAACTATTAGAAACCTTCAAAGGGAAGCTTCAGTTATGCAAGATGACTAAATTCTAGAGATCTGCTGTACAACACTGTGTTAACAATATTATACTATACACATTAAACGCTGTTAAGAGAGCCGAACTCATGCTAAATGTTCTTACCATAATTTAATAAAAAAAAAGCACAGCTACCTGGCAAACTGTCGCTCAGTTTGGGAGCTGGAGATGCCTTTACCTTTACTGTTTCCAGAATTTTTTTCAAGTTGTCCTCACATCAATCCACTAAATTATCTCAAGTCCTTTCACAAGCACAAGTCTTACGTATATGAATAAAGAGGATGCATAAGTTACTTATTAAATAGATAAAGTATATAATGAACACAGGGCTTCCCTGGTGGCTCAGTGGTAAAGAATCCACCTGCCAACACAGGAGATGTGGATTCAATGCCTGATCCAGGAAGATCCCCTGGAGAAGAAAATGGCAACCCACTTCAGTATTCTTGCCTGGAAAATCCCATGGACAGAGGAACCTGGTGGGCTACAGTCCATGGGAGGGTCACAAAAGTCAGACATGACTGAGCGACTAAAAAACAACACAGAACATCACGATGGGCGATATAGGATTAAAAAGATGACTCACACACACATAAAGATAAAAGCTCTAGGAGAACAAATGAAGGGAAAGCCACTCCCAGGATAGGGTGCAGCGGGCCTCAGAGAGTGGGGCAGGCAGGCAGTCCGATGACAAAGAGGGACTTCCAGCTGGGAGACTGACTGTGGCACGGGTACCATTCAAGTGAAACCAGGGATAGTGCTACCTACATCCCACACACCTGAGGAGTTTTAGCTGCAAATGATACACACACAAGGATGTATATATGTATGTGTGTGTGTGTATACATACATATGTATACACATGTACATATACATATGCACACAAACGTGTGTGTGTGTGTGTATGAGTGTGCTGGTTAAAGCAACTATGGTTAAGGCAAGTGGTTGGTGTCACAGCACAGACTGGCAGAAAACACCAGTCGGTGTTTTCTGTATAATCCTGTGTAAGGAGCTGAGAGCATCCTGGAGGCCAGAGGGGGAAGCACCCGGACCCCCTCTCTCTGCTGGGAGTGTAGCAGAATTCAGAAATTACTCCCCAGGTGCAAGGATGCACCCATAAAAAAGAAGACAAGAGGTGGCACAGTTCATCTGGGAGGCTGCAGGACCCCGGGCCAGGAGGGCTGGGCGACCACATGGAAAACTAGAGGCAGGTCGTGCCAAACACAGTGAGAGGCACCTGCTCCAGGAAACAGGTCTAAAAATTGAGACTACAGAAGAATGGAGTTACGTACAAGACACACTTAGGAACTGACACCCCACAAATGAAAGAAAAGTGCCCCATATTTTCCAGTGTTCTCTGAACATTTACAAACATTGCCAGTACATCAGATCAGACAAAAAAGGAAACGTTAAATTCCAAGAAAAGCTTGTTTGGGTCGTGATTGTAACTACAATGCCGTTATATTGACCCAGGGAGGTGCCTTTCTCTTCCTGGCCCCACAAACCCCTACAAACCCCAAGGACGAGAAATGTCGAATCCAACTGGTGAGAGCCCAAAATCCATAAGGCTTATCTTTGAACATTAAAAGCCCAGCGTGGCTACAGAGAAAGTAAAGGGCATCAAAAGATGGATTCACTTTCCCTTCTTGTTTGGTGAGTTCATCAGATATTTTTTAGCTAGTGATTCTTTCGCTCTCTGAGCTATTGAAATTTTTTGCTTCCATAATTCGAAAATGGTACACAGGACTAAAATGTTTCAAGGTAGTTTTAAACACACCAAAAATGTCTGAAACATGAAAATACTGGAATCCAAAACATAACAAATTAACTGAATAAGAAACTGAATAGATTTTTTTTTTTGCAAATAAAACTGCCAAAAATTAAATTCTGCCAATAAATAAATAAAAGAAAAAAAATTAAAAGCGGGTCCCTCTCTTCTCTCTGGGACCACCTACACTCAGGGCAGGAAGGCCCCCATTGAGCTTCCTGCTGCATGTGGGTGACAGACCAGGTGGAGCCTTCAAAAGCCCTTCCAGGCCTCTTTCCACCTTCTCTGCCTGTCCTCATGAGGGCAAATCAACTTGTTCCCCCACTGGGCGAGTTACTGCCAATCAAAGGGGAAGGAAGCAGAAAGTCTCACTAGGACCTTAGATCCAAGCCTTGATCTCAAATCTCGCCGTTACCAGGGAGCTCATTCGAAGCTGGAACACTAACCTGACCTGGCCCTGTTCTTCAGTGTACATACTACTACTGGCCAGAAGCCTGGCAAGGACAGAGGTGATCTGTACATCAAGTCCAAATCTAACTAAAAACCCACCCAGGAAGAAGTTAAACACATACATATCCTCTCGTGATTAACTCTTGTATCAATGAGGAAATCCAAACTATAACAAGAATATTTCAAAAATAAGAAAAACAAAACTATTAGGAATTAAAGTTCTTGTTTAGTTGCTCAGTCGTGTCTGACTCTTTGCTACTCCATGGACTGCAGCACACCAGGCCTCCCTGTCCCTCACTATCTCCCTGAGTTTGCCCAAGTTCATGTCCATTGAGTCCATGATGCCATCCAATCATCTCATCCTCTGCCATCCTCTTCTCCTTCTGCTATTAAAGTTCTTAGAATGTGACAAAAACACCTGAAGCTGACATCTGTTTCTTTTCAGTATCTTAGGATGCCCCACTGACAGACTGGAGGTAGGGTGGGGGGTGAAGTGTGACCTTTGCTAGCCATCAGAACTCCCCTCCCTGAGATCCAGGGATTCATCCAGGGCCAGGCAGGACACCCATGCAGAAGGAGGCTCGAGGCTGGTCCAGGAGTTTGTTTCATGACTCACACACATCGAGGCAGCTGACCTGATCGAGTCCACAGCACAGATTCAGGAGTGTACCTGGAACAGGCTCGGGGGACAGTCAGGGCCTGGGTGTGCCATGTGCTGAAGGGCAGCACCCACACTGTGACAGATGAAGTACGTGTGGCCCAGGGAAGGTGCTTTACACCCAGATACAAGGCTAGGTCTGGAAAATGAGTCACACCTTCAGAAAGTCTGGGGTTCACCCTCTCTCTTGATCAGATTTTACCATTTCTGGGTGCCAGCAGCTTACACTAAATGTCATAAAATGTCAGTGATACCCCTGTCTATGTTCTAAATATGTTAACTCCTTTCTACATTCTTCACATGAGTAAACCCTGTTCATTTTCATAGGCAGAATCTTCCATCAATTCTCCTCGACATATAACAGTCAATAAAGTAGTTATGAACCCAGGACAAGCAACCAGAATCCTTTTTTAGGAACTGAGGTGAACAATGGAAGGAGAGGCTATCTCATGAGATCTGGGGTTGTCAGGGCTGTGTAAAACCTGGAGGGGCAAGGACCATCTTTCTCTATCATGTGGGAGAGGCTACTGGAAAACAAAACAATCAGAGAAAAGCAGATCACCTAAGAGACAGAGACAGACAGGTTTACGGAAATATTACAAGCAGTCCTAGATCAAGCTGTGCGTTAAGGCATGTACTGATCTTCAATTACGTGAGCCTCTCAGCTCTTTTTTTAAAAACATATATAAAGGTGCCGTTCATCACGAATCCTGACTGATACAGCTCTTCCAAGAGCCCCTTGGTTCAAGCACTCCAGGCTGGAAGAGGATGAATCCACCAGAAGCTAGCCTGAGGGCTGGATGGGGAAGCCTGGAAAAAGTGACCATCAGTGAACGAGAAAGAGTGAAGTAGTAATTAAACATTCTAATCAAAAATCTTTAAGGTAACAAAAAAATAAAATAAAAACAAATCAATGAGCTAGAAGATTAAAGAATACAACTTAAAAGTTCTAGAACCATTCCTTTCTAAAAACAAACAATCTCCTCACCACCACATTCAACCAAAGTTCTGGCTAAACTAATTATAAAGAGGAAAGAAGTTACAGATACTGGAAATTTGAAACGATGAAGAAAGAGACACAAACATGGAGAATAAAGTTATTGTAAGAAATATTTCACATAACCCCATGCTAGTAAGTTTTAAAATCTCAATGACATGGACAATTTTCTAGGAAATACAAACCACTAAAATGGATCCAAATGAAAGGAGATATGAACAGAGCCCAAGAATTAACTGCAATAAAAGAATTTGTCCTAGATAGCTCTAAAGCTTTAAATGATCAAGCAGATAATCCCTGTGCTATTTAAGCTACTTAAAAATAAATGAAATAGCAACCATTCATTAAGCACTTTCTTGTGGCTACCACTCTGGTACATGGTTCACAAACATCACTCAGTTTTTACCACTACCATATATAGTAGTTTTCTCCAAATTTTAAATTAGAGAATTGAAGTTTAGAGAGGTTGATAAGCATGACCAATGTCACACCTCTGATAAAATTGTGGAGTTAAAATTCAAACCTGCCTACCTCTAAAGTTATTCATTAAACAACTATATATTGTTGCTTTCCCATGAATAAACAAGGTTCCAAGATCTTGAAAGAGTTCTCATCTGCTGCGGGGAAGAACAGGGTAGAAAAGAAGTTCTGGAAGAAGGGAGACGTTAGGATGCTACTGAATGTCTAGCTCGGTGGCAACGCATGCCTGAACCAGGCAGTGCCAGCAGGGATAAAAACAAGAAGGGTATGAGACTTTACAGAGGCAACTGGAGGTCCAGCAAATCGTGTGCATGATTACATACAGAGCTGCTCCAAATGGTCAGAGTGCCATCGAGTGCTATACAGGAGAGTTCTGGAAGTCTTTATTATGACATATGCCTTGATTTCCCCCAATGAGAAAATTAAGAATCACAAATAAAGTCCCTCCAGTTTACAAAGATGCTCTGAACAAGTGAGGCATCTATGAGAATTTTGGCTCTATAAAGCAAAGCTATTATTGTTCTCTAATCATCTCTATAAAGCAAAGGTATTACTGTTCTCTAATCATGTCTAAGCATTCTCTAAGGTAGTTTTTCCAAGCTTTCTGGATCTTAAGAATTACTTGATGAGGTGCTTGGGAAACAGATTTCTGTTTAAATCTGTTTAAACAGAGTAGAAAGCTTGCAGTAGGAGTAGAAACAGATTTCTACTCCTATCAGATACTCTAAAAGTAGATGTTGGGCATGTCTATTTTTAACAAGTACCCAGGTGATTTTGGGGCTTCTCAGGTGGCTCAGTGGGTAAAGAATCCACCTGCAAAGCAGGAGGGTTCAATCCTTGAGTTGGGAAGATCCCCTGAAGGAGGGCATGGCAACCTACTCCAGTGTTCTTGACTGGAGAATCCCATGGACTGAGGAGCCTGGCAAGCTACAGTCCATATGGTCGCAAGTTGGACACAACTGAAGCGACAAGCACGCATGCACAGGTGATTTTTATGACTGAGTGCTTTCCCCCTGGACATGGCAGACATCTAAGAGAAAAGAAAGTGGCTCAGAGAAGTCACAGTTATCTTCATTCTTTAGTTGCTGGTTCCTTAATAACTGTTTTCCCAAAGATACCATGTCTGATGTCAACATTTCTCATAGAGGAAATGCAGATTACTGGAACCAAAGCTGAGTAGTGCTTATGGGGAAACTATTAATGTTAAATGTACACAAGCACCTTAAGAATTTCATCAACAGTCTGGGGGCTGCTTTCCCTGGTGGTGAACAAATGGGGCAAGACTCGCAGCCTCTACTCAAGGTGTGGCTCAGCCTCCTTTTGGCACTCACCTCCAAAGCTCAAAGGTTAAGGGGCTCACCATCTCCAATCTCTGGTCTGCCTAGGATGGCATGTGATTCCAAGCTGGCATGGACCACGTTTCTCTTGCTCATGACAGCTCATCCTTCTCCTCACCCCCATGTAATCTAATGTTCAGTATAGTGGACACACAAGTCAACACAGGACAGGGGAGGAAACGGAGGGTGTGAGCACTTATGGAGAAGGAAAGGGAATGAAACCAGTGGACCTGTGGCATTTGGGCTGCCAGTATCCTTTTCCTCCCCAGGGTTCTCCCTGCTTAGTGAGAGGACTCCACATAGCTGTCCTGTCACTGCAGAAGCAAAAGAAGGTCCCCACAGTTTCTACCAAATCTTTTTTCATTGCCACAGTACAGCCAAGCGGTGAGCACATACATGTCTGGAGCCTGGCCAAACAAAACTCCCTCTCCTGGGATGCAGTCACCGAACAAGCGACAGAGGGCTGAAGGACTGTAATCACTGATGCCACTAGTAGTGCTGCCTGAAAAGTGGAAATTCCCACCATGGAGCTCTAGAACTACCTGGTTCCTACCTGCTTCAAGCCTAGCTCTCCAGTCCACCCAGAAGCTGGCCTCCTTGTCCCTGCTATGAATTCCTTACTTGCCAAACGTGGCCAGAATTCATTTCAGCTGCATGCCTCAAAAACCCCATTGCAGAAAGCAAGAAAAAGACGAGAGACAGGATTGCTTAGAAAAGAAGATGGACCAGTACCAGCAAACTCTATCATACTTTTGACAATTACCCCAAGCACAGATCAAAAGGACATGCAACTCTAAATACACGTTTCAACTGTGGATTTACAAGAAGTATTTTTGTGAACCATACTAAGGCTAAACATCTCTGTAGGAGGTGATGAAACATTTTAAGACCTTAGAGGTCTTGGAGATTGAGATAATAACTGGTAATATATTTACCTAAAGCATTTCCTGTTTCTAGTAGAGAAGGAACATAGTAATTCTCAATCCAGGTCCTTACATGAAACATTAATAATGGAGGGCAGGGCATTTCATGGTGGGTTCAGAAAACACCAATTAAAAGCGGTGTTACCTAATAGCTTCAAGGTAATCTTTGCCCTAGTTTAATCATTACGCTTTAGAACAATAAAACCACACTTACAGGTCACAATTCTAACCACTAGCAGAGGTGGGGATTCAATGCTCAAAATATAAGTATGTTTTTCAAAAGAAAAATGCTGCCTACTTGTGTGGATGAAAATAAAAAGACGCAGGTGTCTCTAAAGTTCAACATTCTGAGTAAGCAAGTAAGAGGACTAGAGTCTGAAGGTCTACATTTCAATACATTGAAGCAGTAGCACCTAAGCTGTACCACCTTTGTACAGAGCTCTGCTGAGCATGGAAAATGAACTGTTATATGCATTTTCTCAGCTGGGTGTTGCTAAAAGCTTGGACCTAGATGAATTGATTCATCTACATTCATTTTGACTATATTCATTTTATAGATGAAGAAAAGAAATCCCAGGTAAGACACCTGGCTGTACTCACAGGTCAAGAAAATGGAAGACTAAAGGCTATGGCTTCCAATCCCACCTGGCAAATACTCTGTTCCTCCTCCCTGTGTCCCAACAGAAGCAACACCAGCAATGTCTGGAAACTCACAGTACAAAAAGGATGTTCACATTTTGTCCTAAAGTTTTCAAAAGAACACTGCAAACCAAAACCAGTCTTCTATGCTGTGAATTATATCCAGTATTCCTCTGCTCCCAGTCAGCTTCATCTGCTGTCTGCTGGCTTAGAGACACTGAAGTAGCCCTTCACGTGAGCGTACATCCTGGGAGCAAGCTTCCACTCTGTAGGCTGTGCTGCCTGACAGCCTGACGGGGAGATGCAAGTGGACAAAAGGATCTCAGCTCCCTCAGCCCCTCATCAGTTCTTGCCCATGCTGGCTATGTCCCATACGAGAGACACTACACCACACAGGGAAATCTAGGCCAGACTGATATCAGCACAGAGCAGGCAACTCTTCATGCTACATCCTTTTAGGGTCAATCTTAAAGAACAACAACAAAAGTGAGCAGAAAACCACATATCAGAATAGTTAGGATTCCAGGGAAAGGAGCTGACTGCCCTAAACATTGTTCTCCACTGAACCTCTGCAACATTAAAATACCTACAGAGAAATCCTAGGCTATTTAACATCCTAGAGCTGATCAGAAGTCTTTTGAGATTTAAATCTTTTCTGCAGAGGAAGGGAGGAGTATAGGCAGGGGAGGAGAAAGGTGACGTTTCCAGCTTCCTTACCTGTAAGAATGAGGGACTGTTCTGCTCACTACCTTCATAGCCCCTTCTCAAAAGATGTAAGGGGCAACCCTTAACTATTCCTTCAAATAGGGGATGGGGATGGGGAGCAAATAATGTCTTAGAAAAGAAGATCTCTATTTCTTTGATCCTCTATGAAACTAATGATACTTTTTTAGAAGGAATAAACATACAGTTTTTGGGGGGCGGAGGGCTGGTTCCTACTAAGAGATCTTCTCTCATGATCCACAAGGCAAACAGAGCTATTGGTACTGTCATTTAGCCCAAGGTAGTTCTCAAGGAGGGGAAAAAACAAATCGGTCTTTTGATATCTGCAGCTGGTATCCTACGTTTGCTTACCTCCTGGACCAAAGCCCCAAGACAGGGCTTCTGTGGAAGACAGGGCTTCTGTGGAAGCTAGACTTGACAATTAGGTATAATAACAGATGTAAATTCTTCCTCTTTGTAGGTATCTTCCCTTCACTAAGTAACAAGTTCTGGAATTCAATCAAGAGGTCAAAGCCGCAACAAGATGGAGTGAAATGGGGAGACTCTTCAAAAGGTGACAAGGATGCTGCCTCTATCTGGACTTCAGGGCTGCAAAACCAAGCCCAGAGATGCAGAGGATTTCTCACTATCAGGAAGGGGAGCAGATGGTGCCCTGTGGACTAACTGCACCATGATGGACGGGGAGGCCAGGAGAGAGAAATACACATTTGGTACCCTAGATGGCTGCTTCAGTGACAAGAGCAGTGTAAGCAAACTCCAAGGGCTTCAGAGGCAGTGCAAGGCGGAGGGGGCAGAGCAGTCCCCTTGCCAGTGTACACCAAAGCTTCTACAATTCCCCAGGAAGAGTGGTC
The DNA here is from genome assembly GCA_024291935.2 of Okapia johnstoni. Lineage (NCBI taxonomy): Eukaryota > Metazoa > Chordata > Mammalia > Artiodactyla > Giraffidae > Okapia > Okapia johnstoni. The sequence goes on from CM044317.1 coordinate 53,575,280, forward strand.
CATCTGCACAAAGAACACAGGATGACAGTGAAGTCACTGGGTTTGGCAACGGAGCCACTGCTGACCACAAAGATGGATGACAGATGGGACAAAGGAAGAAGGGGTATGAGCCACCTGAAAAGGGCACACAGACTGGCTTAGGGACAGGAAGAGAGAAGATGGTCTGTGATAACATCTGAAATGAGATGTGAATAGGGCTCACCCACAGGGGCCAAGACACCAACTAAGATGAAGAAATATGCTACAAAGAGCTAAGGCGGAGTGTGGGGTTTGGGGTTTCCTTGTCTGTTTGTCCTGGGAAACTTAGGAAGTTAGAAGATTAGGAAGTGAACCACATGTACATTATAGTCAATGGGTGGGGGGTGGGTGTCTTGCTATTAGTAGTCTGGAGGCTCAAGTCCCTCAGAGTCAAAGCATCAGGGTGCAATAAGGCTGCTGCACACACTTCTTTCCATGACTTGCAGAGGACAAGCTGGGAGAGCCTACTGACTGGGAAGTATGGGCTCACCACTGCTGGGACCTGCCTAACCATCTTCAAATCCCTTTCAATGACTAAAGCCTCTCCCTCTGCTGTCTCCCTTCCAAGGTTTCTCTGGTGTCCCACTTACTCCAGTGAGACTTCACTATGGTTTAGACGTCTGCCTCCAGAGTACACCATAGTTAGCAGATGTCTAAAGAGCTTTTAACCCAGAGTCTCCCCTTTATCTTTTGTCAAGTTTGTATTTCCGTACAGATTCTTCTAGAACAGAGAGCAAACAACAAACCCCTGTCTCCGAGAACTGCAAAGGCACTTTATAAAGTTGTCACCCCTGAGGGCTGCACCTTCTCCCACTTCCTGCTCCACGAGGAGCACTTTTCACTTAGCCAAGCAACCCTTAAGAGCTCAGCACTGTAACAGATGCACCGACTACTGCATCAGGTACATCTACCAGGTTCAACTTCAACGCCAAACTATTGTTGGAAATGGAGAACTTCAATTTGCCACTATTAAAAATAACACCCCAAACTGGCCCTTTTCTATCTGAAGCGACACTATTACTCTACCAGTAGGCCTGAAAACTCTTCTTTTTCCTTAAGTATTTACTTTTTGTTGCTGCTATTGGGTGGGTTGATTTCTCATTATTGATGCTATGTATGTGTGGTATTGATTTTATATTTATTCCACACATACACACTTTATTGAATTCATTCTGTTTTCAGTTGTTTCCCTTAGGTTTTCTAGATGCATAATCACAGAATCGATAATTAATGATAATTTTATTTTATCCTCTACAAACTTTAGTTCATGTTTTATTGCACTGGTCAAAGTTTTGCAAACATATGAAAACAGCAGATATTCCAATCTAGTGTTTAGGTTGCTTCGAATACTTACTATCAAAGTTATTACTATTTTTAGTTTTGGATTTTTTTTTAAATTCTTAAAATATTACCTAGATAGTTATATAGGCTTACTTACTTAATCTATGGATATAATAATATTAAACTAAATTTCTGTGACAAACTCTGCTTTCTTATTTTTAACCTGCTATCATTATTTATAGTCTTCACATCAATGTTCACAAGGTTGGACTGTATCTTCACTATCCAATACTGGCAGCCATTAGCCACATGTGGTAACTGAGCACCTGATATGTGGCTGCTCTGAATGGATATGTGCTGTAAGTGTAAAATACACACTGGATTTTGAAAATTTAGTCTAAGACAATGCAGATACCTTAATAATATTTTACATTGATTACATGTTGAGATGTTAGTACTTTGAATATACCAAAGTACTTTAATTAATTTCCTGTTTCTGTTTACTTTTTTAATGTGGCTACTAGAAAGGCTTGAATTATATATGTGGCTCACACTATATATCTACTAAGCAGTGTTGGTCTACTGCTTCCTCTTTACAAAGCAGTTCTCCTGAGTTTTTAAATTAAGGCTAAACTGATCTCAAAGAAACAACTGAGTTGCACAGGATATTCTACAAACTGGTACATTTGCTATAAAATAGGGTCATGTGGGCCTTGACAGCTTGAAAGGATTCATCCAGATTCAAGTTCCCCCCACCACCATCTTTGAGAATTTTCAAGTTACAAGTCTGCTGATATTTCTTTAATCCAGAAGGATGCGGGGCAGGCAAGAGCTGCACAGCCCTCTGAGGAGCACTGCCTGCCAGTTAGTCAGCATAGACAGTCCTTGAGGGCAGTTTTTCAGAGATGCACAGGAAGTTCATCTCCTCTCTTGCTCTCCATCCACTACAGGCTATGTGGCTGCCTGTGACTCTCCGTGTCCAGGCTCAATCTGTCTCCGCCCAGTCCAAAGTTGGAGGACCAAGGTTGTCTGTGGCAGGGTCGAGGAGAGGACGCAGCCCTGCCTCTGCTCCCTGCTCCTCCTAGCCTCACCTGCAGAGCTGGAGCCTCTGCTCGCTCCTCAAGTTACCTATTTGTTTCTCATTTGCTACCCATCAACCTCTAAAATTCACTGCTTCACCAAAGAAAAATGAAAACCCAAACATCAATCATTCTCACCCATGAGACCTCTATCTTTCTTGAAGGGAATGGGGAAAGGGTGAGAATGAGGGAGTACAGATACAAGTTAAAAACCACGGGAAAACCTCAAAATGGTGGTGTGCTTACTTCAAGGACAAAGAACAGGGGAGAAGTTTTAAGAGTTCCTGCAGTGGGCAGAGGAGAAGATAAATGCTTGCCATGAAGAACAGCCAAGCGTGGCAGAAAGAGAAGCAGGCAAGCTAGTGCCTTGGGAATGAAGGAAGAAAAACAAGTTGACATGGGATTTACTCTAGAAGGAGCAACCTCTTTCTGCTTCTGCTGTCTCCTCTTCCATGTAACATCAAGCCTGGCTAAGCCCTTCACTCCACTCCATTCCTGGTGAAGCTTTTCCCTAACGACATGAAGGCAGTGGAGTCTGCAACCCACTGACCAGGCAGCGTGAGAGAGTTGCAGGAGTACGAGACAGGGAGTCAGGGGTGGGCGTGGGCAAGGAAAGCACCCCAATCCCACTAGCCAGGTCCACATCAGGAGGGAATGCCTTCTTGGAAAATCTGAATTGTCTTGGAAATCTCAGTTCAATTCTCCAAGGAACACTGATATATACAGTGGCAAGGGACCGCAAGATACAAGAACAGCTAAGACATAGGCTTTTAGAAGCTGGCCTAGAAAACCACTCAGCAGGCATTAACTTTTTTCAGGTTTTTTTTTTTTTTTTTTTTTTTAGTGGGAAATGTACTCTGGGATTCTAAAGAAGCTCAAATAAACTTCTGGAGTGCTGAGGATATTAGAAACTGTATACATATTTTTACATACTAAGTTAATATGGCTATAAATAAAAAAATCAAAGAACTTGGAGTGGATTGGAGAAACACTATTCCCTCATCCAAGCAAACTTAACCACATACAGCATATGTAAATAATGAATCTCAAATGACAAGTCCTGGGCACTCCAAGAAGGAAAATAGTATCCATCGGACATCGCACTTAGGGGTAAGCTTCATTAACAAAATGAGACTTCAGCTCAAAATACTACATGTTTCTACAAAAGAATAGGAAAATTTCATATTTTTAGACAGAGTAGAAAATTGTCTTCATCCCCTTATAAAATATAAAAAGATGCTGAGAATTCAGTTTAGTTATAATTTGGTCGTTGTATTGTTGTTGCATTAAAATCAATAAGTAATCTAAGACCAGCATTCAGTTTTCAAGACTTGGTACTACGTCTTCAATATATTTTCTTTCCTTTGTGAAAAAATGCATTAGGCAATTTTTTCCTTCACATAATTATTCTCTAGGTTTTTATTTTTCTTTGGTAAAAATTTGTTTTCCTTTTTTCAAATACTTTCATTTCAAACAGTTGGTTCATCAGTGTGCCTATAGTCCATAAACACTATTCAAAACAGCTATGTGATCTTCTATAGGACTAAAAACACTTTCACCTTTTCTCACGAATCATTTCAAAGAGAGTGGTAGTATAACAGTTCTATTCATCATCCCACTGCAGACAACACAGGATAATACTAGGAGGGAAAAGCCATGGTTAGTGATGTTTATGGTTTGGTCTGAGCTATGAAGACCATCTTCTCTTTCATCATAAGCCCTCATTTACCTTCGTCTGCTCGCTGTCTGGGTCTTCAAGCCAAGCGTAAGGGTCACAGATTTTATGCCCATGATAATCCTGTACCTGCAAAAGACAAAATGTGGTATTAGATAACTAGTGTCTAACCCCAACTACATCACTACTTCCCAAATGTGACGGAGATAAGAAAGGGGCAGTCTGAAATAGCCCAACTGGCTCACTGGCAACGTGTCTGCCCAAATTACCACATGGACCGAAGTTGGCAGGTTCTCAAAGGTGTCAAACCACCCTTAATGAAAAGAACATTTTAGCTGGAGCGGGAAGAGAGATGAAAGGTCAGAATAGGAACAGCTCTGTCTATACAACACAAAACAAAGGCCTGCCACTGTGTTAAAGAAACTTGAAAACATGTTGTTGGTAGCCAAGAGCTGAATGACATGATGCAGTGGGGACACCGGAAGGGCACGCTTGGGAGGGAGCCATCACACACGGGTGCACTGCCCTGTTTTTGCTAAGCTTATAGATGCTCAGGAAATCTCCCGACAATGTACAATTTGCCTTTAAGTCTAAACTACCAAAAAGCAAGTTAACTGATGTGTAATGATGCTCACTGACGTCAGAGAAAGCTGACTTTCAAGCAATGAAAGAACATTTCTACAAATGAAGCTTCTATTCTGTTCAATGTATTATGAAATGCTTTCTTTCACTGGGTAGGAAAGGAGGCACAAAGGTATCATGCATTCAGACTACCCTGATATTTGATGAGATAAAACTGCTGAGTGCCAGGACAGCCTGGCTGAGGGGACGCCATTGGGAGCCCCCTCATGGAAACTTTCGGAAAATAAAATTCCTGGGTGGGCCTGGCCTCAGATACTGACTGAGTCTGGAAGACCAACTAGAAGTCACCACTCCCCAGGTTATTATGCCTAAAGAAACTACCAACAGATAAATACCCCAATAACACAGTAATGTGATTAATCTAACCAAATGAAACCACATGGACATCTTTCCAATCAAGTCTCTCTCAACAACTGAACAACATTCCATTTAAGGCTTCCTGTGTGCAGTTGTCTGGAAGACAACCAGTAGTATCTCAGATATTTTGCACCTGTCTCCTTGGTTTTGTTCTGTAATACCAGAAGGTAAAGGCTATTCCCTAAGGAAAGCAAACAATCTCCTGGAAAAGGAAAACCTGCTGTTTCTACTGTTTATCAAAATTCTACTGTGGCTGTTAGTCAACTGAGACTCTCTCCTAAGCCTCAGACCCCTAGCTTTCCACAGGGGGTCAGCATCTGTCCTCATCTGGTGCTGTGGAGACAGTACCTGGGGACACCTGGAAGGACAGGCAACTGAGGTGGAACAGAAGAACTGCTGAGCAAATAATGACCAGCAAGTGCAAGGCACATAAAACCTGATGAAAGCCTTCCCAATGAGTCTTCCTAAAATTATCAATTTTCAATCCTTACCAAAAGCCTCTCTAAATTTTAGCTGATTATCACTGAGGAAAAGGTTTTCTGTCTTGTTTTCTCATCTGCAAGTCTCTTACATTCTACACACCTTGAAATGGTTGCAAAACATGCTTACAGTAACAACCATCTTTTCTCTGACAATAGGAATCAAAAAAATGTAAAGTTGTGCAAGATCTTCCAACCCAGTATTTTTAGGAGCAATATCAAACACAAGATGGCAACATGCCCAGGGCCATACCGAGTTCAGAATCAGAGCTGAGACTCAAAACAATCTGCAAACAGCTTTCCCCCGGTATTCCTTGGAAGGGACAAACTGGACACTTTAAAAATGTTCCTCAATTCAGTTCAGTCGCTCAGTCGTATCCGACTCTTTGCGACCCCATGGACTGCAGAATGCCAGGCCTCCCTGTCCATTGTCAACTCCCGGAGTTTACTCAAACTCATGTCCATTGAGTTGGTGATGCCATCCAACCATCTCATCCTCTGTTGTCCCCTTCTCCTCCTGCCTTCAATCTTTCCCAGCAGCATTAGGGTCTTTTCAGATGAGTTAGTTCTTCCCATCAGGTGGCCAAAGTATTGGAGTTTCAGCTTCAGCATCAGTCCTTCCAATGAATATTCAGGACTGATTTCCTTCAGGTTGGAATGGTTGGATCTCCTGGCAGTTCAAGGGGCTCTCTAGAGTATTCTCCACAGTTCAAAAGCATCAATTCATCGGCGCTCAGCCTTCTTTATAGTCCAACTCTCACATCCACACATGACTACTGGAAAAACCATAGCTTTGACTATGGCAGTGTAATGTCTATGCTTTTTAATATGCTATCTAGGTTGGTCATAACTTTTCCTCCATGGAGCAAGTGTCTTTTAATTTCATGGCTGCAATCACCATCTGCAGGGTTCTTGGAGCCCCAAAAAATAGTCTGCCACTGTTTTTACTGTTTTCCCATCTATTTGCCATAAAGTGATGGAACCAGATGCCATGATCTTAGTTTTCTGAATGTTGAGTTTTAAGCCAATTTTTTCACTCTCGTCTTTCATTTTCATCAAGAGGCTCTTTAGCTCTTCTTCACTTTCTGTCATAAGGGTGGTGTCATCTGCATATCTGAGGTTATTGATATTTCTCCCAGCAATCTTGATTCCAGCTTGTGCTTCATCCAGCCTAGCGTTCCTCATGATGTACTCTGCATATAAGTTAAATAAGCAGGGTGACAATATACAGCCTTGGCGTACTCCTTTCCCTATTTGGAACCAGTCTGTTGTTCCAAGTCCAGTTCTAACTGTTGCTTCCTGACCTGCATACAGATTTCTGAAGAGGCAGGTCAAGTGGTCTGGTATTCCCATCTCTTGAAGAATCTTCCACAGTTTGTTGTGGTCTACACAGTCAAAGGCTTTGGCATAGTCAATAAAGAAGAAGTAGATATTTTTCTGGAACTCTGGCTTTTTCGATGATCCAGCGGATGTTGGCGATTTGATCTCTGGTTTCTCTTCCTTTTCTAAATCCAGCCTGAACATCTGGAAGTTCATGGTTCACGTACTGTTGAAGCCTGGCTTGAAGAATTTTGAGCATTACTTTACTAGCATGTGAGATGAGTGCAATTGTGTGGTAGTTCAAGCATTCTTTGGCATTGCCTTTCTTTGGGATTGGAATGAAAACTTACCTTTTCTAGTCCTGTGGCCACTACTGAGTTTTTCAAATTTGCTGATGCTACTAAAACTCAGACATATCCAGAAACTTAACTTTTCATAAAAGGGGAAAGATTAACAGCAAATCTTAGTTTTATGACTAAGTGAAAGTGCTGCCACGTGTTAGACCCAAAGCAATGACCATCTGCTGAATATACATACTGTTGTGCCTGATGTTTTAAAGCACCTTTGTAAGAGAGCTGATTATATTCCTATTTTACAGCCGCAGAATGTAATTCACAGAGATTGGAAGGGTGAAGGCTGTAGATCTGCTGTGAGCTAAACACTGTGCCACAGCCACATTTATCTGATCTGGTCCTCACTGTAAGGCTACTACCAACTCATTTTTCCAGATGAGGAAACTGAAGCTGGACATAGTCAAAGCAGCTGACAAGGGTCACATGGTTAACAAGCAGGAGGGAGAACAGTGATCCCACCTTGAGCAGACCCCAAAGCCTGAGGACTTGACCTTTTGCTAATGAAGCAGACCAGTTGTGAATTGGCAGGTGCACAGGTGGACCTTTACTCTGAACCCAGTGCACCCTACTGGACTGCCTACTGAATGGTGTTCACCTCTGAGCAAACAGCCCCAACTTCTCGGTACCTGCCTTATAACCTGAAGCAGACTGAAGTCAGTTACTGAGCAGACATTTCTAACCAGGACAAGAAACAGATTTTCTCCAGGACAATCCCAGGAGCCAAGTGCCCTCCCCCCACCCACCTGGCCCCTGCATTTTTCTTTTATAAGAGCATACCCTACAAGTGGGGTGATCTCATTGGCCACATCCCCTGAACTCAAGCTATACAGTACCTGATTCCCCCATCTGATTTAAGTTCCCAAACCATTCCATATTTTCCAAAGAGGCTTTAAAAAGAGAGTTCTGATAAGACACTATCACTATTAATATTTCACTTGTATTGGTCAATAGTTTGCCTGCTGCCTCTGGGACCAAGTGCAGATTTGTACACACAGCAGGCAGAGCCCATCAAACCTGGCCCCATTTTATCTTCCCTTTCCAGCCCCCATCCAAGCTTACACCTCAGATGTTCTGGTCACAATGGCCTTCCTGCCATCCCAAAACAAACGCAATTCCATGACTGTCCAGCCCTACATAACTATGACTTTAAGTCACATGACCAGGAATGTCCTTTCAACCTTAACCAACTGACCAACTTCCAGCCTCAATTCTCATACTGTCTCCACCTCCTGATGGAAATTAATGCCATTCTCCTCTATGTTTTCCACTCACCCTGCACACCCTGCTGCTGCAGGCCTGAATTCCCTGAGGGCAACACTCTCGGGGGATGGGCCACAGTATCACATTGGAACAGCATAGTTTCCAAAAATCTGCTTGCTAATGCAGAAATCCATCCAATGGGATTGCAAGCTCCAACCCCACAGTTCAGGAGGAGACTGCTCAGTGCATGGCTGGAAGACGCTCAAGGGAGAGAGACAGAGAGCTACAGCAATGGCTAGCACCTGCTGGAGAGAAATAAACCCATTCTAGAAATCAAGGCTACAATTTGAGGAAATGCATAAGTCAAGCCTGTGTTAGTAATCCAGACTCTGTCACAGGAAAAAGACACTGCCCACAGCTGTCAGGGCTGGGATGAGTAACCTGTGGGATCTACAGAGCAGGGTCCAGGCTGGACCGTGCGCTACATTTCCTTGGCCGTGAGGCTGATCACGACTCCTCTGATGCAAAGGAACTGTAGAGTATTATAATCCATGGTATACTCTTTTAAGTTAATTGTTCATAATCTTTCTGACATCTTCATAAAATCCTCACTTAACCCTTTCAAGAACTGTTAAACACAGACGAGGTGAACTGCAGGGTTTTGGTAACCGTTCCCAAAGTGAAAAGCTAAGCAAGAAGCACCCCTCCCCTATTTAAGTAAAACAAATCTAAAACAGCACTTATCAAATGTTATGATTTTATCTCTCCTGAAAACTCAAAGATCCTCAAGAGCCAAACCAAGATATTTATGCCTTCCCATTACTCATGTCTGGCACACTGCAGGGCCAGGGCATCACCTGAATGAACGAACGATTGATACTACAGAAGTAAGCTCTGTTGTTAGCCAAGCCAGCCCTAATAGTTCATTCAGGGAAGAAAAGGCCTATAATAGGCAAGCGATCTGCCAAAGGGCATCCAGGAAGGGAGTGACAAAGCCACAACTAGCACTCAGGTCTTCTTACTTGGTCTGTCCCCTTTCCATTTCTGCTGGATCATGTTATTCCTGTTGCACAAAGGAAACAACTCTTGAACCACAGGGATAGGGCTTCTTGGGCGAGTAAATTTAATAAGCAAGCAGCTGAACAGACAGAGAAAACATGGTTACCAGATGGCCACAGGTCAAAGAAATCATGAATGCATTAGTACCACTTGGAAGTCTTAATTTAAAACAACCCTTACATCCTTCGCTCTAAAGCCCCAGAACCCTTTACCCCAAAATGAGAAGTGCTTTAAAGTACAGACTTCAGGCACAAATCGGGTCAAAGCAAGCAGAAAAAAACTAGAACTGTATTATACAAAAATCTTTTTATTCCAACTCTATTTTAAGTCATCTGAGGAATTTGGCTATTCCTACGAGAATCATGCCCACAACGTTTGGATTTACTCCAGTTCTTAAGATGCCAAACTAATTTTTACACGCAAAAAAAAAAGGTGTCTGCCCAGAATATCACCCACAGGATCTCCACAGTGACTCTGAGGTTATCTACAAACTGAGGGAAATGGTGGCTAAGCCCTGCACTGGGCAAAACTTCATTGTGCAAAAGGCTACCCTCTCCTCTTCTAAGGCCTCCTCTGGCCCCGCCGACTCTGCTCTGGTTTAGGAACACGCGGATCAGCTCTGTCACACCACGGGGCCCTGCCCCACCTTCCACCGACACTATCTCCGCCCGGCATCCCCAGCGCCCGCCGCCAGCACCCGGCAGGGGGAAGCGCTCCACACACGTTTTAAAAATCGAATGAATGAACTTCAACTCTAAGCATTTTTAATTTGTGAGTTGAAAAAGTTTGCTTTTGTCTTACAATTGGACATCATCTACACACATCCACACTTTCTCCTACCACCATATTTAAGCAAGAGCCTCCTCCAAGGAAAAACGGCAGTGACACGTTTCGTCTTCCCACTCTCTTAAGACGCCCATGCCCACCTGAGTGTTCGCCCTTGACCCCGATGATCTTGGGAAGTGGTCCAGCGGCAGCTGGTCACCGGCTCCGCCGCCAGCGGGCGGAGGGTGACGGCCACCAGGGCCCCCGCGCCTCGGGAGGAGCCGGGCGCCCCCAGCCGGGGTCTCGCAAACAAAGGCCGAGGGGGAGGGGAGAGCAAGGGGTGAGGGGCCGCGGGCGGCGGGTGGTGGGGCCAGGCGCCGCTGGGTACTCACGGCGGTCTCGTCGCGGTACACGTCGGGGTACTGGAAGGACAGCGCGAGGCCCGGAGCCCCTCCCCGGCGGGCGGGCCCAGCGGCGGCGGCGGCGGCGGCGGCGGCGGCGGCGGCAAGAGGGAACGGGCGGCGCCGTGCGTGCGCCAGGCCCGGGCGCACAGCTCCCTCTGCAGGAGCACCGGCCGCGCCCGCGCCGCCGCCCGGGCCCACGCCTGGACCACCGAGCCGAGCGTCCCCGCCACGCCAGCGGGGCCACGGCGCCCGGCACGCGCCAGAGAGCGACCCGCGCGGGCCGGGGACACGCCCAACACGCCGGCCCCGGCCCGCGCGCCCGGCACACGTGCGATCACGCCTGCGGGGCCACCACGCCTCCTGGCCCCTCCCGCCCTCACCGAAGTCCCCCTGCTGGCCGCTTCGCCATTGCAGCGCTCGCCGAACCTCCCTCAAGCCGAACGAATCGCGGGGTTTGCTTATTCGCTTCTCTCATCAAATTGAAAATTCCTGTTCTAGGACTGGGTAGGGACGGCGACGAGAGACCTGGCCTCCCCAGCTTTGAGAGCGCAGGTTCTTGAAGTGACCTAATTTCCACTGCCTGTGACCCTGGACTTGGAAGGGCAGTAATAATGGATCGTGAGGACTAAGAAGGAAACACCACTCGTATCCTCAACACCCCTGTGGGCGCTCTGTGATTGGGCAGCTGGATTATTTAGGTGCTATGAGGTGTGAGTAGGACAACTGATGAGTCCTTGGGCTCCCCAGGTGGCTCATTGGTAAAGAACCCGCCTGTCAATGCAGGAGAGGCAGGTTCAATCCCTGGACTGGAAAGATCCCTTGGGCAAGGAAATGGCAACCCACTCCAGTATTCTTGCCTGGAAGATCCCATGGACAGAGGAACCTGGCAGGCTACAGCCCATGGGGTCGCAAAGAGTCCAAGTGACTGAGCAGGCACACATGTCTCAAATGTACCAGTTGAGAAGGGACCAAGGTGGGAGGACTGGAAATCATCTAGGGTTTTTTTGTTCATCCTTCTGGTTCTTTTATCGGCATGTCTTTTCTGCCAATGTGTTTGTTTATTGAGCATCTTCTATTTTGGGGGTGGGGGCAGGGCAGGAGGTATTAGATGCTAGAACTCAAACCCATGATATTTTAACAGTTATATTTATTCATCCTTGGGCTAGTGATATGTGTTCTGGCCTTGCTTTCTGAGCTATCAGGAAGAAGCTTTACAGCTCCAGCTATCAGAGGCTGATGGCTTCCCTGGAGGTCCCCTTCCCCCAGAGGCCTTATGCTCTGGGAATAAGTAGCCTGCCAGGCTCCTCTGTCCAGCATCTGTTAAGACTGATGCCTCTGGTGTTTGCCCAGATAACCCATCCTTTAATTTGACTCTGGTTTCCAGGTAACTAACTTACTGACTGATGGAAGTACAGTCAGTGATTTCCAGCTACTTTCCCCCAAAGATTTATGTTACGTTTTCCAGTGTGACTCTTAATGAAAGTCTTATATTCCTGTGTATATCTAATCTCCACAAGCATCATAAAGTGTGCAATATTAATAGCACCTAGAATAAGAGTGAGGCTCTCTTCTTGGCCCTGCAACTAACTGTTTCACTGGCTTTGAATGAGTCCTTACATCATCGCTATTTTTAAGTTACAGCAGGAGAGAATTGGATCATGTGGTTTTAAAGAATTCTGAGATTCTTTAATTCTAATCAAGAACTCAAGTGAAGTTGTAGGAGCCTCAAAACTAACCCTAGAATTAAGAATGAAATTGCCATTCACTGGAGAGTGCTGTCCATACCTTGTGGACAGATGGAGGTGAGAGTGGGAGGCGAGACAGTAATTGTCTGTCTACTGGAGGGGCTTTCTCTGTAGTTTTCTTCTGTTTTCAAACCATCCACCAGCACAGATTTGGCTGAGAGTCCATTGCTGGGCCAGAGGTTCTTACTGAATTCATAGATCTGATCTTTTTTTAGGAACTGTAGCTGTTCTCTTCTAATACCCTTCTCTCGATATAGCTGTGTGTTTAATAGGTTATGTGAGGTGTCTGGAATTACAGCTGTGAAGTCTCTGCTCCCTCTTCCCCTTCTCAGCCTAATGCCTAACTGAATTAAATACCAGAATGGGAGGACAGGGCTGAATTACATCCAGATTAAAAATTGGGGCAGAGAGAGTGGATCAAGAATGAATTTTTGATTTATTTTTCCACTTCAGCTTATGGAACTTATTTATACCATTTCTAATGAGGTTCCCAAGTTAGGTGTGTTTCCAAGTCAGGAGAGAGAAATCTTTTTTCCTCTTCTGTTATTAGGAGAAAAATCAGGTGTGGCCCCTACATGTAAAATGAACTTGTTTCATTTAAGTAAGGAAATATGAAATGATCTATTCATCTGTTTTAAATTTAGGACTTAATATCTATTAGCAAATACATAATATGCGTTACAAAAAATGTGTCTGTTCCAAATTCTTGACTGTAAAATTAGAGATAGGAGATTAGGGAAGAACGGAGAGGAAAAGAAAATGAGATAGACAAAGCAGAATGGAGAGACAGCATCCCACATTTGATGTGATCAAGAAAGGTAAAAAAAAAAAGCACAAAAAGATAATATGGAGACACGATAAACATATGACAACACATGTGGAAAACCAGCATTGGACGCAATCCTTCACAGAATAAACCTCATTATATGGCATTTAGAATATTAATGTTAAAATTGTTAAGTTTTCTTGGAACTTTTACAACTCTGAGTAGTAATGATGGACCTTCTGGTGTTCTTATCATTAATTGACAATAAGCAGTGTATCTGACCTGCCCACAAGAGGTTGTCCTCCCTGTTCAGCATCTTTGAGCCTCTCTGGGCTTACGGAGTAGCAACCAGACTATTTTTCCAATTACTACTGCTTCTCTCAGGTACTCCTTACAGGTGTGACCTTAAATTAGCTAATTCTGAAGAATTAAATCTACTTTCAACTTCACTGTGCAGTCTTACTTGACATTTATCGTTTAACCATTTCACTGTAGGCTGCAGCATAGTATTATGGCCTCTAATAAAGAATTAATGCTGACTTACTTCACTCTGTATAACAGGCTCTAGGTTCACCCACTTCACTAGAATTGACTCAAATTCATCCTTTTTTATGGCTGCGTAATATTTCATTGTATATATGTACCACATCTTCTTTATCCATTCATCTGTCAATGGACATCTAGGTTGCTTCCATGTCCTGGCTATTGTAAACAGTGCTGCTATGAACACTGGGGTACATATGTCTTTTTCTATTATGCTTTTTTCAGGGTATATGCCTAGAAATGGGGTTGCTGGGTCATATGATAGATACTTGTGTTGTTGTATGGCAGAAACCAACACAACATTGTAAAAATTAAAAAATATATGTATATATTTAAAAAGAATTAGTGCTGGGAAACATAGTCTTCAGCTCATAACTCTCTGCACCTTTGAAGATTCAGGGTCCTATAACCTAAAGACTTTGGTACCCAGCTGGTTCAGGTGTTGCCTAATCCCCCAGAACAGTCTAAGGTCTTGAAGCCCTATCTTGCTGATAACTCACATTCCATTGAAAGGTAGCTAACAGAATTTCTGATTCTGTGCTAGCCTTACCATTTTCCTCCTTTCTTGTGGGGAGGAGGGGGAAAGGAAACACTTCATTGTTTTTATAGAAGTACTACATGGAGACTTCCAGCTTGGACCATAAGGCAGACTAAATAGTTTCTGCTAAACAAAAAATTGTGAATGCATCGCCAGGCTCCCAGGGAAACTTTGCTCACTCCCTCCAAACAGACTGGATGTTAAAAAAAAAAATACAAGTGAAATCAGGAGAGTGAGAAGCAATAGCGTCACCAGGATAAAGACCTCCAAGGGGCATCATCTACATTGCATTCTGTGTATATGTTACCCTCTGGATTTGTGCAACTTAGTTTCCATGTACACACTCCAGGAAGACTACCCTCTAAACCGATAACTATATCTGAGTTGTCTGTTACTAGGGGTCATCTTTGAAGGAAAGCATCCTAATATAGGGGCTTCCAAGGTGGCTCAGTGGTAAAGAGTCTACCTGCCAATGCAGGAGACTCAAGTTTGATCCATGGGTTGGAAAGATCCCCTGGAAGAGGAAACGGAAAATGGCAACCTACTCCAGTGTTCTTGCATGAGAAATCCTGTGGACAGAGAAGCCTGGCAGGCTACAGTCCATGGGGTCTCAAAAGAGTCAGACATGACTTGGCACCAAGTTAGTTGGCAACTAACAACAACATCGTAATGTAGGCCCAGAAGTTTTCTACTGATTAACCCAACTGCAGCTTAACTCACAATCACAGATCATGCAAGGAAACAATATTGACTGTAATCTGTTAGCATTCTGGAACATTTTCACACTCCTCTGAAATCCTCTGCATTGCGAGAGGCTGAGTCTGAAAACTATATTTCCAAAATGCCCTTGTCAGCTGATTCTGGCTAGGTTCTAAAGAGGTAGAAGGGGAGAGGCTACTTTTCTCTTTTTAACTAGATGCTGGCAACAGCACAGTTGGATCTGAGGAAGGGAACCTTCACCTAAAGGGTCAGCAGCAAATTTGTTTGTTTCAAATGCACTGTGGACTCCAGGCTCTTGTGTTGTCTGTAGGAGTGCAGGCTGTGGGCTTCCTGTGGAGGAGTGGAAGGGTGAGTGCTGGTACGGCTGGTGTAGGTATCATCATGGGGTCTGCCACCACTTCACCCTTTGCTCCGCCAACTTTAGGAGAAAGAGTGGCTCAGGACAGTGATTAATCTCTAGGTAACACCACCTTTCCTTTTTCAATCTTCCAGGCCCAACCTACTTATATAACAAACTGCTTCTATTAAACTCCCCGTTTGAAGTATCTAGCATGATTATTTTTTTCTACCTAGACATTTTTTAAAGTAAGTATAAGAATAATTAACAAGCAATGTTTAGAATCTCTGAGGGTTTTAGGTGTTGGAAAGATCAAATACATAATATAGAATGCCAAGATATGAAATGCTTCCAGAAAAAAAAAAAATACCATCCCTGGAATAGTAAGTTGTAAGCAAATATTAAAATGACCCACTGGATTTGGAAAAAATAAAATATAACTTACAGAAATGAAAAATGATTTGGTGAAATTAAAAAGACATAGACTAAATATCAAATTAGAAAGTTAATGAACTGAAAAGTAGTTCTGAATAAATGGCACTGAATGCAACACATAGAGACAAAGACATAGAAAATATGAAAGAAAAGGACAAATATTAAATATATAGAAAGTAGAAAAGCCATTTGATCTTCATGTGTTAAGAGAACAAAATTCCATACTCATTCATGAAAAAATATCAAGGAAAAGTAGGAATAGAAGAGAATGGCCATAAGCAGATTTTGGTAACTATAAAAAAGAGAAAAAAAACCCAACCCTCAAACCACAATCATTTAAAATATGGAAACATTAGAATCATTCCCTGTATAATCTCAAAACAAGGGTAAGCATGTTACAATCACCACTTCTATTCTGCATTGCACTAGGGAATTAGAAAAGAGAAAACAAAACTGTCCTTTTTAAATGATATAATTGTTTACTTAGACAACAAAAATTCTGCCAAGAAATTATTTAAAATAATAAGAGGGTTGCTCACTGTGGCTGGATATATGACTCATGTGTCAAAGTCAACTGTGTTTCTAGATATATGAACAAACAAATGGAAAAATCAGTTTTAAAAAGACTCACACTGGGGCATTTCCCTGGTGGTCCAGTGGTTGGGAATCTGCCTTGCAATGCGGGGGGTGCGGGTTTGATCCCTGGTGAAGGAATTGACATCCACCCTTGCACTGCAACTAAGACACAACACAGCCAAATAAATAATTTTTTTTTAAAAAAGCAAGGCTCACACTAGCAACAGAAAGTATAACGTAGCTGGGAGTAAATCTGAAAAGAGATGTGTAAGTTTGGACCATAGAAAATTAGAATACTTTCCTAAAAGACAGGAGAGAAAGCCTAAATAAATGGAGAAATATCTCAGGTTCATGGCTTGCTACATTTAATAATGAAAAGATGTCAACTTTCTTCATGTTGATTTGTAGATACAATGCAACTGTAGTTAAAATCTCAATACTTATTTATATCCTGGTGGAACTTGACAAGCTGATTTTTTAGTTTATAGAGAAGAGTGGAAAAGGTAAGAAATGTCAAAACACTTCTGAGGAAGTAAGGAGGGCTCTTCCTATCAAAAACTAATATAAAGCTATAGGAAGTGAGATGGTCAATACCAAAATCAGATTGATTATATTCTTTGCAACTGAAGATGAAGAAACTCTATACAGTCAGCAAAAACAGGCCCAGGAGCTGACTGTGGCTCAGATCATGAATTTCTTATTGGCAAATTCAGACTTAAATTGAAGAAAGTAGGGAAAACCACTAGGCCATTCAGGCATGACCTGAATCAAATCCCTTACAGTGGAAGTGACAAATAGATTCAAGGGATTAGATCAGATAGACAGAGTGCTTGAAGAACTGTGGACAGAGGTTTGTAACACTGTACAGAAGGGAGTGATCAAAACCATCCCCAAGAAAAAGAATTGCAAAAAGGCAAAATGGTTGTCTGAGGAGGCCTTCAAATAGCTAAGAAAAGAAGAGAAGAGAAAGACAAAGGAGAAAAGGACAGATATATCCATCTTTGGAATGCAGAATTCCAAAGAATAGCAAGGAGAGATAAGAAAGCCTTCCTACGTGAACAATGCAAAGAAATAGAGGAAAGCAATAGAATTGGGAAAAATTAGAGATCTCTTCAAGAAAATCAGAGATTCCAAGGGAATATTTCATGCAAAGATGGGCAAAATAAAGGACAGAAATGGTATGGACTTAATAGAAGCAGAAGATATTAAGAAGAGGTGGCAAGAATACACAGAAGAACTATACAAAAAAGGACTTAATGACATGGATAACCATGATGGTGTGGTCACTCACCTAGAGCCAGACATCCTGGAGTGTTAAGTTAAGTGGGTCTTAGGAAGCATCACTATGAACAAAGCTAGTGAAAGTGATGGAATTCCAGCTGAGTTATTTCAAGTCTTTAAAGATGATGCTCTTCAGGTGCTGCACTCAATATGCCAGCAAATTTGGAAAACTCAGCAGTGGCCACAGGACTGGTAAAGGTCAGTTTTCAATTCAATCCCAAAGAACGGTAATGCCAAAGAATGTTCAAACTACTGCACAATTGCTCTCATCTCATAGGCTAGCAAAGAAATGATCAAAATTCTCCAAGCTAGGCTTCAACAGTACATGAACCAATAACTTCCAGATGTTCAATCTGGATTTAGAAAAGGCAGAGGACAAAGAGATCAAATTGCCAACATCCACTGGATCATCAAAAAAGCAAGAGAATTCCAGAAAACCATTTACTTCTGCTTCATTGACTATGCTAAAGTCTTTGTGTGAATCACAACAAACTGGAAAATTCTTAGAGATGGCAATACCAGACCACCTTATCTGTCTCCTGAGAAATCTGTATGCAGGCCAAGAAGCAACAGTTAGAACTGGACATGGAACAACAGATTGGTTCCAAGTTGGGAAATCAGTACGTCAAGGATGTACATTGTCACCCTGCTTGTTTAACTTATATGCAGAGTACATCATATGAAATGCCTGGCTGGATGAAACATAAGCTTGACTCAAGATTGCTGGGAGAAATATCAATAACCTCAGATATGCAGATAACACCACCCTTATGGCAAAAAGCGAAGAGGAACTAAAGAGCCTCTTGATGAAAGTGAAAGAGGAAAGTGAAAAAGCTGGGTTAAAACTCAGCATTCAAAAAACTAAGATCATGGCATCCGGTCCCAATCACTTCATGGCAAATGGATGGGGAGAAAATGGAAACAGTGACAGACTTTATTTTTCTGGGCTCCAAAATCACTGCAGATAGTGACTGCAGACGTGAAATTAAAAGACGCTTGCTCTTTGGAACAAAAACTATTACAAACCTAGACAGCATGTTAAAAAGCAGAGACATCACTCTGCCAACAAAGGTCCATATACTCAAAGCTATGATTTTTCCAGTAGTCGTGTATGGATGTGAGAGTTGGACCGTTAAAGAAGGCTGAGAACTCAAGAATTGATGCTTTTGAACTGTGGTGTTGAAGAAGATGCTTGAGAATCCCTTGGACTGAAAGGAGATCAAACCAGTCCATCCTAAGGAAATCAATCCTGAATATTCATTGGCAACACTGATGCTGAAGCTGAAGCTCCAATACTTTGACCACCTGATGCAAAGAGCCGATTCATTAGAAAAGACCCGATTCATTAGAAAAGACCCTGATGCTGGGAAAGACTGAAGGCAGGTGGAAAAGAGGGCAACAGAGAATGAGATGGTTGGATGGCATCACCACTCAATGGACATGAGTTTGAGCAAGCTCCAGGAGATGATGAAGGACAGAAAAGCCTGGCATGCTGCAGTCCATGGGGTCGCAAAGAGTTGAACACGACTGAGTGATTGAACAGCAACAAAGTGAGATGGTATGGTATATGAACAGGGATAGAAAAATGGAACAGAGTAGAAAGAAATAACTGCACAAATACAGGGAACTGTGATATGCTACCCTGGAGCTATTGCTATTGTGCATTAGCTGAGAATGGAGGAACTACATTGACCTTTGAATGACATGGTTGTGCACGGCACTGGTCCACTTATATGTGAATGTTTTTCAGTAAACATATTGGAAAAAGTTTGGGATATTTGTGACATTTTGGAAAAACTCCCAGATGAACCATATAGCCTAAAAATATTTTAAAAAATTAAAAATTATGTCATGAATTCATAAAATATTGCAGGTAGTAGTCTATCCTTACATAGGCATAAGGTAATATTTAAATAATGTTAATAATGTGTTAGTTTTCTTACCGTTTTTTAACTTTGCTTTCAAAGAGTCACATTACCGTATAGTATGCCTCTCGTTGTGTCATAGCTGGAAAAACTGCCTGTCAGTCTAAGATCACAAGTAAGTGGTTTTTTAAAAGATGAAACAATGTTCCCAACACTCTATTATTAATATGACTGCAATACCATAGGCCATAAAACTTTTATAAGTATTCATTCATTAATAGGCTAGGCTACCTTCAAGCAATCTGACTCCTTATACTAGGCTAGCACATTGCAGCTTTTTTATTATTGGTGCATAAATTGTTATACCTGTAAGTAAGTATGAATTTCTTTACCACATTATCTTTTCATTTGTGATGTCTAGTGTTAGTGGTACTTATACTATTTATAATACTTTGTATTCTATAAGACAATATTGATGGAGGTACTGACAAACAGTTGATTCATCTGGCAAACAGATGATGCAAATTTATTGGTATAAATACACTACAGTACTGTAAACGTATTTCCTCTTCCTTATGATTTCTTAATAACATTTTCTTTGCTCTAACTTCACTGTAAGTATATAGTATATAATACATGTAACACACAAAATATGTGTTAACAAACTATTTCTATTATTTGTAAGGTTTCATCAGCAGTGGGATGTTAGTAAAGATTTGGGGGGGTCAAAAGTCATATGTGGATTTTTTCTTCGTGGGGATCATTGTCCATAGCCCCTATGTTGTTCAAGGGTCAACTGTATGTAATAAACAGAGTCAGAATAAATGTTTATCTGTGAGGAAAAAATAAAATTGCTTTCCTACCCCATATCATACCAAAATAAACTCCAGAAATAAACCAAACAATAAAAGCACCCCAAAATAAACTCCAAAAGGATTAAAACTTAGATTTCAAAAGTAAAACGTTAAGACTTTTAAACAAAAGCACAAATTAATTTCTTTCTTAACTGGGGCCAGAAAACATTTTCTTAAACATGGCACACTAAAAGGTCATCGTAAAGGACATAGTCATTAATTTGACTGCATTAAAATAAAAAACTTCTCGACATCAAAGGACTCTCTGAAGAGAGTGAAAAGCCAAGACACAAACAGAGAAAAGATATTTGCTACACATAAAAATAACTTCCTCTTGGATTGAAAAATGAAGAAACAACCCACCAGAAGAAAGGGCAAAAGACGAAAGTCAGAAGATTCGGGACAGAATGGAAAGACACTCAGTCAATAAACACCCGAGCTGAGAAACAATGTTAATAATCAGAGAAATAGAAATCCACAATGAAGCCTCATTTTACACCCATTCAATTATCAACATACAAGAATTGTGACAGTACCAAATATAGAAGTCTATGTCGATTCTTAAGCAATGCTGGTGGAATGCCCACATAATAAAAATCTCATATTACCATAAAGTATAAAGCAAAGAGTAACAGCATTATGAACAGGAACAAATTCACAATCAAGACAGGAGTTTTAAAAAAATTTCTTAGTAATTAGTAAGCAGAGACAGTAAAAACACAAAAGAATTGAACACAATGATTAACACACCGGACGTACTGCTTTTTTCTTTTCTCCAGAATGTAAATTTTATACTCAGTGAAAATTCATCAGTAATGATGAATTTTCACTCCTTTGAGAGCCTATTAGCCCTGGGGGATTACCCGCCCAACTAGCCAGTCAGCCAGTCCTGGGATGCCTCAAGTCAAGCAGCCGGTTGTGTGGGGACCCACCCCCTACACCAGTGGACAAGTACCAGCATTGGGCTCCCTCTGCCCCACCCACGCAATGCCCAAGGACCCACCCCTGCCTGCCCGCTTGCTGGTAGCCTTTGCATGAAGCAGAATCTGGCAGCCAAGTGCCCAATCCCACCTTCCAGCAATACCCACAGCAGTCAGCCCCAGCACAACAGAACAGCCCATGTAGCCCATGTAAGGGAAAGCCCTATAGCATGGAGCTCTAGTGGGTAGAAAGGAGTGTGCTGATGGTCCTTGTAGGACATCTATATAAGGCTACTTCCCCAAGATTGGGAAACATAACCAACCTACATAATACACAGAAATAAAAACAGAGTTAGGCAAAATGAGGAGACAGAGGAATATATTCTAAATTAAGCAGCAAGATAAAACCAAATGAAGAACTAAGTGAAGTGGAAATAAGCAATTTACACAATAAAGAGTTCAAGGTAATGATCATAAAGCTGCTCAATGAACTTGGGATAAGAAAGGATGGATACAGTGAGAAGTTTAACAGAGTTAGAAAATACAAAAAAGAGCTGAAGAATACAATAACTGAAATTAAAAATATACTAGGAGGAATCAACAGTAGACTAGATGATACAGAGGAACAGATAGATTTTTATATATATTTGTTGTTGTTGTTTAGTTGCTCAGTTATATCTGATTCTTTGTAATCCCATTGACTGTAGCCCACCAGGTTCCTCTGTCCATGGGATTTCTGAGGCAAGAAAATGAGTAGCTTGCTGTTTTGTTCTCCAGGGGATCTTTCTGACCCAAAGATCAAACCTGCATCTATTGTAATGGCAGACGAATTTTTTTATTACTGAGTTACCTGGGAAGCCCTTTTATGTAATAAATGGTGCTAAAACATGAAGTATAATAAACACTGCTAAAACAGCATTTTATGAATTAAGTTCATAAACTTGACTTTATAAATGAAGTCAAATGGGCCTTAGGAAGCATTACTACAAAGCTAGTGGAGGTGATGGAATTCTAGTTGAGCTGTTTCAAATCCTAAAAGATGATGCTATTCAAGTACTGCACTCAATATGCCAGCAAATTTGAAAAACTCAGCAGTGGCCACAGGACTGGAAACATCAGTTTTCATTCTAATCCCAGAGAAGGGTAATGCCAAAGAATGTTCAAACTACTGCACAATTGCACTCACTTCACATGCTAGCAAGGTAATGCTCAAAATCCTTCAAATTAGGCTTCAACAGTATGTGACCCGAGAACTTCCAGATGTTCAAGCTGAATTTAGAAAAGTCATTGGAACCAGCGATCAAATTGCCAACATCCATTGGATCATAGAAAAAGCAAGAGAATACCAGAAAAAACATTTACTTCTGCTTCACTGACTACGCTAAACCCTTTGACTGTGTAGATCACAACAAACTGTGGAAAATTTTTAAAGAAATGGGAATACAAGATCACCTTACCTGCCTCCTGAAAAACCTGTATGCAGATCAAGAGCAACAGTTAGAAGCAGATGTGGAACAACAGACTGGTTCCAAATTGGGAAAGGAATATGACAAGACTGCATATTGCCACCCTGCTTATTTAACTTTTATGAAGAGTACATCATATGAAATCCCAGGCTGGTTGTATCACAAATTGGAATCAAGATTGCTGGGAGAAATATCAACAACCTCAGATATGCAGATGACAGCACTCTAATGGCAGAAAGGGAAGAGGAGCTAAAGAGCCTCTTGATGAAGGTGAAGAGGAGGGTGAAAAAGCTGGTTCAAAACTCAACATTCAAAAAACTAAGACCATGGCATCCAGTGCCAGTCACTTCATGGCAAATGGATGGAGAGAAAATGGAAACAGTGACAGATTTTATTTTCTTGGGCTCCAAAATCACTGAGGACAGTGACTACAGCCATGAAATTCAGACACTTGCTCCTTGGAAGAAAAGCTGTGACAAATCTAGACAGCATATTAAAAAGCAGAGACATCACTTTGCCAACAGTGGTCCATATAGTTAAAGCTATAGTTTTTGCAGTTGTCAGATACAGATGTGAGAGCTGAACCATAAAGAAGGCAGAGCACCAAAGAATTGATGCTTTCGAATTGTGGTGCTGGAGAATTCTTGACAGTCCTTTGGACAGTAAGGAGATCTAACCAGTCCATCCTAAAGGAAATCAAACCTGAATATTCACTGGAAGGACTGATGCTGAAGCTGAGGCTCTAATACTTTGGCCACCTGATGTGAAGAACCAACTCATTGGAAAAGACCCTGATGCTGGCAAAGATTGAGGGCAGGAGGAGAAGAGGTGACAGAGGATGAGATGATTGGATGGCACCATTTACTCAATGGACATGAGTTTGAGCAAACTCCGGGAGCTAGAGAAGGACAGGGAAGCCTGGCGTGCTGCAGTCCATGGGGTCACAATGAGTCGGACACAACTGAGTGACTAAATAACAACAACAACAAAATTATGTCTTAATATAGAAATTTTAAATGTGGACTTACGGCTCATATTATACATAGAAATAAATTCCAGGTAGATTAAAGGAAGTAGGTCGCTCAGTTGTATCTGACTCTTTGCAATGCTGTGGACTGTAGCCTGCTAGGCACTTCTGTCCATGGAATTCTCTCGGCAAGAATATTGGAGCAGGTAGCCATTCCCTTCTCCAGGGGATCTTCCCAACCCAGGGATCGAACCCAGGTCTCCTGCATTGCAGGCAGTTTCTTTACCATCTCAGCAAACAGGGAAGCACAAGAATGCTGGAGTGGGTAGTCTATCCCTTTTCCAGGAGATCTTCCCAACCCTGGAATCTGAACTGGGGGTCTCCTGCATGTAGGTAGATTCTTTACAGGCTGAGCTACCAGGTAAGTCAGGTAGATTAAAAACCTACCACAAAGAAAGAGCAGTAAACTTGTAAGGCAGAACAGGGGAAAAAATTCTCTTGGTAGTTTTAGGATGGAGATGGATTTCTTAAACAGAAACCATAAAGGAAAAGAATGATAATTCTAGCTACATTATGAACCTCATTCATCAAAATACATCATAAACAGAGTGAAAGGAAAAGTCTACATTAAAGACAATCATATCTATATCACATGTAACTATCAACATCTAACATGCCGAATATATTTTTAAAATTCTGAGAAATCAACAAGAAATCATTTATCAGCCCAGGAGAAAAGGGACAAAAGATTTAAATAGGCCCTTCATAAAGGAAGAAATCCAAATCACCTATTAATGGTATGGTGCACCTATGGAATGGTGCTTCACAAGTAATCGCATAAATGCAAATTAAAACTACAGTGAGGAACTATGAAAAACCCAATAGATTAGAAAAATTAATTCTGAAAGTATCAACTATGAGAGATAATGAAGAGCAAAGGAAATGTTGCTCAGGTACTACAATAACAAGGAGGGGTTGGAGGTGGTGGCGGGGCAGAGCACAGATTTATAAAAACATTTTGGAAAACAGTTCTGCTTTTCCTGGTAAAGGTGAACACACAAATGCACTACCACTGGCAATTCCATTAAATTTCCAATAACATTCTCCATTCTTTAGAGAAATGTATACATATATACCAGGATACATGTATAAGAATGTTTATAGTGGTATTTGAGCATAACAGCACCAAACCAGAAACAAAAATATGTCCATTACCAATAGATTGAATAAACTTTGGTGTACACATACAGTGGCTTATATAATAACATATTATTTTAAAATAAATTTAACACCACAACTAGAGAGTAGCCCCCACTTGCCACAACTGGAGAAAAGCCCACTCACAGGAACAAAGACTCAGCGTAGCCAAAATTAAAATTAAATTAAATTAAAAAAATTAATATTTGACTTTAACAAAAGAAAAAAATTGAAGTCAAACTGATGGGATTGCTGGAACACAGGTAGACATTTCTTTAAAATGAGAGGTATTCGTTCTCAAAGAGCCCTTTGAAATTAAGAGGGTAGTATAAAAAAAATGAAAGGACCTGCACATTTCCTTCCCTACCACTTTTGCAGAGGCAGACTTTGAATAAATAATTCATTGCACTTGAAAAATCAAGATGCCATAGTCTTTTATAGAGTGTGCTCTGTGTGTGGTTGGGGGGGCTTCCTTGGTGGCTCAGTGGTAAAGAATCTGTCTGCCAATGCAGGAGACATAAGAGACCTGGGTTCGATCCCTGGGTTAGGAAGATCCGCTGGAGGAGGAGATGGCAATCCCCTCCAGTATTCTTTCCTGGAGAATCCCATGGACAGAGGAGTCTGGTGGGCTTCAGTCCACGGGGTCATGATGAGTTGGACACGACTAAAGAGACTTTACACGCATGCACATGTGTGTTCTTAATTGCAAGAGTAAATCTCAGACAGTATTTATTGATTTTTTTATTCTCCATCCATTCAACTGAAAGTCATGGTGGAAACTAATGGTTTTAAACTCATATTTAACTGATCTTGAATTTCCTGCATAACCCTGGCATCAAAGACACAAGTGGCCCAAGACTACTCTTTGGGGTTGTTTTGTCAACTTACTTGTCAGCAGAGGGAATCTCTTCACCAGAGAGCCTGCTAAGCTGCTGCCAACTCAGTTTCCTTTGTTGAGCTTTGGGGACCAGAGACTGACCTGATTGTCACATAAGCACAGAGAAGGAGTGGAGCCCTCTTCTGGGCCAGTAGGTACCCCGCAGGTAGGATCAAGTGGTGCTCAAACTGCAAAGCCACTCTATGGGATCAAGATCCAACAACAGGTTTTGAGTTTGAAGCCTGCCAAATCTGAGCAATCTAAAGGCAGACATCAAAGTGAGGGCTATGCACAGCAATAGACACCCAGAGTTTGGGGCCAGGGAAACCAGAGCTTGTCTGAGTCTGAACTGAGGATAAAGAGAGGGGCAGGCGGGTCTTGAAGAAGTTCCTGCATGATGGATTACTGCTCATGGTACCTGGAGAATTCACAACCAGCTGTGTGGTTTATTTAAGGGCCAGCAAGAAAGTAGGGCAGGGATGTCTCCACAAGAAGTAAAAGTCCAGAGATGAAGCACTAGTAAGCACGCTGATTGCAGATTTTTATAAACAGTACTCAATAAGCTGCCAGTAGGAAAGCTATGGAGCAGTGGCTCGGAGCCTCAGGATGTCTTTCTGCATTTCTTTTTCAGAGCTAGTCGCAGACAAGGGAAGCTTCTGAGTTTATACTAGAGTTCCTGTAGCCCCTCTCAAAGCTTTCTATCCATGGAGTCCAACGACAGCAAGTCTGGATGCTCCCAGGACCTCTTTTCACATCTTAGACTGGGTACTGGGCTCAAAAATAAGCTTTCATAGAGCTCACTTGTCTTCCCTTTCCAATTCACCTATGGGGACTCAAACCACATGAATCTGTGGTAACACATGAACTTCTTTTTAAGGTACAAGCCTAATGATATGGAATCCAGTGGGTAAAGAAGGAAGCAATACCTCTTTCCACCTTGGTGCAAGGGAGGATATTCTCCCATCCAGGTGGCTGGCAGTAAGCGGCGGCTAAGGGTTTTCTGAGGTCCAAGACCAATCTCCTGCCATGCCTATGTCTAGAAGGAATGTGCAGGAGAGAGCAGAGTGTCAGAGTCTCACTTGGGCCAGAAGGACCTGGGGTGCCAGCTGCAGATTCTTGGAAGGATGACTGGGGCACCGTTTGTTGTCCTTTCCTCCTGTCTCTGGCATTAGAAACAGGCTAACTGTCCATATTCTTTCAGTAGAGACCAATTCTAATTGTCACACCTCTACAGTCCACTCATAAGTAGTCTGGACTCAATCCTGATAGTTTCTTTACCTCATCAAGGTAGCCCCAATTTCACTGGCAATCCCCTACTCCTTATTCACAAACAGTCTCTGATTCATCCTCATATCTACCAAACTCTGCTAAGCCCCAGCCACCGGTGTTTCAAAGTTCACTACTCTGCCCTCTGCTGGCCTGATTCAGAATTGGTAGCTCTGCTTTTCAAGCTCTTGAGTTAAGTAGTATCTGGGGACCTTTCCAATTCGTAGAGAACTTGGAAATGCTTATACTACGGTACAGTCTCTAAAAATGTTGCATGAGGCTCTCGGGAGACTTCCCTTCTTAAATCTGCTCACGTGCTCGTGGGTTAAAACCCTCTGGGGACATTTTCTTCTAAGGCCAACTTCTGAGACTATATTTTAAGCTACTGATCCTCTCTTGGTTCTCAAGTATATTGTCCAGTAGTTTTACCCGGATCCTCAAGTGGAGTTAGATGTCCCTTCCCTGATGTACTAAACCCTGGAAGTTTGCAGTGATACCAATTGCTTCAGGTCTATCCTGATTAAGACAATTTCCATGAAAAAGCATGTGCAAAACACCCACAACTGCCAAGAGCACTCATCACTCATCCTGTGTACCTAGCCCAGGACTGCCCACCTGCAATTTGCTCTAGAAAGAATATACAACTATTAAAAAAATATATTACCTATTATGAGGCTGGTCTTCCTAGGTAGCTCAGCTGGTAAAGAATCTGCCTGCAATGCAGGAGACCCCGTTTTGATCCCTAGGTTGGGAAGGTTCCCTGGAGAAGGGATAGGCTACCCACTCCAGTATTTTGGGGCTTCCCTGGTGGCTCAGACAGTTAAGGAATCCGTCTGTAATGCAGGAGACCTGGGTTCAATCCCTGGGTTGGGAAGATCCCCTGGAGGAGGGCATGGCAACCCACTCCAGTATTCTTGCCTAGAGAATCCCCATGGGCAGAGGAGCCTAGCAGGCTACAGTCCATGGGGTTGCAAAGAGTTGGCCATGACTGAGCAACTAAGCATAGCACAGCATTATAAGACTATCTCATGTCACAATACAATGCAAACACATGGTGTGTTTCTGAGAGTTTACCTGGAAACTCAAGATTTTCCATAATAATTAAAAACCTTAACAAGATTTTTTTGTTTCCTATCCTTAGCTCTTCAGAATCCATTCTCTTGAGATACTTGAGTGTGTGTGTGTGTGTGCATACATACCCATTCCATCACTGAAATCAGTTTCTCTCTAACAGACTTTCACAAGTCTAAGAATTCCTGATCAGATTTTTATTTGTCGGTCTATAGGATTTGACAAGCCACTAAAATCTTCCATGTTTCAAATTAACACCTTAGCCACCATTCTAAACTTGTTGCTCTACTTAACTAAAGTATTTCTTTGCATTTGTGTCAGTTACTAGGGACATCCATTCCTCATATATATTTGTTTCAATTTTTGTATTGATCTTGCTCGAATTTTTCCAGTTATCACTTAGGAAAAAATTTACTTCTTACGCATACAGAAGTACAACTAGGAAAATGGATAAAAGTCACTTTTAGGATAAAATGCAAATATTGGGTTGGGCATCAAATTTTTGCTGACATTTCTTCCTCGAATAATAAAATATAAATCTTTCTCAAATAAGATAATCAGATAATGTACAGGCAACTGAATTAAGCAATGGAATTATAAAAATTATCAAATATGTTGTCTTGTTCTCAAATATTATTTCAGATTGTATATTAGGATTTTGATGGCCACTTCACAAGTTTTTCATTTAATAAGTATTTGTTGACTGCATGCCACATTCTGGGTACCATGCAAGAATCTGGAGATTCAGTAATGAATATTACACAGTTCATGTCCTCATGGATCCTAGATTCTGAAGGGGAAATGAGTGCAGTAGGACCTATAGGATCAGGTGCTATGAGTGTGAAAAGGTCACCTAACTCAGTCCTGGAGGGATAGAGAAGAGTTCTCCATGGTAGCAATGGCCAAGTTGCAACTGGAAGATTGGGTAGGACTTAACCAGGTACAAATCAGGAGGGAGGAAGTGAAGTGGGTGGGGGAGGGGAGTGTCTCAGGGAGCATCCTCTGGAAATGCCGAGAGCTGAGGGTCCAAAATGCATGTGATGAAGCACGAGTGTTCAGTACACTTGGAGTGCGTATGACTATGTGGGGAGCAAGGACAGATGAAGCTGGAGAAGGAAACTGGTCAAGCCAGACAGGTCACCTATATTCACTGTTGATAGGGAACAAGGAGAGTCATGCACTAGATTGATAGTAAATAATAGTTTGTGAGTCAGACAATGTCACGGATGTGATAAAGAAGGATAAGAGCCAGGGTAAGCTTTGCTGCAGTACAAAGAAGCCCTAAATATTCAGTGGCTTAGAGAACAAGAAGTTTCTCTCTTTCTCACTTTACAGAATGGAGAGGTTTCAGATTAGCAGTTAGAGGTAGGAAAGAAAGGTGGGCTCTGCTCCTGGCAGAGATCCAGGCTGATGGCAGTGATCTGTTACCGACAGATGGCTTCCAATGTCACCACCACAGCCAGTGAGAAGGGGACATGGGAGGAGTGAGTAGGTGGCTTTTATGGTGCTTCCTCTTACCTGCCATTAATCAGAGCCCAGTCACATGCCTACTCCAAAGGCAAGGAACCAGGAAACAATGGAGCTCAGTGACATGCAGGTAAGAAGAGGATTTGGGGGGACAAGCTGGTGGACTGTGAATCAGAACCAAAATTGTTCACATTTTCCCTCAAAGCCCTTTGTCTGCTTGCCTCTGATCATCTCACAGTTCTTGTCTTCTTTCAGCTCCTAATTTCCTCCTGCAGTTGTATATAGGTCCCCTTGGACTATTTATCTTATCGCTAACCACGAGTCTTTCCTCAACTACATCCCATCCTTTGATCAATCCCCTCTGACTCTCAGCATGGTTGGTCGTTTGCTTGCCCAACTCCCGTCTGTTTTAAGGAAAGAGTCCGGCCCTGCTGGTCAGTGGAGATAACCAGAAATGCTGGTTGGTGAATCAGGAGGTGGTGCTCTGGGTCAGCAAGACACCAGTTCCAAGGCCACACACGCAATGAGGGCAAGGATGCAGTCACGCTCAGGAGAGCACAATGGCAGTGGCTTACTTGACCTTCTTCCTCAAGACTCAGCTTTCAAAAGGAGCAACCACACCCGGACTGACCAGTGAATTCATACAAACAGGGATGTCAACATGCTCTGAACTGACAGCCAACAAAAACATTCTTTTGTGTGGAGGCTTTCTTCCTCTTGCACTCAGGGAGGGCAGAGAAGTTCGACCTGTCTGGTCTGGAGAGCATGCTGCACTGCTCTCCCCGTGGTTCCTCAGGGAGGCAGAGAAAGAGGGGTGTGTGTGTTGATTTAATGGGAGTTGGAACTGCTGCTTTCATAACCACTGATTAGTCCTATTTGCTATTAGGAAACCCTTGGGCTCTCCATCAAAGGTCTCATTGTTGGGTTCTTTCTTTCTTTCTTTCACTTGTGTCATCCTGGTAAAGTATCCTTTCACTCAGCGATAGATGTCTTCTGGGTCATTTTCATAACACTTCAAAGGTGTGGCTCAAAGTGGCAAAACAGAGATTTGGAGATACCTGTCCCTACTGAGAGTTTAAAGTTGACATCAGCAGAGAAAACCAGGGATGGAGATTCTGTTCATGAAGAATTTTTTATCTGTTTATGTCCTTGGATCTGTCTCCATTTTTGTCCAAATTCAGATATTGAAAAATCTAGGCTTTTATTCATAGAGACCTCTACTGGCAATGATAAATAAACAAGGTACTACCTAGAAGACCCTAATGCTGGGAAAGATTGAAGGCAAAAGGAGGAGGGGGCAACAGAGGATGAGATGGTTGGAGAGTATCACTGACTCAGTGGTCATGAACTTGGGCAAACTCTGGGAGATAGTGAGGGACACGGAGGCCTGGCTTGCCGCAGTCCATGGGGTCACAAAGAGTCAGACACAACTTAGCGACTGCACGACAACAACAACCTAGGAAAGGGTTGTCTGCATGTTGGGCTTTTAATTTTTCTCTTCATTTAATATAGAAGCCTCATAGAAATGCAGGCAAAAAATTGATTCTCCTTAAAGTCAGTTTCTGGAGAACGAAATGGCAACCTACTCCAGTATTCTTGCCTGAAAAATACCATGGACAGAGGAGTCTGGCGGGCTATACTCCGTAATGTCACAGAGTCGGACACAACCGAGTGACTAAACAGTAACAAAAAAGCCAGTTTTTTAGGTACGATAGTGCATGAAAGATTAGTACTGGATATTGTCTAAAAATATCACATAGTTATTATTGATCATCTGATTCTTAACTTCTTAAATTGTTTTTGATTCTTATCTGTATTTCAAATTAAGCTAGCCATATGCACATAATAATTCTTTCATTAGTAATGCTCATCTCTTACTCTTTCAGATTTTTTAAAAAACCTTTCCCTAAACCATCTCTTCCAAGAAGCTCTCCTTCAGTCACTTCCACTTGACTGGTATTGTTTTTCTGCATTTTACATTTGTATCCCAGATGTGGCTAGGATGGTGGATCAGTAAGGATGCCCAGATAATGTTGAGGTGTGTGTGTGCTCAGTTGTGTACTACCCTTTGCGACACCATGGATTGTAGGCTACCAGGCTCCTCTGTCTGTGGAATTCTCCAGGCAAGTATACTGGAGTGGGTTGCCATTTCCTCCTTCAGGGAATCTTCCCGACCCAGGCATTGAACCCGTATCTCTTTCACCTCCTACACTGGAAGGTGGATTCTTTACCACTGTGACACCTGGACGCCCCAATATTAAGGTAATAATCCCCAAATCTCAGTGGTTTAAATCATCAGATGTTTACTTGCTCACACGCTATGTCCAGTATAGACCAGTAGGGGGCTCTGTTCATGTGTAGATACTCATGGACGCCATCCACACTGACAGAGGCTCCATCCTAACGTGTTCCCTCCTAACGTGTTCCCTAATCATCAAGTTAGGGTGATAAAAATGTAGTGAAACACACACTGGCTTTTAAAACTTCTGAGTAAGTCTTACAACTTTAAGGCACTTTCTCAAATATCTCAGGCATGTAGAAAGGGTATGTTAAAAACTTTTTCATTTTACATATGAGAAAACCAAGGCTCAGAGAGATTAAATTAAGATCTAACAACTTTTCTTTAGATTATCATGATTGCTAGGGTTTCTTTTTTAAATTAATTATCCACAAATTTTCAACATCATATTTGTAATGTGTGAATGAACAAATACCAATGCTGTGGCACTAACCTGGTGTTCAGAGTAAAGTGAACGTTGCTCAGTTGTATCTGACTCTTTGCAACCCTGGAATTCACCAGGCCAGAATACTGGAACAGGTAGCCGTTTCCACCTCCAGGGGATCTTCCCAACCCAGTGATCGAACCCAGGTCTCCCACATTCCAAGCGGATTCTTTACCAGCTGAGCCACAAGTGAAGCCCAAGACTACTGGAGTGGGTAGCCTATCCCTTCTCTGGCAGATCTTCCAGACCCAGGAATTGAACCAGGGTCTCCTGCATTGCAGGTGGATTCTTTAACAACCTAACTATCAGGGAAGCCCTGAGAGTATGAGGGTGCTCAGAGTACAAGAAGCCAAACAACATCTCTCTAGCCATGCTACTGGCAGTAATCAAGAGAATTCCAAGTCCTTCAAGGCTCCTCTCTCAACTAATTCTAGGAGTTGCTAATCAATCTGGTCAGGCAGGGGCATTATGTGGTCCTCTGCTCTTACTCTGACTCTCTGTGGTGATGACTCCTGCAAGCACATGATGCGCGTGTTGAAGGATATGGACCTCTCCCTCCCTCTCTCCCAAGAGGAGATGGTGCCTGTGAAATGGGCTGAAGTCTCAGAGGAGCTGTCTCCTTTTGCTGAGGAAGCCAGGGCCCACAGTGTGAAGAACTCTTTTAGGTTTTACCGACTCTTTTATTTTAGCTCTTTCTCTTTCAGACTCACATAAAGCCTTTAGCCACTTCATGTCACACCCAGGGTCTCATGTCGTCTTGGGTCAGACTTGTGAACCTCAGCTCTCATCTCTCAGGAAGAAGAACTCTTTCCCAGAAGGCCCTTCAATCGCTCCTGCGGACACCTTCCCACCCACCTAGACATGCCTGTTTTGGGTTGAACATCAGACCAAGTAGACCTACTTGCTGCAATATTTAGAGAGGCATAGACTTGTTCTTCTATATGGCAAAAATACAACTAGTTAATGGAATGGATTGAAACATCAGTATGTCTGGATTTGCACAGAGCACCATGCATTTCAGGTGTTCTGCCATCTCTACAAGTGAGAAGAACTGATATAGGGAAATCAACACTCAACTCCCAGGCCCAGACCTGCAGTCTGCTCTTAGGTTTGCCCCTTTTGAGTAACCTTGGGAAAGTCACTTAGCCCTTCTGAACCTTTTCATTGTTCACTTGTGTTCTCAGTCACTCAGTCATGTCTGATTCTTTGTGACTCCATGGACTGTAACCCACCAGACTCCTCTGTTCATGGGAATTCTCAGGCAAGGATACTGGAGTGGGTTACTATTTCCTCCTCCAGGTGATCTTCCCAGCCCAGGGATCGAACCCTCCTCTCTTGCATCTCCTGCATTGCAGGCAGATTCTTTATCTGCTGAGCCATCAGGGAAGCCTTTATAATTCATAAAATAAAGGAGATAATAGGGATGGATTTCCAATGAGTTATTCAACTATGCAAGTTTGCGATTTGTGGTGACAAGATTTATTATTCACAATTATTGTCAACAGGTGGCAGCAAAAATCCAATCTTTAGTAAGTGAAGAGAAAGCTAACTGCCTTTGACTTAGAATTTCAGAGAACATTTAGTTGGTTTTGTTCATTTTAAACCTGATGAGAAAACTAAAGCTTCACATTAAAAGACTCTGGGATAGAAAGAAAACATGTATGTAACATGAACTGAAAGGTAAGGCTTTAAAAATGTGTATGTCTTATAAACAATTGAATTTAGCATTTTCTTCCTGTCATTTTGAGACTGGCTATGGCTAAAGGTCTTAGGATACTAAAACTGCCAAGTAAAGTAATATTCAGATGGGTCTTTTATATCTTCATTTTAAATTTAGATACAGAAGGGTGGACTAACATCTTTAGGATTTTTTTTTTTTTTTGCATGTTATACAAGTTTGGCATTTTTGTATTAAATGTTTTGGAAGAAAGTTAATATACATGACAATATACAATGTCATTACATTTTACATTTTATTGTAGCTCAGATCTCATTAAAATGAATCCCAAAGAACTATTAAAAATGTAAAGCCTTATTTATTTATTAAAATTTTGCTGATCTTAACCATTTGAAGTGACTGGATCAGGGTAAACACTAGGGTAAGAATAAAAAAAGTAAATGTGATGTTTGAAGAGCATGGGGCTTTGTGTCATAATGTCACCATTAAATTTCTTCAGCTATAAATTTATACATCAGAGAAGGATGTATTTCACCAAAAGTTATAGATATTTTTCAGAATTTTATATGAATCAAAAATCCTAATCCCAACAAGAATTGTACCCTATATTTTTTTTCAGTCTTCCTGTATTGGTTGCCCTGTAATCTTGATGATCAACTTGATGATGGTTAATTAAAACTAATATATTCTTTTAACATAGAGAATTTTATATAAAAGATTCAAACACTGCTAATATATAATGTAATTAAATCTCCCAATCAAGGTATACCTGATAAACTAAATCACTTGAAGTTACACGTTCACATAAAATTCTCTTTTGTCCATCCTAAGCCTAAGAAGAGGTGTCAAGTGGGCAGTTAAGTGAGCAAGTTGATAATTCAGAAAGTGCTGAAGACTATAGCTTGTATATCTTCTCTTCAATTTTCAAAGAGTAACATACTATCTAAACATTCATATTATTAAAATTATAAATTCCTTTAAGAGACTGCCTACCTTCTAGCCTCTATTTTCAAGAGTTTTTTTCATAGCATTTTACCCAGTTCTGTATATCATTGTTTTATTAATATTAAGTGAAATGGAATCAAATGGCATAAATACAGAAATTCGTAGGATTATGAATACAAGATTCACATAAAATTCTGAAAAATACGCAAACTTCTATTGAAGCTCATCCTTCTCTGATGAGCCATGTGTTCCTGTTTTACAACTGAAGAGCCTTAGTGAAGAAATGATGGGCACAAAGCCCCGTACTCTTCAAACACTAGTGCTTACTTTGATCCGTGTGATATGATCCTCTCCCTTCTTCCAGAGAGGATTAATGTGGTGTCTGTTGCTGCATTGCCCAATGAGGTACCCACTAGGGACATGTGCATACTTTATGTAAATTAAGTACAATTAAAATTTAGTTCCTCAGTCACACCAGCCACATTATAAGTGCCCAGTATCCATATCTGGCTAGTGGTTACCAGATTGGACAATATAGAACAAATAGAGTATGTTTCCATCATTATAGAAAGTTCTGCTGGATAGCACTGATCTAGGATGGGGAACTCTGTGACCTTCTAACTGTGTAGGTGCCATCTTTCCTGTATATAATGCTCAACTTTTACCATTGGCAAAATATGAAATATATCTTGAAAGGAAATGACACACTTGCTTTGAAATTCCTCTCCTCCAAAGTTGATGTTAATTATTGCTTGACTGGAGTGTGTCACAAGAAATAAAATATCATGACATTTTTGAAAGTAAATGTCCCTGGATGAAATCCTCTTCTAAGGAAGTTTACATTATCTAAGATAGGAGATTTTTTTCCTTCTATCTAGAAGGTCTTCTCTTTCAGATCTGGTAAACTGTATCTATCTAGCTGTTACTGGACAGTTGTGCCACCAAATGGAAAAGTTAGACAGTAGTTGAATATATTGCTCTTTGACCCACTTCATCTGGGACTCTCTTGGCTGTCTGCATTTCAGAAGTGCAAGCCCAGGACATTTAATTATAGCAGATGCTGTGATAATCTAGTTCTTGATCTATGAGTGAATCTTATCAGTGTGACTGCTTATTCTACTTTAGAATAATTGTGTTATAGAGAACAGACTTGTGGTTGCCAAGGGGGATGGGGTGGGAGGGGAATGAACTGGGACTAGCAGATGCAAACTATTATACACAGGATGCATAAACAACAAGGACCTATTGTATAGCACAGGGAACTATATTCAACATCCTGTGATAAGCCATAATGGAAAAGAACACAAAAAAGAATGTGTGTGTGTGTATATATATATATAAATATATGTATTATATACATATAACATATATATGAATCACTTTGCCATACAGCAGAAAGTACCACAACATTATAAATCAACTATACTTCAATAAAATAAATTTAAAAAAAGAAGAATTGTGCTGAGATGGCCAACTCAAACAGCTACTTATCCTCCTTTGAGACCTGGGGTTGTGGAAACTGTTAAATTGAAGTGTTTTCTCCCCTAGAAGTATCTACCACATTATTTTGGGTTGGCATGATATTTTAGAATACTTCAGAACACTATTGTCCCCCTTTTCCAGGTGAAAATAACTCAGAGAGAGGCTCTCAGTAAGGATGAATACATTTTCACTGGAAGGCAGAATAGTTCTACTATTTCAGATATAGTTCATGGTGAGCATATTCAGAGAGAATCTTTGAGTCCAGTACTTGATACTGTATGTATTTTTAAATGACAACTCACAATGGCTGGCTTTATAATTCATTTCCAGTATTATATTAAATAATAAAAATAGATTCCATCAATTCTAAATTATTACAATTTAGTACCTAGAGTACTGGATGGGGAATCAAGAAACCTGACTTATCTCTGGCATGGATTCACTGGACTCTCGGGCTGAGGTGCTGTTAAATCAAGTAATCTAGCCTATGCACCAGGATGCCCAAGCTCCTTCATTTGGGAAAGCAGGAGGGGTTTAGAAAGCTTGCTGGACATTCAAAATATGAAGGAATATCAGAGCAGACTTCTTGCCTGTATTTTTTCAAATAATAATAAACTTATAAAAACAATCACTATCTAACAGAGTGTTAGCTACATACTGAAAAAGAGCTTTAGCCATCATAAGAGTTAAAGAAAATATAAAAATCTTGGCTTCTCATTTGAAATATCAACTCTGACTGGCTTGACGTCAGGTCTAAGCAGGGGAAGCATGTGTGACTGTGCTCATTGTACAGTGGACAACCTATATACTCATAACAAGTGGCCTTGATGAATCCATTTTAGTTACATATGAGAGATCCTCAGCCACTCCAAGAGATGATGGGAAAATACAGAAGAGAGGTTTTTTGGTTTTTTTTTTCCCTGACTCTAGTGTCTCACATCCCTTTGGGGTCACTGAGGTGGGGCATATGTGGCTGAAATGTATGCTAAGTTCTTTCTCTCCCTGGGATGTTCTTGGGTATAAGCGGAAAACCTGCTCAGACTTTGAGCCAGCAGAAGTCTGAATACACCAGCTCTGACATTCCAGGGCTATAAAACAACTTTAAAGCAAAGAATCAAGAAATACCAGTGATTTTTAAAGTACTATATTCAGGTATACCAATATCTAGATCACTTTAAATGTTAAGTTATTGGGAAATATTGGGGAGTTATACC
This sequence comes from Okapia johnstoni, assembly GCA_024291935.2. Classification (NCBI taxonomy): domain Eukaryota; kingdom Metazoa; phylum Chordata; class Mammalia; order Artiodactyla; family Giraffidae; genus Okapia; species Okapia johnstoni. The sequence continues at coordinate 53,612,845 of CM044317.1, forward strand.
AGATTTCAGCCTGTGAGTCTGAAATTCCTAATCTTCCCATAGGAACTAACTGATCAATGGTAGGAGCCAATTGGGAGCAGACTGGTAGATAACCTGAGTAACAGAATATTTGTATTCAGCTGGCATTTTGTTGCAGGAAGTCTTCAAAATTTGGGGGCTTGGAGTTAGGGCACTTGCCTTCTGGGTTTGCCTTCTGACTCTGCCTCTCAGTTCTATGCTAGCTAATTCATAAAAGGGTATGGGTGAGAATATTTCCAAGATCTTTTCCAACTTTCAGATATAACTCTTTTTTGTTTTATTCAAATGCATTGAAAGAGTATGTCATAAAAGAACATTTTTAGATTAATGCTAACCCACAAAGACTGCCATATATATATCTCAGACAATCAGAACTTTCATGCTTGAAGACATCTTTAATTTCTAACATTGGTATGTTAAATTGTTTCTTCCTCATCTCTACTTCATTTATTTTCAAAATTAAACATTTTATTTTAGAATAGTTTTAAATTTACAGAAAAGTTGTCAGGATACTACAGAGAGAGCCCATGTACTTTCCCCTATTGTTACCATCTTATATTTGTCATAACTAATGAGCCAATTTTAATACATTGCCATTCACTAACGCTCATACCATATTCAGATTTCCTTAGCTTTTACCTAATGACTTTTTCTTTTCTAGGAAAGATCCCATCCAGGATACTAAATATATTACCTTTAGTTGTCATGTCTCCTTTGGCAACTCTTGGTTGCAAGTTTCTTAGATTTTCCTTGCTTCTAATGATCTTGACAAATTTGTGGAGTACTGGTGAAATATTTTGTAGAATATTCCTAAACTGAGACTTGTCTGATGTTTTTCTCCTGATTAGTCTGGAATTAGGGGGGCCTGCCCTGGTGGCCCAGTTGTTAAGAATACTTGCTTCCACTGCAAGGTGGCAGGGGTTCGATCACTGGTCAGAGAAGTAAAAAGATTGGAATTAGGGGTTGTGTGGAGAAGGACCACAGACTTATAGTTGCTATTGACCTTGACCACCTTGGCGAGGTAATGTTTGCAGGATGTCTCCACTATAAAGTTAGTCTTTTTCTCCATCCATTCCAAACTCTTTAGAAGAAAATCACGTTGCTCACTCCACAGGTAAGGGGATTTAACTCAGTTTCAAGTCACCATAAACTGAATTTTAGAGAAAAATCTCCTCAATGTTTAGCCAGAGTTCTGAGATGATAAGATAAGTTTCATAGCCAACTGTTTGGTAAGTTCTTACTAACCCTGAACAGAATTATTGGGGGGTGGTGCAGAGAGAAGTGCTAGGACTTGTCCTTTAATAATTTTTTCTCCCTTCTCCTGCAGGGGGTTGTACTCACTTTCAAGAATTGCAAAACAACATGGTTCCTGCCTCCTTCCCTGTCAAGCTCTAGTGAAAAAAAAAACTATCACTTTAAAAGTGGAGGAAAAAAATACTTCTTTTTCATTGCTTTACCAAAGGATTGGGGAGATCTGGGTGAGCAACATTTTTCTAAGGTCTAGCTGTACGAATCTTAACACTGACAATGAAGAGTTTCTGTGCTTCAATGGCTTTGACACTTCCTTTTGTCCCCACCCCGTCAGGAATAACAAATTCTTGAAGTGTGAATGTTCATGCCCAAACCAAACATTTTCAGCCTACCATTTTTTATGTTACAGAAGTAATGCATGTTTTTCTTAATAAAAAATTAAAACAATTCAGAGATATATAAAATATAAAAGTAGAAGTCCTAGAATTTGCATATGGTAGAATATACTCTATTAATAAATTTGAATTCTTTTTGGCTTTTAATCAAATATTTTGGTACGTTTTTATTAAACAAACCCTACTATCAAGTAGTATACAGACAAAATAGGGAAAATATTTGTTTAAAATTTGGCTTGGCCTGTTCTTTTGTTACTTATTTAAGCAAGAATTTGTTGTTGTTCTTCAGTTTCTAAGCCACGTCTGACTCTTTGCAACCCCATGGACTTACGACCCCAAGCATGCCAGGCTTCCCTGTCCTTCACTATCTTCTGGAGTTTGCTCTAATTCATGTCCATTGAGTCGGTGATGCTATCTAACCGTCTCATCCTCTGCCACTTCCTTCTCCTTTTTCCTTCGATCTTTCCTAGAAACAGGGTCTTTTGCAATGAGTCAGCTTCTCACATCAGGTGGCCAAAGTGTTGGGAGCTTCAGCAACAGACCTTCCAATGAATATTCAGGACTGATTTCCTGTAGGATTGCCTGGTTTGATCTCCTTGTAGTCCAAGGGACTCTCAGGAGTCTTCTCCAGCAGCACAATTCAAAAGCTTCAATTCTTCAGCGTTCAACCTTCTTTATGGTCCTAATCTCACACCTGTACATGACTACTGGAAAAACCATAGCTTTACTATATGGACCTTTTTCATCAAAGTGATGTCTCTGCTTTTTAATACACTATCTAGTTTTGTAACAGTTTTTCTTCCAGGGAGCAAGCATCTTTTGTAGGCTTCAGTCACTGTTCACAGTGACTTCGGGGACCAAGAAATTAAAATCTGTCATTACTTCTACTTTTCCCCCTTCTATTTGCCATGAAGTGATGGGACTAGATGCCATGATCTTAGATGTTTTTAATGCTGAATTCCAAGTCAGCTTTTTCATTCTCTTTCACTTTCATCAAGAGGCTCTTCAGATCCTCTTCACTTTCTGCCATTAGAGTGGTATCATCTGCATGTCTGAGGTTGTTGATATTTTTCCTGGCAATCTTGATTCCAGCTTGTTATTCATCCAGTCTGGCATTTAGCATGATGTACTTGGCTTAGAAGTTAAATAAGCAGGGTGACAATATACAGCTTTGATGTACTCCTTTCCAAAGTTTGTACCAGTCCATTTTTCCATGTCCAGTTCTAACTGTTGCCTCTTGATATGCATACAGGTTTTTCAGGAGACAGATAAGGTGGTCTAGTACTCCCGTCTCTTTAAGAATTTTCCACAGTTTGTTTTGATCCAGACAGTTAAAAGGGGGCTTCCCTGGTAGCTCAGATGGCAAAGAATCTGCATGCAACTTAGGAGACCACAGTTCAATTCCTGGGTCGGGAAGATCCCCTGGAGAAGGGATAGGCTACTCACTCCAGTATTCTTGGGCTTCCCTGGTGACTCAGACAGTAAAGAATCTGCCTGCAATGCAGGAGACTTGGGTTCAATACCTGGGTTGGGAAGATCCCCTGGAGAAGGAAATGGCAACCTGCTCCAGTATCCTTGCCTGGAAAATTCCATGGTCAGAGGAGCCTGGGGGCTACAATCCACAGGAATCACAAAGAGTTGGACACAACTGAGTGACTAAAACACACAGTTAAAGGCTTTAGTGTGGTCAATGAAGCAAAGGTAGGTATTTTTCTGGAACTCCCTTGCTTTCTCTACGATCTAATGAATGTTAGAAATTTGATCTCTCTTCTGCCTCTTTGAAACACAGCTTGTACATCTAGAAGTTCTTAGTTCACATGCTGCTGAAGCCTAGCTTGAAGGATTTTGAGCACAACGTTGCTAGCATGTGAAATGAGCTCAACTGTACAGTAGTTTGAATATTCTTTGGCATTGCCCTTCCTGCAGACTGGAATAAAAACTGATGTTATCTAGACCTGAGGCCACTGCTGAGTTTTTCAAATTTGCTGGCATACTGAGTGCAGTACTTGAACAGCACCATCTTTTAGGACTTGAAATAGCTCATCTGGAATTCTATCACCTCCACTAGCTTTGTTCATAGTGATGGTTCCTAAGGCCCACTTGACTTCACACACCAGGATGTCTGAGTCTAGGTGAGTGACCACACTGTCATGGTTATTGAGGTCATTAAGACCTTTTTTGTATAGCTTTTCTGTGTATTCTTGCCATCTCTTCTTAATCTCCTCTGCTTCTGTTAAAAGAGATTAAACTGTTTCTGTACTTTATCGTGCCCATCCTTGCATGAAATGTTCCTTTGACATATTTACTTTTCTAAAAGAGATCTCTAGTCTTTCCCATTCTATTGTTTTCCTCTATCTCTTTGAATTGTTCACTTAAGACAGCCTTCTTATCCCTCCTTGCTATTCTCTGGAACTCTGTATTTAGTTGAGTTTATCTTGTCCTTTACCTTTTGCTTCTCTTCTTTTCTCAGCTATTTTTAAAGTCTCCTCAGTCAATCACTTTGCCTTCTTGCATTTCTTTTTCTTGGGGATAGTTTTTGTCACCGCCTCTTGTACAATGTTACCCACCTCCATCCATAGTTCTTCAGGTACTTTGTGTACCAGATCTAATCCCTTGAATCTATTTGTCACCTCCACTGTATAATCATAAGGGATTTGATTTAGGTCATACCTGAGTGGCCCAGTGGTTTTCCCTTCTTTTTTCAATTTAAGCCTGAATTTTGTGACAAGGAGTCATGATCTGATCCATAGTCATCTCCAGGTCTTGTTTTTGCTGACTATATAGAGCTTCTCCATCTTTGGCTGCACAGAATACAATCAATCTGATTTCAGTTTTGAGTCCCTGCTGATGTCCATGTGTAGAGTTATCTCTTGGGTTGTTGGAAAGGGTACTTGCTATGACTAGTGTGTTCTCTTGACAAAACTCTGTTAACCTTTGCCTTGCTTCATTTTATACTTCAAGGCCTAATTTGCCTGTTATTCTGGTATCTCTTGACTTCCTACTTTTGCATTCCAATCCCCTATGAAGAAAAGAACATCTTGTTTGAGTGTTGTAGTCTTCATAGAACCTGTCAACCTCAGCTTCTTCAGCATCAGTGGTTGGGGCATAGACTTGGATTACTGTAATGTTGAATGGTTTGCCTGGAAACAAACTGAAATCATTCTGTCATTTTTGAGATCGCACCCAAGTGGTACAATTTGGACTGTTTTGTTGACTATGAGGGCTGCTCCATTTCTTCTAAGGGATTCTTGCTCACAATAGTAGATATAATGATCATCCGAATTAAATTCACCCATTTCCGTCCATTTTAGTTCACGGATTCCTAAAATGTCAATGTTCAATCTTGCCATCTCCTGCTTGTTGTTCAGTCGCTAAGTGGTGTCCAACTCTTTGCAACCCTATGGACTGCAGCACACCAGGCTTCCCTGTCTTTTACCATTTCCTGGAATTTGCTCAAACTTATGTCCATTGAGTCAGTGATGCCATCCAACCATTTCATCCTCTGTCACTCCCTTCTTCTCCTGCCTTCAATTCTTCCCAGGATCAGGGTTTTTTCCAATGAGTCAGTTCTCCGCATCAGGTAGCTAAAGTATTGGAGCTTCAGCTTCAGCATCAGACCTTCCTATGAATATTCAGGACTGATTTCCTTTAGGATTGACTGGTTTGATCTCCTTGCTGTTCAAGGGACTCTCAAGAGTCTTCTCCAACACGATATTTCTAAGCATCTCCTGCCTGACCACATCCAACTTACCTTCATACATAGACCTAATATTTCAGGTTTCTATGCAGCATTGTTTTTACGGCATCAGACTTTACTTTCACCACCAAACACATCCACTACTGAACATTGCTTCTGTTTTGACCCAGCTAGTTCATTCTTTCTGGAGCTATTTGTAATTGCCCTCTGCTCTTCCCCCATAGCATATTGGACACTTTGACCTGCAGGGGCTCATCTTCTGGTATCATATATTTTTGCCTTTTTGTACTGTATATGGGTTCTCCAGGCAAGAATACTGGAGTGGGTTGCCTTTTCCTACTCCAGTGGACCACATTTTGTCAGAACTCTTCACTATATCCCATCTGTCTTGGGTGGCCCTGCATGGCAAGGCACATAGCTTCATTGAGTTATGCAAGCCCCTTCTCCATGACATGCCTGTGATCCATGAAGGGGAAGCAAGTATTTATTGAACACCAATCATGTACAAGGTGCTAACACATCTGTGGGAGTATAAATGATGTGAAATGAAATTATCTATCCTTAAAGGAACTTACAAGCAAGAGAGAGGGGCAGACTTCCAAAACCAACAAAGAGGTCAACAAATGTCTTCATGTAAGCACATTTGTCACACAGAAAACTTTGAGAAACTAAGTTTTGCTTTGTTAATAAAATCATGCTCAGTAGGTTCCAGAAGGCGGCTTGTGTGGTTGGGAATGCAGAGCTGACAGAGTCTATTAAACAGGGTTCTAGACCAGGCTATGGAGCAGGTAAATGAGCTCAAAGAGAAGGGCAACAAGGCCCTGAGTGCTGGCAACATTGACGATGTGTTACAGTGCTACTCTGAAGCCATTAAGCTAGACCCCCAGAGCCATGTACTCTACAGCAATCGCTCAGCGGCCTATGCCAAGAAAGGAGACTACCAAAAGGCTTATGAGGACAGATGCAAAACCGTTGACCTAAAGCCTGACTGGGGCAAGGGCTATTCACGAAAAGCAGCAGCTCTTGAATTCTTAAATCGATTTGAAGAAGCCAAGCAAACGTATGAGGAGGGTTTAAAACATGAAGCAAACAATCCTCAGCTCAAAGAAGGTTTACAGAATATGGAGGCCCGGTTGGCAGAAAGGAAATTTATGAACCCTTTCAACATGCCTAATCTGTACCAGAAATTGGAGAGTGATCCCAGGACAAAGACTCTGCTCGCAGATCCTACCTACCGGGAACTGATCGAGCAGCTGCGGAACAAGCCGTCTGACCTGGGTACGAAACTGCAAGATCCCCGGGTCATGACTACTCTTAGCGTCCTGCTCGGAGTTGATCTGGGCAGTATGGATGAAGAGGAGGAAGTTGCAACACCTTCGCCACCTCCTCCCAAAAAGGAGACAAAACCAGAGCCAATGGAAGATGATCTTCCAGAGAAGAAGAAGCAGGCATGAAAGAAAAGGAGCTGGGGAATGAAGCCTATAAGAAGAAGGACTTTGACACAGCCTTGAAGCACTATGACAGAGCCAAGGACCTGGATCCCACCAACATGACTCACATGACCAACCAAGCAGCCGTGTACTTTGAAAAGGGTGACTATGGTCAATGCCGGGAGCTTTGTGAGAAGGCCATTGAAGTGGGGTGAGAAAACCAAGAAGACTACTGACAGATTGCCAAAGCTTATGCACGAATTGGCAACTCTTATTTCAAAGAAGACAAGTACAAGGATACCATCCATTTCTACAACAAGTCCCTGGCAGAGCACCGAACCCCAGATGTGCTCAAGAAATGCCAACAGGCAGAGAAAATCCTGAAGGAGCAAGAGCCGCTGGCTTACATAACACTGACCTGGCCTTGGAGGAGAAGAACAAAGGCAATGAATGTTTTCAGAAAGGGGACTACCCCCAGGCCATGAAGCACTACACGGAAGCCATCAAACGGAACCCCAAAGATGCCAAACTGTACAGCAACCGAGCTGCCTGCTACACCAAGCTCCTGGAGTTCCAGCTGGCGCTCAAGGACTGTGAGGAATGCATCCAGCTGGAGCCAACCTTCATCAAGGGATATACCAGGAAAGCAGACGCCCTGGAGGTGATGAAGGACTATAGCAAAGCCATGGATGTTTACCAGAAAGCACTCGAGCTGGACTCCAACTGTAAGGAGGCCACAGATGGTTACCAGCGCTGCTTGATGGCCCAGTACAACCCACACGACAGCCCGGAAGATGTGAAGCGGCGGGCCATGGCCGACCTGGAGGTGCAGCAGATAATGAGTGACCCAGCCATGCGGCTCATCCTGGAACAGATGCAGAAGGACCCACAGGCAGTCAGCGAACACAAAGAATATTATGATAGCACAGAAGATCCAGAAGCTGATGGATGTGGGTCTGATAGCCATACGGTGATGACTTGCTCATCATCCCCTTCCCTTTGCCCTCATGTGGAAAGAGGAGCTGGGACCGTGACACACAGCACAGAGCAGAAGAAAAGAGAAGGGGAGACAAGCGAACCGCGTATCTATATATTTATACAGACCTACATAGAAGATTCAGAGACTTATACTCGCGTATTTGTGCAGCTGCTGCCTCTGGGCCCTCCCAGCACACGCATGGTCCTTCTCCTGCCCCCCAGCCACTGTCTCAGCTGCTCTCCCATAGTTGGTTACTTTTTATTTGGGGCAGTGGGCTTGTATGGGGAGGGGAGGGTGTTCTTCCCAACCTCAAGTCCCAACTGTCTTCATTCACATTGTTAACTCCACGTCCTCTTCTCCAATAAAACAAGCCAGTCAGGCGTGGTTATACATTGAAAAAAATAAATAAGTAAAAAAATAAAATCATGCTCTACTTACAGTATATTTATTTAGTTTGTTGAATATGGAACATTATTAAAAGCTCTTGAGCTAATTTAAAAAATGGGTGAGAATTGATTCTGTTCAACTATAAAGACACTTTCACTGTTTTCCTGTAACTGTGTGGAGTAATTCTGCCTGCTTTTTTTTAAGATAATGAAAAATTATATTTTCCACTGATCATACCGTGAAGGGAGGATGATGAATCTAACATTTTACTCTTTTCAAGCCTATTGTGTACACCACACTTAAAACATTTGATGACAAAAGAATTTCTATGAACTTCTACAGTAACTAATCTCTTAATAGCCCCTTGTCTATAATGATGTAAGAAAATGCATTCCTGGCAATAGTTAAATTCACTAAACACAAATTAATCTTATTTTATCAAAATATTATATTAAAATGGATGTAACCATAGTAAAATGTAATTGTTGATTAAATCAGCTTTGAAGTATTATATCAGGAAATTCTTAAAGCCAAAAAAAAAATCCCATAGAATTAATTTCCATCCGTTTACAGACCCTTTTAACATATATAAAGTTTATTTCATAATTGTAGTTTTTGTGTACATAGGATTTTACATTAGTTTTTACTCTTTGTTTCATATGTATTGTCCCATGTCTGTGCATCACACTTATTATTTTCATGGTTGCCTAATATTCACAGTATTGATATTTTGTTGTTTAACTGGCCTCTTTAGTTAGAAATTTAAAGTCTTTCCAGTTTGGGATTGTATATGTAATGCTGTTCTAAGCATGTTTCTTTAGTTAGCAATACTTTCCATCAATATGCTTTTTTCCTCTTCAGTTTCAGTTTCAGTTCAGTTGCTCAGTCATGTCCGACTCTTTGCGACCCCATGAACCACAGCATGCCAGGCCTCCCTGTCCATCACCAGCTCCCAGAGTTTACCCAAACTCATGTCCATTGAGTTGGTGATGCCTTCTAACCATCTCATCCTCTGCTGTCCCCTTCTCCTCCTGCCCTCAATCTTACCCAACATCAGGGTCTTTTCAAATGAGTCAGCTGTTCGCATCAGGTGGCCAAAATATTGGAGCTTCAGCCTCAACATCAGTCCTTCCAGTGAACACCCAGGACTGATTTCCCTTAGGATGGACTAGCTGGATCTCCTTGCAGTCCAAGGGACTCTCAAGAGTCTTCTCCAACACCACAGTTCAAAAGCATCAATTCTTCAGTGCTCAGCTTTCTTTAGAGTCCAACTCTCACATCCATACATAACTACTAGAAAAGCCATAGCCTTGTCTAGATGGACCTTTGTTGACAAAGTAATGTCTCTGCTTTTTAATATGCTGTCTAGGTTGGTCATAACTTTCCTTCCAAGGAGTAAGCGTCTTTTAATTTCATTGCTGCAATCACCATCTGCAGTGATTTTGGAGCCCCCAAAAATAAAGTCAGCCACTGTTTCCCCATCTACCTGCCATGAAGTGATGGGACCATATGCCATGATCTTAGTTTTCTGAATGTTGAGCTTAAGCCAACTTTTTCACTCTCCTCTTTCACTTTCATTAAGAGGCTCTTTAGTTCTTCTTCACTTTCTGCCCTAAGGGTGGTGTCATCTGCATATCTGAGGTTATTGATATTTCTCCCGGCAATTAAATTGTTTTTTTAAGGTTTGTTTCCAAAAATAGGATAATATATTTTCTGGCATTTGATATGCTTTGTCAAGTTGTTCTCCAAAACAAATGTTGTCTATTCACAAAGTCTAAAACAATAAATGTACACAATTCCTTTCTGCAGCCCTGCCAATACTATAAAAATAAAATCCCACTGTGCTGTGTGCTCAGTTGTGTCTGACTCTTGCGACCCCATGGACTGTAGCCCGCCAGGCTCCTCTGTCCATGGAATTCTCCAGGCAAATATACTGGGCTGGGTTGCCATTTCCTTCTCCAGGGGATCTTCCTGACCCATGTATCAAATCTGGGTCTCCTGTACTGCAGGCAGATTCTTTACCACTGAGCCATCACTAATTAATAAAGCTCAGATTTATTTCTGATTTTACCAGTAAATCTTGGGGTTCTTTGGAAACCTCTCTTTACTAATGTAAAGAGAGACACATGACAACAATTGATAGATCATGCTCCTAACTCAGGACTGTTCACAGAGAGTAGAGCCCTACTCTAGGCCACGTGAAAATCTCCACTGAGACTGGGCCTGTGTCCCTCTCTCTCTCTCTGCCTCTCATTCTTTCTTTCTTCCTAAATTAGATTCTGAACTGCTGACATGGGAATAGGAGCACCACAAATGAACTAGAATAGCAAGCACCAAAGTCACATGACCTCAAAAGGTCTCTGACTCCCTGACAGTAGCCTGTAGATTTGGGTTTTCTGCAGGGAAGAGGAGAGAATGGTACCATCTTCCAACCCTGGAAACCTTGCCTAATGAGTAGAATGAATGATGCTCTCCTGGGACATCCCCCATTTGATCTCCCTCTCCCTCAAGGGAACATGTACAATCATCAGTTTTACTCATAGAGAGACTCAAACTAACACAAAAGGAAAAAGAAGTTCCAGAATATATGGTGAACAAAACAAATTGCTTAATAAAGTATCAACAATATTGGCTCAGATTGCCTGGGACACTCTTTTGCTACTAAAATACAAGAATGCTTCCTTTTCAGATGCAGCTTTCTGAAGAGAGTTCTGAAGTGAACACTGCATCCTACAGTCTGAACTTTGACAATTATGTGAAATAAAGGACAAAGAAAGGGTTATCTATAATAATAATTTATCAATGGGAATGTGTTCTCTACCTTTCATTGTGTCTTGAACCCTTCAAATGGTACCATTGTTTCCTTCGAAGGAGTTAGCCAGAGAACCCTCTGCCCCGTGGGGAATCTTTGTTGCCTTCCTTGAAAAACATTTAAAACAAACAAGCCCCTTTCTCTTCCCTAGACAGTACAAGCAATATTAATGGTTACCTACCTGTGATAAGCACAACAGTCTCATTTTACCTGACTTGAAAGGGTCATCTGTACTGTCAAGCCCAATTAACTTGTCTTACTCTCACACAAAGAAGGAAGGTTACCAAAAGGCCACATCTTGCCCTGTATCTTGGCTGCTCTGGTACAATGGCCTGATCAAAGGCCATCAAAGCATCAGGCCAATAAAGGTAGATCCTGCTTTTTGAGGATATTGGCATAGTGCCACACTTGGAAGCCTGTGGGTTATTACTGGACAGCTCAGACACCAAGACAGGATTTTATATGCACAGGGCACCCCAGAGTTTGAGAGATGCCACCTCTCAATTTTTTAACAGGATTATAAATAATTGTGACATATTCTAAATATTTATGATTAATGCTATTCATACAAGAACAGTACAGTATAACTGGGCTTTTCATAAGATAATTACAGGATTTATAAAAAAATATTTAATTTGAAGTGTACTAGTAATGGGACAGAAGCTTAAATTTGAATGATGAACATCTTCAGTCAAAGACCTCCCTTAGGGAGGAGGAACCCAAAGTGCACATTTGAAGCCCTGGGTGAATGAAAAGGCTGAGTTGGTTGCATGTCAAGGACTCCCCTGGCTGCCCTGTAATGGGTCCTGTGTGAGCATAATCCAAGCAGGTCACAAGAGTCACATTACTTATCTGGTTCACAGAGCCTATGTCCCTGCAGAAAATCTACCGGACACTCAAATATCTGTTGATATACGTGGTTTTGTTTCAAAGATTTCTTATGCTAAAAGGAAATAAGTAAAAAAGTCACTTAGCTCTTCTCTTGCTTCTAGGAAAGCTTGGCTTTAAGCCATCCTAGATGTTTAGCTACAGTGTGGTTCCTGCTTCCTTTAATGGCTCATTTCAATATTTATACATTTGAATATTTGAATAAAATTAAATGGGATTGACATTAATTGATCTGGAAAAAAGGGGAATTCGGTAGGGTTTCCAGATGTCCCATATGTCTGGGGTTTTCTGGTAATTCTGTTTTTAAAAGAACACACACACAACACATACAAGTCACTCACATGCACTTGTACACACAGTGTTTCAGTCCAGATTAGACAGCACAGTGTTAGCATAAATCTTATTAAAATATGTACCATATTCTCCAGCTTTAGATCTAGTAAACCTGGCAAGGATGAACATTGATAAGGGTCTTTAAGTATCTAAATATTTTCTACATAAAGTCGAAAACCAGATTTTTCACACTTTAACTAAGAATATAAAAATAAGTGGTTTTAAAGTAAGCTAGACGAAGAATACATTCTGGATAGGAAAAGTGTTAAACTTTAATATACTGCTGAGAAAATTTGTGGAGTTGTATCCTCTGATGGAAGGAAAATCTTAAAAACAACACAAGATAATTTTCTTTGATGTAAGTGGTTCTACCCTTACTCTGGTACAAAAGAGAAATGAATGAAGAAAAATCATTCGTGATCTCTTGGAACTTTAAAAATATTATAATGTGTAACTTCAAAATTAAATTTAATTTCCCAGAAATATTTCTAATACCTTCTTTTAACTACACCTTTCTGATGATCCAAACTCAACTGGATAGACTGAGTCATGTCATGACCTGAACTTTAAAAGTACAACTGAATATAGGTCTTTTCTTTTAATCAGATTGGAGTTGGAGTTCTGTTGCCCTGAGGCATTTGGAAATTAAAGTTCAATACCTAGGAAGGAGGGAAGGCCAACAAGAGATGAACCTGGGGTTATTATTAGCCACTTCAGCTGAAGTAGAGAGATGGCAGATGGGCACAGTAGAGCTCAACAGAACTCTGTACAGAAGCTCCTGGTGTGTGATCATTGAAGTGTGAGATGATGGTCCTGCTGAGCAGGAGAAGCCCTCAGTGCATGTAGTAAAGACAAAGAACAGAGGTAGGGTGATAGGAACTGAGCTTAGGACCTAACATCTTGACTCTCTTTGTCTTCCTTCCTTGCCTCTCTCCAAATTAGCAGGCAGAGATGCTGTACCAATAAGTACTGATCCCAAGGTCCCACGTCGGGTAGGCTTAACAATTTTAGTACATATATTTGGACAAAAAGGAGGCTTATTGGAGTCAATTCTAGTGGTGTTGATGAACCTAGAGCCTGTTATACAGAGTGAAATAAGTCAGAAAGAGAAAAACAAATATTGTATATTGACATATATATATATATATATATATATAAAAGAATCAAGAAAAATGGTACTGATGAACATATTTGAAGGGCAGGAATAGAGATGAAGACAAACAACAGACTTTGGGCACAATGGGGGAAGGAGAGGCTGGGACAAATTGAGAGAGTAGCATTGAAACATGTACATTACCATATGCAAAAGAGATAACTCATGGGAAGCTGTTGCATAACATAGGCACCTCAGTTGGTACCCTGGGACAACTCAGAGGGATGGGGTGAAGTGAAGGTTGAGGGGAGGTTCCAGAGGGAGGGGACACATGTGTACTTATGACTGATTGACACTGTTGTATGGCAGAAGTCAACACAATATTGTCAAACAATTATCCTCCAATTAAAAATAAATTTAAAAAAAATTTAAAAAGAGGCTTATAACCTAACTACTCAATGGATCTGTTGGACAAATAGTTTTGAAGATGTCTTTTGGCACGACTATCTACTCTGGTAGGCAGGATTATGGTCCCCCCAAGATGTCCATGTCCTAATCATCAAATTCTATGCATATGTTATCTTACATGACAAAGGGAAATTGAGGTTGCTAATCTGCTGACCTTAAATTAGAGAGATTATCCAGTTGGGTTCTTATAAATGGAAGAGAGAAGCAGTAGAGTAGGTAAGAGTGATGTGGTATGAGACTGACTAAACCTAATTTTGCTGGCATTGGGGAGAGAGGCAGAGGACCAAAGCCAACAATGTGGGCAGCCTTTTGATGCTGAAAAGGCAAGGAATTGAGTGTTGCCCTAGAGCTTTCACAAAGGGATGCAGCCCTGCCAACATCTTGATTAAGGCCAATGAGACCTATGTTGAACTTCTACTCTACAGAAGAGCAAAATAATCAAATTTGCATTGTTTCAAGCCACTGAGTTAGTGGTAATTTGTTACTGCAGCCATAAAACACTAATACACCTATACTGAAATTCCCAGTGACATTCCTCCCATCTTACGAAGCAGTCCTTAGAAGGAAGAAAACCAGAACCACGGTTATTTAGTGGCCTGTACTCATGTACCACTCACGCATGGCCATGAAGACCTATGTGTGATGCTCTATTCTCCCTTGCAAAATAACAACACTGATGAACCTCATAGCAAGATATGCTCCCCTCTCCCATATCTCCAGCAAAAGCCCTTCTCACTGTCCCTTAAATCATGATTTCATCTTTCTTTTTGTCCCAAGTTTTCACAAACAATACATTTTGCTGGGGATACTCAGGGTTAAGCTCAAGTCCCTGTAAGTGCATGTCAAATCCAGTCATATTCCTTATGTTTAATTCAGGACTGGGGACAGGGTGAGAAGTGAGTTTTACAGAAACAGCCATTCTAATTTAAACAAAATACAAATCACGCACAACAAATACCCCAAACCCGCGTTTTAAGAAAGAAAGTAAATGGCAGTTGAGGCCAGTTAAGAAGATGATTCATTCTCCTACTAGCTTTTATGTGAGCAGTTTAGGTTCCTTGAACTCACTAATAGTTAACAGTGAGAACTAAAAGTTATCTCTGTGGAAGGGATAAGGGGTTTATCCACAAAACGATTCCTCAGTTTCCTTTCCATAAAATGAGAGTGAAATTAGAACAATCTTATGCTGTAGCACTAGGAACTGTCGGTAAGGCTATGAATGTTTTTGAATTATGTCTTTGGGAAGTAAGAAACTGAGATATGAGTCAGGCATATCCCCGTCCATCCTTTATTCTTACTAAATGCTGCATAATTTTTGTCTCTTTAGCATATTCGGTGCTTTGATAGCTAATGTTTATAGTGTGTTTACATGAATAGTTACATTTAATCCTCTTGTATTAAAGATGAGAAAAATGAAACAAAAAGTGATGAAGAAAATTGCCCAGATGGGTACAGTTAGTACTTGGTGAATCAGATCTCTGGGACTTCATAGACCTAGTTCTTAACCATGGAACTTTATCACACCTTGAAGGATGCACTTTACCATGAGATAGGCTTAACATGCAATGATTTTGCAAAACATACATTCATATAGGCAGGTCCCCTCATACCAGGAGTGTTTCTAACTTTCTTCTTTACCTGCCCAAACCCTACTTAACAGTCAGAGCCCAAATCTTTCAGTTTCCTCCCTAAGACCTTTCTCCTTACCTCACAAGCAGGTCTGCAGGAGATGAGTAACCATCGTTGTATCTTTTGCAACATTCAGCTCAGGGCTTTGCATGTAGTAGGCAGCTGCTGGGGAGTGGAAATGTCCCTGGTCTTTGTCTCTGAAGAGTCAGACTTGAATCTGCTTTCCCCTTTACTAGTAGTGTGTCTGGAGATTCAGTGACCTCATCTGTAAATAAGAAGCTAAAAGAAAAGAAAAAGAAGTCACATTTATTTCACAGATTCGTGATAGAGATAAAATGAGCTCTTGCTTATAAAAGTATTTTGTAAATTAAAGGACCATTCCAATATGAGGGATAACAGTATTATCAAGTAAGATTGTCAAATAAATTTTGTGTTGCATTTCCTGAATTAGTCCTGAGACTGCAGAACTATGGGCCAGTTTTATATGTGAGCACATTATGATGAAGGCATTATACTGCCATTGAGGACGCCTGTGCGATCAGGATTGTCTACCCTAGTAAAGAGAAGTGAGTTTTCAAAACAAAGTCCAAGTGTTTGTCTATTCAATAGACAATTGTGAGCAGCTCTACAGAGTCTCTGGCCTCAAATTAGAGCAAAAAGGGATTTGGTCCAGACATAAGGAAATGCTTCATGAATATAGAGACTGTGAAACCTACTATTAAGGGAAATTGTGGAGACAAATAACAGCCACAAATAAGTGACTTCATGCTGCCAAATTGACCAAAGAGAAAAAGAAACATGTTTATATTTCAAAATGTGGATGTTCTGAAGCAATTAAATCTCTTCCCTCACTAAATTGACATATTTTTGGTCTTAATGGCACTATAAAATTAAATCCTTTAAAAGAGATTTAAAATATAAGAGATGGCATCTCTTCTGTGGAAGAAGGGAAAACAAAATGAAGAAACTATTAAAATAGAACTGTTCAAGAATACATATTGCAGACTACCATAAAAACTTATTTAAAGATAATAAAGTCTCCAAGAAATGGCCTCAATAAAATTAAAACCATCCCACATAGATCCCTTCTCTTTCCCCCCTTGGATGGCCTCCCCTACCTCCTGCAACAATCACACTATCTGAACACCCATCATTCTTACGCTAAGACTGGGGACCTCGCTCCCTACTTGGCTTAGTAAGTGATCAGTGTCGAGAAGGTAGAGTGGCTTTCAATATCTTTGTGGATGTTACACCAGAACAGGTGAAAACCTAACAGCATTACAGGTGGAGTTTCAGTCTAGCTCTACTTTGCATGTTCTTTCAAAAGTATGGGACCATTTCTGTGATGACTGAACACTGACAGCGAATGTAATCCGAGTCCAGTTAAAGGTCACTGACGGTGCTCCACACTCTGCAATAAGCTTATCAGGGCATCTCCTGAAATAGCAGTCACTTCCCTGTCTCCTTCATCTTCTTAGCTCTTTGCCTTCCTCCCCCTTCCCCCAGCAGCACCCACCCTTCCCTTTCGGACATGTATCCTTCAGCAAGGTTCTCTTTTTTCTTGGGCTTTTCCTGTTGCCATCACAAAGCCCTCAATGTCCTGTATGGGGTATCTTCATCTAACCTGGAGTCAAAGGCCATTCTTGCATCAAAAGAAAAAAAAAAAAAGAAAGAAAGAAAATTCCCTAATTTTGTCTTCCTTAAAAAAGAAGAGGATATAGTTTTAAAATAAATGCTAAATGAATATATACTGAAGAAAATTTCTATACGAAGCAGTGTCACTTCATAATTTCCTAAGAGAATCCTGGAGTGAAAAATGTTTCTATCAACTCATAGAATCTGTCATGCCAGCAGTGTTCCTTTGCATTTCTTGGGTCATTGGCTCAAGACTCAATTTTTTCTAAAATATGGAACTAGATTATTCAACAAATGCTTCTAAGGAGTCTGCCAAAATGATTACTAAAGCGTATGCCATTGTGGCTCCAGGTCTCTCAACATTTCAGGCATTTATTATCTCAAGCAGTTGCCTGCCAAGCTCCAAGATCAGCAATTATGTGGAAATAAAAATGATTAGTCTTTTACTGTAGCAAATATGACTAGCTGATTGCCAAAGACAAGGTCATTTGTGCAAAGAATTGCCAAAATCTCTAAGTAAACCTGACACAGGTATTTCACATGTCTGGGGGCACCTAATGTGCCTGTTTTGAGTTTATTCTAGAGTAGTTTATGCACAGTTATTAACTAGTTTCTTTGCATAGTGTCTACAGTGTGAAAGTACTGCCAGGGCCTCAGGGTGAGTGAGACCCAAGCTCTGGGCTCAGGAATTGGGAACTACTATGAGAGCATGGAAGCTGGGTCTTTCACTGTAACGTACAAGGCTGTTGTCATCCGGGCTCCAACTCCCTCTCTGCCACATCTCCAGTGACTTTCCTCCTGCTTTGCTACACTCCCACAACACTGGCCTCGTCTCTGTTCCTGTAACTTTGCAAGTCAGCCCTTGCTCAGAGCCTTTGTCCCAGATACTCCGACTGCCTAGCACTCCCAGATACAGACCTGCAGGGCTCCCTCCTCACTTCACTTAGGTCTCTGTTCAGATTTCCCCTCCTCAGAAAGCCTGCCTCATTGTCCTATCTGAGAACATTTCTGTCACTCATCATCTCCTTTCCCTGCTTTAATTTTCTTTATACACCTTCTGTTGCTTCCTTCATGGATGTGTCTTTAGTGCTTCCTACAGCATCTGGTACATGATTGGTGCTTAGCAGACATCACTCAAGTAATGAATGAATGGATGGATGGATGTTCAACCTAATGAGGGGACTGGACAGATTCACAGAAAATTATAGTACAGTCAGGGCTAAAAGCAGCATCTTCTGTCCTTTGGTAGTTCCTCTCATTCTCACTTTCCTTAACTCTGCAACTCCCCACTCCCCCATTCACCCAGAATCATGTGCTCCCTGTGATGCTGTGAAACTTCCTTTTGTTATTAGCTTTATCTAAGCAAGGTGTGTTTTTTCCTTCCCCTTTGGATGGAAAACTCATCAGTTTTCTTGGCTAGGGTCCATTGAAAGATTGCAGGAAGATTTCTTTTTGAAAATAATTCACATGTAAACTAAGCATCCCATCTTTGTAATCATTCCTCCTAAACATTTTATATATTTTGGGAATATATAGGATATATATTTGAACAAACATACACATACACACAGGTTTCCCGAGTGGCTCAGCGATAAAGAATCTGCCTGCCAATGCAGGAGATGAAGTTTTGATCCCTGGGTTAGCAAGATCCCCTGGAGAAGGAAATGGCAACCCACTCCAGTATTCTTGGCTGGGCAATCCCATTGACAGAGGAGCCTGGTGAGCTACGGTCCATGGGGTCGCAAAAAGGTCAGACATGACTTAGCAACTAAACAACAACATACATACATATACACACACATATCATAAAAGAGCTTACTTCTCAATTTTTGACTTGGTTTGGGATTCCTTTGCTTTTGACCTTGCAGTCAGAATGCACAAGAAACTGTGTGTTTATTATTCTCCTCAGGTTCTTCCTAGAGCTAAGTGCTCTAACTTGGGACAGAGATTTTGGTTAGCTTTTTAATTGGTCATGTCTTGGTAATGGTTTTTGTGGGATAAAAGCTCTACTTATATCTCAGTCATTATGGAGAGTGAGTCAATTCAAGACTTCAAGTGAGGTTTATTATCTTCAGAGATTAAGGCAATAGTTTCTGAAGAAATTTTTTTAAAAAAGATCTGATTAATTAGAGAGCTTCACTAGATTGTGTTCTTCATCATCAGAGAGACGTGTTTCTGGCTGCTATTTCCTGTGTCAAACTTCCCCCTCATCCCTCAGGTTTGCGCTTATGAGAATTAGAAGGGCTGGGTCTCAGCCACTGCCACCCACACCTCTTACCCACTAGCACCAGTTGTAAGGAATGTCAAAGACAACTCAGAACATATGACCTGGCTAGGAAGAACTAAGGGCTCACATTATGGTCTGTCTTGTTTCATTTATTTATGTTTCATCATCATCTATGCCTGCTGTTCCCTTTGAATCATCCATAGATTCCAGTCATAGGTCAGGCTCATAACTGGACCCAAATGAGTATATGTAAGAAGTATGAAAAACATTCAATAAATATTGGTTAAATTTAATTAAATGGATTGAAAAATGTCCCCATTGAGGTCTAGACCTCTTGGGGATTATTTGGTTGCAAAAGTCAGAAACCTAAATGACCAGCTAAAGTTAAAAAATAAAATAAAATAAAAAGGGAACTCATTCAGAGGATATGAGGAATTCTTTATGAGAGAATGCCTGAGAAGCAGAAACTCATCAGGAATGAAGGAGAATGCTCTTTAGGGTAGTTAGTTCTCTCATTACTGAAAGATTGCTCTATTCTCTCTCTCTTATTTTCCTCTTTTTTCCAGGCTGGCTTTAAAATATTTTTGTTTTTTGAAGTGTAATTGACCTAAGACACCATGTTGCAGACTGACTTTTTTGACTCCTCAGTGTGCATGACAGAAAACGGCATTCCCAGTCCCACATGAACTCCATTTTGAAGTGCTCAGTATATACCAACTGGATCCATTCAGTTCCAACATGTGTAACACCGGGACACTGGCTTTTGACCTCATTGTTAAGCAGAATTCTTCTCCACTAACCTTGGACGTTGCCTGACATTCTTTTTAATGTAGTACTCTAGACAGCCGTTACCAGTTGTTAGAAAATGCCCATTTCTGCTCCAATTTCTCTTCCACTGAACATTCCTCCAAATATTTTACAGTAGCTATGGGGTCTACAGAGTGAGTGTGTCACTCTAAGGCTGAGTATCTCTAAGTTCTTGAGATAAATGACATGGTTTTGAGCCTGCTTTACTCTCCTGGTAATAGAAGAGCTGCCTCAAAAGCTCATTTAACATACAGCGATTCAATGATATCTGTGTTACACCAAACAACAACAAAAGCATTGCCAGGAAAGCCCTTTATGCTACCCCCTTATTTACGCTCTCCATTCCCACAGGATTCACAGGGAACCAAGGGAGGGGAATCTATAGAAAGCATACACAGAGAAACAAAAGGACATCATTTGTAGCTTTTGAGCTTTCTATACAGGCAAAATAGAATCTACTTAAGGAATTTACAAAGATAAAGTTGACTCCACATGATATATAGTGTGGTGACTTTAGAACTTACCCCTCAACGAGAAGGCAACTTAACTCTGTTCTGGAGGTGGTTCAGTTTGCCCTCCTTTCCCTTTAGAACTTGAAGCATTACACCCCATGTGTTCTCAGCAGCAGCAGCAGTTTTCATCTTATCAGTTCTAGATGTTATAGTTCTACATACACAGCACCTCCGCAGCACAGGGCTTCCTGAAAACCAAAATCCTGCATCTGTAAACATGCACAAGAAAACTCAAAGACGATGCACCCAATCAAAATGTGAATGAACATAGAATACGGTCAGCTCCCCCCAGCGCCGCCCTCATTTACCTTGCATTATCTTACCCCACTAGGTAAAATTCTACTCCAAGGGTGTGATTTGACTGTCATTTATAAGATGCCTCAAGCCAAAAGCACACTGGAGAGGACACAATACCAAGAAGATACTCAGCAAATGTTAGCCTCTTCCAACCTCAGTAGCTGCTCTATCCTGAACCGTTATCATTCTCACCTCATCACCTCATTAAGCCTGTTGTGATGTTTCTGGTGCAGGGTCTATCACCCAACCAACTTTGTTGTTTTTTCCAGGTCTGTATGTTTCTGATTTGTCAACTGACTTCTGGACAGCATTTTCCTATCTTTTTCCGTGTTCAAACCAGGTGGGAGACAGTTGGCTCTGTGTAACAGAGTGCCACGTGGTTAAAAAGTATTCTAAAATGTCATTTAATGATTTTCTAAAAATTACATGTGTTGAAATGACTTTCTAAGGCCACAGATGGAGCTACTTCCACTTGGGGTACAATGTCAGCAAACTGAAACTGGGATGGCTTTTCTGTCCTTGCAAATCCTCCACTTGGCTACAGACACAGTCTATCTGGGTGGCCAGTCCCCAAACGCCAAGCCACCTCTGGGCCTTCTCACCCCAAACAAGGGTGACTACACAGCCCCAGCCAACCAGATGTTTTCTATTTTTTTCTTCCTTAATCTTTATTCTTTATCCTTTTAAAGCTTCCTGCCTTCTGCCCTATTTTGCAGTTCTGGTGAAGCAGACTATCTGCTTCAGGAAGTGTTAAATAAAAGCGTGTTTGTACCACCTAAGTTGTCTTCTTTAATCATTTTTTAAACACAGGTAGCAAGTTAAAACAATAGAACCCAATCCCCACAGCTGGCTTTCCATTACAGAGTAAAGATTCTCAAGTAGCAGAAGAGAAATAAAGGAACAAGACTTGTTCATCCACTTTCTCTCAAGTTTAAGGTACTCTGAATTTAGTAATCTGCCTCCCCAGCCTCCACCTATGGCTCTGCTTCCAGTTGCTGTTCATGCCTGTGCTAAACCTGCAGATACAGTAAAACAGAAAAGTACAAGAAATTCACCAAAGGTTGTTAGGAGATCCTCCAAATGATTAAGGATGACAATACTATACAGAAAATGAAGACTATCGAGAGATTTGAGATACCCTGAAGGAAGAAAAAGTTTACTTGCATTATTTCAGGAAGACTTTTGATGCTACCTGGTACCAGAGAACAACGCCCAAGTGCAGGATAGAAAAGAAGGGAGAAAGAAGAAACTAATTCCTCAAAGAGGAGAGAGAGCTATAAAGAGAACTGTGAACCACCAGACAAGCATCAGGCTTAAAGGGGTTCGATTTATATGCAGATGATCTAAAGATAGAAAATAGAATTGACACATGAAGCTCCAATATGCCCCTTCCTCCTTGAAATTTCTAAAGGTGAAGGTCAGTATTTAATAAGAAACACACACATACACACTTGCAGATGCATAGATAAATAATGTTTCATGCATAAATTTAACATTATATAATTATAATGTTATAGCTAATAACATCATAAACATATATAAAGCATTGTAAAGGATCAAGATTAAAATATAACCTGATCTTTAAAAAGATGTATAGCAAAAAACACAGCTGAAAAACCAAGGACCCTGCATGATTAAGGATAAGAGCTTTGTATCACTTGCTATACACACACACAAACACACACACACACACACACACACCCTATATATACAGTTAAAATTTTTAGGCCTGATCTCTAAAGCAAGGGGAGCAGTGTGGGATAGAAAACTGCTCTAGGATAGGGCATGGTGTCTGGAACTAGAATCTCCCAGGTTTTAGTCCTGGCTGGACCACTTGATGTTTACTTTGACTAAAGTTTTCTGAGTCCCATTTTTCTCATATTTAAAACCAACATAATAAGAGAGAAGTGACAACACGTAGTCTGTAACAACTAGGCAAGTTATTCATTATTAAGAAACATTTGACCATTGACTTTACAGCTCTCAGCTAAATATTTCCATAATCCTACCAATATTCACAAATGTCATCTCCTTTCAAGTATTGAGCAGCCAAGAAAATGAACAGAAATAAAAATTCCATTTCTTGAGTCAAGAATTCCTGACTGTGCTGCTTGTGTTTATTCCACTGGTATTTTAATAATTAGGAAAATAGGAATAATGGAAGCACCAATAAAAATAACTCCACTTAGAAAAAGTAAAGCAGCCAGAAAACCAATTCTGACATGTATCTTTATACATCAGAAAAAATTAATTTTGTAATGCTATATAGGTACTATCCCTAGAGGTCATCTGTCCTAGACAAGTTGTATTAATTATCAGTCCAAGTTCAGAGCTGGAAATAGAAATACCTCCAGGTATATTAAGAAGAAAGAGATTTAATACAGAGAAATAGGCTCTTCAAAAATTGCTAGAAGGGCTGGAGGTGACCACTGAAATGGCTGAGCTCAAGAGCAAACTGCTTCTACATCAGCAGCCTCTCCAACACCCCATCTCCTCTTGACAGCTTTGCTTGTCAGCAGGGAAAAAAATCACAACTACAGATCCATGTCCACTAACATTTGTAGAGAAAAAGATAGCCAGTAAGAAATTTCAATGTGTTAGTTACTAAGATCAAGTGTTCAGGGGCCACAGGGGCCATGCTTGTGATGGTTGGTTTTCCTCCCTGAGCCTGATAGTATCATTCGGTGTTCTGGGTGGTCGGGAAGACAGAGTCACTTTCTTCATTTATGAACCTTTTTAATGAGAGACAATCAATTGTGATATAACCATTCTGACTATCCAGTGCATAATTTTAAGAATAATAAAAACAATTTTAGAAACAGAGATAAAACAAAAATATTCTTTGGCACTAGAGAGAGAAAGAAAGAATTATTTTACTACCATTTCTCCTGTACATTATAAATTTCCAAACCAGCAATTTGGGTGGCCTTTAAAGTGAAGTTTGAGGGAACTTCAAGATAATTACATGGACTTGAGACTGGAAAGTACCCTTAGTCCCGTTCTAGATGGTGGCTTAGAGTTCCTGATGCGTACAGCCTCACGTAAGCTGAAATTGAAAGTTGGCTCTGAAATAACTCATTTTACAAAATCCGGAAGATTGAATCTTTTTTTTTTCAGAGATTGAATTTTAAATGAGAATGTAAATTTTCTCTGCTTTTTTAAAATTTAGGTATCTTCTATGATTTTACTATCAAGGCATATGTACCAATATGGTTTCCTCACTGGGACCTTCTGCAAAACTTGGCCCTCTTGTACTTGGTTTTCCTCCTACCATCCTAGGCAAATCATAGTTATTTGTTTTTCAGTTAACAGACATTATCTGAACTGCCATCCTTATACTAAGACTCAGGTGAAGGCAGGCTTGGGCAGAAAGGGATCAGTGGGTGTGTATACCCTCGCCACCTTGTCCTGTCCTTACTTTATCCACCCTTGAGACCCGGAAGATTGGGCGCACTTGTTCCGTCTGCTGCATGGGCACCCAGTGTTCTCAGAGTGGTTTGCTTCTGACAGTTTCAGCTGCTGAATCAACACTTATTTTTTTTTTCTAAATGACTCAGATCTTTATGTTCTGTTGCTTTAGGGTAATACCTATGACAAATATTAGGACATGATGGTGCAGGGTTAGAAAGAGTGGACGTGACAACTAGCATTCACTTTTAGGAAGTAGCATCTGAAGGCTATAACTCTTCAAGGCTGATGACTCAGCCACCCAATGCCCAGGTACCTACGTGTCATATTCCTATAAAAACACCCGATATTTCCCGCCATAATATATTACTCAGTTATAGACATAATAAAAGTTGAATTTGATGGCAAGAGTCTTGGTGTCAACAGTGACCCAGTGCTGGGCTCATGAGCCACAGTTGTGATCAACTCTATAGATAAATATGGATGGCACTGTTGTTAATTTCTCAGCTTTACTGAAACACTATGCCAGGCACTTCCCTTTAGGTTTATGTAGAATAGCTCTGTGATTTAGGCAATATTATTATTCGCATTTTATAGCAGTAAGTGATGCATGGAGCGGTTAAGTCATTTGTTCAAGGTCACACAACAGTGGCAACCTCAGAATCTAAATCCTAGCCTTTGGAATGAAACCCCTCCCTGGTTTCTCTGTTCATACTACTGTTATTAACCTGGTCATGGAGCCTCAAAATATTAGATCTGGAAGGGGCCTCAGAAGTTGTAACTACACACTTATTGTAGGGATGAGAAAAATGAAGCCAAGAGAACTTTAAATGGTTGTCTTGAAGATCCATATCTGGGTCATGGCAAAACCAAGAAAATAACTAGTGTTTTTTTCTATTACATCACACTTTGGCTTTTCTCTGCCGTTATTCTTCATGCTAATGAATCAGTAGGTCTTATCCACTTCCTTCCTAACTTTTATGATCTCTGTCCCTTTTCCTCCTATCCCCACTACCATCACCCAAATCTAGGCACTGGTTACCCTTTTCCTAAAAGAGTGAGGTTACCTCTGACCAGCCTCAGGACTGCCTGTCTCTCTTCCTTCAGATGGATAGAAATGAGACCAAAAGTAATCAGTAGTTATACAAGCCACCTTTTCAAAAATGTTGTGTCTATTCCATTCAATCATTTTCAGTGTTGCCAAAGTTCTCCTTTGCAATCACGTATTGTTATTGTTAAAAAATCTGTAAACGTTATTAATGCTCAACTTTCCCTTGTAATTAGTTGCAGTTATTAATTTAAAAAAAATAAAAGTATAGTTGATTTGGGGCTTTCAGCTGATTTTGATGGCTCAGTGGTAAAGAATCTGCCTGCCAAGCAGGAGATGTGGGTTCAATCCCTGAGTTGGGAAGATTCCTTGGAGAAGGAAATGGCAACCTATTCTGGTATTCTTGCCTGGGAAATCCCATGGACAGAGGAGCCTGGTGGGCTACAGCTCATGGGGTCGCAAAGAGTCAGACACAACTTAGTGACTAAACAGCGACAACAACAACATAGTTGTTTTACAACATTGTATTAGTTTCTGGGGTAAAGCAAAGTGATTATATATATATATATATATATATATATATATATATATATATATATATATATATATATATGTACACATATATATTCTTTTTCATATTCTTATATATATAATTGAATATATATGCATATTCTTTTCATATTCTTTTCCATTATGGTTTATCACAGGATATTGAATATGGTTCCCTGTGCTATACAGTAGGACCTGTTGGTTATCATCCTATATATAATAGTTTGCATATCAAACCATCATCTCTTGATGGATTGGTGTAACAGCTTCCTAACTGGTCTCCTTAATTTCCTACAGTCTTTTCTCAATACAGCATCTGAAGTGACCCTGTTAAAATGTGAGTCAGACCATGTCACTCCATCATTCAAAGCCTCCAATATCTTCCATCTCACTCAAAGTCAGAGTTCTTACACTGCTTACAGGGACCTAAAAAAATCTGCACTGCATCCCCTACCCCACCTCTCTGACCTCATCTCTCCCCTTTCTGGCTCCACATCAGCCACTCTGGATTTCTCAGAAACTCCAAGCAGGTTTTACACTAGGTTTTACACTAGACTTTTACACTAGCTTCTGCTTGAATCCTTTTCTCCTAAATATTTTGATGCCTTCCCTCTCACCTCCTTCTATAGTTAAAAACATACTTTCAGTGATGCTTTTCCAGATTATTTTTTTTTCTGAAATTGCTCAAACATCCCTGGCTTTGTCCTCATTTCCTGCTTTGTCTTTCTCTATAGCAATTATACGATTTGTATGTAGAATAGTTGAGATCTCACTTCCTACCTCTGCAAAAGGCAAGCTCCATGAGAGCAGGGATTTGTCTCTTTTTTATTCATAGTTGTTCCATTGTCAAGAAGAGTAGGTAGCACATAGTAAATATTCAGTAGATATTTCTTGAATGAATAAAAATTTTAGAGCTGGTGACACCTGATGACATGGATGTTTCCCCAAATTCATACTTTAAAAAAGAAAAAAGTCTACAAATAGAAGAGAAACAGTATTTAAATAGAAGAGAAATGGTATTTAACAATGTGTGAGCCTTGATTTGGATGAATGTGATTCTAAGCATTTTAATTTCTTTTCTTAATTATTTATACTTGGTTGTCTGTAATGAACATATTTTATATCCTAAAAAATTTTAAGATTGGGCAAAGGTAATAAAGAGCTTTAGTCAACGATAAGGAACAAGTTAGCAGGGGTGGATGGCTCACACAGCACAACACAAAAACTTCACCTTAGTATAAAATGTTGGATGTCCATTGACAGATGAATGGATAAAGAAGATGTTAGATACACACATACACACACACACACAAAATGGAATTTGTCTTTAAAAAGAATGAAATAATGCCATTTGCATAAACACGGAAGGACCTAGAGGTTATCATACTAAGCAAAGCAAGTCAGAAAGGGAAAGATAAATACTTTGTGGTATCACCTATATGTAGAATCTAAAATACAAATGAACATATCTAGGAAACAAAAACAGACTCACAGATATAGAGAACAGACTTGTGGTTGCTGGGGAAGAAGGGTGGGGAGGGAAGAATGCGAGTTTGGGATTAACAGAGGCAAACTATTATACATAAGACGGATAAACAACAAGGTCCTACTGTATAGCACAGGGGACTATATTCAATATCCTGTGATAAACCATAATGGAAAAGAATATGAAAAAGAATATATATATATACATATATATATACACACACATGTATAACTGAGTCACTTTTCTGTACAGCAGAAATTAAATACAACATTATAAATCAATTTTACTTCAACAAAATAAAAAATAATGATAATAACAACAAAAAGAAGTGCCTACCAAAATATGTACCAAGAATTATTCTAAATCTTTACTCACATTCCTTTACTTCATACTCACTGAATTCTATGAGACATCTAAAATTACCCCTTTTTCAACAGATGAGGAAACTGATGCTCGAGGTTACCCAGAGTTCACTTGACACTGAAGCCATACTTTTAATTTCTTTTTCTAGCAAACATGTGAGTTTCATGTAGAATAATATGCTAAAAAATGTGCTTATAAATTTAGTTCTGCTTCTTAAGAAAGTGTTTATGCATATTGATCCTATGGTATTATTTCTTTAGATAAAATTTGCTTTATGAGCAGCTGACACTACTTCCTTATTAGTTCAAACTTCATGGAGTTTGAACCAAATTAGAAGGGACTCTGGGAGTATCCACCCAAAAATACCCCCACATCACATACATGCATAAAAATTGTGCCTTAGGGTTTAGAAAATTCTGAGGTCTCCATCAAAACCCTGTTAGAGCTAATAAATTAATTTAGCAAATTTGTAGGATACAAGACCAAATTACAGAAATTTGTGGCATTTCTATACGCGAATAAAGAACTATCGGAGGACTTCCCTGGTCGCTGGCTCACTGGTAAAGAATATGCCTGCCAATGCCGGAGACACAGGTTTGATCCCTGGTCTGGGAAGATCCCACGTGCCGTGGAACAACTAAGTCCATATGCCACAATTATTGAGCCTGTACTCTAAAGCCTGTGAATCACAACTACTGAGTTCCCAGCCTAGAGTCTATGCTCAGCAACAAAAGAAGCCACTGCAACAAAAAGCCCACATACCACAACTGGAGAGTAGCCCTCACGTGATGCAACTAGAGAAAAGCCCAAGCAGCAGCAAAGACCCAGCACAGACCAAAAAATTAAATAAAATTATTAAAAAATTAAAAAAAAGATCTATCTGAAAGAAAAATTAAAACAATCCTGTTTAAAATTGCATTAACAAGAATAAACTAATCAGTAATAAATTTAACCAAATAAGTGAAAGACCTGTACATTGAAAACTATGAGACATTAATGAAAGCAATTGAAGAAGACACAAGTGGAAAGATTTATCACATTCACAGACTGGAAGAATTATTGTTAAAATGTTCATACTACACAAAACAATCTACAGATTCAGTGCAATCACCATCAAAATTCCAATAGCATATTACATAGAACTAGAACAAATAATTCTAAAGTCTGTATAGAACCACAAAATATCCTGAATAGTCAAAATAATCTTGAGAAAGGAGGACAAAGGTGGAGATATCATGCTCCTTGATTTCAAACTACAAAGTTATAGTAATCAAAACAGTATGATACTGGGAGAAAGACAAACAGATCAACTGGAACAGAATCAAAAGTCCAGAAATAAACACACACATATGGACAATTAATTTATGACAAATGTGCAAAGAACATGCAATGGAAAAAGGGCAATCTTTTCAGTAAATGGTGCTGGGAAAACTGGACAACCACATGCCAAAGAATGAAACTAGACCATTATATTACACCACACACACAAAAAATAACTTAAAATGGATTAAGGACTTGAATATAAAACCTGAAACCATAAAATTCCTAGAAGAAAACATTGGTGATAACCTTATTGATATTGGTCTTTTTGTTGATCTGACTTCAAAGGCAAGGAAAACAAAAGCAAAAATAAACAAATGGGACTAGACTAAACTGAAAAACTTCTGCATAGCAAAGGAAACCATCATAAAAATAAAAAGGGCAACTTGCTGAATGGGAGAATATACTTGCAAATCATATCATATTTGATAAGGGCTTCCCATGTGGTACAGTGGTAAAGAATCTGCCTGCCAATACAGAAGATAGAAGAGATGTGGGTTTGATCCCTGGGTTGGGAAGATCCCCTAGAGGAGGAAATGGCAACCCACTCCAGTATTCTTGCCTGGAAAATTCCACGAGCAAAGGAGCCTAGCGAGCTACAGTCCATAGGGTCACAAAGAGTTGGACATGACTGAGAGATTGAGCACATACGTATCTGATAAGGTGTTAATATAAAAAACATATAAAGAACTCATACAACTCAACAACAACAATAAAACAACCTGATTAGAAAATGGACAGAGTGTCTGAATAGCCGTATTTCCAAAGGAGACTGCAAATGGCCAACTGATACATGAAAAGATGGTCAAGATTACTAATTACTAGGAAGATGCAAATCAAAAACACATTGAATTACCACTTTACACCTGTTAGAATGACTGTTATCAAAAGGACAAGAAATAAGCTCGGGTGAGGATGTGGAGAAAAAGAAACCCTCATACAGTGTGTGGGATTGTAAACTGATGCAACTATGATGGAAAACGGTATGGTGATTCCTCAAAACATTAACAGAACTACCTTATAATCCAACTATTCCACTTCTGGGTATTATCTGAAGAAAACAAAAACACTAATTTGAAAATATATAGCACCTATATGTTCACTGAGGAATTATTTACAATAGCCAAGACATGGAAACAACCTAAGTGTCCACTGATGGATGAAAGACTAAAAAAGATGTGATCTATACACACAAATGGATCACAGCCTTGTTGTGGCAAAGGGGCTTGCATAACTCAATGAAGCTATGAGCCATGCCATGAAAGGCCACCCAAGATGGACGTGTCGTGGTGGAGAGTTCTGACAAAACGTGGTCCACTGGAGGAGGACATGGCAGACCACTCCAGTATTCTTACCACGAGAACCCCATGAAGAGTATAAAAAAGAAATACTACTCAGCCATAAAAAGAATGAAATTTTGTCATATGAGACAGGGATTATGCTAAATGAAATGTCAGAAGGAAAAAGATAAACATCATATGATTTTACCCTTAAGTGTCATTAAGAAAAACAAAACAATAGCAAACTCAGATACAGACGAGACAGAGGGAAGGGCACTGGGGGCTGGGAGAAAGGAGTGAGGGGGTTCAATGCTATGATGATGGATCATAACTAGACTTTCAGGGGTGATCAGTTTTTGGTGTACATAGAGGTCACATTATAATATTGTATACCTAAAACTTACAAGTATGAAAAAATATTTCACTGTATCAACAACAATAAATAGTCTGATAGAACCAATAGAAAGAAAAGTTGTGCACAAGCGCTGTTAGAGGAAATCTGAAAAAAAAATATTTTGTACTTAGTACATATCTACCCTTTAAAAATTATTATCACAGAGATAAAATAAAAATACAGCTTCTCCTTGTAGTCTTCTAAACAACACTCTTGTTCGTATTTCTCTGAGGCAAATGTTTTTATTTAACCTAGGCAAGATATTTTTAGAAAGTAAGGAAATGGGGAGAAATTTAGAACAGAATATAAAAACCATATAAGTGCTTGGGTATGAATTCAATTTGCCTTGCTTGGTCAAATAACTAAATCCCTGGGGACTGTCGTCAAACACAATTTAAGATCACCATTTGATAAAATCTTCATTCAAAAGGATCAAGAACCTAAAATGTTGACAGATAAGGAAGATCATTTCATTTTTAAAAGAATGTCTCTGGCAATCTGTTTCATCATACCTTGGCTCAGATTCTACTTCCCCCCAAGAAATTTCCCTGACACATTGTACCCCTCCCTGGTCACTCCCTTATGTGATACTGATTCATACTTACGCCAAAAATTTTTGTGACATCAATCCACCTCATAATTCATATGTTTCTCTAACTGAACCACAAACTTCTTGAGGTCAAAGACTCTATTTTTTTTTTCTAGTTTCTAACTTTCTTATCTTGATACTAGGTATAATACTAGGCCACAGTTGGTGCTTGCCTAACAAATACGAGTTGAATGAATGACTAATACATGGGGGGCTTGGAAATATTCCTAACCATTGAAGACGGCATTAGGAAAAAGTGGCTGGACACTTTTGCACACATAATTTCATTGAGTCATCACTATGACTCTGTGACAGAGGTATTATTAATGCTACCATGTAACATTGGAAGAACCAGAAGCTTCGAGAAATTAAATAATGCCTAAGTTTGTATGGCTGGAATCATCATTATTCAAGTTCAGAGCTGTTTGCTTCCCAGGTCTTTGTTCTTTCCATCACTCTGAACAGATTTTGTTTGTTTGTTTTTTCAAGCACAGGTGATGAAAAATAATTTCATCTAGCTTGGGCTAAAAGAAGGTTTCTTATTGGAAGAATCAGGAAAGAATGGGAAGGTCTGCAGAATCCAGAGCTGTTATGGGAACATTGGCAATGGGAACTAGGGAGAGGAGTCTGCCAACCTAGGCTGTCTCTGCTTTCTCTGTTCAAGTTCTGTTTTCTCCTTCTAAAGAGAGCTTTTCTCTGTGCTTGTGTTGGGAGGGGTGAGGGCAGTGAGAGATGAGAGAGACAGGCAGAGCTATCAGCAGCAGCCCCACTCTCAAATTCCTTCTCCTTCATGCCTAGAGAGGCCCCCATGGATGTATCATCTCTTAAATCTCATCTGTCAGCTGACTGAATATGCATCATGACACATCTCTTTTATGGAAAGAGAAGCAAACTATTCACAACTCTTTAGAATCCAGCCTGTTAAAGAGAAACAGCACTGGCCTGCGTGATCAGTGGCCAGTATGGTACCCTAAACAAAGACAAAGGTGGACGTACATCTAGTCCTCCTTGCCTTCATTCAGCTATTCATGTCTACTGCCAGATTTCTGTGTTCTCAAATCACCATTTTGGTATTATTAATTGACAGGTGTCTAGAAGGTCCACATTGAATTTTTAAAAAATTATCTACTATTGATATTAACAGACAACCTGGTTCTTAATGCTTTAAGCATGATAATGATATTTTTGTTTGCTCTAATTGTCCTTTCTTCTTCTCAAACTGATTAAATCAGTTGTTAGTACTGGAAAATATAGTGAACTAACATTATCACCACACCAATGTTGTCTAACCATTTTAAGGCAATGTTGCTGCTGCTGCTGCTGCCAAGTCACTTCAGTCATGTCCGACTCTGTGCGACCCCATAGACAGCAGCCCACCAGGCTCCCCCGTCCCTGGGATTCTCCAGGCAAGAACACTGGAGTGGGTTGCCATTGCCTTCTCCAATGCAAGAAAGTGAAAAGTGAAAGTGAAGTCTCTCAGTCGTGTCCGACTCTTAGTGACCTCATGGACTGCAGCCCACCAGGCTCCTCCGTCCATGGGATTTTTCCAGGCAAGAGTATTGGAGTGGGTTGCCATTGCCTTCTCCAAGACAATGTTGTGTGTAGGGTAATGTAATGGTTTTTCTCCTTTTTTTTTTTTTCTATCAATCTTGTGCAAATAGAAATGTATCCAGTTTCTCAACATGTAAAACAGAAAAAAAAAAGCAAGGCTTTTGTTTTTTCTGAGGGAATTCTGAATGAGGTGTGGCATTCCTGTTTTGCTCTTCTGCAATACTTCTTTTAGGAGGCCACAGAGGAGGTTCCTTAGGACACAATTTGAACAATCCTGGTGGAGTGGGAGGACTGACCTGGGAGCCAGAAGACTTGTGTTGAAGATCTGGTTTTGCTAGTCCTAAGTTGTGCAACCTTGAAAAAGACATTTAACCTCTATCCTTTTCCACTGATAAAACGGGGATAATCATACTTTCCCTTTCCAATTTTCAGGGTAGTTGTTAGTATCAAATGACATAATGGATACAAAAGTGCTTTACAAATGGTAAAGATCATTATAAACATGAAAAATGCCTCATTGTACTTTAGAAAAATAAATGTTGATGCATACAGATCTTTAGAATCCAGGATAACTAAAAGTGCCCCTTTAAAACCTTTTTGTGGCTCTAGTAGTTTTGAAGTAGAATATGCATAAGAATAGTGAAATAGATTATCTTTTTAGTATATATAAGCAGGACAATGTCAATTTTACTAACCATCTAAGGTTAGCAAGGGGATGTTCCATTAGTGTGTGATTAGCCTTAGAAATGCCTTAAGATAGATCAATGAAAGAAATGAAAGAAGTCAGTCCAGAGTGTAAATGTAAATTGTGTGCACAGTAACGATTCTTTCCATGAGCTCATGGGAAAAGATTACTCGAATTAATTGGCATCGCCATCAATCACAAGCTGTTGATTGCTCTAGGAACAGAGTGTAAATCTCATGAAATGAAAAGTGGGGTTACAAAATCTCAATCTGCTTTAACCTGCTGTTGAGAAAGGAAATGAGTAGCTGTCCAAATGTTGTATTTCCACTTGCCAAATGCAACAATTAGACTCACACTTTCATGAATTAACCTGCGAAGTGAATAAATCTCTTCAACAGTTTCATGTCATGGGTTCAAATGGTGTAACGTTTCTTACATAAAGAACTTAAAGGAGAATAAATCATTAGGGGAAGTAGGGGGAATTTATTGTACTCCAAGGCTGTTTTTAAACAGACCTCAACTGTGTGACAACAAAAACTAGCCTTGTGTTTAAGGATCGTTGATTCCAGATTTGCAATAGGCATTATAAGCAACCAACAAATTGTATGTGTGTTTATTCCGCCTCTCTTTACACTGGAAACTGGGCTGCTTTGTGTTTGTATCTCACCTAATGCCTAGCAGTTTGCTCTCAGGAGAGGAATGGCGAAAGACACGTTCCCCAGGTCAGCCATTACAATGAAACTTTTATTTATTTTTCCAGTAAAATTTGTACTTTCTTAATTTCTACCACTGGGATAAAAAAAAAAAAAAATTGTAAGCTGACATACCAAGTCTGTTGGCCACCTCAGAAACTTCCTGAAAACACCTTTTATAAGTTATATCATTTCCCTCCAATATGTCATTTTTTTCTCCTTTTTCACTCTAGGGGCTGAGAAGAAGGCCACTCCAACTTTTCAATAAATATCAACATTTCGGTAGAAAGCTGTTTATTTTCCTCCTGAAGCACATTAATACTACCAACCAACAATAGTGGCTTTTCAGACTCAGAAAGCAAGACTGAAAAGGGCCAGCCACAACTCCCCAGCAGTGGCAGCCAACAGGTTTTCACCTCAGGCTGTTTGTGAGAAAGGATTTTCTATTTTTACTTTAGGACCATTCACTGATATTCACCCTTACCCCTATTTCAGGGAGAGTAAAAATGGCTCAGAACACCTTAAAGTTGGGCTATTAGAAAACTTTTAAAAATATCAAATTGTATAATAAGCACTTGATACACCAGGTGAAAGCTTTTCACATAAGAATAGATCAAGATATATTTTCCCACAGCCCTTTTGAGAGATTATTTTTGAAAGAAATTCAAGTATATAAATTGAAATGATTTTTTCTCATCAGTATTCTGGCATATGCAGGTTTTACCTAGAACACTTTGTACCTAGTGCCAGAAAGTCCCAGGTTTTAGGCAGGAGTTAACTTTTACCTCCAGGGAGCAAGTGGCTTCTTATGTTCTTTAGTAAGCTTAACAATTGGGGGTGCTGAATTAATAAAGATTAAGTCTTGCACTGTGGATTATGACAGCAGCCAAGCAAAGCCAAACTGGATGTATGCTGGTCATTCTAAGAAGGGAAGTCCTATCCTGGGTGGACTGGCAATTCTTTTCATAGTAGCTCAATCTTTATGAATTCATCCTTCTTTACTATCCCACTATCTATAACAGTTCTCATTGTCTTCCTTTATTTTTTTTTTTATTATTTTTTGGAATAGTCTTAAATCCTTTAATTTCTTGGGCTGTATTTTCCATCAATTCTGGTACTGACAACAATTTTTCATTAAGATTCTGAAAGATATTCAGAAAACTCACAGACTAGTAAAATTAGCAAGGTGCTAAAACTCAGAGCAATTAGAGAAGCAACCTGAGCTTCCCAAGGATATATAACTAATTTTTTGCCAAGATATTGGAAAATCCAGATTTTTGGACCGTGCCAGTCTGTAAGATAATTTGTGTGTGTGAAACTATAGTATTTATAAACATAAACTTTTCTCCTATATGTTCTCTCTCTACTCTGGACCCCTGTTCCATCAGGGTAAGGACCATAACTTGTTCATCTTTTCATCCTAGCATCTGATATAGTTCCTGAATATCAAACCCCCACTATAGACATATAGTGAGGGCTTGATAACATTGAGTATCACACTATCTATTATTTAAAACTTGTCTAATGGGCTGATGAGTATGTCTCCCAACTTGATTAAAGTTCCTCAAGGGTATACACTATTTTGAAGATAGTATAGTTGCTAGCAGTATTTAGTACATACAGGCTTTTTGAAAAACTGCAAACACAGAATAATCTCATAGAATGACATCAACACAATTTTTTGAAAAAGTACTATGGTAGGCTGAGGAATGGAATTCCAAATATGCCTAAAAGGAACTTTGCTGATATGATTAAGGGTCTTGACTTGGGCGATAATCGTCATGCAGGTAGGTCCACTGTAATCATAACAGTCCTTACAAGAGGGATCGGAGGCAAGAGAAGTCAGGGCCAGAAGAGAAGAGGATGTGATAATGGAAGCCTGGAGAAGGGTGATGTGCTTTATAGACGGAGGGAGGTGGCGCCCAGAGAAGCTGAAAAAGGCAAGGAAACAGATTTATCCTTCAGAGCCTCTAGAAGATATCAACCCTTCCAACACCTTGACTTTAGCCTAGTAAAATGATTTTGAACTTCTGGCCTCCAGAACTTTGAAAGGATAAATTTGTGGTACTTTGTTACAGCAGAATCATACGAGACTGATAAAAGTACATAGTGGCAAATTCTACAGACTGAAGAAAGGAAAACATATACCGCAGGCTTGACATACACAAAAAATAAAATTGGAAGAGACTAAAAAATTATCCTTTCTGATCACCTGCCTGAGGCAAAAGATTGTCTTCAGGATAGATGGTGGATGTTTCTCCATAGCATTTTTAATGATCTCTAGGAACAATAACTATCTTCTGTTTCTTTTTTTCCATACAGTAAGAAGATAAAATTTTGTTTGCCTTTTATGCATGTGAAGCATATATAACTTATTATTTGGTTTTTACCCAAAGAAGAAAAAAGGTGAGCTCTGTGGCTGATAGGCAGGCAACTTCACCTGAAATCTTTCTGATATAGATTTGAATTTGATGATACAAGTAGTAGCAATCAAGCATAGCAATCCAATAAACAGATGGTTTTGGAGACAAAATATCTAGTTTTCTTTAAACCAGTTCACTTCTGCTGTGGTCTAGCCCTGACCTCAACTCTACATTTTAATCCCACAATTTGTGGAGTGAGTGTGTCTATGTGTGTGTGTGTTATTCATGTGAACTCAGCTTACCCTTGGCTTATGAAACATGTGAATTGGAAAGCTGTTCTCAAAATGAGCTCCCTCTTGGAGGATTTCCCAAAGCTCAGACTGCTTTAATTACTTAACCAAGAAGTTTTCAATGAGCTGTTTTGAACCTGGCATTCACAATACACTTGCCTTGTACTGAGCGATAACTTTATGACAGGAAGCTTTGTTAGCTGGACCACCCGGGGAACGCAGCTTGAATAGAATATGGCTGCCTGTTGACTTAAGAATGTGGGCGCCCCTGGACGTGCCACACCTGTGTTCCCCTGGCTGCCCCTCAGCTCCTGTTCATTTCCCATGTAATTCAAGGTGTTGAACTTAATCCATACAGCTTTGCATCAATAGCCTCATTTATGGGTTCTCCTCAGGCCCTGGCTATGTTAGAAACCTCTTCCCGTGTAGTCCAAAGGTGCTGGAAGGCTGTGTACATTATGCATTCAAATGGTATCTTGGATATGACAGAACTATGTCTATGCAACAGCTCCAACATAGTCTGAGAATGTAATCTTTAGGATTTCCAAAATAGTCCACTTCAATTTTGACTGATTTTTTTTTAACCATTTTCACAATCAAAAGCAAAGTCAAAGTATTATCTAGGTGAAAAGAATCAAACTGATTTGAACACAATTTCTCTTTCTGATAGATAGTCTTATAATTTCAACACATTTAATTAATAGTTCAAATAAATCAATAGTCTAAGCTTACCTCACTGCACTGCATTTTGTTCTTCTGGCAATACATAGTCTTTCTGGTTTAGACTACTTCTCTCTCATTTATGTGGTAGGGTCCTAAAAGTAGAGCATATTGGTGGTGGTAGTTTTGTTGCTAAATCGTGTCCAATTCTTTGTGACCCCATGGACTGTAGCCTGCCAGGCTCCCCTGTCCATGCGACCAGCCAGATTTAAAATTAATCCTTTTAAAAATTTCAAATTCCTTTAAATTTTATTCATGCATTTAAATTTTATTCCAATGACTATTGGTTCAGGGGTGAATCTATGCTCTAAGATGGACCAGGTAGAGAACATTTTGGAGTTTTGCTAGGAATGCTGGGACAAATATGTTGGCTCCTTTAGATAGATTTAAACCCAGAAGAATATAGTCCTGGAACCTGCTATCAATAATTTGCAGCCATTTGTGACCTAAAGAATGGAGCCAAAACTGAGACATGGATTTACTGGGAAATGAAAAACTGGCTCCTCGTGACACAGTTTGAGTCCTGAATTGAGTCTTTCTGGATGGTTTAGTGACATAAGGCACTAAATCCCCTAGTTTAGTTTAGTGCTTTTGAGCTGGGCTTTTGTCTCTGGAAACTAAAGGCATAATAATTGTTATGATGATAGCATTATAATGATACTGAAAGTTCAGATATTGTTCAGATCCAAAGGTTTAATGATACCTGTGAGAGTGTGGTACTTGTATTGATTGAGTACCAAGTCCTTGACTTTAAGCACTTTCTACTACTCTCTCAGAAATCAAAGGTGTGGAACTTATGCTATTGTTGTTTAGTCGCTAAGTCATGTCAGACTCATCTGCGACCCCGTGGACTGTAGCCTGCCAGGCTCCTCTGTCCATGGGATTTCCTAGGCAAGAATACTGAAGTGGGTTGCCATTTCCTTCTCCATTTGCTATTGTTAGCATGTCTAAAAATATAAAAGCCATTTATTTGTTCCTGAAAACCTTTTCTTTATTCATATGTAAACACACAGTTTGCCTCTGTGGGAAAATGATTGCAATGTTTATTTAAGCAGGTCCCATTTCTTTATCAGGTATAATGGATATAAATGTATTGGATGCATTCTTGCTACAAAATTCAAGCTGAGAAAAAGTAAAAATACATCTGTATCTATCCATGGACACTCCTGTGAGGATTAGGATATAATATTTACACAAATGATGAATTTTTAGAATAAAGTTATATAAAATTTTAATCTGTTTTCTCGCTTATTATTTGTTACTTAATATTAGATTAGCTTTTAGCAACAGAGATATGACTTGAAAGATTTATTATCCTTGTAAGAACATGAAATTTTGAACTTTTGAATTTATCCTTAAATGAAAGATTTATTTTGCTTCCCTCTCAATGGTGGTTAACAAGGACCTTTTCAAACAAATCTGCAGTAGTGTTGCAATACTGTTTTTCTTTTTAAAAAAACAAATATGATTTCTTATATCTAAAATATTTTAGTAGATAGGCTGATTTAAATATCAAATGAATAAGAACAAATGATAGCATAATTCTGTTGTGATAAAAATGCCTTTAGATGTTGATCAATATATTATTAACAAATTCTAAAAATTAAAATAATGACATTAACAAGGAACTTATTTCACTTAAAATTTTATTTTCTCCTTAAGTCTAGCTCCTATATAGCTTTCTTGCCTATCTCTTCTTTGTTCTCAGCTTTTTTTTTGGATACTTCTTTATTCTCTTTTCATTCAATAGTTTATTAATTTGGGACATATGAACTTAGCATTTTTTAAAAGGTAAAGGTAAAAGTGATTGAATTTTTCAGTAATTTCATATAGTTCAACCTAATACAATGTACTTTTTAAAGGAAATTACATCATAAACATTTAAATTGAAAAAATATGTAGCCTGTGGGCCAGATAATAATGGCAATATTCCTTTAAAAATAGGTATACGAGATACAGGACAGGTGGCAAACATTCTAGAGCTGGAACTTTGACTTTAGCAAAACATAACTGCTATTTCTGCCTGCCATGGGCTTGACACAGAAACTTACAAAGCCCAAGGTAAATGTTTTTGGAGATAAAACTTGCCCTTCTATACTTGTACTTTTGTTGATAACTTGTTTGAACCAACTGTGTATGTTCTTTGTATGCTGGAGTTGATTTGCTAAAAGACAGCTACTGACAAAAAAGTCCAGGTAAAACTCAACTTCAGGTCATGGGACTTGTTTTCAAAGCCAACTTTTATTTTCTTTCTAGATTTTGTATATGTTGCAAGAGAGGACTACAAATTATCTTACTAATTCTAATAAGTATGGATACGTATTTTTAAGAAGTCTCAAGGGCCAAGTATATTACAAAGATGAATTAAGACAACTTGTACTATGTGAAAAGTCAATTTCTTTCAAAATTTTCATCATTTCAAACCTGGTTTTATTTAAAAAGAAATAATAATACTCCCAAGGTACATACTTCTGCCACAAGAGAAATTAAGAATGAATACTTAGCACATTTAGTCATTGTGGAAATCAATGAGAAAAATCACAGTGGGAAGCTATTTGAAATTGCATATAAGTTTAAATAGTCATTAGGAAGAAATTCATTAAAACTAAAGAAGACAGTAAAAAGAAAATGTTTACATGGTCTCCTTATCTTCGTATTGAGCATCTAATTGGTAAATTAAACATCTCAGGCCACTTTTTCAGCATTATCATTCATTATCATTTAGTCCCCAGATCCTACCAGAACATGCTAAAATAGTATTATGAGATTAAACTAAACGCATACCAGAAGGTATAGCAATTTGAAATGCACTCCACAATCAACTAGAAATTAATGTGGGTTATCAGTGGCAGTGAGAACAGAACTGCAGGCAACTGAGTACTGACTATGGACATATATATGCTGAGACACTTGTGCTTTTATACATGTTAAGGCAGTTCTGGAGATGAGCGAGAAGTCTGTAAATTATCTGGCTGCTTCTGCTTTATTTTTCTGGCTGGATATTCAATTGACACAAGTTACAACAGTGGGGAGATGATATTATTTGATGAAGTCTAGGCTTGCTGGCGTTTGTGCAGCTCGGCCTTCTCTCTAGCGGGATGGTTCACCTCCAAAATTCCTCTTTGAACTGACATCGCTATCTTCACCTGCATATCTTAACCTCTCTTGATCTTAAAATGTGACTATCAACCAAAAGGAAGTATAGATTTTTCTTTTTACCTTTCTCTCCTCGCCCTCCACTAGTTCTTTCCTTGTGATTTTTGTGTGCATGTGAACTATTATTCTCTTTGGATTATCTAGTCTTCATACTGGATCTTGAAAATGCATGAGGATATCCTAAGTCCTTAAAACTCTGAGAATATGAGTGCCTTCCTTTTATTTCTGGGCTGCTTGCCTTCTGGAGAAAGCATGAAAACTTCTTTATTTGCAGCCTTGCTCATCCTTCTTGAAACTGACTCACAGATTTGCTTTAATCTAGGAAGCCATGTAAGGTGTATTGCTGTCTGACTCTTTGACACCCCTACATAATATGAGTGGCCTCATTTTCACTAACTTTCACTTTGATATCCCTAGTTTTGAAAGCTTTTCCCCTTCTCTTCCA
The DNA here is from genome assembly GCA_024291935.2 of Okapia johnstoni. NCBI lineage: Eukaryota > Metazoa > Chordata > Mammalia > Artiodactyla > Giraffidae > Okapia > Okapia johnstoni. The sequence goes on from CM044317.1 coordinate 53,654,042, forward strand.
TTTTAAAATTGGATGTGTTCAACATGCCCTGACTGAATTAGCACTGCCTATCTGTCCAGTGAAGCAGTCCTGGAAAAATTCACATTTAAACAGCACCTCCAAGAGTTCTTAATGACTTGGTGCTGAAAGGCAGCTGGCTCAAGTCCAAGTCTGGGGTTTCACTGCTCTGGCAGGAAGGTCAGTTTAGTCCTAAGGGGAAGGAAAAGAAAATACTATACTCTGTATATCCTGTGAGAGAAAAATGACAAATTCAGATGTAATATTGAAAATACTTCCTTCTTAATTTCAAAGTAACTGCTTTTAGTAGCCAGTGAACTCCCAATGGTTAAATTATTAGCTTCAGACATTTTGCTTTAGACAAAAACCTCTAAGTGGCCTACTTTCATTTTCGTCTGGTTGAACAGTTTGTGGTTATAATATTTTAAATAACCTTTTAAAATGATCTTGGTAAGAGGGTAAAGAAGTAAAAAAAAAAGAAAAAGAAACCACCAAACCTCAATTTTTGAAAACTTTTTTCCTGAAGACCTCTGCCTAATTGTTCCAATAAGGACACAAAAACTTAAATCAATTATGCAAGTTTCTTAGAGTCTCAGAAGCAATAGAAAGCAAAAAAAAAAAGTGGGGGGCAAGTTTTGCATTATTTCTTAGGTGAGCTGTTCATCTTGCTTTTCATAAATTTTAGAAATACAACTATACCTACCTGAGGTAGAAAGAACAGGGGTGTGACTTAGCTCAGAAGGAAAACCTTAGTAACCTAGAACCACATGCCACTTGATGAGGGAGGGGATTACCTGTAGATGATGTGTGTTCAGAGTTCTCCCTGAGACTCCCCTGGTACTATTAACTGTCTGATTGAGAGGTGAAGGCTGGGACAGACACATTAATACAATCACCTTTCTTCACAACTAAGTCATTAGTTAAATAAAATCTATGGGAAAGCTGATGCCATAAAAGAAGTTAGATAGCATTACCCTGGTGTTATTACCCTTGTTATCCTTGACCTCTGGAGACTTAATGATCTTTAAATAAGTCATTATTTCAGCAAATCCCTTTTCAAACGAAATCAAGGACTGGAGAGTTTATTTAACAACCACCACAAACATTAAGTAAGTGGTATAAAAATTCTGCTTTCTTGACTTAATTTTGATAACAATGTGCTGAGTAAGCCTTCAAGTCCTAAAGTGAAACATTTCCCTCCCCACCCCTTAGTTTCCACTGCTTAATCTACTGAAAAAAATGGTTGCTACTGCTTTTGGATTTTCAAGTGTAAACCATGTTGCTTAATACAAACTGAAATAAACTGGTTAGCAGACGTCAAGCAACTCAGAAACTGCTCGAGGATGCACGTCACATTGAGGTCTGAGGAGGTACCCTCTGCCATCACACCAGTGCAAAATGCAATAGGAAACTTCTTGTCACTTTCTGTCAAAGAGTCAGTGCATGAAAAACAAGAAGGCTGCAGTCTGCTCCTGAGATATACTGGAGGATTTCTATCTCTCTGCTTGGCCTCTCTTAAGAACAGAATTTTATGAAGGCTGAGATCACTCTGAAGGGCACCCATTAAACTATGATTGTTTTTGTAGATGTGCAGATAGCTGAATAGTGATGTTCCTTATTCTTCTTTTTGGCTTGTGGACCCCTTTGAGAATCAGTAAGGGCTATAAAATCCAGAGAACACACACACGTGGACACACATACACACAAAGAAGTTGCATATCCTGTTAGGGAGTTCCATGAAGTCCCTAAAGCTTGTCCACAACCTCTGTTGCACAGACTACACTCTGATTGATGAATTCATCTTGCATTTTTATAACCTTTCAGGGTTGCCTGCATTTTATTAGTATTTTTTGGTAAGGGAGCCAAAACTCCTTTACATGTCAACACAAAAAGAAGATTCTTTGAAATGGAGAGGTAACAAACAAAACTAAAAACCCGACAACACCAAAGATTCAACTCCTTTAGAAAAATTTGTACCATCACTTTCGGGCGATGCTATTTTTGTATTTTTCTGGCTGTGAGGTTCTCATCCTTTCCTTCCCTTTGTGCCTCCACCCTCTCTTCTCCTCCCCACCCCCACCCTAGTGTGGATACATTCTTATCTGTTCTGTTCTGAACTAGTGTGACACAACCGTAACTCATTTTATTCGTGAAACCAGGTCTTTTTCCTCCTATGTATGCAATTTTGTGTCACAGAGTATCTTCCCCTTTCTTTTGAAAAGACATCTTCAAGAAGAATAAGTTCTGAACCCAAGAAATATTTTCCTTTCTCAAATTAGCTATACACAACAGTGCATTGACTCATTTCAAATGTTAAGAGATTGTACATGTTTTCATCAGTACCAGTTTGCCCTTTACCCCTTGAAAAGCTAAGTCTAAGCCAGTTTCACACCTCTCTTTCCTTTTTACACCTTATCCTTATCTCCACACCCCCAAAAGAGCAGCATCTGTAAGATCCTATGGACTCTTACCTGTGGGAAGACCAGTGGTTGTCTTCAGTTTCTCTTTAAGTGCAGTTTTCCAGTTTTCCACTAGTTGGGGCTCTGTACAAAGGAAAGGGAAAAAAGGGCCTTCAGAATTATTCATTAATACTAACAAAACATTTTATATGATATCCCTAAAGTACTATCCGAGTCTCTGGAAAGATGCTCACTAATTTTATTGTTGTCCCAATATATTGATCATGAAGTTGTGTTGATATATGGTTGGATCAGTTGTGTTTGCCTTGCTTAGTTTGGTTAGAGAAGGCTAAATTAGTTTACTGCTTTCGGTGTGATTTGTAGGAATCCAGTTCACCCAGTGCAAAAACTATTACAAAATGTGAAATTATGAAGTCCATAACATTTGGAACATTGGGTTCATAAGTAGCAAGATCATCTTCTTTGTAAGTTTTTTCTAGGACAAAGAAGTAACCACTCATCTTTTAACCCGCATGGCACAAAGTCCGGCACAATTTAGACCCTTAATAAAAGTGGTCTGATTTCTGCCTCTGCCTAAGGACCAGAGTTTGGATAACATTATCTAGCATCAGTTCTCTGGGAAGACCTTTAGGAAACTGTCTTGGTCTGTACTAACTATAGGTTTGTTGCTCTCAATTGGTTTTAATTACTTTGTGTCAGCTTGAAAGATTACCTTGGGTAGTCACATACAATCAAGGTCTCCCAGCACTTTGCTTACACTCAGCGTTTTGTTTTAGGTTTGTTTATCCTGTCTCTCTCCACCTCCCCGGAGATCCTTTGGCAAATCTGATAAACAATGCTTTTTTTCTTGCTTAAGGCAGAAAATCCAATCGAATACAATGGGAGGCCAGACTTGGCTGCAATGCAGGCTGCAGGTGTGCTGGCATTGTGGTCATCTAAACCAGATGCTGGGAGTTGAAGCACCTGCTTCCCTTCTCTGTCTACACTCCAGAGACCACCGCTTCTGGGTAACAGAGGCCGGAGAACCAGGCTGAAGAAAAGGATGAAAATACCACAGCATCCTCTTGACAGATCAAATGAGTTGCCCTAGAAATAGCTTCATGAAATTCTCCCTCTAAGTCCTCAAACACATATAGCCTGATTTGTGTTCTCCTTCCCCTCTCTAATCTGACAGCAGCATCCTCTCAACACACACACTTGACAACATCATTTACTAGAAACAGACACTCAGCGGCAACTTAATTTTTCTCTGGATTATATTATCTAGAGAGGCAAGGCTGGCCACGGACAAGAGGGTGATGATTTTTATGGTTCTGATAACACGATGCCAAAAGCCTTGTGCAGCCTCAGATTTAATGAACATTTCTATAAGTGCCATCAATTTCTGAACAGTCCAGAAAGAACATTTAATTTTCAATCTTGAATGTGGATCATCAGATAAGAGATCAGGGAGAAACTGGTCCTTGTGGGGATGTGACTTTGCTCTAACACTGGTTGCTCAAGAGGCTGGCTCTGGTATTTTTATTAAGCTGATTCTAAGTTATATTATTTCAGTTCTAAATATTAGTAATAAATTTGCTACAGGCATGTGTATTCAAATCCTTAGTAGGAAATCTGTATGGGTTACGTTCCTTCCTGCTGTTAATATTTTTATTTCCAATTACAGTGTTCCTTACTGTCATGCATGAATGTCCTTTTGGGTCAGAGTTCACACTTTGTGTTTATACAGAGGGATCTATTTTCTTTGTATATCTTTGTACTGTGTTCCTAGGAGTCAATGGAGAAAGCTTTTGCATTGAAGAATGAAACCCTGTAGCCACACCACTCTGGAAGTTCCCCTGCAAAAACACACAGCGAGGGGGCCGGGACCAGGGCCTTGGCGTGGAGGAGAGGCAGGTACTGGGCCTGTGTCCTCCTCAGCTCCACTAGCTCCTCCATCCAAGAGGAATCTGTTCCTTGTCTGTGAGCTCTTACCTACTTCGTAGCTTAAGGAAGCTCGTTACACTTGTTCCTTACAGCTCTGTAATAAATGGATATATTTTTGTTGCTGCCTGTCCAGACCAAGTTTGCAAGGGAGAGAAAAATTTCTGAAATGACACGCCAGGGTTGTGGGCATGAGAGGAGAAAGAGGAGAGGTAAGATGGGAAAAGGCTGACAAATCAGAACAAACTAGTGGAGTCGATTTGAAAAAAGGGATGTGTGGTATTTAGTAAAAATTTTTTGAAATCACTCAAAGGGTTGACAACATGTTTCCAAAAAATAAATTAAAAATAAAAAGACTCATTCTCTTCATCTCATGCCCACATTCTTCTCGGTCAAAGCACCCAGACAACTAAGGAAAGAGAGAGGGTGGATCTGGAAGTGAGAAAGAGAACCCTGGATCCTAGAGGTACTATGATCTGCAGATGTGCCTTTCAGTGGAATTTGGAATTCACTGGGGGGCGGCTAATGGGGTGGAGGGGGCTGCCGAGATGGAGATGAATATGGAAATGGAGATTAGATTAACAGTGTGTCTATTCTTTAATATCACGGGAACTGTTTTCACTTATCTGCGTGACTCTTTCTTTTGTGCCTCTTAATTTGTCCTTGAAGTTCTGTATCTAATCATTAGCTGAGCAACCAATAATTCTCCCTCAGTCCCCCACCCCTTTTTACAACCAACTTTAATCTTTCGACTCAGTGAAAAACATGTTTCCCCTATCATAACTGGTTTAACAAAAATTCTCTTTCAAGTTTAGATTGCTCAGATACAATGGCTTTCCTGCAGCTTCATGCTAGGGAAAGGAATTTACATTAGAAAAGAGAGATTTATGATAGCGTTGAATTTCCATTTGAATATGGATGGTTAACAACATGCATATGTTTTTTTTTTTTATTATTATTATTTTAAGGTTTAAGCCGTGCCATAGGCAAAAAGAAAGCTGGAAACTGCGGGGCTGGCAGGGCTCAATGAATAATTTAGTCTGGATTTCATTCACAAACAGCAGCCCAGTCCTAGGGAAAGGACCGGTGCTTTTCCCTGGATCGGAACTGGAGTAAGTGCCAGGATTTCCTGATTTGTTTACATTTCTCAAAAAACTTTTTTTCCCCCGGACTAGGACAGAATTAGACTTCCTTTTCCACTTTTGGCTCCTTCTAAGCTATTCTTGCTCACAGTATTCTCTCCCCTTTCCCTGCATTCTCCTTTGTTGAAGTCTCAGCTGGGTCTTTTGTCTCACGAAAACATGGAGAGGCAATGAAAGGTGTTGGTGGAAGAAGAATGGTCTTCATGACAACAATGAGCCCACAGTAGCCAGCTTTTCCTGGACACAGCAGAGTCTATCCAACTTTTACATTTAAAATCTTCTGGTCTGTCTCTCACTAGGGCTTAAAAAGGATTCTGAGAGGCCAGGATATGATACATCAAGTGATCTTGCCCAACTCCTTAAGCTATAAAAGGAGACATTGAGATCACCTTCATTCTCATCAACCTCACTGATGACGAGATTTGTCATTCTGTGGTGAAGCTTCAGCCAGATCTAGGCATGGGACACCAGTGTTTTCTCTTCGATAACCAGTCTTCTAGGACCTGTGGCTAAGGGCCTCTGTTCCACCCTGTTATTCTCCTTGCCCTGTTTGGTTTCACTTTCACCATCTTGACCATCTATAATTGTCACAAAAGTTTGTTTTGAAAAGTTACTCTAAATTCATTTGTTTATAAATGTTTGGCAATCAGGGATTAGTTCCTTTTCCTAACAAGGGAAATGTAGCCATTGGTCAGTGGCCAATCTGAAGGGTTAAAAGGCAACCAGATCTTTTTGGGGACTCACCAACAAGAATAAATCCAAGAAACACAGAAGTTGTTTGAAGGGATGGGGCAGGTTCCTTAAAAGAGACATGTAATTCTCTTTGGTTTATTGATATTTCTATTTCTTTTTTCCTTCTCTCTTGTTTCTGAGGCTAAAGGCCTCTTTAAATTTCACTATTTAAGTCATCTCTGTTTTGAACATGTTTGCCATTCTGACCCTAGGGATAATTGTGAAGACTATCTTGAAGCAACCCTATCCTCCCTGCTAGGACAGCTTGGGCTCTCTTCACTTTGGGTTCCCTTCACTTTGGGTTCCCTGGGACAATCAGGGTCATCTGTCCTTTCTGCTTTCCTAGAAATCAAACCCAACTCTTGTATGAGAATCAGATAACTTAATTGTACTTGGGGTATGGCTTTAAATACTTCCACCATTCCAGGCTTCCCTTGTAGTTCAGTCTGTAAAGAATCTGCCTGCAGTGCAGGACACCAAGGTTTGATTCTTGGGTTGGGAAGATCCCCTGGAGAAGGAAATGGCAACCCACTCCAGTATTCTTGCCTGGAGAATCCCATGGACAGAGAAATCTTGAGGGCTATAGTCCATGGGGTCACAAGAGTCGGACATGACTTAGCACCTAAACCACCACCATTCCAGGATTATTTGTATCATAACAGAAGAAATTTATGGTAAAGGAATGAGTCTCTAATGGTGGAACTTATGATACCAATGGTGGAACTTACAATACTTTTGCTTGAAGCAAAATGTCATCCAAGTGCTCCTGAAATTATGTCATACTGAGGTTGGATTATGTCTAACATATGGATCAAGTCAGGCACATGTTGTTTGTATCCCTATTTATGTATGATTACCAGGTGGCTCAGTGGTAAAGAGTCCACCTGCCAATGCAGGAGAAATGGGTTTGATCCCTCAGTGGGGAAGATCTCCTGTAAGAGGAAATGGCAACCCACTCCAGTGTTCTTGCCTGGAAAATCCCATGGACAGAGGAGCCTGGTGGGCTACAGTCTGTGAGGTTGCAGAGTCAGACACAACTGAGCAACTGGGCATGTACACACACACACACACACACACACACACACACACATATATATACACACACACTTATATACGTATACACATACATATGTAGAAGTCACATGCAGAGAAACATAGTTTATTACAAAGATTCTGCTACTGAGGGCAGACAGATGAATGACCATGAGACTTTTCTGAACCGTATCTAACATAGCTGATTTGTGAACCAAGACCATAAATAGCTATTCTGAAATGTCCTTTATAACAATCATTTACTCACTCTAGTCACTATGAGAGTGCCTACCTTTTGAAAGGCCAAAGTAGACTCTCTTCTCTGACCTGCAAAGTAAGACTGGACAAATGGTCACATTCTCAGTATAATCTAAACATGCATCAAGGTGCACCCAGTGGACTAATGTGCAAAGAGTTTCAATTAACACTAGCACATTAGGGACATCAAAAGAATAATTTTTTCCCCCATTGGTTTCAGAGACAGTATTGTAGGCAGAAGTGTTACAAAAGAAACCAAGGTTTAACCTTTTGATGATCTGAAGAACCAAGCCCTGCTTTGGATTATCTTCTGAAACAGGCTCTTATGAAATGATCTGCTGACAAGTGTAAGTGAAGCACGCATTCCAGAATCACATGGTATCTTCAACAGAGTTTAGAGTAAGACATAAAATGAGTAATGACATGATGTCCAATGTGAAATTTATCTTCTAAGCAGGGGAACCCCACAAATAAATGCATGTGGTGGGAAGAAACAAAAAACAGACATAGAACATTACTTAGAAAATCTAAAAATCATTCAAATCACATGAACAAAAATGTAAATTAGGTGGTAGAATATGATATATTTTGCATTGTATATGTAGGTACTACAGATAGCAGTGCTTTCTAATATGTTTCATGTGTGTATGTGTGTATGCACTCAGTCATTCAGTTGTGTCTGACTCTTTGTGACTGAATGAATTGCAGCCCACCAGTTTCTTTTGTCCGTGGAATTTTCCAGTCAAGATTACTAGAGTGGGTTGCTGAATTTCCTACTCCAAAAAATCTTCCAACTCAGGGATTGAACTCGTGTCTCCTGTACTGGAAGGCAGATTCTTTACCACTGAGCCACAGAGAAGCTCAAATATGTTTCATATGATGTTCTTAATTCCAGGTCTTTATTTCAAGAGAAAACCAGAGGTAAACAGCTTACTTGAGCAGGTTTTCCCTACATGAATGAATATAGTAAATATTCTGGAAGACTTACAGATTTCTCAAAGTTGTAGTAAACAAGACCAGTTGGCTCATCTGAAGGGACCCTTTGGAATCCAGCTGGTGGTGCTTGGAGGCCGAACCAGTTATTCTTTTGGGCTTGCCTCCAGGGTTAACCTGGACTCCAATAGAGAGGAAATATGACTTAGCTCCACGACAGCCCCAGGGTCCCAGACGCCATGGGTGCTAAAGACGGGATGGATTTCCATGTATCAAGTGCATATACCGGTTTTGCCTTACAACTGTCAGAAGTCTGAGCAGTAGAGAGTAGTCCGAGTCCCAGTAGACTGCATCACTATTACAGTCTGTTACTAAATGAGTTTTTCTCTCAGGCAAAAGGTGCACTTAACTTTCTCTGGGAGGTGACAATGTCAAGAGGCGGCAAAGGCATTTTCTAGGCTTTGATTTCTGTCTTCTTACATACCATATTCTTAATTCAATGGCTACAAAGCTCTGTATATTGAATAAGATATAACAATAAAATAGTTTGTGACCTTAGAAATATTTTCAAAAAAGTTATTGCCACATTTACACAACTTCAAATGTGTACATGGTGGGCAAGTGGGTGAGAGCAGATTCTTGTTGTACATAAATGACTTCATGTTCTTTTAAAAGAGCTATTTGGTGTTTGGTCCCTGTAGCGTCTTTACTGAATTGAGATTCTTCACTGAATCATCAGCTGGATTCTCTTTGGCCTTTAGGGAGGTGCTGTAGACAAGTCAGCTGCCTTCTAGGTTCCCAAAGGGGGCTTAGAGGAATTACTGCTTGAAGTCATGGTCTCTGGGTGGTTTTGGTGAGTAAGAGACCAGTAGGGTCTCCAGGTCCATGGACAGCAGTCAGTGTGAGTTGAGGTGAGGGCAACACAGGGTAAGTTGGCAGATATAGGGAGTGTGACGTGGTTCAGTCTCTATTTGACTTTTTGACTCTGCAGCCAGAGCCTACATGGGGCCAAATGCCAAGCCTGGGGGCCTGTGACCAGGGGAGGTGAACAGGGGTCCCACAGACCCACTGAAGAAAACCAGCAAATAGTCTTGGTATGAACAACATGGAGATTGAGCCTTCCTGACAAATCCCGACTCCACACGTAGCAGATCACATAAAGGCATCTATCTTGGGAGACAAGGCTGTGACACTTGGGGATGTTGTGACCACTCAAGGCCCCTTTATGATCCACTGACAAAACAAGATGAAATCACCTTGTTTCTGATAGTGGGACCCAGATGGGCTCAGTCATGCTCTGAGCCAATGGTAGAGCCTTCCATACTTCCACCCAACCCAACAACTACCCCCCACCCCCATCCAGCTATGATATTTCTTCTCAGCACTTAAGCTTGACACCTTTAGCCCTTCTGGAGAGAAAGGAACCTTAGATGAGACATAGTCCACACCCACCACACCCACCTCGCCTTGGGTAGCCTTGTTATCTCGCCTTGGAGTGTGATTTAGTACCACATGACACTAAGATATGATAACATGAACACTCTATTACCTTGGGAAAGACTACTGAGCAAAAATGCTAGTTGGAATGGCTCTGTTGATGATAGCTAGGAGGTATTATCTGGGAAGAAGATGGAAAATAACTCAGAGCCAAGGGTTGTTTTGGATGGTTAAAGGGAATTCAAATATAGATGAAGATCTGCCCACACTTTAAGAAAATCCTCAAAGACATGACAACTGCCAAGGTTGCACTTCTTAGCAGTTATCACCTACTTTTTGTTTTCTGCTTCATCAGCTCTATAACCCTGCAAGTTTCATTATTAGGGTTTCCTGCTACACTTTTAATTTTCAGTTACAGATTGACTAGGGACTGCCAGTATGTGTGGCCTACTGATGTTTGCTGGTAGATTATCCTTGTAAAAGTTACTATAGTCAGGTTTCATTTTGTAAAGGTAGTGAAGAATGGTAATTCACATAAATTCCACAGCCTCATTGCTCGTGATGGTCTAACAGCTAAGAACAAAACAGAAAGATAGTCTCATTTTAAACAAAACTTCTTGCTTCAAATAATACACTAAACAGACAAACAACACCCCCCCCCCCCGCCAAAAAAAAAGAAAACAAAAAAACCAAAAAACACCTTACAGTTGAATTTACTGAGCTGAAGAGTTCAAATTTTGCCAGAGTCAGGGACTGGTAAGTGACATCCAGTTATCCAGTTCAGGGATTCATTTTCCCTTTTTTCAATACTGAATGAAATTCCCTTTTTAAAGGCTTATAATTTATTGTCTAAAACTGGAACTGGGACAAAATCAAAGCAGGATGAAAGGAAGTCTCCAAAACAATAGCATTGAAATTCTCCCAGGGCTGTTTCAATTGTGAGAACTTAGAGCACCTGAATTGCTGCATAGTGGAGAGGCAGAGGGCTTGAGCGAGTGGCAGTGTGCCTAAATGCTGTATTTTCGTGGTGGCCTCCTTTGCTGGATGAATATTGCAAGTTTTTATTTTTTCCTATTTTGCTGAAAATATTCTACAATTTCCCAGGGATGAAGAGACACTCAGGCTAAGGCAAACTCTGATCATAAATGAAAATAAGGGTTCATGTTCCAGTCCTCAACACAAAATTTCAGGGATCCTTAGTGAGCATTTTCTGTGTACCAGGTTCTAGGCAACATGCATTACATGCGTGAGTTCATTTGATCTTCACAACAATATTATGAGCATAGGTACTATTATTATTCTTACTGTGCACATAAGGAAACAGAAAGGTTAAGCAACATTCCTCAAGCCACATGGCTAGTGAGTGGCCTAGTCATGTCATTTCCATACTCTTAACTACTTAGCAGAATTGCCTCCCAAGAAAAGTAAATTGCCTAGGTTAAATGATGTTAGGGATTGATGGCGAATAGAAATTGATATTTGGTCCAAAGAAGCAGAGCATGTTTAGTTTTTGATGAATCCTGATAACATTCGGCTGCTGAATAATAAGACCAGACAAGTTGAGTCCTGCTATGCTCTTGCAATTCTTTTAGTTTTATTCCCAACCTAACTCTTCCTGAAAATGATTGAAGTAGCTTACATACACATGTATATCCTTATTCCAGGCTCAACAGGACTCCAACCTTATTTCAACCACCTCCTAAATATCCCTGCTGAGTGCATGTCTTCAGACACCTCAAATATCTACACTGAATTTTCCAGACTCCCCTAAACAACTCTGCAGTTGGACTTCTCTCTCTCTGTAATGGTATTACCCAGTTGCTCAGACTCTGAAGCTCAGGGTAAGTTTTATTTCCCTCTTTCTTATACTGTCTCCTGCCTCAACCCCCTCCGAGAGTGCACAATCAATTTGTCATCAAGTCCTGTGGGTTCTCTTTGCCCTATCTGTCCATACCAAGCTCTACTGCAATGAACCAAGCTTCTAAAACCAGATTTTAGGATAAATTTCCACCAATTTGCCCATGTTCAGGCTTTCTGTCCTCAAGATAGCCACTCGGAGTCAATCCTCTAACAAGAGTTTTTTGTGCTCTATGTTGTTCCAGGCACTGTTCTAAACTAGAGACACATCAGCTCTCTGCCTTGAACTTGTGGTCCTTTCTGCTTGAAATATCCATCCTCATTCTCCCCCTCACCAGTATTTCTGTTTTTAGCAGCCACTGCCAGTGACTGAGATCTCTGGCTCCGCTTCCCTTTCCCTTGACCTGATGTAGGTTGAATTTAAAGAGCTCTGGGCTTTCTAGATGGTGCTAGGGGTAAAGAAACCACATGCCTATGCAGGAGACATAAGAGACATAAATTCAGTCCCTGGGTCAGGAAGATTCCCTGGAGGAGGGCATGGCAATGGAGCCTGGTGGGCTACAGTCCACAGGGTCACACACGATTGAAGCGACTTAGCAAACACACGTGCAAGGAGCTCTAGCCCAGCACTCGGGCTGTGGTAGAAAGTCTCTTTGTGATCATTTAGCCTGTTCACCCTCCTCAGTTTCTGCCTTGATTCTAATACATCAGTCCTCAGCCTTGGCTCCTGAATTTATGCCACATTACTGTTTTCTGAGTCCCTCTTATTAACCTCCTATTCCGTGAATCTAACTCACTGTCCCCTTAATAAAGTCCTGCCTCTTAACCCCACCCCTATGTGACCCAACTTCCCCCAAGAAGTTGTACTTCCTGATAGCCCACCTGCCTCTTTGGAAGCTAGAATACCATGGCTTGTTTGTTCAATAACCATTAACGGTTTACTGAAGCTCTTCTGTGTACTGGCCACATAACACATAACAAGAATGACAATATCCTGTCCTCATGGTGCTCACTCTGTCATTGGCACAAGTGATTAAATGAAGAGGCAAGGTAATTTCAGACTGAGAAAGATGATGAAGAAAATAAAATGGGCTGCCGAGCTGGAGGAAGGGGAGGGAGGAGGCTGGCTTAGATGAGATGTGCAGGGAACTCATTTCAGGTAAGGCTGGAATGCTAAGAAGGAGCCAGCTGTGTGTAAAACTGGAGAACGTGTTCCAAACAGAGAAGACTGCAGATGAAAGACCCTACAGGGGCGGTCAGCCTAGTGTGCTCCAAAAACAGAACAGAAAACAACAGAGCAGAGCAAAGGAGGGGAGAGTGGTAACAAAGGAGCTGAGCAGAGGCCAAAGAACAGAGGCCTTGTTTCCACGTTCTTGAGAAGTAGGTTTGTTAGTTGCCTGGCTCTCCAAATCTTCTATACTGTTTGTTAGACTGACCTTCCTGACTGCAGATGGGCCCCGCTTTGATGGCAGTGTATGATTACAGACTCTCTAATTCCACTCACTGCTCATGGGCATTAAGCGGGCAATACCCAATCAGTACACTCAAGGTGAGATGGTGCCCAACCAAGGTCTACCTGTTCTCCAAAGCCTGATTCCCATACAAGTGACTTTAGGATGTATTCCTAAATGATCCTGGTTGGAAAACGATTCTTTTGCAGTAGGCTGTCTTGGTCTGAGCCTTCACCCAGCTCTCCCCCTATCCTAGTTTATACTGTGGTTTTACCTTTCCTCCCAGACTGAATGCCAGACTGTCTGGTTCAGTTTTGTTCCATTCAGATTAAATAGCATGGTGTCCTGCTCTCAGTTGCTGGGTGAGAATAGCTGTGTTTTGGAGAATAAACTCTTTGTGATACCATATGGCTACTGTCATGAGGATTAAGAGTATTTGCAAAGCACCTGGAATGGTGCCTGACACAAAGTAGGTTCTAAATAAATTGTAATAAAATGATCATTATCACAGTTGTGTGATTTGGGGCATAACTCTTTAAATTTAAATGAAGCTGCTGGATGAAATGATTTTGAAAGTGTTTTCTAATTCTAAAATTTGATCATGGCTTGGATGAAGACACTGAAAAATCTCAGGAAGAGACAGAGTCTTTGGCTATTGCTAACTTTTCCCCAGTGGGAAACCTTGTATACATTGGAGATTATTTTATGGCATCGGTGGTATGTTATTGGCAGCAATTGTGTATTTATTCTTGATAATATTTCAAGCATTTTGAGTGTAGTAAGAGTGGTAATACTTTCTTCAAATGCACACCAGAAATACCAAGCATTATCAAGGATGTGGTTACACAGAAATTTTCCTGTATGTGTCGTAGGTGTATCCATCAGGACAGCCTCTTTGGAGAATGATTAGAAAAGAGCTAGGTAAGTAAAAATGCACATATTGTATGATCCAGAAATTCTACAAAGTGGCTTGTTCAAGGATATTCACAGGAACATTGCTTCTCATAACAAAATTTGAAGCAACACAAGTGTCTATGAATAGAAGGAATAAATAAATATAGTATATTTGTATACAACCATTAAGATTAGTGAGCTACAACTATACAAATATCAACATGGACAAATCTTAAAAACACTATATTCAGTGAAAACAAATTGTATAATCATAATATAGTATAATACCTGTAAGATAAAGTTAAAACATGTAATATATAGGTTATGGGTATGAACATATAATGTAAACATATAACAACATGCATGGGAAACACTGAATTCAGACTAGTGGTTAACTCTAGGAGGGGTGAAGGGAGCGGAGTAGAATTAGGAGATGGGTATATAAGGAACTTGAACTGAATATAGAATGTCTTTTTCTTTCCTTACAAAGGATTTGAAAGAAAACAGGCAAAATATTAAGATTTAACAAAGCTGGATATATACACCAGTGCTTATTAATAGTCTATTTTTTTGTATGCTTGTATTAATTAATAAGAAAATAAAACATGACTATTAAAATATACCTGTAAATATTAATTGCTGGATTTGAAAGAAAGCAGATAATTTAAGCCACTAGTGAAATGGCTAAAACCTTGTCTTTAAAAAAAATTTTTTTTTGTTCAAGTAGAATCATGTTAGTTTCTGCTGTATAGCAAAGTGATTGTTTTATATGTATATATATGCAAATACATATATTCATGTGTACATGTATATATGTCTTTTTTATTATAGTTTATTACAAGATATTGAGTATAGTTCCCTGTGCTATGTAGTAGGACTCTGGTGTTTATGTATTTTATATATAGTAGTTTGTATCTGTTAATCCAAAACTGCCAGTTTATCTCTTTCCCACCCCTTTCCCCTTTGGTAACCATAGGCTTGTTTTCTATGTCAATGAGTCTGTTTCTGTTTTGTAAATAAGTTCATTTGTTTTCTATGTTTGTGAGTCTGCTTCTATTTTGTACATAAGTTTATTTGTATCCTATTTTAGGTTCCACAAAAAAGTGATATCATATGGCATTTGTCTTTCTCATTCTGACTTATTTTGCTCAGTATGACAGTCTCTAGGTCCATCCATGTTGCTGCAAACGGCATTATCTCATTCTTTTTTACGGCTGAGTAGTATTCCATTGTGTGTGTGTGTGTGTGTGTGTGTGTGTGTATATATATATACACATATATATATATATATATATATATATATATATATATATATATACACACATACATACACATATATACCACATCTTCTTTATCCATCCATCTGTTGATGGACACTTAGGCTGCTTTCATGTCTTGGCTATTGTAAATAGTATGAACATCGGGGTGCATGTACATTTTCCAAATAGAGTTCTCTCTCAAAACCTAAGTCTTGATGTGTGTCTTTGTGTTCACATAAGAAAAATACCTGGATTAGATTGTGAGACTAAGTATCACCACTCATAATGAATAGTACTGAAAATAATTAAGATGATACATTTTGAAAAGCATTTTTTACTCTTACATCATGGAAGCTTAAAGCATTATTTTCCTTTAGATAAATTTTAGTTTACCGAATATCCATTAACACAACTGTGTACTATCTTCTATTTTCTTTTAAATGGTCATATGCTTATCCTCCTAATAGAACTGAACTAAACACTGATCATGCAATTTTCAGCCTGAATTCTTCCAGTTAACAGCACTCTGCTTTCCTTACTCAATAATTTCTTCTTGAGGTGATTAATATATAATTTAACTTCAATGTATTGATTTCTCTTGTGTAAGAAGCCTAGGCACTCCTCAGAGCATGGCAGAATTATTTACCTACTAAAGAACTGGATTTTTCTCTAGGGAGTAGGATAGGACACTATTCTTTTCCCAATACACAGGTATCCCGGGAAAACACTACAATGAATCAACCAAACAACATGATCACTTATTCCAGAGTTTCTAAAAATACATACTTCCAGCTGCCTCCTAGTCACCCTCCCAGCACAAGGAGAAATGGTCCCACCATGCTCTTTAGCATCACTGGCTTCCAACCAGAAAACATATTCCTTATGCCTCCTCTGTTCTACTCTGATTGACACTTGTGATTCTCAAAGGCAAAAATCAGATTTTAATATTCAGACCTGAATATTCATTGAATTCTCAATAAGGACAGGACAAATTAGAGGACACAGGCAAATTTTTCAGCAACATAGATGAAAGCAATCTTTATTTTTCTCTGAGTCCGACTTTGAGGTTCACTATTTCCACCGCATATAAAGCCAAGCCTTTGTAGTGTGTTTTCGTTTTTTTCCCCCTCTCTCTGTTTCTATTTTTTTTGATGTAAGCTGGCATCTCTCATGAAAAGATAAAGGCATCAATTAAGTATATTACCAAACCCCAAGGATAAAAGCTATTGTTGTGAACAGGAGTTAGGCACGCACGTGGTATCAAGTAAGGGCCTGGAAACAGACTGCTGCCAAGGAAAACAGATGTCTGTCTCTTTTACAGAACCCAAATTGTGTGTATATTAGCAATTGCTAAACTCCTGATTGACTTAACAATGACGGTATTGATGCACTAATTTGGGCTGAGTACAATCACTGCGGCTATCATTGTCACAATAAAATTTGAAAACTGATTCAACCAACTAGTAACAAATGACAGAGACAATGAAACAATAGCCAAGGAGCCACCCTAAAAGAGAAGAGGATGCCTCGCATCCAGAAATGTCCAGCCTTTGCTGTTACAGCAAAAGTCCAGATGTGGGTAGGAGAGGAATTCCCCCACATAACAATGAGTAATAACGGCTAACTCACAATCATAGGATGCATGAGACAATGATGAATTGTATATTTCAAACCTATAGAGGACAATCAAAATGGTTACTTTCTTCCTAGTGGGTTACACTAGCAAAATTGGGAGTGAGAGAAAATTCCACTTGAGGTTTTGCACATTGTTTTTCCTGTTTTCCTGACATGGTTATAAATAAGAAAAAGTGCAGATGTTCAGATCCTCTTCTCTGTCGCATGACTATGTTTCATCCTTTTATTAGGTTGCTCTTATTGTTCCTTTTATGTTGTTGTTTTTAAACTCCCCTGCACATGTTGTCCTCAGGACCTTTAGATTCCTTTCTTTCTCTCTTTCTTCCTTTCCTTCATTCTTCTCCCTGCCCTCTTCTCTTTCTTCTTTTCTTCTGCTTTTCTCTTAACAGGATCATTGAGAAAGGACGGAGAGGAGAGTTAGGCATAGACTATGAGCTGGAGTCAAGAGGAGGAGGGAGGATGAAGTCAAGAGTGGCTGTCCAACAAGAGGATGGACGATGTCCTGCCAACGCCCAGTAGATTCTGTCTCCTTAGAAGCCAATTCTGTCCATATTTAGATTCATAGTAAGGGGATATTTAGATACAGGTCAAATTAAATGTTAAATAACTTCAGCATGACCAGGCTGGTCATAGAAAGAGTTCTGAAGTCAGTCTAGAAGATCAGGTTCACTTTTGGGAAGGAGACAGTCCAGTTTAATGGACAATGTCTAATATCAATATAAGATTAGATTCAAACATTGACTTCCTTCAGAACTCAGCTCCCCACAACCCATTCCCGTATAACGAGGTCCACTGATTGGGTAAGAGCCTGCAGAGTCACTTGAACTGCAGTGAGCTGTATTGTGTTTTTCTCTGAAGCAATTCCTCTGGCAAAGCCCTATTAAAACTCTGTTTGACTCAGGCTCTTTTCACTTTTTAAACTGAATCGCCTTAACCTCATGAAGGTCTTACGAGATTCCCAGTTCCTACTAACTGTCAGGATAAATGACACTCAGGTTCTTGAGTTTTCCTTGCCCCGTGGTCCAAGGCTATGTCTATAAGAAAGCAAACACCTAGCTATATCCAGATTTTGGATGTAAGTCTGCCTGATTCCAAACATCTGGATAGCTGAAAACATCAGGATGTTTGGCATCAATCAGACAAAACATCTGGATGACTGCTTAAGTTTTTCACTTTTTCACTGGATGTTTGGTGTCATGTAGACACAAGTTGAAGCTCTGACATCATCTTGTAACAGCTCCCAGGCTGCCAGGCTGGCTCCAGATTCCTTTGATTGCAACTGACATTTTTACAAGAAAATTTTGCATTCTGTGTGATGCCTGTTGTCCTTGTGCTCAGAAACAGATTCATTATGCAGAAAAAAATGGCCCTAACCAACCCCCAAAGGCCACATGCTTGAGGAAGAGCTTGAAGAAGCTGGAGAATTTCAAAATCACAACTGTCTCTGTAAGCAAAATCATAACATAACTTTAGCAAGAGAGGGTGGCTGGAGAGAGAGTGGTAAATGTGCCAGATCCCTTCTAACAGCCCTCATTTTGTTTCACTCACATTGCAGCCAAGAAATCTTGTTTCCATGCTGGCAGAGGTGATGCTTCCTCTATTGTCAGATGTAGATAACTGACAAATGGCCGAACAGTCCATAAAATACACCAGAAATTTCACAAATGGAACAGTGGGGATTGTTTAGAAAACATCATTTTCACCAGAATTTTTGCAAATAAGATTCGCCACTTGGCCTAGTTTGAGAGTTTCACAGTCAAAATGAGGACTTATGCACCCCACCTTGGGAACAGTTGTGCTAATGATGAAAGTAAATGATCAGCAACTATACGGTGACCACATTCTCTGTACCTGGCTGTCATGAACTGCCTGACTTCATGCCCTTTCTCATCCCTGCTCTTGCCAAATATACTCATGAGCTTATCTGATGAGCTCATACCTGCCCACTTGCTGTGACCAGCCCTGCTTTAAGACATAGAAGGATCCCTGGCCTTAGAACACTGTTAGAGCAGGTTCAAGCTACACCCCTTCCTTTCCTCCCTCAACACCTGATAGACAAAATCCTTTGCCTGTTGCTTCCAGTGTTTGCCAATTAATTAAGAAGCTGCCTGTATTTCTTCTTTATATATATATATATATACTTATACACTAGCTTAATATACACTAGCTTATGCATTTATGCACTTATATACAAGCTTATGCACTTAATATACTTATAAAGAAGTTTATGCACTTATGGACAGTGATCAGTGCAAAGAAATAGAGGAAAACAGTAGAATGGGAAAGATTAGAGATCTCTTCAAGAAAATTAGAGATATCAAGGGAACATTTCATGCAAAGATGGGCTCAGTAAAGGACAGAAATGGTATGGACCTAACAGAAGCAGAAGATATTAAGAAGAGGTGGCAAGAATACACAAAAGAACTATACAAAAAAGATCTTCATGACCCAGATAATCATGATGGTGTGATCACTCACCTAGAGCCAGACATCCTGGAATGTGAAATCAAGTGGGCCTTAGGAAGAAGCATCACTATAAACAAAGCTAGTGGAGGTGATGGAATTCCAGTTGAGCTATTTCAAATCCTAAAAGATGATACTGTGAAAGTGCTGCACTCAATGTGCCAGCAAATTTGGAAAACTCAGCATTGGCCACAGGACTGGAAAAGGTCAGTTTTCATTCCAATCCCAAAGAAAGGCAATGCCAAAGAATGTTCAAACTACTGCAGAATTACACTCATCTCACATGCTGGCAAAGTAATGCTCAAAATTCCCCAAGCCATGCTTCAACATGTGAAGCCGTGAACTTCCAGATGTTCAAGCTGGTTTTAGAAAAGGCAGAGGAACCAGAGATCAAATTGTCAATATCTGCTGGATCATCGAAAAAGCAAAAGAGTTGCAGAAAACATCTACTTTTGCTTTATTGACTATGCCAAAACCTTTGACTGTGTGGATCACAATAAACTGTGGAAAAGTCTTTAACAGATGGGAATACCAGACCACCTGACCTGCCTCTTGAGAAACCTGTGTGCAGGTCAGGAAGCAACAGTTAGAACAGGACATGGAACATCAGACTGGTTCCAAATCAGAAAAGGAGTACATCAAGGCTATATATTGTCACCCTGCTTATTTAACTTATATGCAGAGTACATCATGAGAAATTGTGGGCTGGATGAAACACAGCTGGAATCAAGATTTCTGTGAGAAGTATCAATAACCTCAGATAATCAGATGATACCTCCCCTCTGGCAGAAAGTGAAGAAGAGCTAAAGAGCCTCTTGATGAAAGTGAAAGAGGAGAGTGGAAAACTTGGCATAGAGCTCAACATTCAGCAAACTAAGATCACGGCATCTGGTCCCATCACTTCATGGCAAATAGATGGGGAAATAGTGGAAACAGTGGCTGACTTTATTTTTGGGGGCTCCAAAATCACTGTAGATGGTGACTGCAGCCATGAAATTGAAAGACGCTTACTCCTTGGCAGGAAAGTTATAATGATCCTAGACAGCGTATTAAAAAGCAGAGACATTACTTTGCTAACAAAGGTCCGTATAGTCAAGACTATGGTTTTTCCAGTAGTCATGTATGGATGTGAGAGTTGGACTATAAAGAAAGCTGAGTGCTGAAGAATTGATGTTTTTGAACTGTCGTGTTGGAGAAGACTCTTGAGAGTCCCTTGGACTGCAAGGAGATCCAACCAGTCCATCCTAAAGGAGATCAGTCCTGAGTTTTCATTGGAAGGACTGATGTTGAAGCTGAAACTTCAATACTTTGACCACCTCATGCGAAGAGCTGACTCATTGGAAAAGACCCTGATTCTGGGAAAGATTGAAGGCAGGAGAAGAAGGGGATGACAGAGGATGAGATGGTTGGATGGCATCACTGACTCAATGGACATGAGTTTGAGTAAACTCTGGGAGTTGGTGATGGTAAGGGAGGCCTGGCGTTCTGCAGTCCATGGGGTCGCAAAGAGTCAGACATGACTGAGCAACTGAACTGAACTGATACACTAGCTATCATGTTAAGTATTTCTCATGTTCCCCATGTCCAATTTTCTTGAATATTTTGATTGTAATGGGCATTGAATTTGGTCAAAGACTTGTTAAGTATCTCCAAATATAGTATGACCTTTTCTCCTACACTTATTAATATGGCATATCATACTAAGGGATTCATGTGTCCATGCTAAGTCACTTCAGTTGTGTCTGACTCTTTGAGACCCTATGGTCTGTAGCCCATCAGGCTTTTCTGTCCATGTGATTCTCCAGGCAAGAATACTGGGATGGGTTGCCATTTCGTCCTCCAGGGGATCTTCCCAACCCAGAGATTGAACCCAGGTCCTGCATTGCAGGTGGATTCTTTACCATCTGAGCCACCAGGGAAGCCCAAGGATACTGGAGTGGGTAGCCTATGCCTTCTCCAGGGGATCTTCCCAACCCAGGAATTGAACCAGGGTCTCCTTTATTAAATCCTCACATTTGACTTGTAGTATAAGTTGCTATAGGGCTTCCCTGATAGCTCAGTTGGTAAAGCATCTCCCTGCAGTGCAGGAGACCCTGGTTTGATTCCTGGGTTGGGAAGATCCACTGGAGAAGGGATAGGCTACGACTCCAGTATTCTTGGGCTTCCCTTGTGACTCAGCTGGTAAAAAATTGTCTTGCAGTGTGGGAGACCTGGGTTCGATCCCTGGGTTGGGAAGATCCCCTGGAGAAGGGAAAGGCTATCCACTCCAATATTCCGGCCTAGAGAATTTCATGGACTGTATAGTCCACGAGGTTGCAGAGAGTCAGACATGACCGAGCAACTTTCACTTTCATAAGTTGCTATTACATGAAGTAGAAACTGAGGCTCAGAGTAGTTTCACAACTTGCCCAAGCTCACAAAGAAGAAACTAGCAGAGACAGAGCCAGAATTCTGGGATTGACCCCAAAGCCCAGACATGTAATTGCTCTTCAATATTGCCTCAGTTGGCTTCTCAACTTGACCCCCTTGCTTGCCTAGCCCACAGTCCATCTTTGTCTTTAGCATGCTGACTTTTCTTTACTTGACTGATTTTATTCGACCCTAAGGCTGACACAAATTCACTTTTTCCTTTAGTAGACAAATATATTGAGAACCCACTTTATGGCAGGCATTGTGTTTTGTGTTAAGAATAAAACAGTGAACAAGACAAGACCCAGGCTCTGCCCTTGGTGCCTAGTGGAGGAGATGAACCAACAAAGAGCCAATTTCAATGCAGGGTAATCAGTGCAGTGACACAAGGATCTGTATATAATACCTGGTAGTTAAATTCACTATCCAGAGTCCTTTCAATACTTCCTGCTACTGCCCCCAGCTGGTCCCCTTTGTCTCTCCCCTGTTCAGCTGACACTGGGTCCTCTGAGTCCTTTGCTCACCCCCACGCCGAGTGAAGGCAGAAGGGAGGATGGGAGGTCAGCAGCCTCAGGTCACCATCTGCAAGAGTTTATAATTGAGTTCTGTTCCCCAGATCTGAAACTCAGTGACTCAGTTGTTACTCCTGGGCTCCGAAGCTCCCTCCAGCCTCCTTTGTAGCCTAGGAGGTATAAGTTCTGGGGTTCTGGGATACTGGGGTTTTAGGTATGAGGTGGCTTGTTGCCACCTCAGAGGTTCATAGAGTCTATGAGGGTTTAGCTAAAAGTTCCAAGTGTTGACTCAGTTACCCTCCTTAGTACTTTCTAGGTGTTCTTCAAGATTGAGGCCACTTAAAAAAAAAAAAAAAGACTGAGGCCACTTTACTCCCTTCCTCCAGAGCAGGAGTCCTATAACTGATGGACCATGTGACTCCTGACTTGGACTGGAGTTCAGAGTTCGTTTCTGCCAGGTTTTATCCCCTGTGTGAGATCTCTGATGCCAAGGGTTCCCTGAATCTCATGTGAACAAGCATGTGGATTACTCTGAGCTTGGGACCATTGGCTGCCCCATCCAGGATCACTCACCACAGCCTGGTCAGTTTGCCCTTGACTTTGTGCAGTACTGGTAATTTTCTTGGAAACACAGAGTTCTAGAAGGAAATATAATCTGTCTCAGAGCAATGATCATATGTGTAAATAGATGCTCAGTAAATGTGCTGAAAGAATAAAAACAAGTAAAGTTAAAGCCAGAACTGGTGCCAGTGTTCAAGTAGCACAGATCCTCACATGCATTGGTCACCCAATAACCATTTGCTGATTTGAAGCTGTTTGAGTTGGACTACAGTGTATCTGGGGAGATAAGATTTATAGATATGAAACAATTAAAGGGCAATAAAAGACAACACACCTTGGTGTCTCTATATCATATCACCTAGCCTGTGGATAAAGGAGACTGCGCCAGGGACCAGGGTGAGCAAAATACTTACAGAAAATGAAGGGCTTGAGATGGACTTTGCCCATTAATTCACTTCATGCTTTTCCAAATGAGTTTTTTGAATAATTCTACACTAGATATATCACTCTCATCTTACCAAAAAAAAAAAAAAGTGTTCAGAAGGGCTGAGAGAATGAAATGAGAATTTTGTTTAAATTTGACAAATACTGACTGGCTGCTTTGTGCCATGTTTTACTGCCAAGAATAAAGCATGTGAAACGGATGAGAAGGACACAATGTTCCCTTTGGAGCACCACAATGGTGTGCTGCGGTTATAAATAAGAACTTAAAAACTATGCAGTAAATTCTAAAACAGAAGTATATCAAGTGCTATAAGAACCCAGTGGATAGTGTTAAAAATCATCTTTTGGGCCATGATAGGAGTGGGAAGACATCTGTTAGGAAAAGTTGTGAGAGCTGAGTCTTGAAAGATGACCTTTTGTTCCCTGTCCTGGGAAGAGAAAGTATCAGAGAGGAAATTGCAGGAGGAAGATTTGTATCCGGAAAGAACACAGTACACATCCATGCTGGACAGGAAGGTTAAGGACAGGCTGTGAAGTGCCTTGCTAAGGTGGATAAGGAGGGACTTCTGAACTCCTGCTG
Organism: Okapia johnstoni; assembly: GCA_024291935.2. NCBI lineage: Eukaryota > Metazoa > Chordata > Mammalia > Artiodactyla > Giraffidae > Okapia > Okapia johnstoni. The sequence goes on from CM044317.1 coordinate 53,677,981, forward strand.
ACTGATACGTATAGACTATGGATTCCAAAGGTGCTTTCTCTCCACTTTTCTTCCTCTTTCAACCTTACCATCCAGACCTACACTGTCTCTGCTTGGTTCTTACTTTGTCTGAACTCATTCATGCACAGGGACCAGCACTAGCAGATTCCCAAAGGATGGCTGTGGTCTCTGTCAGCTCCCTACAAGGATGCCTGTGACTTGGGCCTTCTTTGGGAATCTTTCCCTGTAGTTGGGAGTCTGCCTCTGCTATCTTGAGGGAAATCTAAAAGAAGGATGTCTATGATCCACAGAGTCAGCATAATTGGTTCTGTATTCCTAGCAATGTCCAGAAAAGTTCAAATCAATTACTGTGTAGAAGGGACAGAGCAGAAGATGCTTCTATAATAACTCCACCACGGTGTTTATTCTGGACCCCGGCTCAGACATTAAGCGCTCATTTTTACAGATGGCTGAGCATTCAATATCACAGTAATCCAAGTCTATGCCCCAACCAGTAACGCTGAAGAAGCTGAAGTTGAATGGTTCTATGAAGACCTACAAGACCTTCTAGAACTAACACCCCAAAGAGATGTCTTTTTCATTACAGGGGACTGGAATGAAAAAGTAGGAAGTCAAGAGATATCTGGAGTAACAGGTGAATTTGGCCTTGGAGTACAGAATGAAGCAGGGCAAGGCTAACAGAGTTTTGCCAAGAGAGCACACTGGTCACAGCACACTGGTTATTTAACTTATATGCAGAGTACATAATGCGAAACGCTGGGCTGCATGAAGCACATGTTGGAATCAAGATTGCCAGGAGAAATATCAATAACCTCAGATACACAGATGATACCACCTTTATGCCAGAAAGCAAAGAAGAACTAAAGAGCCTCTTGATGAAAGTGAAAGAGGAAAGTGAAAAAGTTGGCTTAAAACTCAACATTCAGAAAACTAAGATCATGGCATCTGGTCCCATCACTTCATGGCAAATAGATGGGGAAACAATGGAAACAGTAAGAGACTTTATTTTGGGGGGCTCTAAGATCAGTGCAGATGGTGACTGTAGCCATCAAATTAAAAGATGCTTGCTCCTTAGAAGAAAAGCCATGACCAACCTAGACAGCATATTAAAAAGCAGAGACATTACTTTGCCAACAAAAGTCCAAAATAGTCAAAGCTATGGTTTTTAGAGTAGTGATGTATGGATGTGAGAGTTGGACTATAAAGAAATCTGAGTGAAGAATTGATGCTTTTGAACTGCAGTGTTGGAGAAGACTCTTGAGAGTCCCTTGGACTGCAAGGAGATCAAATTAGTCAATCCCAAAGGAAATCAGTCCTGAATATTCATTGGAAGGAGTGATGCTGAAGCTGAAGCTCCAATATTTTGGCCATGTGACGTGAAGAACTGACTCATTTGAAAAGATTCTGATGCTGGGAAAGATTGAAGGCTGGAGGAGAAGGGGACGACAGAGGATGAGATGGTTGGATGGCATCACCGACTCGATGGACATGAGTTTGAGTAAGCTCTGAGAGTTGGTGATGGACAGGGAAGTTTGGCGTGCTGCAGTCTATGGGGTTACAAAGAGTCAGACTGGATCGAGTGACTAAACTGAGAAATGGTGATCAAAGCCAAGCATGTCGTTATATCTCCTGTTCTATATAGATTTGCAAACATGATTCTTTTCTCCCAAATATCAGGCAATTCCACTTTCCATTTTGGCTGTGTTATAGCTTTTTGAATTGCTTCTTCTAGAAGTCGGAGTGGCCCAACAGAAAGCATCCTAAAATTAACTAAACCACAGAGAGGATTCTCCATCTTTCTGGTTCCATGACAATGCACTCCAAGAATCCCAGGTGCTTGTTTATTCTGGGAATAGGCTCCAGTTTGGAGACTTGCACGGCCCATTAAATCAGCTCTGTGTCCTGGTGAGCCTTTCCACTATGAGCCTAGAGCTCTCCATGTGAACATGGAAAAGCAATCTTTCCTTCCAGGAAAGATGGAGCCTAGACTAAGCTCAACACATCAGAGTTTCACCCCTCCACAGCAGGTTAAAGGAAATGGTAGAGGTTGGGGACCACACATCAGGACTTCTGCTTAATCCTCTGTGGGCTGGGCAGTTTTGTGGTAAAGGAAGTCCAGTCCCAGGGCTGACTGAGTTTATAAAATGGCATTCTCCACTCATGGATTTTTATTTAAGAGGAAACACGTTTTTCCTTTACATTATATTATTTTCTATCTTTCCTGAAATACTTATTTTTAACTTCATATCTTCCAAATTTTAGATGGCATAACCAGATTTCTCATCTCCCTTGATATTTTACTCAGGGCTTCTCAAACTTTAGTGCATATGAATCATTTGGTGAATTTTGCTAAAGAGCACAGTCTGGTTCAGAAGATTGGTGTAGGCTGAGAGTCTGCACATCTAACAAGTTTTCAGGTGATGACAATACTACAGGTCTATGGATCATACTAGAGGTAGCACAACTGTAGAATTTTGGGCTCCTATGGACCAAGCATTGGGAGAAGTAATAAAGAGGCAGAGGAAGAGGACAGAGATGTATTTTACATCCTTGTAACCAGTAATACAATCCTAATTAGCTAATTAGTAAAGCTTGATTTTGTGGTTGATTGAGACTGATCTAAAGCTGGACTCCATATAATTTTATCTAAGTAAGATTACTAATTCACTTACAAGCAGAGTCTTATAACTTGTAACTCTCCAGGAACCATAAAGTGATCATCATTAACTCTGATTTCCCAAGATTTGTTCCCCTTTTGGGATAAGTGAAACATATACTAATTTGTTCCTAGGGTGGAGTGATTTCCACTATTTTTCAATTCATGACGTAGTAGAAAAACACAATGTTGATATATCACCCTAGGGGAAGCTTCTTGCCTCTTGAGTCACTACCGGCCATTGGAAAGCAACTGGCCCAGAATGTTTGGAATGGAGACCCAAACCTTGACATGAAAGTAATCCATACGCTCAGCCCCCTGATTGGCAAGCTCTGATTTTGCTATAATTTCTCAGTTTCAGAGATTCATCTTAAAATATAAATGGCGAAGATGTTTATATTTGGAAAAGTAGCACTAATGTCACTATTGGTTAAAAGTCAAGTGGAGGGGACTTCCCTGGTTGTCCAGTGGTTAAACTCCCAATGCAAGGGATCTGCGTTCAACCCCAGATCAGGGAAATAGATCCTGCATGCCGAAACTAAAGGATCCCTCATGCTGCAACTATTAATAAGACCTAGCCCAGCCAGATAAATAAATAAATGTAAATAAATTTAAAAAAACAGAGTCCAGAAGAAATTACTTGAGGGCTGACTCAAATAAGGCAGGAATCTGAGAATGACCTAAAGCAGAGCAAGGAAGAGAAGGAATAGAGGACAGGGCAGGAGAGAAGGGATAGTGGAAAGGCAAGGGTGGCTTCTCCTTCCTTGAATTTTGCCAAAGCCTGCCTGTTTCAGTATTGATCACACTTGCCCTCAAATAATTCCCCTTCTCTCAGCAAATATTATGAATCTATATGAAGACCAAAATAAAAACCAAAATGGTAGGAAAAATGGACAGGTATATCTGATATACCTGAAAGATATCTGCAAATTATTTTTGCAGAGAATTTTTTTCCTAAGTTGAAAAGCAATGACTTTAAATAAAAAAATTCTTTTGCAACATTTCTATGATAGGGAATTAGCACCCAAACCCATGTGGATTGATAATCCTCTCATACAATACGTGTTTTCTTATAGACCAGAGTCAGCAAACATTTTCTATGAAAGGGCCAGATAGTAAATATTTTAAGCTTTGTGGTCCATGCCATATCTGTAGCAGCTATTCAACTGTTGTGGCACCCATAGACAGTGCAAAACAAATGGTCATGGATGCGGCCCCATAAAACCTTATATATTAAATCAGGTGAGAGGCTGATTTGGCCCATGAGCTATAGTCTGTGACCCCGTTTAGACAAAACCTTACATGTTATTGAATCAAAAATAAAAGTTGAATGTAGAAAAGAAGAGTGCATATTTACTTAAGAGGGCAAGGTGAACCACAGAGGTATGAGGACAGATCCTTCCTAACCACCAGATGCTGAACAAAAAATCCCACCCAGGGCTTCTGAAAAAAGGTAGTAGCCTGGCAGATTGCCCAGGAGTACAGTGTAAGTGGGAAAATGGAAACTTAATTTAGGCAAATGTTCTATGAAATGGTCTTTCGGGTCAACTTGGCAGAAAGATTTGAAATGCTACCATTTTGCATAGGTTTTGAGTTTTTCCCTAAAGTTTTTTCACCAGCCCTTGGCCAGAGCAGTCGTCATGCAGGTGATGATACTGAGAAGCAGTAGTCTGCAGAAATACTGAGTAGTTGGTATAGGTTGCATTTTCATGTTTTATTAAAATTCTTTTTTGACCACACACTGATTTATCTCTTTGAGCCTATGAAGGTATGCTAATTTGGATGTCTGTGGTTTATGAAGTGGGATCATCTAGCTATTTAAATTGTGCATTCTGAGTTTTTTAAAAGAGGCCAGATAAAAACTCTAAATATTATGATCTCAAAATACAACAGACAGAAAAATGAACTTTTGGGGCTTGTAAAAACCTTTGTACACATTTATTGTACATACTATTCAAATATGTACATATTTAGAAGTCAAATTTTTCTTCCTGTGTGGCCTTCCTACTTAACTATTAAACTTCATTTGAAATGCAAATTAAAGCTATCTGAATACAAGTGCTTTTATGTTAATTGCCCAAGTAACAATTTACTTCACTCATTTATGTTTCCATTTTTGTTTTGTTTTCACAGGAAGTGAAATGCCTGTCACCATATAGAACAGTAGGTAAGACTGGGATTTCTTGTTTGTAATAAGTGTGTTGTTCACATTATGCCTTTTAACATTTACCCTAAATCAACCCTTTAATCTAGGAGTCTTTGATCCTAGTTTCTTTCTCGAGTCTTCAATACCAGGACTTCCCCCAAGTAATTCTTGTGTAAATCGATATCATGGCTGTTAGAAGGCAATAAATGAACAATGCCACAACTAGTATTTGTAACAACAGGGATTATTAACTTAATTACCTTATCCTTTTGAAATATCTGAGGAAGAGTTATGACCCCTGGGATACCAGCAACAGTCACCTAATCTATTTCTTAAGCTATAACAGCAAAGTCTCCAGCAGCCATCCCTTCGTGGTCTGGCTTATTGCAGCCCCAAACTGAGGCATTTAGCAGTGCTCTGTCATGGAAGTCTAAAGGCATAGTGCTGATTTCAGGAGTTTCAAGTTTCCTTAAAAAGCAAACTTTCACACTTAAATTTTGGGATCAATATGGAAGAGTCAGTTTTTCATTTTATCAAGTGAGGGCAATAAACAAAACCCTTCCATCTATTGCACCCATAACTTCAAAAAAGGAAGGGTGTTTGAACAACAAAATAATAAATAGGAAATAATCTCAAACAAAAGAGCAGATCCTTGTGAAAAAAAAACACCTCACTACATTGTTTTCACTTTTTCCATTTTAATATAGATTGGGAAGCAAAAGCATATGTGATAAAGAAGACAGGGAACTAGGAAATCTTAAAATCTTACATAGAATTAGAAGGATTATTTTCTGTGTTCAGGTTAAATCATTTGAAACTATTCCTTCATAGTAAGTGAAGTTAAAAGAGGAACTGAGAAGACTTAAGAAAGTTTTCCCCCTCAAGTACTGTAATTCTATGGGACACATTGCTTCAACAGGACAGGACTTTCCTTAGAATGTCATCTCTGGAATTACAATGCAGGGAAATTTATCTCAATATTTTCTAAACTTTTCATACAGTCAAATGAAAGTCGTTATTCAAGAGAGCTATTAATATGGTGATTTTAATTGGTAATGATAATAATAACCATATAGCATGGCAGTCCTTCTATATAAAGCAATATTTCCTGGTAAATCTATTTTTAAAACATTTTAGATGGGAAAATTATCATACCCCATGTAACAAAAAATTTATAGAAGATGTTTTCAGCTCCTTTCCTATCCAATTTTCATTTCCTGTCCATTGGCCTCAGGAATATGAGACAAATAAAATTTCAAAAGCTCCTGGAAAACACAAGCTGTGGGGGGGGGGGGCGGGGAGGAGAAGGAGAGGGAGAAGGAGAGAGGGAGGGAGAGAGGGTGGGGTTGAAGGATGCTAAAATTAAAACATTAAAACTGTCCATTTTTTGGTAATCTGTCTGTCTTCCATAGGCTCTGAAACACACATGCTCTGGCTTTGTGAATTTCCCTGTGATAGACAGAGCTTGATTGATAATGTGCTGTATTGAGGAAATCCAGTGGAAGCATTCACTGAAGGAACACAAATGGTTTGAGAAACACCAAAGCTACCTTATCCTCAGTGTTATCAATGAGGCTGCTATAAGCATCAATACTTAATCCATTACACGGTAAAAAAAAAAAAAAAATACAGAGGATACTAACTGGGACCTGGACTGGGTGTGAGCCAATGATTCAATACCCTTTGGAGCTGGAGGGTCAGGTTGAACTAATACCACAGAGCAGAGACAGAGTAGAAGTGGGAGGTATCTGTGCGTGGAGTCATGAGTCAGTGCACTTTCAGATAAAACAGTGAGCATCTCTGTATGGACAGCCTTTTGCATAGAGAGGTGAGCCATTAAAAAGTGAAATTCCTGCATCGTGAGATTCTACAGCAATACAGGAAATCAACATTAGGATTTGTGGTTTCCTGCAAATGGTGAATCTAAGAGAACACTAAAAAAAAAGCTACATGTTTCAACTATCAGCAGAGATGTTACCCAAGGATTTCTCACTCTATAAGTGTCAGAGACAAACATGGGATAAAACAGGAGGTCTAGAATAGTAATTCTAGAAGCTTGGAAGAGGGTGTGTGTAAAATATTCATTTAGAACATTGATGGTAACCTGTCTGGAAGAGTGGGGCTGGATGCTGAGTTAATGAAAATAGAGTGCTGAAAATCATAGCTCATGTTTACTGAGGAGTGATTCTATGACAGGCACTGTATAAAGGCCTCTATTCAGTTGCTAAATCTGTGCTTCTGAAAGAGGTCTGGGGGTTATTAAGGAAATTATTAAAGATAGCTGCCTTATGTTAGAACCACTGGCAAATTTACTATCTTCATTATGCATTCCAGGTGACTAACAGCAATAGACTGTCCTCTGGTTATTAGAAAGAATGAAGTCTAAATACTGAACAAGGATAAACAACATACAGATAAATATTTTGAAATGACCCAGATTTGGAAAGTCCTAATACATTGCCAAGCTTTCAACATTTTCCTCGCCACAGAATGACTCCTCTGAGAACAAAGTAATTGCTGACTTCAAAGAGCTCTGAGGAAGTTCAGTGGATGGAAAGAATTTGACTAGCAACTGGGTGAATCAAATCTAGAGTTTTTCTATCATTGGTCTGTGTGTGTGTGTTTGTGTGTGTGTGTGTGTGTGTGTTTGTGTGTGTGTGTCTAAATCACATGAATATGTCTACAGAATTTAACTTACTACCTGAAGTATTTCTCAAGGTCAAAAATTCACTGGAGAATTGTAATGTTGTCTCTGAGTTGTTCCACCCTTGGGCTCCTCCCGGACAATGTTAGTTATGGATGCCAGAAGTTCCCAAGCTTTTCTGGGCCTTGAATCCTGGACAGCTTTAAAAAAAAGTATATATTCACAGACCTACTCAATCAGGCACCCTGGAGTGGAGCTGGCATCAGTTCAGTTCAGTTGCTCAGTCGTGTCCGACTCTTTGCAACCCCATGAACTGCAACACGCCAGGCCTCCCTGTCCATCACCAATTCCTGGAGTCCACCCAAACCCATGTCCATTGAGTCAGTGACGCCATCCAACCATCTCATCCTCTGTCATCCCCTTCTTCTCCTGCCTTCAATCAAAAGCATATATTCACAGATCTACTCAGTCAGACACTCTGGAGTGGAGCTGGCATAGACGAGTATGTATATTTATACAAGTGATGCTGGTATCATTTTGAATGTACTCATTTAATTTGGGTTGGTAGTGAATCTTGAGAACCACTCATCTAAACAGCTCAACTAACACTCAGGTTGAATGGCTGTTACCTGTTTCTCTTGAAGCTATTTCCTTAACAACAGCAGATCTGAGTAGACACCTCTAGGGCTTTACTTTTAATGGATTGACTTCTCTACACTGTCACAGGAGATTCTACTTTGCATTCTTGCCTGTCAAAGAACATGTTCCTCATGAAATCCTAAGAGAACCTAGACAATGTGGCTTTAGAAAGGATGACTTCCGAAGGGATTTAGGGAATCTGCCTTAATATCTCGCCTCAGCAAGATGCCAACAATATTCCAAACAAGCGATTCAAACCTGGAAAACATCTCAAGTGCCACATGAGATGTTATGATTAATCTCTTGGTTCCACTGATTCTCCCTCTTTTAGTCTGTGTCTATACAGTCTCTTGGTTTCTCTTCCCAGTACAAACCTAGCTTATCAGGCTGTTGGGCTCTTTATTGGGCAGAATTACCTGTAAAAGACAGGGGCACCAAGGTATCAGTTGGCAACCTGGAGACCTTGGCAGCTTGAATTTTTAAGGTCATTAAATCTCACTGGAGGACAGCCCATTTTGATTGTTGATTTTCCTCTCTTGAAAATTATTTTGGTAAATCAACCTCCACCAGCATCTCACATGTGTTTGTAAGTCTGGCAGAATAGAGCAATGCATTTTCAAGATCTCAACATTCAATTCTTTCCTGGAGAGACAGGGAAACGTACACTTGCCCACATCCTTGGGGAAATGGCCCCTCCCAGGCAGCTTCAGAGATACCACATTTCCCCTTCCTATCCCAGCCCAGGTTTCCTTTTGGGTCTCCCTTGTTATGGAAGTCAGGAAGAAAGAATACATTATTGAACTTATTTGCTAATCAATTTATCTCAGTATGTATTTGTCATGGCCGTGTGCCAAGAGATAGAAAACGAACCATGGGGAGAATAAATTAGATACAATTTCTAATGCAAAGTTGAACATGATTAGCAGCATTAAAGAAGATTAAAAAATTGCTATAGGAGCTTGGTGGTCAGAACTTCTCTCTCATATTATGGAAGAGAAGTTTGTGGGGTAGATTCTCTCTCTTTCCCTCCCTATGGCCAGCTCTCCAGCTCTACAGGGTGCAATAAAACATAAATCCTGAAATGCCTTTGAGGTCTTTTGTCTCAGGAGTCTGTGAAAATGTCAGGATTCGTGGCTTTGAGGAGAATTGAGGCTAGCTTTTCGGTAGCATGCTTCAGATCAGATGGGAGCCTGTTGTACGTAAAGATTCCTACTGGCACCTCAGAGACCCAGATCCACTGGACTGGGCTCAACCCCTCATGTCACCTCCAGGTACATGTACAAAATTCTCCCAGGACGTAGGTCAGTGTCTCCCAGTTGAGACAGTCAACTCTTTGAGTTAAAATCTTAGCTTAAACTGATTTTCAGATCCACAAGAAGAGAGAGAAAAAAAACCAAACCATTGAGCACATAACAGCACCCACTTGTGGCCTTTAATTCTCACTGCCACTCACAGAGGTGGACACACACTGAGAAAAAGATCAATGATTGACCTGAGGTCTTAAGTGGTAAATGGTAGACCCTGGTTCTAGACTCAGATCTCCCAATCCCAAAGTATAGATCATGTTCATGCAGTCTCATGGGGCATGTGGTAGTTATTCAGTATCTGCTGAATGGAACTGAATCAGAGACAAAACAGTGTTTCCAGAGTACTGAAGTCCCCAGCTGTGATAGTGGATTCATCTATTTGTCTTTGCAATTCTGTTAGTTTTGTCATGAGCATTGGTGAAGAACGCTGCACTCTGGCACATTTCCCTGGGGCAGGAGCCCAGAATTTGGCCCTGAGGCACACAAGTGACACAGACACAGCCAGATGAAGTCTGCAGGCCACGATGGGGGCACTAGAGACCCACCCAGCCCTTCATCAAGCCTTTCTTCTTCTCAACTGTGTAATTCTAGCAATGACTGAGGTGCAGTGTACTACTGGCAAAAGACCAGATCTTTTTCCAGCTCTATTTTTGACATGTAGAGAAAGGGGAAAAGCCACCTTCTAAGGTTCTACTGCTTTTTTCCCCTCAAATTTGCCTTTATTTGTAATGTTTGCATTAGCAGAACTCACACACTATCTAAACAGGTTACACCTTCCAGAAAAGGCACAAGCATCATGAATCATCAAGGAAGCAGAGAAGTTTGCACCTGTAGGTTGCCATAGAATTTTCTGCAGTACATATTAATATCTACAATGAAGTTTTATTTCAGCATATTAATGTCACTTTTATCTTTCATTTGGTGTAACTTCCATTCATTATAGAATGTTATTACAATAGTCTACAAATCAACTGCAGTAGAAAGAAAATGATTTAAATATTAGATAGCTAAGTTGACTAATATCTACATAGAAAGTTGTGGTTTGAGGTATGGTCAGATAAAAATAATTCTATCAATTTTAAATTAGTATTATTATTCTCATCAAATTTTTCTGTAACCTGAGACAAAAAATATTTATAGGCTTTATTTCCCCTTCACGGTTCAAAGCCTTTATCTTGATGATTTGGATCTTTCAGCTTTCCTCCTCAATGCTGTGATTCACTGGTTTCCTGTCATTTCACTCTGCAGGGTCTGGTTTTCCCATTGGGAGAGCCTGCCATGACTTCTCAGCAACAAAATTAGCCTGGAGTAATTTGGGGTTGAGACGGCGGCTCCCTGATTCATTTGGGTCTACAGGGAGATGGCCACGACCAAACAAAACAGCCAAAAGGAAATGCTACCAGGTCCTCCTGTATCTGGACAGCCCAGATGTTATTTACAGCTTTGTTTATGAAGTAATTTCTTGACTCTCCTGGCCAGGATCCACACACTTTGTCATTTTAGAGCACACACGTCCTGTCACATGGTGACGATGTGCCCTGAACAAGTAAACAGGCTGTAAGACTATCATAGGGGAGAAAAGATTTTTAGCACAACACCCTGCTCCTCCCCTAGTTCTATAAAAGACAAAGAAAGGCAGAGAGACAGAGAACTGAAAACTTCCTTAATTTTAGTTTTTTGACTCACCACAATCCATGCAGCCATTTGGAAACTCCTACTATGTGCAAAGTGCTATGAATAAAGAAGTTGGCTAGTTCAGGAGCCCAATGCTCAAGACCCTCCCATTCCAGTGAAAGGCAGACATTAATAAACACAGGGAACCCACATACAACCTGCAGGTGAAGTTGGTGTAACGCTTGGGATGGGGTACAAATACTCCTTGAAGAGTTATTATAGATAATACTGTGAAGGTAGGGACAGCACATTCCTCAAATTAAGAGAAGGATTCATTAAATTAAAATCTGTCCCTACAGTGGAGGGCTATGCTGCCCTGTTTACTTCCATCACCGCCAGAAACCTCCCCAGCCAAACCTCCTCTCCAGGCTCTGGCCGTGGTGGTGTACATTCTGTAGTCTGATCCAGTCTCCCACTCTTCTGATCACTCCCAGACCACTCCATCATGCTATTGTCAGCAGAATCCTCTGCATCTTTGCATCTTCAGCTTATACTCTGAACATTTCTGTTGTACTTGAAACCTGAATATTCTCTAACGAGGGTACACTCCACAGTTAGAGGGTAGCCGATATGTTCTCACGCCCTAAATCCCACAGCGCCTGGCAGGAGAGTCGCCTTGCTCTTCCCTCCTATTCACTAGTTCTTTTCATTCTTATATGCCATAAGATATCAGCTGCTGTCTATCCCCTCTGAGGCAACACTGACAACCTGATCATTCTTCCTCAGTCTTGAAGGATCTCAGCACATCACTTACTACTTTCCCATCCTTGTGGATTTTACCACCTCCCATCAAAGATTTAGCTAAATGTGCTGTCCTTGACCTTGTCCACAGTTCCTTGACCTCATCAGTTCTGATGGCCTTTTCCTTTATAACACCCCTTCCAACCTCTTCCATGGTTATGCCCTAGAATTTAACATTATCAACTCATACACTGCCTCCTAAATTTCAAGCTTCCCACTCTCTGTTCATCACCAGCTACTTTTCAAAGTCAGTTATTGTAGTACTCTTTCTCTATTACTTTGTCAATATAGAGTCCACTAATCCACTGAATATATCATTTTTCAGTGCCCATGATCCACCTCACTACACATCCTGAGAGTGCTTTCCCTTCTAGAATCTATGGTTCATGGCTATAATCACTTCTTCGCAAATACGCTCAACCCCTGTAGTGAGTTGGACAGTATCTCCCCAATGTTCAAGTCCACTCAGAGCCTTAGAACATGACTTTATTTGGAAATAGAGTCTTTGCAGATGTAATTGGTTAAGATGAGGACACACTAGATTAGTCAGAGTCCTAAATTCATGACGGGTGCTATTATAGAAAGAGAAGAACACACAGAGGCACAGACACAGGCAGCAAGGCCTTATGAAGGTGGAAGAAGGGAATGGAGTTATGTTGCCACAAGCCAAGGAATGCAGGAAACCACCAGACGGCAGGGGAGGAACTGGGATAGTTTCTTCCTCAGAGCCTCAAGAAGGAATCAATCCTCCTGATACCTTGATTTTAGACTTCTGGTGCCTAAGCTGTGAGAGAATAAATTTTTGTTGTTTTAAGCCACCAAGTTTGTGGTAGCATTTTTATGGCAGTTGCAGGAAACTAATATAACTCTCTTAACCTCTATTATACTCTTATGGCAAAAATCTTGATAATGATTAAACCCCATTTTCTACTTTCTCTGTCCCTGCTTCCCTGATAGCTCAATTGGTAAAGAATCTGCCTTCAATGCAGGAGACCCCAGTTCGATTCCTGGGTCAAGAAGATCCACTGGAGAAGGGATAGGCTTTCAGTTCAGTTCAGTCACTCAGTTGTGTCCGACTCTTTGCGACCCCATGGGCAGCAGCATGCCAGGACTCCCTGTCCATCACTAACTCCTGGAGTTTACCCAAACTCGTGTCCATTGAGTCGGTGATGCCATCAAACCATCTCATCCTCTGTCATTCCCTTCTCCTCCTGCCTTCAATCTTTCCCAGCATCAGGGTCTTTTCAAATGAGTCAGCTCTTCACATCATTCTTGGGCTTCCCTTGTGGCTCAGCTGGTAAGGAATCCACCCACAATGTGGGAGACCTGGGTTCGATCCCTGGGTTGTGAAGATCTCCCGGAGAAGGCAACAGCTACCAACTCCAGTATTCTGGCCTGAAGAATTTCACGGACTGTATGTATAGTCCATGGGGTTGCAAAGAGTTGGACATGACTGAGCGAATTTCACTTTCTGTCCCTGCACCTCACTGGCAGATTTCAGGTGAAAGAAAACTCACAAATTTACTAACTGGTCTCACTTTGCAAAATTGACCACTGATCAAATGTCTCTTGACATTTTCTGGTAATTCAGCCGCATTTTGTAGTGCATTCCTCCTATTCTCTGGGGCAAATATTTCCCAGTTTCTTTTCAGTTCCAAACTGATGACTGCCTCTTACGACACCAAGAGAATAGAAGTAATGAGAAGAGAAAGAATTCTTCTGTCCACCAGATCTACTAACCTACCTGAATTTGTACACATATTTTTCTATTTTTTTCTTCCTGTTTCACCCATTTAATACACAAGTATTTATGAAGGGTACTTCACCTCAGGCAACGTTATGACATCTGGAGAGAGCAAAGTCCCTTCTCTTCTGATGATCATATTCTTGGATAAAAGACAAACAATAACTTATTAAAAATACGTATATTCAATGTAATATTAGACAAGAAAGGGATTACAAAGGAAAGTAAAGCTGTGATCCATAGGCAGGGTACAATTTTAGGAAGGATGTTCAGGAAAGACATCCCGGATATGTCTGAGCAGAGATCTGAATAAAGTGAGGGATGGATGAACTGTCTGTGCTTCCTTCCAAGACTAACAATCTTTGCTCTGGATCCCACCCCCCTTGTCCTACTGAGGACAAATAGACCTTTTTTCTACAATTTTCGCCCAAATTTTGCATTACTAATCTCTCCTTCTTTACTTGGTTATGTTCATCAAAATACAAACATGGTAAAATATCTGCCATCTTGTAAAAAAATAAAAAATGCTCCTGGAATCCACATCCCTATTACTTTGGTCTTCTTTGGTATAGTAAAAGTGAAAGTTGCTCAGTCGTGTCCTATTCTTTGCAACCCCATGGACTATACAATCCATGGAATTGTCCAGGTCAGAATACTGGAGTGGGTAGCTCTTCCCTTCTCTAGGGGATCTTCCCAACCCAGGAATGAACCCAGGTCTCCCACACTGCAGGCAGATTCTTTACCAGCTGAGCCACCAGAGAAGCTCTTCTTTGGTAAAAATAAAAAAAAACCTCCCCCAAAGAGTTTCAGTATTAACCATTTCACCTCAAGTCACTCCAACATTTTTTCTTTCCTATCAACAATTTCTATCATGTCAATTGCAAAGTCATTTTTTAACCCTAAACTTATTTGTTTTTTTAACAGCATTTGAGAGTTGATTACAAACCCTCTTCTTTTTTTTTTTTTTTTTTTTTTGGTTGGAACAGAGGTAAATTTATTTAAGTAAACCAGAGTTGATTTAAAGAAAATTATTAAGTATTGGGTATAGATGGTCTATGAATACGGCGAGTATATGAAGGTTGTACTGAAATGACCACGGTGGTAAACAAAAGAATTGCTATACTCCCACGACAAGGAAATGCCATAAGGAAATGGAGTTTTAGGAAGATTAATTCTGTGGCCATGAACAAAGGCCACAGACAGAAAAAAGTTCATTGACAAATAATAGATATGAAAATGACAAACCCTCTTTTAAAAAAGATTTCCTTCAGTAGATGTCTCAGATACTCCAATCCTCACACCTTCCTCTACCCTCATCGAACTCTCCTGATCAGTGTCTAAATATCTAAATGTTGGCACATCCCAGGGTTGAATCCTCAGAACTCTCTGCCTCTGCATCTATACTCATGTGTGAGGCAATGTCATCCCGCCTCCCTGCTTTAAAAACCATCCATATGCTGCTGACTCAAATTTTATCTCCAGGCTATCAGAGCACCAGACTCATGAGTATCTAATTTCCTACCCAAGATTTCTGCTAATTGACATATTGAATTTAATGTGTACAAAAACAAACTTGATTTCCTTTACTAACAAGTTCAATGCTTTCCCACTTTCCCCATCTTACTTAACCATAGTGGCTCAGCCCCAAATGTTAGATTTTCATTATCCTAAACTCTTTTGTGTCTTTCTATATCCAAATCTAGCATCAAAGCCTGTGAGCATTGCTTTCAAGTCATGTCCTTCTTTCAGCATGTCTACTACTGTCATCCTAAGCCCAAACCTCTGCTGTCTCTCCCTCAGTTCAGTTCAGTTCAGTCGCTCAGTCATGTCTGACTCCTTGTGACCCCATGGACTGCAGCACACCAGGCTTCCCTGTCCAACACCAACTCCTAGAGTTTACTCAAACTCATGTCCATTGAGTCGGTGATGCCATCCAACCATCTCATCCTCTGTCATCCCCTTCTCCTCCTGCCCTCAATCTTACCCAGCATCAGGGTCTTTTCAAATGAGTCAGTTCTTCGCATCAGGTTGCCAAAGTATTGGAGCTTCAGTTTCAGCATCCGGTCCTTCCAGTGAATATTCAGGACTGATTTTCTTTAGGGTTGACTGGTTTGATCTTCTTGCAGTCCAAGGGATTCTGAAGAGTCTTCTCCAACACCACAGTTCAAAAGCATCAATTCTTTGGTGCTCAGCTTTCTTTATAGTCCAACTCTCACATCCATACATCACAGACTCTTGGGGGCATAAACAAAACTTTGTGCTCACCAGGACTCAGGAGAATGGAGCAGTAACCCCACAAGGAACTGACCCAGACTTGCCCATGAGCGTCCATGACTCTCCGACAGAGGCATGGGTCAGCGGTGACCTGCTGCAGGGTTGGGGGCACTGAGTGTAGCAGTGCATGCATGGGAGCTTTTGAAGGAGGTGCCATTATCTTCATTACCTCCACCATAGTTTGGCCTCAGGTCAACCAACAGGGAGGAAACACAGCCCTGCCCATCAACAGAAAGTTGGATTAAAGATTTACTGAGCATGGCCCCACCCATCAGGACAAGACCCAGTTTTCCCCTCAGTCTCTTCCATCAGGAAGCTTCCATAAGCCTCTTATCCTTCTCCAGCAGAGGGCAGACAGAATGAAAACCACAATCACAGAAAACTAATCAAACTGATCACATGGACCACAGCCTTGTCTAACTCAATGAAACTATGAACCATGTTGTATAGGGCCACCCAAGACAGACGGGTCATGGTGAAGAGTTCTGACAAAACATGGTCCACTGGAGAAGGGAATGGCAAACCACTTCAGTATTCTTGCCTTGAGAACCCCATGAACAGTATGAAAAGTCTCTCTCTAGGTAGGCAATAAATTTCCTGATTGGTTTTCCATCAGCTTAACTTGCCCTACTTCCATTGTTTATTCCCCACACATTATGAATGGCCTTAACAAGACATGAATCAATCACGTCATTCCCCTGTACAAAATACTCTAGAGACTTTGCATTATACTCAGAATCAAATCTGAAGTATCTGTCCTGCATGATCTGGCCCCTTACCAATCTCTCCAACCTCATTTGTCATCATTCTATTCCAGTCATCCTCAGCATCCTGATGGACCCCACCAGGACAAGTGTGTTTCTAACTCAAAGTCTTGTACTTATGCTTATCTCTACCCAGGAGGCTTTTCTCTTTTGTTATCTATATGACTTATTCTCTTATTTCATTCAAGACTTTTTTCAAATTATGCTGTCTTTAAAGAGGCCTTATCTGACCATATTATTTAAAATAGCATTGTATCTGTATCCTATCCAATCATTTTATACCTCCTGTGGTGGTTTTGTTGTATCCAACTCTTGATCCCACAGACTGTAGCCCTCTAGGCTCCTTTGTCCATGGATTTCTCAAGCAAGAATACTGAAGTGGATTGCCATTTCCTTCTCCAGGAGATAGTCCCAGCTCACGGATTGAACACGAGTCTCCTACATTACAGGCAGATTCTTTACCAGTGAGCCACTAGGGAAGCCCTTATATCTCCTAACCTGCTTTATTTTTCTTTGTGGCCAGTATTAGTACTTGATATTACATATTATGTTTAATTGTTGATTATTATGTCTTTCCTACTAGAATATAAATATCAAAGGATAGGAAGTTCATCTTATTCATGATTTGAATGCTCGAGTTTAGAACATGTTGTCATCAGATAAATATTTGTTTAGTTAATTGAGAAAAAATATTTTTTGAAAAACTTAAATGCATGGAGCAAATTTATAAAATAAAGTTAATAATCAAAATAGCTATTAATCACTAAATAGGTTCCAGGCAGTTTGCTAAGTGCTTTACAAATATGTTATTTTTAATTCTTATATTAACCTTATAGCTAAGGGTATTATAACTCCCATGTAGCATATGAAGGAAGTAGAGTTTTAAAAATGTGAGAAATTCACCTAATATCACATAGTAATAGGTCAAAGAACTGGAATTCTAACCTAGATTTGCCCGGTTCCAAAGCTCCAGGATACAAAATCACAACCATATAAATGCTTATTCTTGTTTATGATAGAAAAAGTGCTGATGATATTTCCAGTAGCATACTGAAACAAATACCTTCCATAACATTTCTGATCAAAACAAATTTTTGAACAGAACAAAAAATGCTTCATTGAGCTGGCATGAAAGAAAGCAGTTCACCAAATACATAAAAGAGAAACCAAGAATGTTCAACAAATACCAAAATGCATCCCTATGATAGAGTGAATAAGAAATAAACCCCACCATACAGAAGAGACACAAAATAACTTGCTATCTACTTTTGGTTCTGGAAAGGAGGAAAAAAATATCTCACTGAAAATTCATAGTCACATTTTGAAAGGTTAGCTGTCAGAATTCACACTTTCAAGTTGAGGATTTAATTGAAATAGTTTCTAGTTGGTAGCACTTCCAGGTAATTGGCATAAATAGACAAAAATCTACTCTAGAGAACTGGATATTCTATCTAAGCCTCAAAGGATTTTTGTGGGAAAAAAAGTTTAAGGAAAATGAGCAACTCATAGACACAAATCACAAAACATATTAAGAAGTAACATAAAGGAATATATCAAAGAACAGATATTGGTAGCAGACCTTGAAAGACTAACCAATTTTTTAAAATTTATTTATGTATTTTTAAATTTTTATTTATTTTGGCTACACTGGATCCTCACTGCATTGTGCAGGCTCTAGCTCTTGGGCTTTAGTAATTGAGGAGCATGGTGCTCTGCAGCATGTGGGATCTTAACTCCTTGATCAGGGATTGAACCTGTGTCCTCTGTGTTGAAAGACAGATTCTTAACCACTAGACCACCAGGGAAATTCCACAACTTAACCAGTTTGATTTGTCTAATGCTGAGTATGAACTATCCTTAATATGTTTGAAGAAATAAAAGAGAAGTTGAAAATATGAATAAGGAAAAGCAGGATTTAAAAAGCGAGAGATTGTCTAGAAATTAAAAAGGTAAAGTATTTGAAAATAAATATTGGTTGAGCACTTCATCAGCAGATTGAATACAACTGAATAGGGAATTATTGAGCTGGAAGATAGAACTATAGTCCAGAGTGCCATAGGGTGAACTGCTGAATCAGCAGACTCCCTGGAGAATGTGCGGGAGAAGTAGGGGACAATCACCCAGAGCATTCTAGCAAGCTGTATGGAAGCTGAGAATTCTAACTCTCAAGCTGCCCCCACAGTAGGCTAAGCATGGCAGTCATCAGGACCAACAGGTTCCAGATAATAGTAGCACTGAAAAATAGCAGATCTAGCAGCATTCGCCAAAGGACTGGTGTGAGACCAGGATGTCCTTTTGCCTTAATCCCACAAGGACACATAAGTCACATATCTCCTTCCATACACTTGGACATACCCTTAAGGAGCATGGGCTCTCTGAGAGTTCAAGCATTTTAATAAAAATAACACACTATTACTAAATATTTTTTAATTATCAAATTTCAATAATTTGAAATTAGACTGAAATTTGAGTTAATTTTTATCTACAAAGCAGTTGGGTTTATAAGTAAAACTATGTTAGTTACAGACAAAATTACAGAGCTACAATTTCTCAGCACATCTGAATATATGACATGACAACCTTTGTATTGTATAAATTTTTGTTTTTAAACAGACTAAAATCACTTCTAGTTACATTTCAAAATTTAATTTTCATTCTTGTAAGAGGCTTCCAGGTGTGGTGTAGTGGTAATGATCAAGTTTCCCAATTGTAGGAGGACATAAGTGAAGATGGGGTACGAATCTCTGAGTCAAGAAGATTCCCTGGAAGAGGAGCCATGGCAACCTACCCTTGTATTTCTTACATGTGAGAATCCCCACGGATAGTGGAGTCTGGTGGGCGGCTATGGTCTATCGTGTCGCAAAGAGTTTGACACAACTGAAATGACTTAGCAAACCATTCATTTCCTTGTAAATTTATATTATTAATTAGATTACAAAAAACTAAAGATATGGAGGCGGGCTTTAGAGATGGCGGAGGAAAAAAAAAATAGGACCGGAAGAGATCACTCTCACCCCAAAAATTTATCGAAAGAACATCTGAAAGTGGACCAAAGTTCACAAAGACTACTTCTGAACGCTGGCAGAGGACGTCAGAATTAATCAAGTCAGCGCATTATCTTCAGAAGGAGGTAGGAGGAAATTATAAAAGATAAAAAGAGAGACAAAAAGAATTAGGAACGGAGGACCCGTCCTGGGGGGAGGGTGTCGTAAAAGAGGGAATTTCTAAGCACAGGAAACCTTTCTCACCCGGCGGGTTTGGGGGAAGATTTCGAATCGCGGGAGGGCAACATAACCGGGAGAATCAATAATAATACCCAATGATTACGTGCCTAAAGGCAAATTCCAGTTAAAGAAACCCAGACGCCCGGCATCCGGCCACCAGCAAGTGGGGGCTGGGGCGGAGAGGTGCGGGGTGGCCACGGTGGCACTGCTTTGGGTAAGGTACGGGCCGCATAACAGTGAGATTGTAACCTAAACTGTGGGACAGCCAGAGAGAGAGAACTACCCCGGCGAAAGAAAAAACCCAAAGCTAAGGGCACTGCCGGCCCGTCACAGAACCAAAGGACTGAGCGATACAGGGGAAGGAGCTAGCCGGCTGCGGACCGCCCCAATCCCCCGTCGGACCCAGCGAGCAGGAGGGACCAGCCAGAGCGGGAAAGGGGCGAACTCGGCTCCAGAGAGGGCACCCCCTACCAAACTGCAAAAGGCTCCCAGTTTCTAAGCAAAGACAGCCTCTGAGATCCGGTGGGTCATACAGCCGCCTGGGGAGGGTCGCAGCCAGAGACCAGCTCCCCGAACCGACACAAAGCACACAGGAGCCGGAAGCCGGGCGCGCCCGTTTGTAAACCGTTTTTTTTTAAAACCGAGGCGGGGATCATGGGAGGTGGATAAGCAGACCTGGGCGGTTCGCTCGCCAAACTACTGGCTTGCTGAGCTGCCCTCCGACCGGGGAACGGCGAAAACCGCCCGGCCCATAACCGAGTCTGCGCCCTTTGTGGAGTACCGGGAAGCGCATGCCGCGAACGAGGCGGGGGGGACCAGGGAGGTGATAAGCTGCACCGCCCAAAACAGGGGGAGAGTGAGCGATCGCCAAAAACAAACTCCCGGCTGCCTGAGCTGCTCGACCGGGGGAACGGCGCAAACCGCGAACCCCAACCGAGTTGCCCCTCGGTGAGTACCAGGGAGCGCGCCCGTAAATGAGGCGGGAGGACCAGGGATTAACCAGGGAGGGTGATAAGCCGCATTCGCCCCCAACAGGGGAGTGTGCGCTCACCAAACTCCCAGCTGCCTGAGCTGCTCGACCGGAAGGAGGGGGAAACGGCGCAAAACCGCCGGACCAACCGATCTGCGCCTTTGTGGAGTACCCGGCGGAACCTGAACCTGAGCAGTTTAAACCTGGGATGTGCGCGCATAGCTGGGCCACACCCCCCCGGCAGAGTAACCTGAAGCCTGAGCGGGGTAGACGGGGGAAAGCACAACTGCCGTGAGGTGGGGGTGAACCCTGTGTGGCCGAGACACTGTAGCTCTCCACCACATGCCCAGTGGTAGATACTGGTTGCAGTGGTCTCCTCCCACAGCAGGAGCTGAGCAAGGATCCTAAAGAGACCACACCTCCGCCCCTTATGTGGCAGGGCGGAGGGAAATTAGACACTGAAGGAGACTCCAAACAAAAGCCAAATAACAGAGGGGAAGCGTGTTGGAAGGGGACAGGCCAAAAGATTAAAATCCCTGTAGTTAACACGGGACTGAATTGGAAAGGGGCCTATAGATCTTGAAATGTATAAGATGGAACAAGGATTCTATCTGAAACTGAAGTGACCCCACACGGTCACAACCGCTCTCCAGGAGAAAGTCGGGATATATATTTTTACTATTATCATTTATTTTATTTTTTTATTTTTATTTTGTATTTTTTTTCTTTCTTTTTTCTTTAGACCTCTTACTACACCTTTAATTTTCATTTCATAACCCAAAATACTACCCTTGAAAAAAAAAAAAAAACCTATTTTTTAAACAAAAATGGCGTGGCACATATTCATATTACTTTTTGCGTGTTTTCTTTTTTATTATTTTATTTTATTTTTATTATTATTTTTTTTACTGTTTTTTTCATGTTTTTCTTTTCTTTTTTACTGTTATACATGTTTTACTGTCTTTTTCTCTTTTTTTACTGTTTTCTTTTTTCTTTTTTTTTATATTGTATGAATATATAAGCGGTCTAACCTATACTACAGATTTTTAATTTTTGTTTTAACATATTTGATATCATTTTGTGCAATTAAGAATACAATATTTAGTGCCAATTTTTACTCAATGGTGTGATTACTGGCCTAATTTTCTCTCTCCTCTATTGACGCTCTTTCTTCTCCCCCAGGGGGAAACCTCTATCTCCCACCTCCTCCTTCTCTTCTCAACCCAATTCTGTGAATCTCTGAGGGTGTTCTGGGTACCGGAGAACACTTCGGGGAAAAGAATACTGCCCAGATCTCTCTCTCCCCTCTTGATTCCTCCCTTTCTACTCATCCTCACCTCTTCGCCTTCCTCCCCCCTCTCTATGTATCTGTTGAACCTCTCTGAGGGCTCCAGACTGTGGAGAGCACAGAGGGAAGTGCCTTATGGATAGGACTGCTCTCCCCACGTTGAGTCCCCCTCCTCTCCTCATGGTCACCATCAAACCTCCCTCCCCTACACCTATCCATGTAACTCAGTGAACCTCTCTGGGTATCCCTCAATGTGGAGAATCTTTTCACCATTAACCTAAAAGTTTTATTATTGATGCTGTTGGCTGGGAGTAGTCTTGTGGCTACTGCAAGATAAGACTGGAAAGAGAGGGAAACAGTAAATTAATAAGAGATCTTCCAAAAGCATCCACATATACACTGAAAACCAAGCTCCACCAAGAGGCAATAAGTTTCCAGAGCAAAGACATCCACGCAAACTCTCCAGCAACGCAGGAACATAGCCCTGAGCATAATTTTACAGGCTGCCCAGAGGCACACCCCAATCCTTTAGACATCTCCAAAAATCAATACTGGAGCAACTCCATTTGCACTCTAAAGAGAAGAAATCCAAGCTCCACCACCAGAACACCGACACAAGCTCCCTCCAAACCAGAAACCTTGACAAGCCACCCATCCAACCCCACCCACAGGTGAGGAACATCCACAATAAAGAGGAACTTCAAACTAACAGATTACAGAAAGGACCACGCATAAAACAGCAATCTAATTCAAGATGAAAAGGCAGAGAAATATCAACAAGTAAAGGAAAATGTGAAATGCAAACCAAACCAAACAAAATGAGGAGGAGATAGGGAATCTTATCTGAAAAGAATTTAGAATAATGATAGTTAAAAATGATCCAAAAATATTGAAAAATAAAATGGAGTTACAGATAAATAGCCTGGAGGACAAGGATTGGAGAAGATGCAAGAAAATGTTTACCAAGGACCTAGAAAGAAATTAAAAAAGGAGTCATATATTTTGAATAATGAAATAAAAGGAGATAAAAGACACGCTGGATGGGACCAACAGTAGGAATACAGAGGCAGAAGATAGGGATAAAGTGAGGTAGAGAATAGAATGGTGGAGAATAAACGAAGAGAGAGAGAGGAAAAAAAAGAAAAAAAAGAATCAAAAGATATGAGGAAAACCTCAGGGACTTGGGACAACTATGAAACGCCCCCAACATTCGAATCATAGGAGTCCCAGATAGAAGAAGTTAAAAAGGAAAGGCCATGAAATGATATCGAGGAGTTAATAGTTGAAAATTTCCCTAAAACATGAGGAAGGATAATTAGTCACGGAAGTCCAAGGAAACCCAGAGAGTCCCAAAAGGATAAAACCCAAGTCGAAACACCCCCAAGACACTTATTAATCAAATTAACAAAGATCAAACACAAAGAACAAATATTAAAAGCAGCAAGGGAAAAAAACAAACAAATAACACACAAGGGGGATCCCCATAAGGGATAACAGCTGATCTTTCAATAGAAAACTCTTCAGGCTAGTAGGGAATGGGCAGGACATCCTTAAAAGTAATGAAAAGAGAAAAATATAAAACCCAGATGACTGTACCCGGCCAAATGGATCTCATTCAGTTATGAAGGAGAATTCAAAAAGCTTTACAGTCAAGCAAGAACTGAGGTGAATTCAGCACCACAAACCAGCTCTCCAACAAATGCTAAAAGGATTTCTCTAAACAGGAAAACACAGAAAGGATGTTTAAACACGAACTTAAAATACAAAGTAGTAAATGGCAAAGGGGACGCGAATACTTATCAATAATTACCTTAAATGTAAATGGGTTGAATGCCCCAACCAAAAAGACAAAGAGTGGCTGAGTGGATTTACAAAAACAAGGGACCACCTTCATATGCTGTTCTACAAGTGGCCACCTCAAAATAGGGACATCACAGACTGAGAAAGTGAAGGGATGGAAATATTATTTCATGCAAATGGAGACCAATAAGAAAGCAGGAGTAGCTATACTCATTTCAGATAAAATAGACTTTAAAATAAAAAAAATAAGGCTGTTGATGAAAAGGGACAAAGAAGGACACTACATAATGATCAAAGGTCAAATCAAGAAGAAGTTTGTAATCAATTATAAATTTATCTGCACCACAAACATAGGAGCACCACAATATATAAGGCAAATTACTAACAAGTATGAAAGGGGTAAGGAGTTAACAATAACCACAATAATAGTGGGAGACTTTAACATCCACTCCACACCCTATGGATAGATCAACTAAACCAGAAAATTAAAAGGAACACACAAACTTTAAATGATATATTAGACAAATTAGATTTAATCGATATTTTCAGGACCTTTCCACCCCAAAACAAGCCAATTTCAACATTTTTCTCAGTGCAAATGGAAATTTCTCCAGGATAGATCTCATCTGGGCCATAAATCTAGCCTTGGTAAAATTCCAAAAAATTGACATCATCCAGCCATCTTCTCTGACCACAATGCAGTAAGATAGACCTCAATTACAGGAAAAAAAAATATATTAAAAATTCCAACATATGGAGGGCTAAACAAAACACGCTTCTGAATAACCAACAAATCACAGAAAGAAATCAAAAAAGAAATCAAAATATGCATAGAAACGGAATGAAAATGGAAAACACAAAAACCCAAAACCTATGGGACCACTGTATAAGCAATGCTAAGGGGAAGGTTCATAGCAATACAGGCGTTACCTCAAGAAACAAGAAAAAAAACTCAAATAAAATTAACTAACTTACATTAAAGCAACTAGTAGAAGGAAAGAACAGAAATGAAGAAACCCCTTGGGTTATTAGAAGGAAAGAAGATCTTATAAAAAATTAGTTGCGGCAGTAAATAAATGCAAATGAAACAAAAGAGACCATAGCAAAAATCAACAATAACTAAAAGTTTGGTTTTTTTCGAGGAAGATAAACAAAAATTGACAAGCATTAGACAGCTCCTCCATTCAGAAAACAAAGGGAGAGAAGAATCAGATCAACATAATTTAGAAATGAAAATGGAGGAGATCACAACAGACTAAACAGGAAATACTAAAGATCATATGAGAATACTACCAACTGCTTTATGCATTTTTTTTAAATGGAACAACTTGGAAGAAATGGACAATATTCTTAGAAAAGGATTACTTTCCAAATTGTAACAGGAAGATATAGAATATATTGATACAGACATCACAAGCACGGTAATCGAAACTGTAATTCTGATATTTTCCAAGAAAACAAAAGCCCAGGAAAGAAGGCTTAACAGCGGAATTTACCTAATATTTTTCGAGAAGAGCTAAACAACTATCCTTACTAACATCTTCCAGAAGAATTGGCAGGATGATGGTTATTAAATTCCAAACTCATTCTATGTGGCCTCCATCACCCTAATTCATAAACCAGACAAGATGTCACAAAAAAAGAAAAAATACAGGCCAATAACATGATGAACATAGATGCAAAAATCCTTAATAAAATTTCTAGCAAAGATTTTAACATCATATTTAAAAAAGATCATACATCATGACCAAGTTGGGCTTTATCCCAGGAATGAAAGGTTTCTTTAACATCCGCAAACAATCAATGTAATTCAACACATTAACAACTTGAAAGATTAAGAACATATGATTATCACAATAGATGCAAGAAAAAGCTTTGACAAAATTCAACATACATTTATGATTAAAAACTCTCCAGGAAAGCTGGAATAGATGGAAACATACCTCAACATAATAAAAGATATATATGACAAACCCCACAGCTAAACATTATCCTCAATGGTGAAAAAACTGAAAGCATTTACCCTAAAGTCAGGAAACAAGGCAAGGATTGCACTTTCACCACTACTATTCAACTAGTTTTGGAAGTTTTGGCCACAGCAATAGAGCGGAAAAGAGAAATAAAAGGAATACAGATAGGAAAAGAAGAAGTATAAAACTTCTACACTGTTTGCAGTGGACATGATCCTCTACAAGAAAACCCTAAAGATTCTACCAGATAATACTAGAGCTAATCAATGAATATAGTATGTTGCGGATACAAAAATTAACACCACAGTAATCCCTTGCATTCATATACACCACTAATGAGGAAATCAGAAAGAGAAAAATTAAGGAAACAATACCATTACCATTGCCAACAAAAAAAGAATAAAATACTTTAGGAATATTTTCTAAGGCCTAAAGAAACAAAAGACTATATATAGAAAATAAATCGGAAAACACTGATTGAAAGAAATCTAAGAGGAACACAAAACAGATGGAGAGGAAATATACCGTTGTTCATGGATCGGATAGAATTAATATAGTGAAAATGTAGTATACTACCCAAAGAAAATCTACAGATTCAATGCAATCCCTATCAAACTACCAATGTATTTTTCACAGAACTAGAACAAATTCATTTTCACAATTTGTATGGAAGGTATAAGAAACCTCGAATAGCAAAGCAATCTTGAGGAAAGAAGAATGGAAAATGGCGGAATCAACCTGCCTGACTTCATAGCTTTAATACAATGGCACAGTCATCAGACAGTGTGGTACTGGCACAAGGATAGAAATATAGATCAATGGAACAAATAGAAAGCCCAGAGGATAAACCCACGCACCTTTATGGGACCTTATCTTCAGACAAAGGAGGCAAGTGTATAAATGGAGAAATAGACAATCTCTTTAACAAGTGGTGCTGGGAAAACTGGTTGGTCAACCACTTGTAAAAGAATGGATACTAGAACACTTCCTAACAACATACACAAAAATAAACTCAAAATGGATTTAAGATCTAAATGTAGTAAGACCAGAAAACTAGAAACAACTCCTAGAGGATAAACATAGGGGGAAAACACTCTCCGAACATAAACACAGCAGGGGATCTCCATGACCCACCCCCCAGAATATTGGAATATAAAAGCAAAAAAAATAAACAAAAATGGGACCAATCAAATTTAAAAGCATTTTGCACAACCAAAGGAAAACTATAAGCAAGGTGAAAAAAAGACAAGCCTTCAGAATGGGTGGGGAATATAATAGCAAAAACGAAGAGCAACAGACAAACAATTAATCTCAAAAATATACAAGCAACTCCTGCAGCTGAATTCCAAGAAAAATAATACGACCAATCAAAAAATGGGCCTAAGTACCGAAACAGACAATTTCTCCAAAAGAAGACATACTGATAGGCTAACAAACACATGAAAAGATGCTCCAACAATCACTAAATTATTAGAGGAAATGCAAATCAAAAAAACACAATGAGGTACATTTACACACCAGTCAAGAATGGCACCCCGCTATCATAAAAGTCTACAAGCAATAAACTGCCTGGAGAGAGTGTGGAGAAAAGGGAAAAACCTCTTACACTGTTGGCTGGGAATGCAAACTAGTACAGCCCACTATGGAGTACAGTGTGAGATTTCCTTAAAAAAACTGGAATCGAATGACATATGACCAGGCAATCCCACTGCTAGGGCATTTACCACCGAGGGAAACCAGAATTGAATGAGACGTGTGTACCCAAATGTTCATCGCAGCACTGTTTTACAATAGCCCAGGACATGGAAAGCCACTAGATGTCCATCGGCAGACGAATGGATATAAGGAAGATGTAGGTTCATATATACAATGGAATATTTACTCAGGCCATTAAAAAGAATTCATTTGAAATCCGTTCTATTGTGATGGTCTTGATGAAACTTGGAGCCCATTATACAGAGTGAAGTAAGCCAGAAAGAAAAACACCAATACAGTATACTAATGCATGTATATGGAATTTGAAAGATGGTAATGGTAACCCTATATGTGAGACAGAATTACGAGACACAGATGAATAGGACAGGTTCCTGTGGTCTCTGGAGGAGATGTGTGATGGGTTGGAACGTTCTGGGACAATAACATTGAAAAATGTATTTTGTCATATGTGAAGCAGAAACAACTTTCCAGTTTACTTTGCATGGGACGGATGCTCAGGGATGGAGCGTTGGGATGACAAGAGGGAGGATTGGGAGGGGGAGGGAGGTGGGAGGAGGGTTCGGGAGGGGGAGAACATGTGAACCCATGGGGCTGATTAATGTCGAATGTATGGCAAAAAAACTACTACAATATTGTTAATGTAATTAGCCAACCAACAAAAATAAAAAAAAAAAAATAATAAAATTAAATTAAAAAAAAAAATTAAAATAAAATAAAATAACTACCTAATAAAAAAAAAAAAAAAAAACTAAAGATATAGGGGGAAATCGTTTTGCCACAAGTTTTATTTTTTCAATGCACACGACCTCTAATGCAAAATTTTTATGCAGCACTTTGATTCATCTACTGTAATATGTTGTTTGATTCTTTGCACCTGTTTGTAGAGACTGGCTTCAGTAAAACTTTTAAGCAATTCTACAAATCTTGTAGATGGAGGAAGAAAGCCAGAAAATAAAATACTAAAGATGTTTCTTATTTATGCCCCCTTTATTGTGAAAAAAACGCGGGCACCTAGGAGAGAGCATTTGGGGGCCTAGGGAGAGTAAAGGGCTGAGGGACACTACAAGCAATCCTAAAAGAATGCCCTGTTTGGTCACCTAGTCTCCCATCTCAGGAGCAAGGATTTTCCCTGGATATAAAGAACATCAGCTGAGTGTGGAATGAAAGGATCATTATAACTCCAATCCCAGCTATAGTGGGTGTTGGAAGGCCAGCATGCACCTAAGACAGACAATGACATGGAGGCATTGTTATGATCCAACGGGTTGTGATGTCATTATCCTTTTGCTGACTCATTGAGGGCATCCATCTTGTAGTCATGACTGGTCCAGGGGTTGAGAGACTGAAAGAGTTCCTAAAAATTATTTCAAGCAGTTAGAGGTATGCTGGGAAGGGGAAAAGAGTTTTTCTTTTTGGCATGGACTAAATGGTTGTGTGCTGGAGGAGAGACAGGTAAGGGGGGGGGGAAAAATTTAAATCATTTTAGGCCATATATTACACACTGCTACTAATTCTTGAGTTAGGAGGATAACTCCAGAATAAACTATCTGGTCAGATTTTTTAAAGACTCAAATTTTAGAGGCATGTGGATTCACTAAATTGAACCTCTCGCCTGCAATAGTGAAATGCTCCTGGCTACCTTCCCTCTTACCACTTAGAGGACTTTCACTCCAGCAGCATGGCCATTGTACAGGAGCCCATTTCCTCAGGAAGGGACATGTCCTTTCTGCCAACTACATGTTCTTTATTGCAAGGGGGATGTCTGATACTTGATTCATGTGGTTTGTGTCCTGTTGACCATGAGATGGCCTGGAGCAAGTTTTTACCCACATCTGGAAGAAGCGTCTTGTCCTCATCTGGATTCTTTTCTATATGTTCAATTGCTATCTCTGTTGACTTTTAACTATAACCTGTCCAAATCCTATTAATTTTCTCATTAGGAATTATCTTTACGCTTCTATATTGTTGCCTTGAAATTTCAGCTAGATGTACTTTGTTTAAAAGTATAAATCCCATAGCTTTTCTTTAAAAGCTATCTCTAAAAAAATTTACTAAAATGTTAAAAAGTGTCAAAAATGTTTATAATTACATTTAATGCAATTTCAGCACACACAATATTAGCATTCACCACAAGGCTCTAAGAAATAAATGAACAAAACAGTAAAATCCAAATACCTGAAAGTTATATGACATAACTGAAGATAAGAAAGATGAGCTTTTCTTCCTTTCTTTAGGAAGAGATTTGACAACCATTTCTTAGTCTTTTTAGTTAATGACAAGGTCTATTCGACTCCTTAAATAATTTTAAAAGCTTATTTCTACCTCTGTATTCCTACCATCACTCTTGGTTAAGATTTCATTATTTCTTACTTGCATTCTTATGAAATTAAAGAAGGCAGAGGAAACGAGACCAGTTGTTGGGGGCTCACTCTGTGCTAGGAAGTTTGTCACATGAGGATTTAGGAATGAATCACACACGGTTCTTTTTATAAAGGGGCTCACAGTCTAAAGAGGAGATGGACATGCAAACAAGTGATTAGAACAACAATAGCACAGTAGAAGACACGTATGAGTGTTGAGGAAGGAGTCATTAACCTCTGTGCTGGGATGCTGGAGAATGCTTTCCAGAAGTCACTTTTCAGTTGGCAGTGAAGGAAGTAGGTCAAGGCATTCCAGGAAGAAGTAACAGTAGATGTCTGGCCTGCTGTGGATGACCTGGCCCCTCCTAACTTCTCCATCCTCCACCTCATACCTGTGACTCAGACTGTCAAAATGCTGGTTTCCCCTGTAGAGTTCCATGCGGATTTATGACTTTTTACTTTTGTATGTGCTGTTGTATTTCCTACCTTTATTCTGTAAGTGATGATAGGTAGGGAAGATTTTTGAGCAAAGGAGAAATATGATCAAACTTTTTTTTAGAAATATCATTACTGTGGTTCTGTTGAGGCTGAATCTAGGGATGGAAAGATTATAAGTAGAGAAAACAATTACAATACTATTGTAAGCGCTAACAAGCCCTAAATTAAAGCAATTGCCAGGGAAAGGATGGGATGACTATATGAGATGTTAAAAAGGTAGATTTGATGGATAAAGACAACATGGTATGTATATAATGGAATACTACTCAGTCATAAAAAGAACAAAATAATGCCATTTGCAGAAACATGGGTGCAATTTGAGAATATTATACTAATGAAGTCAGAAAGAGAAAGACAAATGCCATATGGTATCACTTATATATGGAATCTAAAATATCACACAAATGAACTATCTACAAAACAGAAACGGACTCACATACATAGAGATCAGACTTATGGTTGCCAAGGGGGAGGGGAGAGGGAGAGATGGACTGGGAATGTGGGGTTGGCAGATGCACATTATTACATTTAGAATGGATAAACATCAAGGTCCTACTGTATAGTACAGGGAACTATATCCAATATCCTGTGATAATGGAAAATAGGAAAAGAATGAAAACTGTATATGTGTAAAACTGAGTCACTTTGCTGTACAGTGGATATTGGCACAACCTTGTAAGTCAACTGTACTTCAGTCAAAAAAAAGTGATGGGAGAAACCAACAGAACATTGTAAAGCAGTTATCTGCCAATTTTAAAAAAAGGTGGATTTAAAAGTGATCATGATGATTTGTTGAGTGGAATGAATAGGTAAAAGAAGAAATAGAATGACATGAGGAGAATTTAAGATGCCCCATAGATTTCTGCCTTGAGACATTGGGTGTTCTGCACTTCACCTGCCAAAGTCGGGAATATAGGAGGAAGAGCACATTTGGGGGAAAGATTAATTCTGTCTTGGATATAAGTGTCAAGGGAGTCTTTCAGGTAGAGATGACAGTAAGTAGCTGGATTTGAGACTAGGTTTCAGGAAAGAAACCTGGGTTAGGGATTGGTACTGAGAAGCATCATCAAGTAGATGATAGTTAAAATAAAGGAAATACATTTAAAAAGTGGAGAAAAGAAGAGTGAAACTCATGGTTGACTCCTAAGAGAAGGGATTCACTGGGGTCACTGCCATGGTAGAATCTATTCTTGGAGTATCCTAACTGGACAGAATGCTACAGTTCCCCAAATAAAGTGGATTTCAATTTCTCCAACCTGTGTGATTGAGAACAATTCTTCCAGCGTGGGGGAGGTCTAGCCTCTCAAACTGAGCCCATTATGTGCTTGCCACCCTGAAAATAGGAGTATCTGGAGGCAAGAAACTTTCCTGGATGTGCCACTTGAGAGTATGACTTGTAGTTTAATGAATAAGATGCTTTCCTCTCTAAGTAATGACAATAAGCCTTGCAAACTAAGATAAGAAGTTATGAAATGATTTTGAATGGAAGAAAAGATGTGGTGTATAATAAATGTGAAAAAAAATCTTCACAGTCTGATAGAAGAGGTACAAAAAATGTCTGTATTTCTCCAGTTACTGTCCTAAATATGGCAACACTGTCTTGCCAACATGACGCATTGCTGAAGTTGGCAAGTAGGGAATATCTTGGGATAGTAAAGATAGACAAAAGCATCAACTGTAGTGAAATAAAAGTCTCTTAAAATCATATTTACTCTGATGAATACATAGCAAAGACTTAACAAATCCTTGTTAAATTAATCAATAACTTCATTGCTTACCAAGCTGTTTTTTGAATTTTCATTTGCCTTTCCAAGTAAATTCTCCTTTCAGAAAGAGAAAAAATTGACTGTTGGACATGGATGTATAACTGGTGTCAGGGATGTGCCTCTGATGTATCTGGCACATAGTATGTAGTCAACAAAAATTGCGGGCTGAAAGAAAGGATGTAGAAAGGATGGGAAGGAAAGGTTAAATTAATATCTGTCAAGCCTTTGGGCAGTGTGAGTGGTATGTTCTAGGACAATGATTCCTAACTTTGTGTCTGAATCACTCAAAAGCTTAAAATAGAGACTCAAAAAGGCTCCACTCTAGATCTACTGACTCAGGATTTCAGGAGGTGACACGAGACTATGTGTAGATTTTTAAACCTCTGCTGTTGATAGATTCTGTTATACAACCTGGGTTAAGAATTGCTTTCTTCAGATCTGTTAGATCCTGGATACGTTAATTAGTGAAGTTCCAGGCCTGTAGAAGTGACAGGTTGGATCTTGAACCCAGAGTATCTTTATGAGGTAGAACACCATGGAGTTCCCCTAGTTAATTTTCCAGGTCTTGCTGTCTTGACTGTGGAAAGCCATAGGTTAACTGTACCTTGCTCACAATACATAACCTTAAGCTATCTAGTAAATGGGAGTAGAAAGCTGAGTTGATTCTTGACTAATTATTATGTTTGAGGAATTATTGATTGCACCAAGCTTAACTATCCTTCCCCAGCAATGCTAATCTGGAATGAGTTCCTAAGTTCCTGCTGTTTTTCTCCCTCGAAAGAAACCAATTTCTAGCTCCCCTGCAACTATTAATGTTAGAACAAATGAAGTTCTCTAGAAACATTTTGTATAACATATAAGCACCTATTAATTGTTTATAAGGTCATAAGGGCTTTAATTTTTTATAATATCCCTGATGATTAAGCTCAGTGTTTCGGTTCTATCCTCATTCTCACAGGAAAAGAAAATAGCAACAAAACAAGCTTCACCTGCCTCAGCTATTCAAAAATAATCCTTCAGTAAACTCCTGGCCCCCAAATTTAAAGCTACTATTGCCCATGAGGAGGAGTGATAGGCAGGGATGCCTAAACCAGACAAGGCTGTGGTTAGGGAAGCAGACCCATTGTCACATCCTTTTTGAACTATTTGCTCCAATTAAAACATGGCTCTACCATCTTGGAAAGATTGGTAATGGGGGAAAAAGTAGGAAAAACTATTGACCTGTGTCATTGCCCACCTAGTAGCCAATGTTTTCTTTATCTTTGAGTAGAAAACACTCTAAACAGCTGAGAGTCGTTTGAAGCAAAGATTTTTTTCTATTGAAAACTTTAACTTTTATTTTCCCGTCAATCAATATAAATATATTTGCCTAGAGTTTTAAAAAATAAAAGTTTTACTGCCACAAATATCAGAAAATGTTTCTCTTTTCATAGGTTTGCTTTCTTTGTATGGTAATAACTGTCTATATACAAGAATGCAATCAATGGTTTTATAGTAGAAAATCAGCCAACTGGAAATCCTTCCTTAATTCCAAAGATAAACACTGCATTTGTTTATTGCCATTGTTGAGTTTTTCAAATACAGGTTATCATTTTGATGGAAAAAAGTAAAGCTTAGTTTGAACAGACAGTTCTTAAATGTCACTCCATACATAGAGTTGGAACAAGAGAGCCTCCTTAGATCATCGTAGGAAGCATGAAGCTGTGTCTGACAGAATGGACTGGCTCAGGAATAACTAGCATTTAGAACAATCTTCCAGAGAAGGATGGTTCATAACCCCAAGCGAAAGCACCCCTAACAATTCAAAAAACAGGTACAGACTCAGATTTATACATATACTGATGCTTGGAGGATCCATGGGCAAAGGTTACCCTTTTCTCCGATAGATTAATCTACATCTAAAATATCTATTTCACCTCTCAGGAAGATACTATATCATGAAGTAATCTGGATCCCATATCATGAAAAAAGGGAGCTTTCAGGAAGTACTTATAAAATGTCAAATTAAAACTCCTCAAGTATTTTCTATACATTCCTCTTTTATGGTGACATGATACTTAGAAGTGATTACAGTGTCTAGGCACAGTTGATAATGATCCATAAAAATATTCAGAAGAAATTTATCACTATAGATTCATATACATAAGTTCATTTCATTATACACCCCTTCACTAATAAGAGTGATTCACATACTACTTTACTAATAAGAGTGATCATCAATATTTATTGATTTAAGACTTATCCATATAAAACTTTCTTTTAAAATTTGAGGTAGTGATGGATCCATAAGGGTTTCAGTAAGGAATCAGATAGCATATTTTAAAATAGTTAACTGAAACTGGTTTGAAGAAAGGATTATTTAGAGTGGTATGATCAAGATTAAGGAAACCAACAAGGAATAGTGAAACACCAAGATGACTAGGAACAGCCAGAAGTTATTATTACCTCTGGGCCTGAATGAATAAGGAGGGCAATGTAACCAGAACATCAGAGAATTTGGGGGAGGTAAATGGAGATTAAATATCTCAGTGGGAGAGCAAACATATACAGAAGAGTTAACTAACGATACAAACCAGTAAATAGCAAACATCAAAATTACAGAGATAAAGACAGTAGGACAGAGCACAGCCTATTAGTTAGGAGCATGGACTTGGAGGTTAGCAGGAATTTTCTAAAATCCATCATGACTGTATGACTTCTTCAAGTTATGGAAACTTTCTGTGTCTCAGCTTCATTCAGATGCAAATAGCAGTGCTAACTCTATAGAGTTGTTAAAAGGCTTAATTGAGATAACATATATAAATCTTTTGGCTTGGTGCCTGGCACATAGTAAGCACTCAGTGAATGTTAGTTACTAATATCACCATCATCAATAATAGAGATCAGTTCAGTTCAGTCGCTCAGTTGTGTCTGACTCTGCGACCCCATGGACTGCAATAGAGGAGATCAACCATAACCAATGGCTATTGGAGTCAGAGAAGGAAGGGTAGAATTTAGACATGCAGAAAGAGAGAGGAAGGACCTCTGGAGAGGTTTAGTAGGGAGACAAGGCATAAACAAAGATTATGAAGCAGGAAATCACAGAGTATGTTCACAGGGTTGTATAAGGAGCAGTGGATTCAGATTGGGAGTGATAAAATGTAGAAGGAGGAGGTGGCCTAGGGATGGAGGCTCTTGAATGTCAAGTCAGATTTGGCTTTTATCTTGTACATTGTGGGAAACCATAAAAATATTTAAATCAAATGGCAAGGTAAGAGTGGTGCTTTTAGGATGTGAGACTAGATGTGTGTTTATAATAGGGAGTTTGTAACGTGGCAGAATTTAGGATGAACTTCAGCAGAGGAATGAGTTAGGTTTAACTGTAAGTTATCAAATTCTTTGAAAAAAACATGGGGAAATTGATATAAGTAAAATCATTGATTAACATCTGTTAGTCATTTTAAGTACACTTACCCATTATTCCTCCTAACAGTTACTGCTGTCTTTGTGTTTTCTGGGTCTTGGTGTTGCATCCATTAACATTTCTCTCTGCTTCTACACTCAGTGATTCTAGTTTTAGCAACATTTGACCATCTGGTTCTCACAACTTAAACGTTTTAAACAGAATAATTTTCTTGTGTTCATAGGAGAAAGAAGGACTTTTAATAATAGAAAAATATATTTTTTTCCCGGACTTATTATGTTCTTTTTACAGTGTCTTATAGGTCTTAATATGGGCTTCCCTGGTGGCTCAGACAGTAAAAAATCTGCCTGAAATCCAGGAGACCCAGGTTCAATCCCTGGGTCAGGAAAATCTCTTGGAGAAGGGAATGGCAACCCACTCCAATATTCTTGCCTGGAGAATTCTGTGGACAGAGGAACCTGGCAGCCTTCAGTCCATAGGGTTGCAAAGAGTTGGACATGACTGAGTGACTAACACTACTACTACTACATAGGTCTTAATGCATCTAATCTCCGCAGCAATTCTATGAGGAAGTTCTATTGCCATTTTACAGATGAGAATATTAAGGTTCAAGACATCTAAGTAACTTACAAAATGCATACAACCAATAAAAATTAATGGTAGAAACCAGGTTTGTACATAGGTGTCTATGTACTTGTGCTACATGTTTCCCAAGAAAGACACCTGCAGAATGTAAAGCTCCAATTATTAAAGTTTGATCTCAATGTCAAATTTCATCTTGAGCTACATTATATTTCATCTCTGCCTCTTACTTATCATTTGTTATATTTTAAAAATACTTTACTATTCACAAAGTTTACATTCACGGTCATATCTGATCCTCACCATGATGTAATGAATTTGAAGTGGTTAACTAATTTGTTCAAGGTCTTCAACCAATAGGTAGCACATTTGAAACTTGATTATAGATCTACAAACTCCAAATTCTGTATGTTTTCCACTAGATGAAAAGAGATTTAATTAAGAGAAGAAAATTTAAAAAGCATCTATTTTTAATGTGATAATCATTTACAAAGTACAGGTTATGAGTTTGGCAACATCCTGGGTACTAACTTAAAAAAAACTCTCTGCCGTTAAGGTACTCATCACTTTGGAGACTGAAAAAAAGAGAGCTATAGAATGAGAGGGGCTATCATCTCATTGGTATAGAAACTAGATGAGTACTAGGAAAGGACCTGGTCAGTCTGGAGTGGGGAGAGACAGCAGTTCTGGTGGTTTGTGACTGGTGTGGAAAGAAAGATTTACTTGAGAAGCAACACATGAGTTGAATTTTGAAGAATATACATGAGGAGATAGCAAAAGGAGAGAGCTTGTGTAAAGATTTGGAGGCTTAGAGAACATAGCATTGGGGAGGTATGTGATGTCCGACCTGGAGAAAGCACGGGGTAAAAAGATGAGCCTGAAGAGCAAATCTAAGATCTGATGGTCCAGGGTAAGGAACTAGGACATGAGCTTGAAGGAAGGGAGCAATAATCTCAGATTTGCATTTCAATAGCCACACTTAGGAAGCAGTCTAGGAGATGAATTGGAGGGGACTAAAGGTAGAGATTCAGAAACCATGTACAGAGGTGGCTTCTTGTAATGGTCGTGAGAGAAAGCATTGCATGGGGATGTAGATGGGCTCAAGATGCATGGAAGCGTAGAGGGACTCAAGAGTAAATAACAGGTGGAATCATATGGACTTTGGGATTCTCTGGATGAAAGGGAAAGATGTATAGAATGATTTCCAGATTTCTGACTTGGACAACTATGGAATTTAGTGGAAGTAGAAAATATGGAGATGGGACAGAGGAGGGATACTATGATAATGTTGGAGTGTGTTGTATATGCTGTGTTTAAGATGGCGGTTGAAAATATAAGTGGAGATGTGTCATAGGAAGTTAGATGTGTTGGGAGGCAGAAA
Organism: Okapia johnstoni; assembly: GCA_024291935.2. Taxonomy (NCBI): domain Eukaryota; kingdom Metazoa; phylum Chordata; class Mammalia; order Artiodactyla; family Giraffidae; genus Okapia; species Okapia johnstoni. The sequence continues at coordinate 53,715,528 of CM044317.1, forward strand.
GTAGTCTGGACTGGTGATAGAAATTTAGAAGTCTGCAATGCGTTACTAGTGCTTAACAATAATAATACTTCTAAATATTGGTTGACTACCATGTATTTTGAGGGGCCCCAAAATCACTGCAGATGGTAACTGCAGCCATGAAATTAAAAGATGCTTGCTCCTTGGAAGAAAAGTTATGACCAACCTAGACAGCATATTAAAAAGCAGAGACATTACTTTGCCAACAAAGGTCTGTCTAGTCAAAGCTATGGTTTTTCCAATAGTCACGTATGGATGTGAGAGTTGGACTATAAAGAAAGCTGAGTGGTGAAGAACTGATGCTTTTGAACTGTGGTGTTAGAGAAGACTCTTGAGAGTCCCTTGGATGGCAAGGACATGCAACCAGTCCATCCTAAAGGAAATCAGTCCTGAATATTCATTGGAAGGACTGATGCTGAAGCTGAAACTCCAATATTTTGTCCACCTGATGCGAAGAATTGACTCATTGGAAAAGACCCTGATGCTGGGAAAGATTGCAGGTGGGAAGAGAAGGGGACGACAGAGAATGAGATGGTTGGATGGCATCACTGACTCAATGGACATGAGTTTGAGTAAACTCTGGGAGTTAGTGATGGACAGGGAGGCCTGGCGTGCTGCAGTCCATGGGGTCACAAAGAGTCGGACAGGACTGAGTGACTGAACTGAACTAAACTGACCATGTGTTTGACATTCATTTTTCTGCATATACCTAATGTTTCATTGTCTCATTTAAGCATCCCAAGAAAATTTTATGAAAGACATTATCATCCTTATTTTATGGGAGAGGAAACTGAGGTTCAAAGGGTTCATGAAATTACCATGGTTGTTATAAGGGTGGATGAATTAAGGAGATTATGTAGAAGAAAAAAGAAGATACAGAATACAGGTTGGTGTTTGTTTGCCAGAGGTGGAGTGTAGGTGAAAGAGATGAAAGGGCTTGAAATGTACAAACTTTCCATTATAAGATAAACAACTTTTGGGAATGTAATGAATAGTATTGTATATTTGAAAATTACTAAGAGAGGCGATTTTAAAAGTTCTTATCATAGGAAAAACATTTGTATTTGTAACTATGTTTGGTTATAGATGCTAACTAGACTTATTGTAGTGACTGTTTCACAATATAAACATGTATAAAAATATTACATTGTATACCTAAAACTAGCATAATGTTATATACAGACAATATTTCAATAAAAAAGAAAATAGCAGACTGCTCAGAACTCTAAGGAACAACTTGAACAAATATTTGTGCTGTGCTGTGTCGCTTAGTTGTGTGTGACTTTTTGCAACCCCATGGAATGTAGCCCACCAGGCTCCTCTGTCCATGAGGATTCTCCAGGCAAGAATACTGGAGTGGGTTGCCATGCCTTCCTCCAGGGGATCTTCCCAGCCCAGGGATTGAACCTAGGTCTCCCACATTGCAGGAGGATTCAGCTTTACCATCTGAACCACCAGGGAACAAATATTTACTGAATGCCAATTATGTGCCAGGCACTATTTTAAGTATTAGAGATTTTTCCTAAAGATGAAGTAAACAAATTATTTCAAGTCCCAATTTTAAAAAAATCTACAAATATTTTTTTTTTCACTATGTTTTAAAACATGCACCTGATCAGGATGCAAAGTGGAAGTGTGTGTTTAATGATCCCAAATTACTGGCAAGATTTTGAAGAGCAAGATGATGTTAGAAAAATAATGCCTCATTTTTTAATCAGGAAAAGGAAGATTTTAAATTTCTGTCAGATCTGAAAGCTCTTTGGGAGAAAGTTAACAGAGGATGGTGACACAGGGCTTGGGGTTTACGCTTTGTCTTTCATCTTCATCAACTATGTAATCCACCTAAAAATACTTAATGGACACTCATGTAAATAATAAGATAATACCTATAATAATATAGTCTGACACAAGATAAACACAAAATTGAGGGAAGGTATCATTAGAATCTAACTCTGAATCGCACATTATCTTGTATGGCATTAAATATAAGTTTCTTGATTCCCTATAACAGTATATATCACTTATTGAGGTGCCAATATTTAGGACCAGATTCAATACCAAGACTGTTACAATCATTATTTTGTTTGTCAGCCTAATGACTGAGATTTTCAGCTTCCTATCAATGTTATAAGATTGTTCTTATTTATCATGTGTAACTTGAGTCTCATGAAGGTTGAATAACTTGCCCAAAGTCATAAACCTGACACACAGAATCGAAAGAAATGATCTCATTCTATCCTATAGCCTCTCAAATGTAAATCCTCAGTAGGTAAGTCAAGGAGGGCCCTTCACCACTTTAGCTAAAATTATTTGTCTGTTTTGCTCATACCTTAAGCTCTTCAGCAAAAGGACAGTGAATATGTGCCTTATTGTTCTCCTCTACTTACACAGACATTCTTGTCATCTCCTTACTATCATCCTCGTCATTCTTAAAGTATGAATGACCATCGGAAAAGCAAGGTTGAGTCAAAAACAGGAGATGAACAGAGATGGTCGTGTTTCTGACTAGAGGCAAGAAAAAAAAAAATCCCTCAGAATGTCCATTTGTTCCTGTGCAGTTATCAGAAATAACATTGCGCAAACTCCGTATGAAGAAAATGTGTCATAACACGCTGAGGGGAAAAGTGAAGTTAGAGGAAATGACAGCGCTTTCTTAGCTAGGAAATCTGTCACTCCTAATTAGCTAATATAAAAGATTTCATGAAAAAGGTGGAATTTCAGGAAGTGTATGCTAATTTCATGTTTCACTGTATGAATCACTGTGTCTGGCTCCCACAGGATCTGTATGCAAATAATATACTGCCTTTAAAAAGCAAAGTAAAACAAAACATGAAGGCCATCTAGTATTAAGACAACCACTCTGTGGTTTCAACAATGTTTGCCCAAATGAATTACCTGGATTATAATATTACAGAAATATATTAGATAAAATTAAATTTCTCTTGCCAAATATAAAGCATTTAAAGTTGAGTATTTGCTAAGTTCTTATTGAACAGTGTGACAGTTTCCTTTGTACCTTATTTAGCAAAGAAAACAGCTTAGATGAAATGTATTATCATGGGAAATGTTATCCATTAAGATGATTAAAATAGTTAGCTTTTCTTGAAGCCAGTGCTTTTCCTTTAAATTGCTAAAGGAACTTTGCAAATGTTTACGATCTAAAGAACAATGTACATCATACGTTTAGCTCTACTACTACAAATAAAATGAATTTAAATGTTCATACCAAGTCTAAACTAGCTATTTCACTTTTTTACCACAACCAGCTTGACATTTTATTTTTAATCTTCAGCAACTTGCTTTGGAATTAATTTGACACAGCTTAGTGAATTTTCCTGAATTAGATTAGGGGGAGAAAACAAAACTGAAAATACAACCCAAATCAATAAAATATTAAATATTTTGTTGGACTTATATTTAGCTGTTCTATGATTATAAAATTGTTTCTAACATTATATATGTATATAAATGTAGTTATAGATATGACTATATCATATACTATCTTCACATGGCTCCATAAAAGTACTTTGAGAATTAAGTGATATAAAATGTTAAGCATAACAACAATAATAACAGCAATTGTAATCATTATAATTATTTTTATCATCAAGATTGTTTTCTATCTGAAGACTGACTATCAGCAAATGCCTTTTACAGATGAGAAAATGGCAGATTCACTTATCAAGATAATGTTTATGCTTCTTGGTTCATTGTAATCATCTGCTGGTTTTAACTGAAATGTTAAATTCATTACCATCCTCAACAATGTGCTTCAATTTCACAAGTGTGAGTGAATTTCATTTGGTGGTAGCTCCTAGAAGGAACTCATTCAACATGTTAATACTTAACTACTGTAATCATGGCAAAGGATTTATCTTAAAATTAAGAAATTATTGTCTTCCACACTATATCCACACTAGGACCCTAATTATTAACAACTCTTTTTCTTTTATGGCATTCATCATTATTAGTCATTGCCTTCAAACAACAGATTCAAATATAATGAACAACAAATTTATTAGTCTGTACTAGGATTACTAATATGAAATCACCCACACATATAACTGTTTACAATTATATTTCTGAATCTCTAAGACTGTTTTTCTATTTCAATTGATTATGCAATGTAATTTCTCAGCAAATTGGTGACAGAATTAATACTTTGAACTGAATTAATTAACTAATAGATCTTAGTTTATTGGGCAAAATTTCTACTTAGATATGTTGGCTGAAACTTGAAGTGAGAATGGGTTGAATTTTCCAAGGAGTTAAAATCCAACAAAATATGGTCATCTCATAGTTCTTTGGATAACATTTCAAGGCAGAATCTATAGCAATATGTTCTCTCCAGAATGACAGAGGTGATTGCCAGGATATTGTTTTAGACTACAGTAAACCAGGGCTTCCCTAGTGGCTGACTGTAAAGAATCCACCTGCAATGCAGGAGACCTGGGTTTGATCCCTGGATTGGGAAGATTCCCTAGAGAAGGGAATGGCTACCCACTCCAGTATTCTTGCCTGGAGAATTCCATGGACAGAAGAACCTGGTGGTCTACAGTTCATGAAGTCTCAAAGAGTTGGACACAACTGAGTGACTAACACACACACACCAAAGCAGGGATAAGATCATTCCAATTCATCCAAAATATTTAACTGCAAAGGGCTATTCTGAACAATTGCAATGACTGAATCCGCTAAGCACAAAAGACAGGGAGTGGTGTTGTGTCGATGGATCACAAGCCAGTTCTTCCTGGGAAAGTCATCTAGAATTAAAATTAAAGGAAGCAAACCATGTCACAACTTGCATGCACTGTCATCAGAGTTTCCAAGTAAGAATTACTTGGCTTCTTGACAGCCGAACAAGACTGAGGCTTTCAGTAGGTGACCTGAATGGTTTCTCTGAAGGTCTACCCAATCACACTCTTTCCAATGCTTTATTAAAATAATAAAAAAATTAGTGGCAACATGCTTTTGGAATTTAAACAGCAGCAGCAACAAAAAACTCTCAACGTTTGTTCCTATCAAGTTATATTTGAAGTCATTGTAAAAAGACTCCATATTTGGTAATGGTAAATGATGGCAGAAATTACATTATTATTTATTGATAACTGATGTTATTCTGAACCAATTTTTGCAAACATGAACAGTACAGAGAGTTATATAAGCATAAAGATTTTGAAATCATAAATTGTCACGTTTGAACACTCTCTTGCTCTAACTTCTCTATTAAAATGGTAGAGCAATACAAAAAAATTCTTTTTTCCTAAAAAAAACAAGTGATGCAGGGTGTGTTCTCAATAGAAAAAAGAGCAGGTAATTTAATAATACAAATACACAAAAGAGGAAAATATAATGGAAATTCAAAATATTGCAGAAAGTTAAAAACCTTACAGTCCCCAAGATAGATTTCATAAACGGAACTACTACTTCTTGAAGCTGAGTATGCTGATGTTACCAATTCTGTCACTGGAATTTGATTCTAGAAAAATATCGTATTACATCAGCTATCTAGCCATGTCCACAACCCACCCTGCCTCCATTAAATCCACTAATTTCTCATGTTTAACCTAAAAAAGGCTCTGAAAAATGGTGAGGCTCATTGATATACTGACATATTGCCCCAAAACCTGCAACTGAGAAAATTATTTATATTTGATGGAAATGTATTTTAAGTATATTAAAAAAAAGTATTTTCAAGTGCAGAGCTTTTTTCACTCATCCTCTATGTCATACAAAAATTAATGGTTATGTGGTTTGCTTCAATCTTACCTATCTGCCTAACCCACAATATTCAATATTCAACTTAGATATTAAATCCTTGGGTAATTCTTTTCTAATGTCCCCAATTTGGTTAACTATGCCTTCTACTTATTACTTTAAAATAGCACTCTAGTTTGTCTGTGGACTTCCCTGGTGGCTCAGATGGTAAAGAATCTGCCCACAACACAGGAGACCCAGGTTTGATCCCTGGATTGGGAAGATGCCCTGGAGGAGGAAATAGCAACCCACTCCAGTATTTTTGCCTGGAGAATTCCATGGACAGAGGAGCCAGGGAGGCTGCAGTCTGTGGCATCACAAGAGTTGGGCACGACTGAGTGACTAACACATACACACAGTTTGTCTGTATTGTGGTTATAATTTATTGCCTACTTCTATACATTTACTGGGCTTCCCTGATAGTTCAGTTGGTAAAGAATCCATCTGCAATGCAGGAGACGCCAGTTTGATTTTTGGGTCAGGAAAATCCGCTGGAGAAGGGAAAGGCTACCCACTCCAGTATTCTGGCCAGGAGAATTTCATGGACTGTACAGTCCATGGGGTCACAAAGAGTCAGACATGACTGAGTGACTTTCATATGTTTACTGCCTTGGACAGAAATGAAATCAACTCTGAATGTTCATTGGAAGGACTGATGCTGAAGTTCCAATACTTTGGCCACCTGATGTGAAGAGTCAACTCGTTGGAAAAGACCCTGATGCTGGGAAAGACTGAGGGCAGGAGGAGAGGGCAACAGAGGATGAGATGGTTGGATGGCATCACCAACTCAATGTGAGTTTAAGCAAACTCTGGGAGAGAGTGAAGGACAGGGAAGCTGGACATGCTGCCATCCATGGGGTTGCAAAGAGTTGGACATGACTTAACGACTGAACAACAACAACAAATACATTTACTCAGGACAGCAATTTCCACTATTAATCACTTTCTCTTGCTCCCAAGAGCAAGCTTGGAACTTGGAGGCAGTCTCAAAATATTCAGATGGATGAATTCTGAAAGCCATGAAGTTGGGTGTTATCATTTGTTATTAAGGATATTTTTTAAATTAGTAAACTTAAACATGATTTTGAATACTGAAAAGTTAGAACAACAACAACAAAAAAACATGTGACATTATTTTTTTTTAAGGCTTGGAAAACCTCAAGGAAAGCAAAAGTTTATCCATATATTTTGTAAGATTATTTTTATGAAAAAAATAGTGTGAACTCATGTTCTTAGAAAGAAGAGATTTGTTCTCTCCATGAGTTCACAGAAGGGAGATATGCTTTAAATGGCTGTTTTAGTCCATGAAGAGAGCAGAATTTTGCCAAGAAAAGATGAAGTGCCCAATTAGAGGATACTAAGTCAGGGAAAAATATTCTGTAGGGTAGCGTTAAATCTGAATACTAAAAAATCTGCTATTTTCTCATAAACAAACTTTGTAGGAAATAATTCTAAAAGGAAAATGTGCTATGACATGATGCAGAATTACACTACTGGTGATTTGGAGAGGCAGTATTAGTCACTGAAAAAAGATCAGTCTTAGAGGCAAACCTTTCCGAGTTCAAATCCTAGCTCCACCCTTTAGGTACTTGAACTTATGCTGATGCAGCTGCTGCTAAGTCGCTTCAGTCGTGTCTTACTCTGTGCGACCCCGTAGATGGCAGCCCACCAGGCTCTCCCATCCCTGGGATTCTCCAGGCAAGAACACTGGAGTGGGTTGCCATTGCCTTGTCCAGTGCATGAAAGTGAAAATTGAAAGTGAAGTCGCTCAGTCGTGTCCGACTCTTAGCGACCCCGTGGACTGCAACCTACCAGGCCCCTCCGTCCATGGGATTTTCCAGGCAAGAGGACTGGAGTGGGGTGCCGTTGCCTTCTCCGCTTGAACTTCTGAAAAGGTATTAAATTCTTTATTAAAAATTCCTTAATTTCTTCATCTGTAAAGTGGGGAAAATAATGCCTATTTAACAAAGCAAAAAAAACCTCACAAAAACACTCCCGCCAAAATATATATAGGGCTTGATATGTGGTATATCTTCAACAAATATTATTTACTGTTATTTTATTTCAGCCTACTTATCCTGTTGATTACTTTTAGGGATTCAGGGACATATTTTAAATCCTCTTTTGAATCTCAGTATGAGAAGTAAAGTTAAAATTATACACGTCTGACTAGAAGGACTGTTATAAAACTTAAAGTGAAGAGGGTGTCATATTCGTATATAGTAATATTAAGGATTAACATGAAAAATATTTTTCAAACTCAAAGAATAGAAGATGATAATTGGCAATGACAGAAATCCAGGGAAGGGACCAAGCTGTCATTATGGGTTTATTTACCATTCATTCTTTTTCTTGGGACATGGATAACTTATCATTACAAATTAAAGGAAAGCTGCATTTAATAGTGCTTTTCAAAATAATTGAAAAGACAGACTTTAGTTTGCTTGCCACAAAATAATATATATCAGTAACTCCCTTGACATCAAAGTTATATTGTTTGTCCTGTTGGGAATACAACTTGCTTTGCTTTAACCAATAATCCTAGGAATTTTTTTTCTTATTTTAGCTAATAAATAGAGGTCATATTGCTACCTCCTGTGTTTCTGGCGGTTCTGAATCTTGGCTCACAAAGGTGCTTAGGTTAAAAAAACAAAAACTTGGTCACTCTGTCTCAGACACATTAAAAGAAACACAAAGACCACATAGAAGGTCACTTGAGATTTTCAGGAGATTAAGCTCAAAATTGTAAAATTTAATGTCTGAAGACCCCACTCTGGGGTGCCAGATCAAGCACTGACTTGTTTGTGAACCCATTGTGTTGTAACAAAAAATTCACCTATTTTCCTCTTACTTTTTCCTTAAAAAAAAGAAAATAATGAAAATAACAAGTACTTCACATGCAAGGTTACTACTGAAGACATGCTTTCACGCCCATCATTTGACTTCCTTTCCCCGTCTCCCTCTGAGATAGGGAGAACAAGGATTATCCCAACCCCAAATGTTCTAGATGAGGTCTTATAATTTGTCCCAGTGAGAGCTGTAAGATTTAAGAGATAAAACTTTAGCTTGAACCCCATCTTAGTTAGAGTTCGAGCCCTTTCCTCTGATGAACAATAGTTAGTGAAGTATTTTCCACCAAGTGTTATCTTCACGTGATGACACAGGTAAAGAATTCGCAGGGTCAAAGAAGATAGAAATTCTTGTATTAAACAAAATTCAACTGTTTACTGCCATCAATAAGCAGTGTGTATTGTCAATAGGAAATAAGAAGGTGAATGTATCATATCCCGGAAACATATTTAACCAGGATTTTCTACTAGTCAGACAAGATGAACACATTCATGGGAAACTGCCTTATATTATGCTTATTGGAGAACATATATGTTTTTGTGGAAATTTATTAGTTCAAAATTCTGATTTAGCCCCTGGCTTTCTTCTCTGAAGCCAGTTGCCATATTCTACCCCAAAGTCTCCCTGATAGTGGAGAGGTATGGGGCACTGACCTTTTGGTCCAGGCATCCTGAAGGGTTCATACTTTCACAAAGTCTTCCCAAAGTGGAGAAATTTGTTTTACCTTTAAAAATGTTATAATTTGGAGCAAATAAGCTAGAATTTTGAATATGTGCATCATTTTGAAAGTTGTCTTGCTTTAGACTTTAGTACAGAAGTTAAAATAAGCCATCTCTTACGTTTTTGAGTTGTATCGAGTCTGTTTAGGGAACTTTTGGGGGCATTTTGGAAAAGAGGGATGGATGTCACCATGTGGAAATAATAGTGTTTTTGGAAAAAAAAATTAAAGGAATATTATTTTGTGTTATGTGCACTCATTCCCAGGGGACCTATACAGGAAAATTAAAAAGAAAACCTTCCCACCATTGGTGAAACAAATGAAAGATTCTGTTTTCACTGGCTTTCAAAATAATCCCCTAAATATTTAGCAACAGTATTTTTATTTCTCTCATTTCAGATGCTTCATGGGGATAAAAGACTTGATTTACAAGTGGAAATAGCCATATATATAATTTCAACCATCCAAATTGAAAACTGGTAGCATCTCACATTTTTAATTAATAACAGGGCTGCCATTCACATCAACTCATATGGGATTGATGCTAGCCAATGTGTTATAATCTCATTCCAAATAGAGAAAAGGCTGCAGACACAGATGTGGTAGATACATTCCTGTGGTTATGGTTTTTACGTAAAATAAGTGAAATCCCTAACTGGTGTAAAGGCACCATGAATATAAGGATACACTTGGATCCTAAAAATGGTTGAACCTAAAGGAATAAGAACCTCAGGAATAGAAATGTTATAGTTACACAACTGGGCACTCAGTCCCAGGTTTGAATCCTAGCCTTGCTAGGACTCACTCACTAGCTATGTGACCTTCTACAAGTTTCTTAACCTTTTTTGAAGCATCGCTTGCTTATTTGTAGGATGGAGATAATCATGCCTATTTCTCAGAGGTGTAGTAATGATGAAAAAAGACAATATATGTAAAGAGATAATGTTCTGACATGGTTATAACCAATCACTCAATAACTATTTTCTTTATCTGCAGCAAAAAGGGGATTAGTGTAGAGGGAGTGATAATTTGAGAAACTTTTGTAAAATTGTAAAACTGGTAAGTCTGGCTTGTGTGTTTCTGTCAAATAGCCGCGATCCCTGGAAATATTCCTCAGAAGCAATGTAGCAATAAAATGTATATTTTATTTTTCTAGACTATGTTCTCTAGGTTCACCACAAGCATTACTTGTCAGGAGGTGAGCAAAGAAAAACCTGTGCCCTACTTCTGAGATTTTGATGTTTATAGTTACTTGATATTTCTAGTGAAATTGCTAAAAAACAAAATGAAATAAAAAATACTTTTTAGTTTGAAAAAATGAGATCGAAAAGGGATCTCAGTTCAGTTCAGTTGGTCAGTTGTGTCCAACTCTTTGTGATCCCATGGACTTCAGCACGCTAGGCTTCCCTGTCCATCACCGACTTCTGGAGCTGGCTCAAACTCACATCCATCAAGTCGGTGATACCATTCAACCATCTCATCCTCTGTCATCCCCTTTTCCTCCTGCCTTCAATCTTTCCCAGCATCACGGTCTTTTCCAATGATTTTTTTAGCTTGAAAAAATGAGATAAAAAAAGTATCTATAAAACCTATTAAAAATCATCTAAACTATGGAGAAAAAATACATATTTGTTTACAAAATCTGGTTTAACAGAATGTGGAAAATAACCTATAAAATTTAAGAGACAGAAACTTAGCATTAAATAAGAATGAACTAGTTAACATAGTGAACACTGTATATACTGTATACGATACTTATTACCCTCAAAAGATAGTTTAGACTGAATATAAATCACTTCCAAAATAATTAGCTATAATTCATGAATGGCAGATCTATAACATACTCCTGAGAGAAATTAGAATGCTTGTGGTTTATCTAGAATCTTCTGAGGTCACTATGATATTGTAAACGCACCTCTCAGAAAACATTCTGGTTCAGCCTGGCATTGATTTTATTTTTAAATTTTAATGTTTTTTACTTGGAAGAGAGTTTTTTGGCTCATTTTCAGTTGTAGTTTTGCTTCTGTCTAGTTGGACAGTCTTGTGTTTTGCTAAATTTCTGGGCTACCTAAGGCTTTTCTACTTTTCATACACACACTGGATAATCGGAGACAGTTACCCAAGTTCCTGGAGACAGCTAATCTCAGCCAAGAAACCATAACTCAGCTTCTTACTCATCAAGCTAGGATTAAAGAGAACAATGCATGACAGATAGATAGGTTCTTCATTCTAGCTCACAAATCATGATCAGAGCTTGAGGAATCAATCTGTTTGACATTAGCTGGTTTGTTTACTGACGTTAGCCTAATTTTCAAGACATTTTCTAGAGACTAGAAACACCTGAAGCTTGAGAGACAATGAACTTGTGTAACAACAAAGAGGCAAGATAATTTACTTTTGTCTTGAAGACATCTGAATTGCTTTAGAGTCTCTGTTTTCTCTGAAAAGCAGATATTTGCCTTGGACTCACTTTATCTCAATGAATAACAATCCTTCTTTTTTTGGTTGTAATACACTCTTGACTGAACGGTAAATACCAGCTTTTAAGATGGAAACCACCATGGCAATACGCATGAGTGATATTTCTCATGCGATTGATTCTGGAGTCCCATGCCCTTGATGGCTGGCCTGGGAAAGCAGGAGGTCATTGTTAGCTCACTCTATTTGTATACAGCTATTGAAAGTTAGAGGCGTTCTCCTGGGCTTGGCCTCATAAATGCAGTGCAAAACACAATTCCCACTAACATGCCACTTGAAGTAAGGAAACCGTATTCACATCCTGTGAGCCAATGTGGATTTTTCCACTGATGCCCATTTAAATGTCTCAGTTCCTGAACGCAAGAAAGGGGGTGTCAGAAGCTTAGCATTTCCAGGATTTGGGATGGGGGAATCCTGTGAGTGCTGTCTCATGACTTGAGGAAATTTATCTATTCTGAGAAACTCATGGTTATTTATCCCTATAATAATTACTCATTTCTAATTTGAGAAAGAGTGTTTTGGAAGACAGGAGTCTTGCTGTAGTGATTCATTTCTTTCTTTCATGGGGATTAAGTACACTACTGGACAAAGTACAATGTGAGTTGCATCATTTCACACTACAAATGAGAGCAGTATGAGATATTAAGGGATGGACATTTTCCAAAGTCTAATTCTGCTTTGTGTCAACAGCAGGATTAGCTTTAAGGGTGATCTTTTTTTTCTTTCTTTTTCTTAAGTATCTCCAATTCTAATGCCATGTGCGACTCGCTCTCAGAAATGGAACCAGTACAGAAAACATGTGGTAAAACCTCCTGTTTCTAATCCCACAGAGGACACATAAGTGGTGGTCCTTTGAGGTTGGCCTTTGTACGAATTGTGGGAACAAGGCTTAGGGACAGGGACTGTCCCTCAGTGAAGAGGCTCAGGCCATCTGTGTGTATGAGAACATACACCACATGGTGGCCAGGTAGACCCCAAAAGCCCAGCCAGCAGAGGCAAGGACAGCTTCATGAAAAGGGGAGTAAGCGTCTATGACAAAGTCTGTGTTTCTATGCGGGTAAAATTAGGGAGGAGAACAATTGGAAACTAGATGATAGATGTAGAATAATAATACAGAGAGCAACCAAGAAAATATAAACATGAAAATATAAATAATATGGAAATATAAAAAAGTGTAGAATTAGTAGAAGACAAATGCCTTCAAGGAATAGTTTATCTTTCTAGAGCGCAATATACTTTGTAAACCCTTTTGGTTATTGGCAAGAAACCTTTGGGAGTTAAATAGACAGAATTATTATATTCCTTTGATAACCAATAGCAACTTGCTTTGGTTTAGAAAGAAGAAATCTTTTGCAACTGGTTGGATGGATGTTAAGAGATAAAGATTTTTGTCCTGGTCCTATCGTTAGAAAAGTCATCTGACCTCTCTGGGCCTTAGATTTCCCATCTGCAAAATGAGTTAATGGATTCTAAAATTCCTTCTGTTGCTGCAATAATCAACATAAGACTACTCTTTAGAATAGCCTTTTGGACCTTTCTTCATATAAACATTACTCTTCATTCACTCTTCTGAGTTACTTTAACCTCTGTATATTTTCTTTCAGACCTCCATTTAAGAGACAAAATTTCTCAAAATGAAGTAGACAGAAGCACGTGGATTTTGGATTACAAATTGGTATCATTGCTGTTATCTGATGCTCTGTTGTTAAAATTTTGAACTTATTACTTAATTCCTTTGCATTGCTGTATTTCTTCCTACAGGTTGAAGATAATTTGTTATCTCTTCTTGGATTATAGAAGAAAGGATTGAAAATTTTAGGATGTCTGTTAGTATTTTCCAGGCCATTATTCTATCACTCTTAAGCTAAATCAACAAAGTAAAGCAAATGACAGTTTTTCTTTCGGGGTCTGTGTGGGAGTGATTCTACTTTAGTCTAAAACATAAACACATAGACCTGTATGTTTACTAACCTCTCTTTCTTTTCATAAAGGCCTCATACAAGTCTGCACTTCTTTGTTCTTCCTCGCTTCTAACTCCTCACCCTACCTGCAAGCTGAATTCTGATCCTGCCCTACAATGAAACTGTCCTTGCCAATGGACACACCTCATTCACTCTCTGCAGCAATTAACACCATGTTTTCTTTCCTGAAAATTCTCTCCACCCTAAGATCCCATGACACCAATCTTTCCTGTTTTTTATTTTCTCTACTTCTTGGTCCTCTATTAGAATTCCTCTTTGTCTGTACAGCCCTTAAATGTCTGTGTTTACCAGGCTAGTGTCTTTGACCCTTTTTTTCCCCTTATATGCTCTTGCTGGGTGATTTCCCTCTCATAACTTTTATCTTAATCTAGATCTCTCCTCTGAAGCTCCAGGCCAATGTTTCCAGCTGTCTTCCAGAATTCTCCACCCACAGGCATCTTGTACGCAAACATTTAAAATCCAACTCTTTATCTTCCATCTAAATCTACTTCTCTTCCCATAATTTCTGTCTCAGTAAATGCCCCACCATCCACCCCATCATCCAACCTAATCTGGAAACATCCTCTCATTCCTCACTTCTGATCAATTACCCAGCCTATCCTTTTCTGTTTCCATTAGCAAGGTTCAAGACTTGGTCATTTCTCACTTGAATTACTGCAAGGACCTATTCCAGCCTTTTCTTTCTGTGATCAATTTTCCAAAATGCAACCAGAAAGATTTTTTAAAAAAATTATCTAACACTGTCATTCTACCCACTTCTTCTAAGTGCTGGAAAGCTTTCTGCTTAAAGCTTTTTGTTTCATGTTAAAATCTGAACTCTTTGTAATGATTTCTTAGTACTTCTTGCCCTCTCTCTTATCCATCGCTCCAATTCGTCTTCCAGCACACACCCTCTGCTCCTCCAACTTGTATTTATTGCAGTCTCTTAAATCAGCCATGCCCTTTCAACAAGTTTAACAAATATTCTTGACTGACTATGCGGCATCTTCTCTCCAACTTGGCAGGGTGTATTGTGGTTGCCTACTTGTCCTCTACCCACCTGACATGGAACTGATGAAGATGAGGTCTTGGCCTTACTCCTTTCACTCCAATGCTCCCAACAGTTCTGAACTTAATACAAAACTTAATACATGAGCTGAGATCTAGTTTTTCAATTTAACCTTGCTTGTAGAAGTTATTTCAAAATAGCTATTGATTAAAGCATGCTTTTATCCTTTTCTGCTCTTAGTTTTGCAAATTCTTGACAGAAAGAAATTAAATTTTCTTTTTTATTCCCAGTCTGATTCCTAGCAAACATGCCTAAATTGTCCCCTTCAAATGATCATCTATAATTTCTTGGAGAAGATCCAAACCAGTATTCATATATTGTTCAGACTTTTTTCTTTATGATTCTGACCATAGTATAAAAATTTAACTGCTTGCTATCAAAGATAAAGACAAATTTTAAATTATCAAATACGATGAAAAGTCTTTGTGAAGATTTTCTTCCAAGAGAATTCATATTTAAAATTCTTCTGCCTTTCTTAGTAACTAAATTGCTCCTTGATTTAGTTTACGGATAATGAACAAAACTTATCACACTGATTGTTTCTGCTCACTGGCTTGCCTGGCTCCCCCTTTATCTGAGGTCCACAGGGAGGGGTCATGTCTAGCTTTTCAACACATATCTACAGCACCAAGCCTTGCACCATAGTTGGCCCTTAAAAACATTTTTTAGCAAATGTTGAAATATCTAGCTTTTGTTTTATAAAAGCCTGATTTTTACACACATAAAAGACAATGTTATCTGCCAAAGATGAGACAAAAGGTCACACAAGGTCACAAAATTTGTACTGGATCAACTCTTTATCATGAAATGCCAACAAGTCGTTCTAAGCTTGATTCTCATGCACAGCTTGTTGAAAGTTTTACAATTCAAAGTAAGCTTTTGGTCAGTCATAGCCAGCCCTCTAAATGAATCTGGGATACATTTAGTACTGATTAAACTTGGCAAGTTATCTCTATGGAAAGCAAGGTACAGCAAAGTAGATCTCTATTTCTATTACATCTAAGACAGGGAGGCAAAGACAAACTTTTCAAGAATCACTCCACCTATAAGAACACAAACATTGGATTCAGAAGTATCCATTAATCCACATGGATTTTCAACGATAAACTTTCCCAGGATTATAAGTTTTCCTTCTGCAGTTTCTTCATAAGTGATCAATCATCAGGAAGTCATACCACATCAAGGGATGCTCATAATAGACTCAATATTCTCCATTTAATATCATTTAGGCAAGCCATTGTCTTCACATTCATGGTTGTTAAAAAAAGAGGAGAGTCTTTTTCAGTATATGAGTCTGGTTAGGAGAGAACAGGATAAACCCCAAGTTACAAGAAATGACATTTTTATTTTCTGATTCAGCACAAGGAAAGCCAGAATCAGCAAGACCCGTTTCCCTGGCATGAGACCCTATAGACAAAGCCTTGATCTAGATATGGGTACTGCAAAAACAGAATGAGATATTCTGCTAAGGTAGCACTGCTCGGAATGATCATAACAGATTTCATCTTGCTGGGAAATATCACTCAGTTTTGTAATAAAGCTGGAAAGACTTCCTAACCAAGATGCTTTCAGCGATGAAAAGCTTGGACTTTCTGGTTTTCCAAACGCAGGAAGAAAACAAGTTAGCTGTTTATAAAAACAAATCCAGTGAAGGGGGGGGCACTCTGTCAATAATAAACATTTACGCTATTCTGTGTGTTTAATATGGGAAAAGACCATATTGGTCATTGAAAGTTGGCCAAACATGGTCAGTATTAGTCTCTGCAGAGTTTCTGAATCTTGTGTTAAAAATGTTCTCTAACATTTTTCTCTTTTATTCCCAAATGGATTAATAGTAGGCAGACACAGAAAAAAGTGAGGGCAAACTAGAATAGCCTAAATATCTGCACAACTTACTATGTGATTTATGTGATCCTGTCCCTTTTTCCTAATTCTGTTGTCTAATCTCAAGAGCCATCTCCTCTCTGTCTTAACTAGTTGTCACTTCCAGCAC
The DNA here is from genome assembly GCA_024291935.2 of Okapia johnstoni. NCBI lineage: Eukaryota > Metazoa > Chordata > Mammalia > Artiodactyla > Giraffidae > Okapia > Okapia johnstoni. Next base: position 53,732,372 of record CM044317.1, read on the forward strand.
TTCATACTCCCAGAAACATACCCACATTCTGCCTAGTATGACTGTCACATGTGTACTTATACTTTTGGGTCCATATAGGCCTTATTTATCTCTGCAGCATCCAGAATCATTCTTTATTACAATAGAATCGAATGTAAATTTCTGGAATAATCATCCCTTAAATTTTTAAATTTGTGAGCATCTGATCATAAGGTATAAATCACACTAAATTGCTATAAAAATTAAGTTTATGTTGAATAAAGAAACATTTAGTAATACCTTTCATGTGAGGTGATTTACATAAATGAAGATAATTTATGAGAAAGGCACAATTTTTTGTTTTTTACCTTGTTGAATTCTAGTGTCTATAATAGCATTTATTATAGATGATCTTTCCTGCTACTATGTACTGTTTGACTATAACGGTCATTTTTGTACATCGTTATTCTTATGTAAGCTTAGTATCTTCCCCATAACGTCTGGGTGGGGTTCCCTTATTTCAAATCCCTCTGCTGTCACTTCTTTAGGTATTTTATTCAAGCCTCATTTTTTATGTGGTTTGTTCTTTGATTCCAAATACCTAAGGACTCCTGTGCTTTAATTCAGTGGTAAATACCTGGGTTTTAAGGAACTTAAAGCAAAATAAACTAGGGCCCTTGTATGATAGAGGGGATGAAAAGGACTGCTTGATTATCATGTTGAAACAGGAAACCCAGGTTAGTGGCTACAAAGAAACGGAAATGGAGAAGATTCAATAAAATGAACACTGGATCTCCAAGATCTGGTAAAATATTGGCTAAATTTATGGGAGTCTTGTTAGCGGAAGAAGTGTCATAATCCATATGCTTTCAGCTATTATATTTCCTGGAGTTCTAACTGGAAAAAGAACTAAAGTACAGTCACAGGAACAGGTGCTGGGAGAAAGAGCCTGCCACCAGAGATGGGTGGTCAGCAGATCCTATGGCAGTGGCCATGGGATAAACTCAGATCCTCAGCAGGCTATAATCAATGGCTGAAAGTCAAGTTTAGTAATGCAGGCACATCTGGGTAGGAACTGTGCTTATTTCCCAGCAGGTGATATATTCAGATTCAAAATCTTTCTGTGCTGAAAAGAAGTCCACTGAGTGGCCAAAGGTTTAGAGATCTTTAGTCACAATAAAGAACTGGAGTGCAAATTTGAAACCAGAATGCAACTCTAATCACACAAACTAAGGGATGGTGTTAGGAAATGAGAGAACATTGTGGCTCCATGCACAAGCGTAGCCACAGTAACCATAAACTCCACCAGGAACAGGAAATGGGTGCCAGCTCCATCCCACTTTGGGCAGATGGAGTCCTGAATTTGTTCTTTTGTTCAAGGGCAGGGCTATGATTATAGGACCATTTGTACCTGTGTTGTAAGACCCAGGAACAGGTACATATAAACACAGGAAGGGAAGGTAGGAGTTTGATCTAGGCCTGAGACTCTCCTATTGTCCTTGAGAACCAGAAGTGCCTGTCAAACTCCAGTGTATTGTTCGAGTTCCAGATCCGATATTTCTGCTTTACAGAAGCTTTCCTCAAATCCCCACGCACTTGATAAGAAATAGCCATCACTACCCACCACTGCTACCACTGTCATTATCATCATTACTATTATTATTTCCTTTGGGGTTAATCAGCTTAGCAGTTACATGATAATCCTCAGGTCACTTTAAAAGCTATTCAACTGCTCACAATAGATGGACATTGTTTTTAAAGGGGTTTCACCATAAAATTAACCACAATTATTTTAAATAGCGTATAACTTAGAGGCTTTTTGAAATTCTGTGAATGGGGTGGGTCAGTTAAGATGATTTTGTCTAGAGATAGGAGAAAAATTTATCTCCAACTGGCTTAAAAAATAAGGGGAATTGTTTGGCTCCTGGGATGAGAGAGCCATAGGGAGTGCTAACTTCAGGTCTGCCTTGGTCCAGCAGCTCAGTGATGTCACCAAGGAATAGGATTTCTTTCTTCCCTTCTTTCTTGCTTTCTGAAGTTGGCTGCCTCTGAGGCAGGCTTGCCAGAGTTGCTAGGCTACAAACATCTTTATTTATGTACAGCAGGGAAGAGAATATCTTTGCCTCAGCATTCTAGAAAATGTCTGGCACGTCACTGTGAGCGGATCATCTTCAGGTCTTGCCCACTCGGGAACCAATCTCATTGTTGACTGGCTAAGAGGTAACATCTGTTTCCCCAGAACCACATGAATTCTAAAATGAGAAATGGAGCTGTTGGGAAGGAGGAAGGAAAGAATGGATACTGAAAGATAGCAATCATGGTCTTAAGGCACTGACAAGAACCCAACTCCAGTTAAGGAAAGGAAATGATTAGGGGCTTCCCTGGTGGCTCAGTGGTTAAGAATCTGCCTGCCAATGCAGGTAACATGGGTTGGATCCCTGGTCTAGGAAGACCCCACGTGCTGCAGAGCAACTAAGCCCATGCACTACAACTACTGAGCCTGTGCTCTCAAGCCCGGGAACTGCAACTATTGAGCCCATGCATTGCAACTACTGAAGCCCAAGCACGCTAGAGCCCGCGCTCTGCAACAAAAGAAGCCACTATGATGAGAAGCTTATGCACCACAAAGAAGAGTAGCCCCTTCTTCCAGCAACTAGAGAAAAACCTGCACCACAATGAAGACTCTGTACGATCAAAAATAGATAAATAAAATAAATTATTTTTTAAAAAAGAAAATGATTAAATACACTGAGTAGCTCAACGAACTATCAGAAAGGCTGGTAGACCAGGTAGGGTAAAAGTCTATGCATTAGTTTGTTAAGGCTGCCTCAACAATAATGTTTTTTCTGTGTGACCATCTCTCTCTGTGCCCAAATTCCCTCTTTTTATAAAAATACAGTCATATTGAACTGTAAAGGCATTAGGGCCCGTACTAATGACTTTTATCTTAACTTGACCATCTACAAAGACTATTTACTAACAAGTTCCCATTCACAGGTATGGGGGTTAGGCTTCAAGAGGTTTTAGGGGATCTGATTCAACAGATAACAGTACAAGGATCAACTCACACCATGCAATCAAGTGGTAAGGTATACATCTCAGCCACTGGATACTTGATGCCACTTCTGCTGGCTCTGGCAGCCCCTGAAGATGGTCCTGCCTCATGGTACCTGCTTCATGCCAGCTCCTTGACATCAAGGTGTGGGGAGAGAGCATCTGGCTCCTTCTCTTTCTGATCTCCTCCCCAAAGATTCACAAAATTTGATGTTCTCCCAACACAGCAAAGTCTTTAGTTATTGGGAGGCCAAAAAAGAAAACCGTATACTACAGGTGGCAGCCAACAAAGTACCATATTGGCAAAGATGGATTCTTTTCTGATTTGTTTAAGGAGAGGGTTGGGGAAAAGGCACACACTGTGTTCTGAAGAGGGCAGGGAATGTGATTCTGACAGAGTGCAAAGGAAGCAGAAATGGTGGATTGAAAAGCCAAAGACAAACTTCTGCATTTTGTCTTTGAGGTGATTCAGTTTATCTTCCTCTACCTGTGGTCACAAAGAAGCTGTGTTGGGTGGGTTCTTTTATGCTGAGCAGAGCTCAGTCAACTGATGCTCAGGAGTGAGGACCTCTGCTGGATGGTGCCATAGAGTCCATAGTCAGAGTTGTCCTGTACCTCCAAATTGGCAAACTCACAGGACATACTGATTAGCCCCAAATCCACAGTTGACCCATGTGCTTTTTTTTTTTAACTGTACCTTCTACATATGGGATTTTAGTTCCCCAACGAGGAACTGAACCTGGGCCCCCTGCATTGGAAGTGTGGAGTCTTAACCACTGGCCTACCAAGGAAGTGCCCCATGTGCTTTTGAAATAGTGGTAAGAAGCCTGTATACCTGAGATACACAATGATGGGGTAATTTTTTTTTGTTCTAACACAGCTTTGATTCATCTCCTTGTGATAACTTGTGTATCTACCTCCCTTATAAGGTTGTAACTTTCTGGAGGCTAGAGAGGCTCATCTATCATAGTGTTTTTGGGATGGATCTGACACACTTCCGATGCCCAACAATTGTCAGATGTATTAGTAAATGGATGGATCAGAAAGGTTGTGTGTATATTGACTTTGAGGATGAGGCAGGGATAGAAGTTATTAAAAAATGTTAAAAGGCTCTCAACTTAAGAAATTTTCTCAGAGCAATTCTACCATGATCCATGACTATGCGTTATTTTCACAGCCCGGGTAAGTGGTAAAATAATGGGAAACAAACAGAGATGTTAGGATGTATATTTTCTCTCCCAGATATATAAGGTTTGCTTGGCCCTGTGTTTGCATCCCAACAGAGGTTTCTAACACGGGGGCTTAGTGCCACTTCTACTCCTTCTCCAGTGAGACACCCTAACACTAGCAGAGATTTGTCAACAGATTTTGCCAAATTCAACCTTCAACAGAAATTCTGCCAGCAGATTTTGCAAATTTACACCTCCCTAAGGGGATCTTTAACAACATTTCCATTATATATTTTCTAGATTCTTACTTATTGGTATGTTTTTAAACTTATATCCTGGAAATCATATAAATAATAACCTGAAAAAGAAGTAAAATGATTTAAAATCTAAAGTGAGAAGAGAATTTGAAATGTTTTAGCTTATGTTGTATTCAACTCTGAAAATGCACTAGCTCAGGCTTTTGAATTTGGTTTCCCTTGTAGTACTAGAAGAAAACAAGAATTAATTTTAAACAAAAATCTGTCTTACTTGTACAATACAAGCTTGAGCTTAGTTAGAAAAAACATCTTTTTTAAATTAAATTTCCTTTGAAAAACAAAGGCTTAAGTTAAGGGTAAAATGTTTTGGAAAACTTGAAGTTTCAAAAATAGAACTTGGAGGAAAATAAAAATGGTTTTAGGGATTTCTGAAAAATCCCTAATACTGCTGAGACCCCCTCCCCTATTTGTAACAGGAACTAGTCTAAACACTTGCTTTCCCAATGTGGAAACTGAACCTCTTTGGAGGTGCTAATAAAGTATTAAATTACTCTTTTCATTATTACACTGATACTTCTCTTCTAGCCTTGTTTATAATTTTCGATTAAGATGAAAGTGACCTGATATTACAAATTAAAAATTTATAGACACTTCTCAGCACAGAGCAAGTGCATTTGAATGGTCAGTAATAATCAGAAGTATACAAACTGAACTCATCTACCATTTTTTTATCCTAAATCAGGGTATGGATACGGCATTCTATTAGGTACATGCCCAATAAGAGAGATTTTCAGAAGATATTCCTATACATCTCTGGTGTGTAATTTTTATTCATATTTTACCTCAGACCCAGCTCCTAGGCTTCTAGAATAATTTTCTATTTCATTTTTAGGAAGGTGTCCTGTTTACCTTGTATAGTATCTGTGATTATTCTCCTATTCTAAAAACCTTTCATTCATCAGTCTCGTTGCATAGAGGTCCTGTCTATGTTACTACTGTAGCCTTTAGTCAATGAACCCATCAGTATCCTCACAAGTGTATACTAATCACTTTCATGTTAGTAAGTCTCATGATGCTCTGGGTAGCGGTAATAAACTCAAATGCTAAGCAACCTAAATGTCCATCAAAAGAAGAATGGATAAAGAAGATGTAGTACATATATACAATGGAACATTACTCAACTGTAAAAAAAAAAAAAAAACAAAAGAATGAAATAATGTCATTTGTCACAACATGGATGCACCTAGAGATTGTCATACTGAGTGAAATAAGACAGAGAGACAAATATTTGATATCACTTATATGTGGTATCTAAAAAGAAAAGGTATAAATGAATTTATTCACAAAACAAAAAGTCACAGATGTAAAAAACAAATTTATGGTTACCAGGGTAGAAAGGTGGGGGAACAAATTGGGAGATTGGGATTGACATATACACACTACTAGTAATATATATATAAAATAGATAACTAATATGGACCTCTGTGTAGCACAGGGAACTCTACTTAAAACTCTGTAATGACCTACATGAGAGAAGAATTTTAAAAAGAATGGATATATGTATGTTCTCAGTAGTTTCAGTTGTGTCTGACTCTTTGCGACCCCATGGACTATATAGCCCACCAGGCTTCTCTTTCCATGGGATTATCCCAACAATACTGGAGTGGGTTGTCATTTCCTCCTCCAGGGGATCTTCCCAACCCAGGGATCAAACCCACATCTCCAGTAGCTCCTGCAATGGCAGGCTGATTCTTTACCACTTGAGACACCTGGATATATGTTTATGTATAACTGAATCACTTTGCTGTATGTACAGCAGAAACTAACACAACAGTGTAAATCAACTATTCTTCAATAAAAATTAAAAAAATCCTCAAATATATTTATTGGCCAAGAAGGTAACAGAACATGTGAAATTAAAAAGTAACATGGAGTAGCAGACCTTTGGCAAATTGGGGAATACATGCTCTGCCTAAATACACTTAAATTCATTTAAGAACATGATGCTAGCCCAATAGAGCACAGCTGTTGAGTTTTTGGAGTCTGTGGATTTTAATTTTCTCTCTTACCATTTAGACAATAATAAGGCAATACAGATCTCTCCCTTTTAAAACACCAATACAAAGATTTGTGGTCAGTTGTTTACTCTTGACTATGGCAAAAATAAGGACTCTAAAATGTTTTCTGATAAAAGTGCTGTTAGCTAAAATAACAAAATTACTATTAACTGAGAAGCAATTTTCATTACCAGACTGATCTACCAGAGCCATATGGCATGCTGAATTCCTAAGAACTCTTATGATTACATTGCTATTTATTTTTTATTACAAACTAATTGTTCGAGGGCTCTTGTGTGCAGATTCTTGCTCTGTGTACTTACTAGCAATCATTAGACATGGTGTTTGTTTCCTATAGTGTTGACTCCAAATTCAACCCAATGCTCTTCAAATTGTTATCCCCCAATTCAGCCTAAATTCAGAAGGAATGTTCAATTTACCACCACAGAGAAGGAGCTGATCTCGAAAGAATAATGGGAAAGAACAACAGCTGCTTTAAACAAATCTTACAAACACAATTTAGCACAGACACTGAACAGGAAGAGAAAATAAAGACTGACTAATCGCCAGTGGACCAGTGTGTGCCCTGGAGCCTTGAATCTGGAAATCATTAATCTCTATTTTTCTCTCACCTCCCCAAAGGTTCAGTGAGTACATTGATGTCTGGAGCAAAATCCACACAAGATACATTTTCACTGCAGCATCTGGTTCTCTGGGAACGCTGCTGCTTGCTTTCTCACTCCGTTTAGCCTTTCGTCTGAAGTATTGTTTTGGCAGCCAAAGATATGCCTGTATTACTTTGTGTTTTTAAGAATCCCACTTTCTCTTTGCTCATAAAATCTGCAACCTGGTGTAGGGATGTTTGAAATGTTTCCCGAGTCCATACATTCGGGGGAGGGTAATGGAACAATTCACTTTAGATCCACCCATATTTCAGTCCTCATCCCACCCAGGTATCAGGGTTTCCTTTTCTCATAAGGTCTGTAGCTAAAACCACAAACCCTCTGGTGATCAGTGAAATCATGTCTTTGTCGTTTTTGTCCTATAAATGAGGTAGCTATTAGATCTTGGATCTTTTGTGAAAATAATCCAAAATGAAGAGAATATAAAAAGGAAAACCTCTAGAGTTTTTTAAGTACAAAAGTACTCAAGTTTTACAAATACTTTAGATTTATGACATTATTATTGGCATCAAACCTACACGCTTTATTATATTAAAAACATCTTTTAAAAAGCAATCATTTTAAAAAGAGTGTGAAGAGCCCAAAATATATATCTTTTGAATAAACTTGTTCTTTTGCTGAACCAGAACCAAACATGTTATATAACGTGAATAAGATAAAACCACAATCAGCGGTCTTCCTTTTCCAAACGGAGGTGACTTCTCAAAATGGCATGGCCTAGTTATACCATTTTCAGTGTTAAAAATCAGGGGGAGGATCATAACCACAATGATTCAAGTTTTCCAAAGAATGTTCTATAAATCCTTGTAACAACAATTTCACTATTTCAATTTTAGGCTGTGGGAAGGTTTCAAAGGTTTAGTATTTTTCTTTTTTTCATTCTTAAATTGTTCATTCTGTTTTTTCAAATAGAGCATTTAGGAAATGATCCTGTAGCAATTTAATGGAAATAGCAAGATCCATTAACTTCACACTGAATAATATGTAAACCTCGATGTTTAATTAGTCTTTGACTCTGTAAATTACAAAATACTTTTCTAGTCATTTGCTGCTGCTGCTCCTAAGTTGATTTAGCTGTGTCTGACTCTTTGTGACTCTATGGACTGTAGCCTGTCAGGCTCCTCTGTCCATGTGATTCTCCAGGCAAGAATATTGGAGTGGGTAGCCATTCCTTTCTCCAGAGGATCTTCCTGACCCAGGGATTGAACCTGTGTCTCCTGCGACTTTTGAATTGCAGGAAGATTCTTTACCACTGAGCCACTAGGGAATGTCCATCAACTGAGGAATGGATAATGAAGATGTGGTACATATATGCAACAGAGTATTATTCAGCCATTGAAAGGAATGAAACAATGCCATTTGCAGCAACTTGGATGCACCTGGAGATTGTCACATGTTGTTGAAAGAGGGTGTTTGCTATGATCAGTGGGTTCTCTTGGCAAAACTCTGTTAGTCTTCACCCTACTTCATTTTGTGCTCCAAGGTCAAACTTGCTGGTTACTCCAGATATCTTTTGACTTCCTACTTTTGCATTCCAATCCCTTATGATGAATAGGACTTTTTTTTTTTTTTTTTTTTTTTTTTGGTGTTAGTTCTAGACGGTGTTGTAGGTCTTCACAGGACTATTCAACTTCAGCTTCTTTGTCATTACTGGTTGGGCAGAGACTTGAATTATTGTGATGTTGAATGATTTGCCTTAGAAATGAACCAAGATCATTCTGTCATTTTTGAGACTGCAAGCAAGTACTGCATTTTGGACTCTTGTTGGCTATGAGGGCTACTCTGTTTCTTCTAAGGGATTCTTGCCCATGATAGTAGATATAATGGTCATCTGAATTAAATTCGCCCATTCTCATCCATTTTAGTTCACTGATTCCTAAAATGTCAATGTTCACTCTTGCCATCTCCTGCTTGACCACATCCAATTTACCTTGTTTCATGGACCTAACATTCCAGGTTCCTATATAATATTGTTATTTATAGCACTGGATTTTACTTTCGCCACCAGACACATTCAAAACTGTGTGTTGTTTCCACTTTGGCCCAGCCTCTTTCTTTCTGGAGCTATTTCTCCACTCTTCCCCAATAAAATATTGGACAACTACTGACCTAATCTTCCAGTATCATACCTTTCCACCTTTTCATACTGTTCATGGAGTTCTTGAGGCAGAATACTGGAGTGTTTTGCAATTCCCTTCTCCAGTGAACCACATTTCGTCAAAACTATCCACCATGACCTGACCATCTTGTCCTTTTCTATGGGATTAGAATGCAAAAGAAGGAAGTCAAGAGATACATAGTATAACAGGCAAGCTTGGCTTTGGAGTGCAAAATGAAGTAGGGTGAAGGTTAACAGAGTTTTGCTAAGAAAATACACTGGTCATAACAAACACCCTCCTCCACAATGCAAAAGATGACTCTACACAAGGACATCACCAGATGGTCAATACTGAAGTCAGATTGATTATGTTTTTTGTAGCCAAAGATGGAAAAGCCCTATATAGTCAGCAAAAACAAGACCTGGAGCTGACTGTGGCTCAGATGATGTCTACATCTGCTTCACTGACTACGTGAAAGCCTTTGACTATGTGGATCACAACATACTCTGGGAAGTTGTTAAGAGATGGGTTACCAGACCACCTTACCAGTCTTCTGAGAATCTTGTATGCAGCACAAGCAGCAACAGTTAGAATTAGACATGGAACAATGGACTGGTTCCAAATTGGGAAAGGAGTACATCAAGGCTGTCTACTGTCACCCTGGTATTTAATTTATGTACAGAGTAAATCATGGGAAATGCTGGGCTGGATGAAGCACATACTGGAATCAAGATTTCCAGGAGAAATATCAACAGCTTCACATATGCAGATGATACCACTCTAATGGCAGAAGGGGAAGAACTATAGAGCCTCTTGATAAAGATGAAAGAGGAGAGTGAAAAAGCTGGCTTAAAACTCAACATTCAAAAAACTAAGATCATGGCATTCAGTCCCATCATCACGGCAAATAGAGGGGCAAACAGTGGAAATAGTGACAGCTTTTTTCTTCTTGGGCTACAAAATCATTGCAGATGATGACTGCAGCTATGAAATTCAGACACTTACTATTTGGAAGAAATTCTATGACAATCCTAGATAGCATATTAAAAAGCAGAGACATCACTTTGCCAACAAAGGTCCATATAGTCAAAGTTGTGGTTTTTCCAGTAGTCATGTACAGATGTGAGAGTTGGACCATAAAGAAAGCTGAGCATCAAAGAACTGATGCTTTTGACTGCGGTGCTGGAGAAGACTGTTGAAAGTCCCTTGGAGATCAAGCCAGTCAATTGGAAGGGAAATCAACCTGAATATTATTGGAAGGATTGATGCTGAAGCACCAGTACTTTGACTACCTGATGCAGGCTGACTCATTGGATACAATCCTGATGCTGGGAGAGATTGAGGGCTGGAGAAGAAGGGGGCAACAGAAGATGTGATGATTGGATGGCATCACTGGCTCAATGGATGTGAGTTTGAGTAAACTCTGGAAGACAGTGAAGGTCAGGGAAGCCTGACCTGTTGCAACTCATGGGGTCACCAAGTTGAACATGACTTAGTTACTGAACAACAACAACTAGAGATTGTCATATTGAGTGCAATAAGTAAGACCGAAGAGGAGAAATATTATATTACATCCATTATATGTGGGATCTAAAAAGAGATGATACAAATGAACTCATTTACAAAACAGCAAGAGACTCACAGACTCAGAAAACGAAGTTATACTTGCTGTGGGTCGGGGGTGGAAGAATGGGAGACGGCATAGTTAGGGAGTTTGGGATGGACATGTACACACTGCTATATTTCAAATTGATAACCAACAAGGACTTACTGTATAGCACAGCGAACTCTGCTCAATGTTATATAGCTGCCTGGATAGAAGGGGAGAGTGGGAGTGAATAGATACCTGTATATGTGTGACTGAGTCCTTTTGCTATTCACTTGAAACTATCACAACACTGTTAATTGGCTATACCCAATACAAAATGGCTCAGATCATAAACTCCTTATTGGCAAATTCAAACTTAAATTTATGAAAGTAGGGAAAACCACTTACCATTCAGGTAAGACCTAAATCAAATCCCTTACAATTATACAGTGGAAATGACAAATAGATTCAAGGGATTAGATCTGATAGACAGAGTGCCTGAAGAAATATGGACAGAGATTCATAACACTGTACAGGAGGTGGGGATCAAGATCATCCTCAAGAAAAAGAAATGCAAAAGGGCAAAATGGTTGTCTGAGGAGGCCTTACAAATAGCTGTGAAAAGAAGAGAAGCTAAAGACAGAGGAGAAAAGGAAAGATATACCCATCTGAATGCAGAGTTCCAAAGAACAGCAAAGAGAGATAAGAAAGCCTTCCTCAGGGATCAATGCAAAGAATTAGAGGAAAACAACAGAACTGGAAAGACTAGGAATCTCTTCAAGAAAATCAGAGATACCAAGGGAATGGTATACCCATGCAAAGATGGGTACAATAAAGGACAGAAACAATATGAACCTAACAGAAGCAGAATATATTAAGAAGAGGTGGCAAGAATACACAGAACTATATAAAAAAGATCTTCATGACCCAGATAACCATGATAGTGTGATCACTCACCTAGAGCCAGACATCCTGGAGTGTGAAGTCAAGTGGGCCTTAGGAAGCATCACTATGAAAAAAGCTAGTGGAAGTGATGAATTCCAGTTGAGCTATTTCAAATCCTCAAAGGGGATGTTATGAAAGTGCTGCACTCGATATGCCAGCAAATTTGGAAAACTCAGCAGTGGCCACAGGACTGGAAAAGGTCAGTTTGGATTTCAATCCCAAAGAAAGGCAATGCCAAAGAATGTTCAAACTACTGCACAATTGCGCTCATCTCACACACTAGCAAAGTAATGCTTAAAATTCTCCAAGCTAGGCTTCAACAGTATGTGAACTGATAACTTCCAGATGTTCAAGTTGGATTTAGAAAAGGCAGAGGAACCAGAGATCAAATTGCCAACATCCACTGGATCACAGAAAAAGTGAGAGAATTCCAGAAAAACATCTACTTCACCTTTATTGACTATGCCAAAGCCTTTGACTGTGTGGATCACAACAAACTGTGGAAAATTTTTCAAGAGATGGGAATACCAGACCATCTGACCTGCCTCCTGAGAAATCTGTATGCAGTTCAAACCAGACATAGAACAATGAACTGGTTCTAAATTGGGAAAGGAGTCCGACAAGTCTGTATATTGTCACCCTGCTTATTTAAGTTACCTACAGAGTATATCTCACAAAATGCCAGGCTGGATGAAGCACCTGCTGGAATCAAGATTGTCGGGAGAAATAACAATAACCTCAGATATGCAGATGATACCACCCTTATGGCAGAAAGTAAAGAAGAACTGAAAAGCTTCTTGATGAAAGTGAAAGAAAAGAGTGAAAAAGCTGGCTTAAACTCCACATTCAAAAAATGAAGATCATAGCATCTGGTCCCATCACTTCATGGCAAATAGAGGGGGAAACAATGGAAACAGTGACAGACTTTATTTTCTTGGGCTCCAAAATCATTGCAGATGGTGACTGCAGCCATGAAATTAAAAGATGCTTGCTCCTTGAAAGAAAAGTTATGACCAACCTAGACAGCATATTAAAAAGTAAAGACATTACTTTGCTGACAAAGGCCCATCTAATCAAAGCTATGGTTTTTCCAGTAGTCATGTATGGTTGTGAGAGTTGGGCTATAAAAAAAGTGAGCACCGAAGAATTGATGCTTTTGAACTGCAGTGTTGGAGAAGAATCTTGAGAGTCCCTTGGACTGCAAGGAAATCAAACCAGTCAATCCTAAAGGAAATCAATCCTGAATATTAATTGGAAGGACTGATGCTGACCTTATCTGAAGAACTGACTCCTCAGAAAAGACCTTGATGCTGGGAAAGATTGAAGGCAGAAGGAGGAGAAGGGGACGACGGAGGATGAGATGGTTTGATAGCATCACTGACTCAATGGACTTGAGTTTGAGCAAGCTCTGGGAGTTGGTGATTGGCAGAGAAGCCTGGCATACTGCAGTCCAGGGGGTCACAAAGAGTTAGACATGACTGATTGACTGAACTGAATACACAGTAAAAATTTAAGAAAAAAAACACTATGCATCATGTGGATATGAAGATATTTGTGAGTCGTGCATATTATCATAGATAAATACTAAGCTATAATCTACCCTTGGAAGGCTTGTATGTTAACCAGCTATCCAAAGTAAACAATTGCACTTACTCTAAGTGAAAAACTATATCTCTTAAAGTGCTCTTAAAGAAACTATGAAATAATGCTTTATTAAAAGTTTATTCCATCTTTGATAGTAAGGTTAGAATATTCAAGTGTCAACTTTATTCAGTCATTTGTATGAAATTATCAAAGAACTAGTCTAGGCTTAATTTCATTTATAATTAATGTTTATCTAGCCCTGGTGGCTCAGATGGTAAAGAATCTGCCTGCAATTCTGGAGACCTGGGTTCAATCCCTGGGTCGGGAAGATGCCCTAGAGAAGGCAATGGCTACCTACTCCAGTATTCTTCTCGAGAATTCCTTGAACAGAGGAGCCTGGCGGGCTACAGTCCATGGAGTTGCAAAGAGTCGGACATGACTGAGCAACTAACACTAAACACTAGCACTTTCACTTACCCTATTTGAACCTCATGCAAATAAAGAAATGTGGGCTCAAAAAATTTAATTGATATCTTTTATGGTCTTTGGGAGAAATAGTTGGAAATGGGGTTAAAATCCCTATGTTCTGACTCCAGAGCCCACAAAGCTGACCCTCCTAACAGTGGTTTCAAAGACCCATAGAAAGAAATACATACATATATGCCCACATTTAAGTTAAAAGTTTTACAAATTAACACTTAATATATATTAATGACTTCTATTTTTAGTTGTGTATACACACAACTGGTTATGACCCACATCTAAACTGATTTTCACAAATGGGCTATGACCACACTTTGAAAAGCTGTACCACAGGGTCTCTCATTGCAAGGTTATCTTGCCATAGTATGCGTAGGTGCCAAGGGCACCATTCTCAGGGGGCTCTTGCTTTCAGGTTCTCATGTTGTCATCTGAAACTCTTAATACTTACTTTAGCTTTGAACTTGTGTTTTGGAAGTGATGGCCAAGAGGACAACGGGGCATGAAACTTGAGCAGAATGAGGTACAATCTGTATGTCTGTTGCCCCTTGCCCTCCTTCACACACAGCACTCACGATGCCCCACGAGCACAGAATGCTGGTGAATCAACATTGGATGGGAATTCAGTGAGACTCCAAGTGAGGATGTGGTTAAGTATGCTTTGTCTATGACTGAGTAAGTGGGGACACTGACAGCCTGGGGAGGCCATGCTTGCAATTTAGACCTGAATTTGCTTCAGCTGTAAAGAAACGTGATGCCATTCTAAGAAATACAAATTACCGAGTAGCCTTATCATATCCTTTCTTACTCATATCACTTCCCTGTATTAGCCAACCACTTATGCTGAAAATGATGACATAGAAGGAAAGGGAAAGATAGGGCAATCCAGAGTGCCTTTCCTTTCAGTCTGCCCTTGATCAGAGAGAATGAGTGTTGGTAGAGAGTGTGTGTGTGTCAAGAAATGTAATAAAAACAGTTTATTTAGTTTTGTGTAGCATATCTGATGTTCTGGTAAGAATGAAATACATGAACATGTATTAACTATGAAATACAAATGATGCAATTTTGGTGATTCTGCCAATGAGTTAAATATTATTATATTTTAATTTTAAACTGTCATCGCATAGAATAAAGATGAATAATAAAATTCACGCAAATAATTTAAAATTTATTTTCTTAGAATGACATTAAATAGTAAATAAAAAACCATGATAAGTCAGTGAGGGAGCGAGAGCACCAGAGAAAATGAAAAGCTTTGTAGTACCTATAATGGCACAGCGTTCCTGGTTTTGTAATTTGGGGGTCTATCATTTTCATTTTCCTCTGAGACCTGCAAATTATGCAGCTGCCAGGAGTTGGGTTTACCACCCTCCCCAATAGTGTGTCCATGGCCTAATCTATGGAACCTGTGAATATTACTTTATATGGCAAGAGAGTGAATATTACCTTATTTGGCAAAAGGGTAAACAATAACTTTTATGGCAAAAGATGTGGTTAAATTTAGGATCTTAAGAGGAAGAGCTCCTCCTGGGTTATCTAGGTGGATCCTAAGTCCCTAAATACAATCAATGTATCCTTATAAGATGGATATACAGAGAAGAGGAAGAGACAATGGGACCATGGCTTAGGATGATATAACCAAAGCCAAGGAAGGCCTGGGGCTCCTAGAAGCTGGAAGACACAGAACAGAAGCAACTGTAGGGCCTCTCGTTAGAGAACAGCCCAGCAGACACCTGGATTTTAGATTTCTAGTTTCCAAAGCTGAGAGAGAAAAAAAATATTGTTGTTGTAAGCCATCCAGCTTGTGGTAATTTATTTTAGAGCCCTAGGAAACTAACACCCTGACTCTTTCACTGAACTTCCTTTCTCAAACTAGGTGTGTGGACCTTAATTAGCATGGAGGTCCATCTCTTCTCTAGATGTAGTTGCTCTGTACCATCCTGCATCACCTGGATGCTAATTTCTGATCCTTTTACATGCTAGTTTTGCCCCTTTATCTTGCCTCTGGGATCTAAATTCCTTGGGAATAAAGAACATGTCTCAAAGACTGTGCCCTCTAGACTGTCTTGGACAATACTAGTTTTATAGAAAATTGTCAGCAGATTCCTATTGACTGACCATAGGCTTGAAATACTGATGAGGTTTTTATTTTATTCTTATATTTTTCTCTTTAATATTTAGATGACTAATGTGCGTACTAAGTTGCCTCAGCCATGTCTGACTCTGTGCAACCCTATGGACTGTAGCTCCCCAGGCTCCTCTGTCCACGGATTCTCCAGGCAAGGACACTGGAGTGGGTTGCTGTGTTCTCCTCCAGGGGATCTCCCCTATCCAGGGATCGAAACTGGATCTCTTATGTCTCTCTTGCATTGGCAGGAAGATTCTAATCTCTCGTCCCTACGTGGACAGCAAAACTTTTAAAACTGAATCTCAGACAAATTTATCTTAAAAAAGTGACTATTTTACAAAAGCCTAAAAGTGATTTAAATCCAAATTGTTTAATAATCTTACATTTCTATTACAGAATGTCAGTCTCAGGTAGCATGTGTACTAGAGGCCTTTCTGCTGTCGTGTCAGATACTGTTGCTTTGATTACATATAGTAGAATTTAAGGCTAACAGGGAGGTATTTGGGAACAAGGACTTTTCCATATTCTTTGAATCACAACTTGGAATGGAGCACATAGTAGACACAGTGTACATCCTTATTTAAAGCATACATGGATTTCAACTTTTTTTTTAATTGTGTGGAATTTTTTTGACAAACTTAGTTCAGCAAATATGTATTGAGTATCTTTTTCTGGGAGGCACCCTTACTAGTTAGCTGTGGGGACGCAGTTCCTGTCCTGAAGTGACTGACTTTCTAGGAGGGTTCAGTGACTACATAAACAATTTCAATCTGGTAACACACACACACACACACACACACACACACACATGCTATAGGCATGCTAAGGAAGAAAATAATTCAGAAGGAATGATTGGGGAAGAGTCATCAGAGACTGTGATATTTGGCCCACATCTCAAAGAATGGTAGTTTTGTCACCTTCATGCATTGGAGAAGGAAATGGCAACCCACTCCAGTGTTCTTGCCTAGAGAATCCCAGAGATGGGAGAGCCTGGTGGGCTACCATCTATGAGGTCGCACAGAGTCAGACATGACTGAAGCGACTTAGCAGCAGCAGCAGCAAACAATTTTAGAGGAAGGATATTCTAGGAAGAGACTTCACACAAGCCAGGAGAATGTAAGTACTGTGGTATCTATAGGGCCCTGATAATATACTGATCAATTTTCTAGAGGCTGTGTGTGGGTAAGATGTGGTAGGAGATGTGACTTAAAAAGGTGTTTGAATTCAATCACTCAGAGCCTTGAACACTGAGCTAAGAAAATCACACTTTGTCCCGTAGGATGTAAGAAATTTTGCAGGGTTTTGAGTAAAGGAAACATGTCACCTAACCTTTGTGCCATGTTACTGAGGTGTGGGTTGAAGAGATAAGGATTTAATTGTAAAGGGAGCTATCACATAGATTTAATGAATAGATTACAACAGCATAGACTTGGAAAGTAGCTTGAGAGATATAATGAAAGAGATAAAGTTGTCTGAGAGATAATTAACAAGTGGAATCAACAGGCCTTAGCGACTGATGAGATATGAGCATAGACTTGAGTGAGAGATAAGTCCAATAAAAGTGTCCTGAGAACAGTGTGATTAGATGAAGCACGTAGGAAACATAGGAGAAGGTACAGTTCTGGAAAGAAACTCTTCCAGAGTGTAAGTTCAGGACATGGTAATTTTGAATTACTAGTAAATATTTTGAATTGGAGCTCAGTAGATATAAAATTTGCAGTCATCAGTGTGGAGAACGTGTTTGAAGCCACCAGAGAGAATGAGAACCCAGGAAGGAAGTACAGAGTGAGAGGGAAGGAAGCATGAAGGGAAGGATTTCAGCGCAGTCAGTTTCCCTTGGCATCCCTGAGTGCTCCTGAAATTCAGAGAGCCCAAAAAAATTTTAGTCAGGTTTTTAGAGTATAAATTTATAAAGTAAAATTCGTCCTTGAACATGTACAGTTCTATGAGTTTGATGGCTACCTACAGTTGTATAACCACGACTTGAATCAAGACCTAGAGCATTCCTATTTCTGTCCAAAAATTCCTGTATGGCTTTTAGTAGTTAATTATCTCCTCACACTAGCCCCTGGGTAGCAACTAGTTATTTTTCTAATCCAATATTTTTGTTTTTTCAGAATGTCTTATGAATGGAATCATAGCAACATGCAATTTTTGAGTTTGGCTTCCCATATTTAATTGAAGGCAGGAGGAGAAGGCGACAATAGAGGATGATATGGTTGGATAGCATCACTGACTCGATGGACGTGAGTTTGAGCAAGCTCTGGGAGTTGGTGATGGACAGGGAGGCCTGATGTTCTGCAGTCCATGGAGTTGCAAAGAGATGGACACGACTGAACAACTGAACTGAACTTGAGATTTATCCAAGTCGTTACGAGTGTCAGTAGCTCACCCTTCTTTATGGTGAGCAGTATTCCCTGTGTGGAGACACCGCAGCTTGTTTATCCAGTCACCAACTGACATACAATTGGGTTGCTTCCAGTTTTTGCTGATTATAAATAAAGGTCCTATAAACATTTGCATACAGACTTTTGTGGAAGCACAGTTTTCATTTTTAGGGGAAAATCTTAAGAGTGGGATTGCTGGATGGTATGGCAGGTCTATATTGAATTTTATGAGAAACAGCCAAACTGTTATCCTGAGTAGTTATTCCGTTTTGCATTCTCCTTGGCAGTGACTGGGCTTCCCAGGTAGCTCTAGTGGTAAAGAACACGCTTGCCAATGCAGGAGACATAAGAGACATGGGTTCGATCCCTGGGTTGGGAAGGTCTCCTGAAGGAGGGCATGGCAACCCACTCCAGTATTCTTGCCTGGAATATCCCATGGACAGAGGAGGCTGGCAGGCTTCAGTCCGTAGAGTTGGACATGACTGAAGTGACTTCGCACACACGGCAGTGACTGAGAATTCTACTGCTCTTCATTCTTGTCAGCACTTTGTGTTCTTGTTATTTATCATCCATTAGGTGTGGGTAGTATCTCATTGCAGTCAATTTCTTGTGTGTGTTAGAATATGTACACTCGTTTGGGAAAAGGGTCTGTAACTCCATCAGATTCTTAAGGCTCATGAACTTGAAGGTGACGAATCATCAAAGTATGAGCTTGGAGAATGAAGAGAGGTCAGAAAAGCACACTGAGAAGATTAGAGAAGAGTTTAAGTAAGAATGGAGAGTCGGCAGCGCAGAGGGCAAAACAAAGTGTACAACATGAACTGAGAAAAATGATGCTGTGCTTAGTAAGGGAAGAGTCCCGCTCATCTCTGAGAGCCTTTTCAGTGGAGGGGAGGGGAGGAGGTGAAAAACACGAGATAGCCAGTTTAAAGCAGAAATGAAAAGGAAGGAGATGGAGGCAGCACACGTGGAACATTCCTCTAAATATCAGCATAAAGGATTCCTCTAAATGTCCAAGCCTCTTCCTGTTACTGAAAAAATCACTTCTGGGGAGCCCTAGAAGAGGTAATTTTGATAACAGTGAACAATGTTATTGGTATGAACATTATTTTAAAAAATGTGGTTCTTCAGTGTACCCTAGACTTTACTGGCATTGACTTCAAATTTCCTGAGAAGCAAATCCATTCTACCACTGATGCCACTGACTTGGCTGGAAAGAACTTTCGGGCACACAGAGTGTTATTGTGGCTGAAAATGCTTTCCCTAAGTTCATGTCCAGGAGTTTTACAACATGCAATAGTGTGCTGTCAGGACATTTTACAAGTCAGCTGACGCGAGCTGCAGGGCCACAATCATTACCCTTTCCCAACGGCCTGCTGCTGGGTGCAACCTCAGCTAATCTATCTGGACATTTCCCCAAACACAGAAAAGATGAGTGCTCTGAAATACAGAAGCAGTCAGCATGTGGTCAGTCAGGACTCACTGCTATGCTTTCAGTCTGTGTAGTGTAGGAGAAAAGTTGTGGAAGAAGAGGAGACAAAGATTCAGTAAAACTCAGACATCTTCAGAGAACAGTTTTCTTAGTCAAGAGGTATAATGTGAATATAAGAGCGATCCATTCCTGAGTCTGTCTGTCTGCTCTTGGAGCACAATGAAGAAGCTAGGAGGCAGAAAATACGCAAATATACTCTCCCCCACCATTTCCTCTCCGAGTTTCTCTCTGCCTCTCTCTTACACATACATACCCAGCCTACATATTTCGATTCCTTCTAGCTCCATATTCAATCCTCCTATGTTCTCATTTGGAAATGGGCCAGGCAGATACATAGTATTAGGGCTGTGAGTAGCTTGTCCTCCACTAGTTCACCTCTAAGGCAGCTAGAATAAGACTATCACATCCATGCCATTACAAGAGTGGAAATCTTGTCTAATGTCTAGTATTCTCTCCTTAACTAGTCTTCGATGTTAGATTCACAATTCCACTTGATTTACACATCAATGTTCTGTCTCAGAACAGATCACAAAATAGGTCACTGCAACAAGTGCAGTCCCCTGGGAAAAGCATAGGACCCGAGAGATGGATTTGAGACACAGTTCTGTTATGTATTAGATATGCTATGAGCCAGTTACTGATTTTTCCTTTCCCAGGATTTTCATCAATAAGAGGGAAACAAATAGCTTCTAATTCATCTTTCATCTCATTATTGGGTGTTCAAACAATGTTGTAGAAGTTCATATCACCTCCAGAGAATTTGACAGTAATTGCTATTATCACTAATAATAGTTGCTATTATCACTCTCTACAAACTGGCAGCCTTGGCTTCACTCTGACCCCTCCTCCCTGGGAGCTGCCATTGGTGCTTCCTTGCCTAGGAATTCTGCCCCCTTCTCTTCCTTGACATGCCTTCTATCTTCTACAGACTTAAACTCACATTGCAAACTGTACTTACTAACTTAGACATTCTTACAGCAGACAAGTTACCATACTTGCTGGGATCTGTGGCTTTCTCTCTTTTTCCCCTCCACTTTATCATCAGGAGTCAGGATAATCTTTTCAAAACAATCTCTCCCTTGTACCATTTACTCCTCTTTTCTCCATAGCATCAATTTTAGTCAATTGGTGGATGCTCTTGAATGGAGAATTTAGGGAAGCACTAGTATAACTGAACCACCCCCCAAGGCCACAAGGTGAATTAGGGTTGCAGCTTCCTGATTTATGTGAGCACAGAGAGTTATTTTCCTGAAATGGGTACTCCACAAACACTCCCAGTCTCTGCTCAAACATTTTCCAACAATGCTCCTTCTGGATTTACCTGATACTTCATTAAGGTTTTTAAAAAAGCTCATGTGAATGAAAGCCCTTATCTTTGCAGAGTTTTAGACAAAGCCTTACATAGTCAGAGTGGTAGCAACAGAAAACTTGTCAAGGTGTACGATAGATAAGTTCGCTTATGGGAAACCAAGTCCTAAGAGGTCAATGAAAATCAGGTTTTTTCTAGCAGAACTGGAGCTACAAACTACCATTTGCCAGAAGATATCCCACCCATTCTAATGTGAATGGTATGCTTGGGCCAAGGATGAATGTGACTCCTTAGGATTTCGAAACTGGGTGTAGACTTTGAAGTAATGGTTGAAGAGTTGTTTTATGTTGATTATCACATGACTGAATTATAGACTATGATCTCTTCTTGCTTCAGAGTTCCCTTGAGGAATAATTTGTTGTTTGTGTTCTCTGATCTGCACAATGTCAAAAAATGTTAAAAGTGGAATGATGATAGGATAATGATACACATCAGAGAAATCCTGTTATTTTTGCCTTTTATTAGACCAAATTGGGTATATGTTTTTTAAACCATGATTTGACAAACTACTTCTATGCACACAGAGTCCATTAGATAAAAGGTATTGGTCAATATTTGCTGTTCTGTCACTAAGTCATGTTCAATTCTTTGCAACCCCGTGGACTGCAGCACATAAGGCTTCCCTTCCTTTACTAGTTCCTGGAGCTTGCTCAAATTCATGCCCATTGAGTTGGTGATGCTATCTAACCATCTCATCCTCTGCTGCCCTCTTCTCCTTTTGCCTTCAATCTTTCCCAGCATCAGGGTCTTTTCCAATGAATGAGTTTCTCACAGCAGGTGGCCAAACATTGGAGTTTCAGCATCAGTCCTTTCAATGAATATTCAGGATGGATTTCCTTTAGGACTGACTAGCTTGATTTCCTTACAGTTCAAGGGACTCTCAAGAGTCTTCTCAAGCACCACAATTGAAAGCATCAATTCTTTGGTGCTCAGCCATATTACATAAGTGAAATTATATAAGATCAGTTTTTATGAATGTCAAGTCAGCTGCATGATACTCGTTTGTTAACATGACCTCTCTCCCCAGCTCTTTATTTAGAAAATGGTTTTTACGCTATTTCAAATCTCAGTTGGAGGGCAAAGAGTGAACAGTCCTCTAAAAGATCTAGAGATGGAATTGAATTCAAACTTCTCAAAACTTTAACAATTTCCCTTTCCCATTTTATCTACTTGTGAGGTCTCCAAATTGCTGTGGGATTAGATTAGCCCTGGAATCAACACTAGCCCCTGGGGCCTCATAGAGATGTGCTGTTCCAGTCCTAAGTTTTACTGAGGCAAGCTCACCCTAGAGAGGTAAGTAAGTTGGCCTTTCTTTGGGTGTCTATGCTGGGAAGGCTTTATTTTGCATATTTGGTTACTTTTTAATTAAAGTGGTGATTTACTATATCTGCTCACACTTCTCTTCCAAAAGAAAGCTGCCCAGAATTTTCACCATCACAACTGAACCATTTTGTGGCAACTTCATTCACCTGTCAAGCTTTCTTTGAGGGATATTTGCCAGCATGGTGATCACCACGGCAGCTGCCCATGAGCACTCTCACTGATGTTTCATCCCTACCACTTCAGTAGGCAAACCCTCTCTGACTTTGCCAGAGAACAACAGGCTACTGATTGAGTGAAAAATAAATGTTTTTGCAGAACCTGCTTCTTAGAAGCAAAGTATCTTTTGGTATAACATCTAGGACTGAAAACACGACGTATCAGCAATGAAAATGAATAATGTAGGTCATGCATTGTCACCCATGCTTGACTTTTGGGGGATTAGCTTTATTGAAAATGAGCCAAAGCACCTTTCAAAGCTCAGCTGAATTTTGAGAGTCAGTATGGAGTATATAATGTAGAAAATTATTTTCTGAGAAGAGGTGATTCTTGGGGAAACATAGACACAGAGCTATGAAATAGTTAATACCCAGCTAACTACAATCTGGGCAATCATTTATAGAATGATTCATGAATGTCAAATAGAAGGAAAAAGTTCACTTTTAAAACCATTAGCCCAATGATAAGATCTTTAAGAATTTCATCCAAAGCACCATTCCCTGCCTATTGAGAGTCTTGTAATGTTTGTGGGAGATAACCTCTTGACTTTCTTTTTCTGCAATATGCCTTGTCTGGTGAGCCTAGAGTTTGGCACAAAAAGATAAACACCTTCCCTCCTGTGGACTTTGACAAATTCAAGTTCTGAGTCTACTGAAACCATGTATTCTTATCCAAAGAAATCCAAGAGTCAGCATGTTCTTTTTAGTTAAATCTCTCACTCTCTAATCTTTGCTTAATTTTTGTCATAGCATTGTGTTATGTGGCCATTGGCAGTTTTAGCAAAGATTATGGCATTATTAATAAAGTTAAAATTAATAATGACTTTAACCTTGTATGGTTTTGTGAAATTCAGTAACAGTGAATACCGTTGACCCTTAAACAACATGGGAGTTGGAGGGGATTAATGGTGCCAATCATCAGTGCAGTTGAATATCAGGTGTAACTTGTTGTTCAGTTACTAAGTCAAGTCTGACTATTTGCAACTCCATGGACTGCGGCATGTCAGGCTTGGCTGGACACGTACTCAGTTCCCCTGAATCTGTAGTTCTACACCAGCAGATTCAACATACAAGAATAGCATAGTACAATATTTTTTAAAATGCACATATAAGTGGACTTGGGAGGTTGAAACCCATGTTGTTCAAGGGTCAACTGTATAAACAGCTTTGAGATCTGGAGGCAGGGGAGGCACCTTTCACACATGCAGCTAATCCTGATGACCAGTGAGTTAATGTATGAAAAATCACATAGCACTTGATACATAGTAAATGCTCATTTCAGTGACCTGGTTTTCCAATCTCTCCATCTTGTATCCTCAAAAGGGGCTTCAATTATTACATGTTCCTGGTTATATGCTTTCAACTATTCTCCGATGTTGGAGCAAAAGCTTCAAGTACAGCATGAGAGTAAAGCTCAAATTTCCATAGCTTCAACACGGACTAATTATTTATGTTAGCAATGACTGTGAAAACGTATAATGTCTTTGAAACCAAGGCATTGGTTTCGTGCCACCTTAGATGACTCTTTCTGGAAGCATGCTTCTATTGCTGAGAGCATCAGCCTTTCTAGGCCCTTTGTTTCTGTCTAATCAAATAGCTGGGGATATTTGCTTCATAATCTCTTGTATCACAGCAAACCTATAATTGACAGGAGAAATATCAGCTTCCTCAATCTCTGAACCCTTCCTTTCCTCATTGAAGTGGAATTAATTTGTGTCATGGAGATTGTAGAGGAAAAAGCAAATGCACTGAGAAATTCGTGGTATTTCTATCAGTTGTGATGAACGTGGCTTACATGTATTAAGTTATATGGCAACTACTTCGCAAACATTTCTGTTAATCCCTATAACATTGTTGCTAAGAAGTATTATCAGCTTCACTTACAGATGAAAAAACTAAGGCACAAAGAGGTTAACTATTAATAATTTGTCCAAGGCTATCTCTCTCGAAATGCTAAGGAGGGAATTTAAATGTAGGTCATCTGAATGCAGAACTGAGGTCTACAGACTGGCACCCTGTTGGGAACCTGACAGCAGTGACTCCAGAGAAGGAACAGCTACAGGAGAGTGCTCACCAACACACTAATCCAGTGGGCCTTTTCCCATCAGGGAGGTCCCTATAGTGCTGACGTTTGCTGAGGATCCTCACTGCTTTCTAAGTGAAAATGTCTTCATATTTACATTTATTATTACATAAATAAAGAGTGGAATTTGGGAAGGTGATATTTGTCAATATCTATTTATCCTGGTAAAACGGAAAGGCAGTTGGGAATCATTTCACAATATATGTAAATATCAAATCATCATGTTCTATACTTGAAATAAACATGTTATACGTCAATTACACCTCAAAAAAGCAAACAAAAAAACAGAATCCCAAATAAATGTATAAATGTACCATCCTGAATTTCATCTGCTATAACCTGGCCTATTTCCCTCTATTTCAAGCTGAGTGCTGGCTAGTATATGGAGAAGTAGGATAGAAATCTAAATGAGAACTGAAAGGAGAGAGAAGAGAGAAAGAGAAATAAACACAGAAGTAGGAAAAGAAGACAGTGGCCACGAGCTGAGTAAAAAATAAATTTCACTAAAACCTTGTCACCCTTCTATGTGCCAGGTGTGCCCCTCTCTGACATACCCTTCTCTGAGTCTCTCGGGCCTTCACCCCCTCTCAGCAGTGCAGTGCTCAGAGCCCATGCTCATTATTTAGTCACCACTTTCTAGTCCATGTTGTAAAGCTAGGATTGCCTGGGACAACACTTTTCAGGTGGGTTGTTGTATAGTCCTTGCTGCAGCACTAGAGAAATATTTTCAGGTTCACGCAAGCATTATTTGATGATCATCATCAACATCTCAATGGTTATGATCTCCATTGGTCACCTGGAAATTTCCAGAGGAGGTGTAGGTCCTAGTTAAGACCCTAGGCTTTGGAGCCAGACTCATTGTGAAAACTGGCTGTGCTGTTTGTTAGCTGTGTAAATTCAGCAAGTGACCCAGCCTTTCCTCTCTGTACACTGAGAGTGGCAACATCTCCTACTACTGGTATGAGTGGCTACAACAATAAAATGGTACTAGGGATTCTTAACTTTTTGTGTCATGGACCCCTCTGACAACCTGGGAAAGCCCTTTGAAACTGTTTTCAGAATAATATATTTTAAATACATAAAATAAAATATACAATACTATAAAGCAAACCAATCTTAGAGTTTTTCAATATTTTTAAAAACAAATATATGATTAGTAATGCATACAATAAGTAATATCTAAAAGTAGGTTTAATATCAATAGGAAATTTCAAGTTTATGATAAGTATATGTGTTATTTTGAGACAGCTGTAACAATTTTAACGTGATATGAAAATATCTGTGGTTTCTACTTGTGCTAAAAACAAAGATGCTGCTAACATCACCAAAGTTTGCTGTTTGCATCTACAGTTGAAAGAAATGCTAAGTTCCAGTGAAAGGTTATGGAAAACAAATATGTCAATTTTTTTCATCCAAGTTCAAAGATCCTCCTCAATTCTAGTCTGGACTGTTTGGGAGGAGCCTATGGGCCCCAGGTAAAGACCTTGGACTGATGAGAGACAGGGCGTAAAACAGCAAGTTCCTTTCAGGCAGTGCTCTATGAATTGTGCATTACTCAAAGGTTTCTTCTTAGGAATTGAAATAATGTCATGCTGTTAGGGTGAACCATGTGAAATTGTCAATTTTGTAGGTAAAAAAATTAAATGATGACAATTTCAAATGATTCAATCTAATATAATTCAGGAACTCTGCAAAATATCTTGTGAAACTAATTTAATTCTCTAGTTTATACTATGAAGTTCCCACCCTCACTCCCCAAGAAAGTATATATTAGCTTAGTGGGTTTCTTTAAAGCATAGACTATTTGGAATTACAGTTGATTATTTCTTTTGGTTCTTTCCAGTAATTTTTGACAAAGACAAATGGACACACTTGGGGGTTATTCTGAGATTTACAATACGTCTTTTAAACATGCATCTTTATCTTAATTATAAAGCATTTGTTATGTCTATGATTTACTCATTTCTAATGATTCATTTAGATCTGGAATAGCTCTTCCATGTTGCCAAAAAGTTTAGTTTTATTAATTTAGAGGAAGTTTGTGATTTAACTACATTTAGGTGTCACACATTATTTAAAAATGTACTTTAAATATGGTGCCTCAAGCATCCCCAAATGAGTATGTAGTATAGTCACAAAAGTAACTTATCACCCTCAGTAACACAACACTGTTCCTGGATTGAAGGAATGGAAGTGAGGGGAGATTCCAGGTACTTAAATGCAAGTTCTTATAATAAAGTGTTATCATTGCAGGTTTACTTTTATGTAACACCAGTCAGATGGTAAAATCTGAGGGTAAGAATTCTCTCTCATCCATTATGGTATCCCCAGCACCTATTTCTGTGGCTGCACAGATAGAGATACAAGAAATATTTGTTGAATGAAAGAATGAAGAGATGAAAAAATACTAGCTTCATCAACTGCTTCTCTTACTTTCTGTGATAGATAAGTCAGTGGTTATAATTCAAGTTTGGTTTGCTTTCAGAATTCCAATGTTAATTTTGAATGCTCAGAAATACTGTCAACTCTGTAAAATATAATTATATGGGAGGGAAATAATTTTGTGAGCGTTAAAAAAAATAGATTGCTTTTGAAGACTGTGCATTCTGCGAAAAAGAGTGTGTTAATCAAATTAAGCATATAAACAAGATTGCTAAAAGTCTGACTTATGTAAGAAAATCACCTTTCAAGTATTACCAAGCTGTTCAGAGGCATATTTCCATTCAAACTACTGGTCATATTATGAAAAATTGGTAGATTATGGAAAATATGCTCACAAAAAGTATGTGAAATATACTTAAAAATACTGAAAACACCCGGCATCTAGGAAGTGCTCAAAAATAATGTAAACTGAATTCATGTGAAAGTAAAAAAGTCCTATCAGTTTGTTGCTTAAATTTTTGTGTTTTAAATTTGTGGCAAAAGCTTGGCATCTTTTCACATGGTTTATTAACTGTGTGCATTTCTTTTACCCTGAACTGTCTGCCTCTTGTCCTTCTTATTATCATGGGCTCGTTATATTTTTAATTGATCTATGAAAGCTCAATATTTTGTCCTAGAAATTGACAATGTTTCCTCCAGTTAACATTTGACTTTGGGCATTGTTTGTGTGTATGCTTGAGTGTGTGTTTTTGCCAAGTCGATGATGAATACTGTCCTGTATTTCAAAAGGCTATGTTTAGCTCTTTTATAGCCTATTTTTTTTCCATTCACACCTTTGATCCATGTAATTTGGGGTTAAGGAATTACGTAGAAATCTAGCCTTATCATTTTCCAAATGGCTATCTAGGTGTCCCAAACTTCTTATTGTAAATCTATTTTTCCATTGATCGGAAATCCCAGCTTTATCGAAGTCACTCTGTATAAACTTACGTTTGTTTCTGAATTCTTTCCATGGAGCTCTCTATTGTTACAAACCACAATTACAGCTGGTTAATCTGCACTCTTTACTTTCTTTCCCAGAATTTTCTTTGCTATTTTTGTGTGTTTATTTTCCAAATAAACTTTAGTCATTTTGCAAGTTTCCCTGAACTTGTAATTTTGATTAAAGTTTGATGAACATTTAAGCCAGTGCTGGACACACAGTAAGCCCTCTGCAAATGTGTAATATAATTGTAATTTCGGTAATAATTAAGTTTGGATCCCGCCTGCCCCCCGCCTCTCACCTTGTGGCTCATCTGGTTAAAGAATCTGCCTGCAATGTGGAAGACCTGGGTTTGATTCCTGGGTTGGGAAGATTCCCTGGAGAAAGGAAAGGCTACCCACCCCAGTATCCTGGCCTGGAGAATTCCCATAGTCCATGGGGTCACAAAGAGTTGGACTGAGTGACTTTCACTTTCACTTAAGTTTAGATCAAAAATAATGATAGAGATGAAGAGGTTTAACATCTTTGCAATATTGAGTCTTCTTATTCAATGGAAAATTTGGATAATTTCCACTTAAATTAAAAAAAATTTTGCCCCAGAATTTGAAATGTTTTTCTAGTCTACTCACTGTCATTCTCTTGCAACAACTTAGACCTTCTTCTTCCTCAAGTCCTTCCCAGCATCTATACTTTTGTAGGAAAAAAACATTGTCATGAGGTTTCAGCCACTTTATTTCCTCTAGGGAAATTTGCAAGGTTCTTCCCTTGGTGTTCCTTCTGCCCTCCTCCACTCCAGTTACAAATGATCCTCATGTTGCTAAATCCAATGGCCAATTTCCATGCCTCATTGGACTTGATTTCTCAGCAGAGCATTTAAAACAGGTTTTACCATTTCCTTCTCGAAATACTCTCTTCTCTCTGCTTCCCCCACATTACTCTTGGATTTTCACCATCTCTCTGACTGTATCTTCTAAGCCTCCTGACCTTTTTATCTTTCTTTAAATTTTTTTTTAATGATGAAAGTATGATAACACATTTATAAGAGACTTGGAAAATACAGAACAAAGTTACACATAGTTATACTATTGTTACAACTATTTTTTAAGTGAATAAATTAAGACAGTTGGAGTTTCAATACCAAAATCTCAACAATTAATAGAATGAATAGACAGAAAAGTAGGATATAGTAGATCTGAAAAGCACTATGAACCAATTCAACATAACTAAGATATACACAATTTTCACACAAGAGCAGGATACAAATTCTATTCAAGTTCCCATAGATTATAAACCAGGAGACACTGGAACATATCCAGAGACATAAAACTAGGTGCAAAAATTTCATGGTCTAAAGATATTGAAATCATGCAGAGTCTGTTCTCTTATCATTGTGGAATTATGTTAGAAATAAATATCAAAAGATATTGAAAATAACTCACATATTTTCAAGTGCATTTACCAAGAGAGATTTTTGACTTAGCCCTTGAAAGCCTCAATAAAATTAAAACACTGAAAACACACAGAGGGTGATTGCAGAGAAGAAAGCACTTAAATGAGAAATTAATATAGACATGAGAAATTACTGAAGATATTATAAAAACCCCATGTATCTGGATAATAAGTCCACTTTTAAGTGATGGGTATATCTAAGAAGCCATAATTTTCCTTTCTAAAAGGAAAATTTGAAAGTATTTGTACCAGAATAAAAATGAAAAGAGAATTTATCAGAATTTGTTGCATCAGCTAAAGCTGCTTAGTACCACTAAATACAACGTAGAATCTTGAATAAGATATGAAGACAAATAATGGATACTAGCACAAAGTTTTGTGAAATTTGAACTTTAGTTACTATTACTGTATCACATGTGAATTTCCTTTTTTTAAAAAAAATAACATAGTATTTCTTTATATTCTCAGAATTGAATTAGAAGTTTCAAGCCTCATTCAATTTTTTTTGTTTTAAAAAGATCACTAATTAGCTTTCTAGACTTTTAGCAGTAATACTACTGTGTTAATTGATCAGTCATGTCTGACTCTTTGCCACTCCATAGACTATACAGCCCGCCAGGCTCCTCTGTCCATGGAATTTTCCCAGCAAGAATACTGGAGTTGATTGGCATTTCCTATTCCAGGGGATTTTCCTGACCCAGGGATTGAACTTGTGTCTCTTGTGTCACCTGCATTGGCAGGTGGATTCTTTACCACTGTGCCACCTGGGAAGCCCAAATATATACAAAAGCTTTTCTACTGCACTTGATAAAGTAAGCCTCCTTGATTTTTAAATGTTCAAATTCATCAGGAATTTCCTCTGAGCCACTTTTTCCTTTCTCTTTCCGCTCTCTCAATGCTCATAACTATCAATCTTAACTTTAAATACTATCTATACACCAAAGACTTAAAAAGCTTTTATCCCTGTATGTACCTCTTTTTCTGTGTTATAGATGGAAAGATCTACTTGCCTTCTTGAAATCTCTACTTGGAAGTCTTGCTGGCATCTTATTTTAGATGTAAAATTGAACCAAACTATCCCTACCCCACATCAGATCTTCACTTCCTCTCACTCAACCTACCTGGGAACATTGCTTCTCCATCACCCAATTGTACATGTCAAAATCTGGGTATAATCTATGATGTCAACATCTCACATTCGAATTATTACTAAATCTGTCCAGTTATCTCTTGATCTCTTGAATCCATTTACATATCACCATCTTCACAGAGCCCTCTCCTCCCCCAATTCCAAAAACCCCATCACTAACCTGGATTTCCACAACCTTCTTTTTTCTGCTTATTTATGAAGATCCTTTCCAACCAAGTTCTTCTCTACCTAGAAGTCAAAATAATAGTTAAAAAATGTAAATTTGAAATTATTACTGCCTTGCTTAAAGCATTTTTTATGGCTTTGCACTATTAACATAATAAAATTACAATAATCCACAAGTATAAATATCCTGTCCCAAACAAATCTTCAGCATTACCTTCTGTCAATCTTCCTTATGATCACTATTCTCTGCTGAGACCCCATTCCCTCAAAGGTGAAAATCTTAATTTGTACTCATTTTTTTATTGTTGTTGTTCAGTCACTAAGTCATGTCTGATTCCTTGCAACTCCATGGACTGCAGCACACCAGGCTTCTCTGTCTGCCACTCTCTCTCGGGGTTTGCTCAAATTCATGCCCATTGAGTCAGCGATGCTATCTAACCATCTCATCCTCTGCTGCCTTCTTATCCTTTTGTCTTCACCCTTTTCTAAGCATCAGGCTCTTTTCCAATGAGTTGGTTCTTTGCATTGGGGGCCAAAGTATTGAAGCTTCAAAATGGGCTCTGAGTGTTACATCTTCAGGGGGATCTTTCTTGACCCTTGAGTACAGGTTAGAGTCAAATATCGTATGTACCTATGGGTGCCGATACTTTTCTCTAACTACATCATAGTAGTTATTATATAGCTTTTTTGTGTGTGTTTATTACTTTATAATCTATTTTTATTAATATTATTAGATTGTATTCTACATATCAGAGACTACATAATTTTTAAACCTTTTCAATTTAAAATAATAAAGTCACATTCTGTTGTAAGAAATAATGTAGAAGAATTCTGTATATATTTCATGTACTTTCCCCCAATGACAACATCTTGAATAACCATAGTACAATATCACAACCAGAAAACTGACATCGAGAGAATCTGTTAGCCTGATTCAGAGTTCATCAGTTTTACATGTGTTCATCATGTGTTTGTGTCATTCCATGCAATTTTATCACGTGGAGATTCATGATCACCACCATAGTCAAGGTAGAGAAAATTTCTATTATAAGTATCTCTTGTGTTACACTGTTATAGCCACAGCCACCTCCCTTCCTGTGATTATTTTTAAATTGCAATATCTCCATGACTTAAGATAGAACTTGGCATCGTAAATATTTAAAGAATATTTGTTATATGAATAAAGTAAATTAAACAATTTATTAAAGTTGGAATTCATTAAAATAATCTTCCACAACTATAAAGGATTTATTCTAGAAATTTGTGGGAGGAAAACTGAACAAAATAATCTTCCATTACAAAATTCAAAAATAAAA
This sequence comes from Okapia johnstoni, assembly GCA_024291935.2. Taxonomy (NCBI): domain Eukaryota; kingdom Metazoa; phylum Chordata; class Mammalia; order Artiodactyla; family Giraffidae; genus Okapia; species Okapia johnstoni. The sequence goes on from CM044317.1 coordinate 53,764,687, forward strand.
AGCTAGTTTGGGTTTTCACATTCTTAGTCCCTCGGTCACCATAAGGAGTGGTGTATGGCTGCTTCCTGAACTTCTCACCCTGCTCCACATCCCACTGTGGCTGCTGGATAGCCAACATCGTTCTTCCTGGGTGCCCTCTGGGTTCAGAAATTCATATTTGGAGGGCCAGAATCATGGACGGCTGTGACATCCTTGTTTATTGATATGATGAAAAATATTGTATTTCACACTATCAACGTCCTTCAGACAAAGACCACCAGGAATTCACTTTTAAACAATGTGGGCTTATTACTTCTTGCAGGGAGAGAAGGCTTGCTGGAGAATTAAGCCAACAGAGCTTTGTTCGGTATCTTTGTAACAAAGTATTGGGAAGGACTTATAATTTGGCTTGTGTTAAGTGATTTTGGAGGGTTTAAGGAAGCAAGGCTTATCTCTGGAGAGGATGCAGTCAGGAAGTGGGGATAACTCTGTGAGTGTCTTAATAAATTATTAAAACCTTAATAAATCTTTTCCAAAGGTATGGGAGACTAGACCAAGGCTAAAGCTATAGCTAGTAACAGTGCAACAACACACATATTGGTCAAAACAGGCAGGGACATATCTGGTATTTTTGTGGCTTGGCTATTGTTCATGATTTCTCTGTGCTCAGACATGATTGCAGAGTGCTCTTATTTTTGTCTGGATACATGATGGTCACAGTATGGCCTTGTCTGATGTTGATGTTCTGTGAAATTATATATATTTACTGCAAAAACCCAAGACCTGCCTAACATGATCAGGCCAGCTTCTGATGTCAGGGACTGCTTCTCCAAGATAATTTTCATTACTTGCAAACTATGTTCATATAGGTACAGAAACCATTGTAACAAGAATTACCTTAATATTTATCAAGAGTATACTGCTCAGTAATATTTGTACAGAAGATGATGACATATACACATTATATACACATATATACATAACTATATACATATATATCAGCAATAAGTCACTTTTAAATATTAAAAAGTAGATTTCTTTCATAATAGAAAACAAATGTATAAACTGGGACTGAAACCAAGCAGGACACTGTGAAGCCTTTGGGCACAAAAGTCTATGTCCCCCTTTTTCTTATTAGCAGGAAACAGGTCTCATTCAGTCTACATGACCTTCCTTGAGTTCTAAAGAGCAGGTTCCAACAATTGCTAATCAGGGAAGGGAGGGGATGTGCAGACTAGGGGGAGAGCAGTTCAATTCAGTTCAGTTCAGTCACTCAGACCTCTCCGATTCTTTGTGACCCCATGGACCACAGCACGCCAGGCCTCCCTGTCCTTCACCAACTCCCAGAGTCCACCCAAACTCATGTCCATTGAGTCGGTGATGCCATCCAGCCATCTCATCCTCTGTCGTCCCCTTCTCCTCCCACCTTCAATCTTTCTCAGCATCAGGGTCTTTTCCAGTGAGTCAGTTCTTCACATGAGGTGGCCAAAGTATTGTGGTTTCAGCTTCAGCATCAGTCCTTCCAATGAATATTCAGGACTGATTTCTTTTAGGATGGACTGGTTGGATGTCCTAGCAGTCCAAGGGACTCTCAAGAGTCTTCTCCAACACCACAGTTCAAAAGCATCAATTCTTCGGCGCACAGGTTTCTTTATATTCCAAATCTCACATCCACACATGACTACTGGAAAAACTATAGCTTTGACTAGAGGGACATTTGTTGGCAAAGTAATGTCTCTGCTTTTTAACAAGCTATCTAGGTTGCTCATAACTTTTCTTCCAAGGAGTAAACGTCTTTTAATTTCATGGCTACAGTCACCATCAGCAGTGATTTTGGAGCCCCCCAAAATCAAGTCTCTCACTCTTTCCACCGTTTCCCATCTATTTGCCATGAAGTGATGGGACCAGATGCCATGTTCTTAGTTATCTGAATGTTGAGTTTTAAGCCAACGTTTTCACTCTCCTCTTTCACTTTCATCAAGAGGCTCTTTAGTCTTTTTTGCTTTCTGCTGTAAGTGTGGTATCATCTGCATATCTCCCGGCAATCTTGATTCCAGCTTCATCCAGCCCAGTTTCTCATGATATACTCTGCATATAAGTTAAATAAGGAGGGTGGCAGTATACAGCCTTGACGTACTCCTTTCCCTGATTTGGAACCAGTCTGTTGTTCCATGTCCGGTTCTAACTGGTGCTTCCTGACCTGCATACAGATTTCTCAAGAGGCAGGCCAGGTGGTCTGGTATTCCCATCTCTTTTAGAATTTTTCAGAGTTTGTTGTGGTCCAAACAGTCAAAGGCTTTTGCATAGCAAATAAAGCAGAAGTAGATGATATTCTGGAACTCTTGCTTTTTCTATGATCCAATGGATGTTGGCAATTTGATCTCTGGTTCCTCTGCCTTTTCTAAATCCAGCTTGAACATCTGGAAGTTCTAGGTTCATGTACTGTTCAAGCCTAGCTTGGAGAATTTTGAGCATTACTTTGCTAGCATGTGAGATGAGTGCAATTGTGTCGTAGTCTGAGCATTCCTTGGCATTGCCTTTCTTTAGGACTGGAATGCAAACTGACCTTTTCCAGTCCTGTGGCCACTGTTGAGTTTTCCAAATTTGCATGGCATTTTGAGTGCAGCACTTTCACAGCATCATCTTTTAGGATTTGAAATAGCTCAACCGGAATTCCATCACCTCCACTAGCTTTGTTCGTAGTGATGCTTCCTAAGGCCCCCTTGACTTCGCATTCCATGATGTCTGGCTCTAGGTGAGTGATTACACAATCATGATTATCTGAGTCGTAAAGATCTTTTCTGTATAGTTCTTCTGTGTATTCTTGCCGCCTCTTCTTTATATCGTCTGCTTCTGTTTCATTGGAAAAGACCCTGATGCTGGGAAAGATTGAGGGCAGGAGGAGAAGGGGACGACAGAGGATAGATGGTTGGATGGCATCACTGACTCAATGGGTACGAGTTTGGGTAAACTACGGGAGTTGGTGTTGGACAGGGAGGCCTGGCATTCTGCGGTTCATGGGATTGCAAAGAGTCGGACACGACTGAGCGACTGAACTGAACTTTGTCTCTTAGGTCCGTACCATTTCTATCTTTTATTGTGCCCATCTTTGCTTGAAATGTTCCCTTGGTATCTCTAATTTTCTTGAAGTGATCTCTAGTCTTTCCCATTCTATTGTTTTCCTCTATTTCTTTGCACTGATCACTGAGGAAGGCTTTCTTATCTCTCCTTGCTATTCTTTGGAACTCTGCATTCAAATGGGTGTATCTTTCCTTTTCTCCTTTGCCTTTCACTTCTCTTTTATTCACAGCTATTTGTAAGGCCTCGTCAGACAACCATTTTGCCTTTTTGCATTTCTTTTCCTTGGGGATGGTCTTGATCCCTGCCTCCTGTACAATGTCACAAATCTCCATCCATAAATCTTCAGGCACTCTGTCTATCAGATCTAATCCCTTGAATCTATGTGTCACTTCCACTGTAGAATCATAAGGGATTTGATTTAGGTCTGAATGGTCTAGTGGTTTTCCCTACTTTCTTCAATTTAAGTCTGAATTTGCCAATAAGGAGTTCATGGTCTGAACCACAGTCAGCTCTTGGTCTTGCTTTTGCTGACCTTATAGAACTGCTCCATCTTTGGCTGCAGAGAATAAAATCAATCTGATTTCAGTATTGACCATCTGGTGATGTCCATGTGTAGAAGGGGGAGCAGTTACAAAACCAAGAAACTGATAGTGTAGGCTTGGGGAAAGTCTTGGTTCCTTCTCAAGGGCTACTTAACAGTATCTTTGAGCTGCTTTGCAGATACATGGAGAAGGCAATGGCAACCCACTCCAGTACTCTTGCCTGGAAAATCCCCTGGATGGAGGAGCCTGGTAGGCTGCAGTCCATGGGGTCACTAAGAGTCGGACACGACTGAGCGACTTCACTATCACTTTTCACTTTCATGCATTGGAGAAGGAAACGGCAACCCACTGCAGTGTTCTTGCCTGGAGAATCCCAGGGACAGGGGACCCTGGTGAGCTGCTGTCTATGGGGTCGCACAGAGTTGGACACAACTGGAGCGACTTAGCAGCAGCAGCAGCAGATACAGGTGCTGAAATCCCCATCAGGTGGTAGAAATGAACTGTATACTGCCCGTAAGCATGTAGACCCCACACCTGTTGGAACCAGAAGGTTGATGATTCTGATTCCCAATTACCTCACCAGCAGTCAATCAGAAGATCGTCCATGAGTCAATCACGACCTCCCTTTCTGAACCATTATACTAAAACTTCTCACACCTTTCCAGTTCGGGACACGTTCCAGTTTGGGACACAGTTTTGAGGGCATTATTTTTCTGTGACCCTCTTTTTCCCTGCAAAGCAAGAAACTTATTCTTTTCTACTTTACCCAAAACTGTTTCTGAGATTTTATTTGGTACCAGGTTAGAGATGCTGAATATCAACTACAGATTACACTTAATAATGTGTGTCAAGCAATTTTAGATAGAAAAATAATTTGTACTCACGCATGAGTCAAACATTTAGAAATGTTCTAAATAAATATAGGACATTTTTTAATTGAAGCATAGTTGACTTACAATATTATATTAGCTTTAGATGTACAACATAGTAATTCTATATGTTTATAGGTTATGACTATAACAACTCCAAAGTTATTATTAAAAATGACTATGACATGGAAGCAACCTCAGCATCCATCAACAGATGAATGGTACATTTTAAAAAATATATTTTGCAGTGCCTCAACTGCTTCAAATACCTTCTCTCCTCTTCTCAGTGTATCAGAATGCTAACTATGAAAGGAAAGCTGTATTCTTTCCCAAGTGTATTTTAGGCTCTTATCTACTAAATTGAAACAAGTACGAAAAGCTGGTGAGAGACTAACTCTCCATGAGTAACTATTTTCTAAGAAATTAGTTCTAAGGTTAACTCAAGAATTCACTTTTTAAATATTTATAGCATGTCATGGGCACTGGCATGGGTTATAAATGAAGCACCTAAATCATTGTGTTGTTAAACCATAGTATGTTAATGATAGGGGAGAGATTTTTTATTTTTACTTATCAAGATGTAAGTAAAAGTAGGCAAAATGAGAAGTGACTCCAAAATGTTTTTCTAAATAAGAACATAGATTTTCTTCAACGCAAAGGCTTTTGTTTCTTTTGTTCTATGACAGGTAGCAATTGTGGAGATATAAGTAGGATTTATGGAAATTAGAGAGATCTGCTACAAATTTCTTCTCTTCCATTTACTAGGCTATGGAATTTGGACAAATTCTGAGTTTCAGTTTCTTCACCTGAAAATGGAGCACATGCCCACCACATAGCTCTTTCACAGTGATTTCATGAGCCAATATATTAAAAATAAGAACTACTTTAGTGATTGACACAGAGCAGTTTCTCAGAAAAGAAAATTCTCATAGCCAGTACACCAGAGATTGATTTAGAAACAAGAGGAAATTAGGTTACAATGCTGAACAAATCAGAGAAGGCAATGGTACCCCAATCCAGTACTCTTGCCTGGAAAATCCCATGGACGGAGGAGCCTGGTAGGCTGCAGTCCATGGGGTCACTAAGAGTCAGACATGACTGAAGCGACTTAGCAGCAGCAGCTGAACAAATATTTCACATTAAACATTATGAATGCATTCTTCTGAATACAGAAGTTCAGTAACTGTGACTTACAGTGGTAAATTAAAAAAAAAAATTAAGAAGACATTCAGACGACCACCCTAAAGAGGTTCTTATCCAATGTTTCTGTGTGTTGGGACAGGGGTTCCTACACACCATGAAGCAATTCTCTGATACCAGCTGGGTGTTTATGATTCAACTCAATTCTGACACCACTCAGAGATGGCATCAGATTCCATAAGTTAAGAGCTCAGTTCCACAAGACTGTCCACCCTCTTCTTCCACTTCAAATGCCAAATAGCAAAACCAGGTTGTTACCTGTGCTTCTTGACCCACTGGCTATAAAGCAGAGGTTCACACAACCTGCTCTTTGGGTTCAATTAATTTGCAAGAGTGGCTCATAGAACTCGGGAAAACATTTTACTTACTGGATCGCTGGTTTACTGTAAAAGGATGTGACTCAGGACCAGCCAGATGGAGGAGACGCACATGGGGAAAGGGTGCAGAGCTTCCATGCCCTCTCCAGGCACACCACTCTCCTTGTACTCCCACATGTTCACCAGCCCAGAAGTTCTCTGAACACTCACCTCTTTTGGGTTTTATGGAGGCTTCATTACTTAGGCATGATTAACTAATAGGCCATTGGTGATTGATACAACCTGCATTCCTCCTCTCCCCTCCCGGGAAATCAGAGGGTGGTTCTGAAAGTTCCAACCCTCCACTTGTGGTTGGTTCTTCTGGCAACCAGTCTCCATCCTTAGAGCATTTCCAAAAGTAACACAAACCCAAATATAGTGGAAAGGGGCTTGTTATAAATAACAAGACACCCATTTCACCTCTGTGTCTCTGGAGCATTTTCAGGAACTGATGTCAAAACCAAATGTTACAACAAAAGATGCTCCCATTGCTCTTATCATTCAGGAAATTCCAGGGGTTTGGGGAGCTGTGAGCCAAGAACTATGGAGGAAGATCAAATACACATATTTCTTTTAAATCACATTATCGCATACCTTTTCTGAGTTCTTTAATATTAGGCTATGATGAGACTTTCTGCTCCTGGTAAAAAGCTGTCTATATCCTGCCCACTAGCAGTATCAATTAAAACACCCATTGAGATCACAGGTGTTGGGAGACTAACCCACTGGTGTTTCTTCATTGAAATGCTGGAACCTATTTGTGATCCTAATACTTTTTACCTGGCTTGCACTGAAGATCTAAACTTCACCCCCACCAGAGAACTGTTTTCCTTGATTGTCTTGTAAAACTGCTGGGATCTTCCAGCAAGCCCTGGATTTTCCTCCAGCAGTCAGAGAGAGTTCAAAGCATTCTTCCTTAAGGGGTGGCTTCTATAGCCCCTTTTTCAACAGCCTAGAATTTGCCTGCAGCTATGCAATATGTTGGGGAAGGCTGGCTTGTAGTTGTCATTCAGGCATTCTGACTCTTCCTCCATCTGGCGACTTGCTGCCTCTCCTTAAGGCTGATGCCTCCCCCACATCCCTCTCTGGGGTGGACTTAGTGGAGCCTTTCCTTATCTCTGCGCTTCTAAGCTGAACACCAGGGACATTTACAAACATGACTGGGAATGAACTTGGAGCCACCAAGCTCAAGTCTCTTGTGAGCCAAATCATTATTTAATCAAGTTGGTGGCTGTGGAAGAAAAGAGCAAAACCACTTAAATATGGATGATAATAGTTCCTGGCTTCACCTCTACTTGTGAGAAATAATCACTCTTCCCAGTGGACACATACAGTAAATTGGGAGATTGCCATTTACTGCTCTTGATTTTAGCACATTCCTCATCATTGTATATGGCTTTCCATCTATCAGCAAAAAGTTAGATTTCATTGACATATTGGTTGTAAATTCACCTAGAAAAAAGAAGACTCCTTTTTCTGGAATGGGTATATAATATATGAGTATATACAACTTAGTTCAATCCTTACTTAAAATATGCAGTGCCAAATAACTTATTTGTGTTTTCATCTTATCTACACTTTTTTTAATGTTCAAAAGTCTCTGATGCATAACTTTATTCCTATTCTATATTTTTTATTGAGAATTTTTAAATTGAGGAATTACTTTTTTTCCATTTCTATAATAAACATTGCTAAATTTCCCTAAAATATTAATTGTTTTTGAAAGAGAAATATACAGAAGGAAAGGATATTTTTTATTGTTCACAAAATCTGAGTATTATAATTAGTCTACTTGAATATTAAGTTTCTTCAGTCCTAAAAAAGCCTGTACTTTAATATATGATAGCCATCATTGCAGTTCCTTTGCTAAACACTTTATAGATACTATCTCAGTTTATTGTCACATCACCCCAACAAGGTGGATATTCTTTTACAAATATATAGTACACCTTAGACTTAAAAAAAAATGAAATAATTTTCTCAAAGTTACACAGCTAATTTAGTGACAGAGCTAGGATCCAAAATTATGTAATACACTCACCTGCAACATAATGAGACATGAACTCTTTTCCCCTTCTAGGATGTGATAGGCAATCATTTTGCCAAATTTATGTAACTAACAATCAACTAAACAGACACATAAGATACACAGACAAACCCCAGAGGTATTGTAGACTTGGTTCCAGACCACTACAATAAAGTAAATATTGCAATAAAACAAGTCACATGAATTTTTGCTTTCTCAGTGCATATAAAAGTTATATTTATAGCACACTTTAGTCTATTAAGTGTGCAATAGCATTATGTCTAAATAATGTACATATCTTAATTGAAAAATACCTGTTACTAAAAAATGCTAACCATTATTTGAGCCTTCAGCAAGTCATGGTAGTAATATCAAAGATCGTGATCACAGATTGCTAGAACAAGTATTACTAATGATGAAAATGTTTGAAATATTGTGAGAATTATCAAAATGTGATACAGAGATAGGAAGTGACCAAACACTCTTGGAAAAATGGCACCAATAGAATTGGTCCTTGCAAGGTTGCTGTAAATCTTTAAATTTTGTAAAAAAAAAAAAAAAAAAGCAATAAATTCTTTGCATTTATAAAGAATTTGTACCATAATAAGGAGATATGCCTGTAAATTCCCACATACCCAGATGTGTAAGAAGAGCATATTCTCTATGGATTACAGCATCTTAATTTCTGATTCCAAGCCCTGTGTTTCCAACTTTCTAGTATCCCCACCCACCTTGTCCCAAAGCCCCAGAAGGCATCACACATTGATGGGAGACTTAAAATGATACCATTGCACTAAATGTACCTTGTATCTATTCCTCTTTGAAAGTTGTCCATTTCCTTGGAATTGTGCCTTGCAGACAGGACCTGAGTCCACACTCTTTCTGGACTCCTAGAACTGTCCCTCTCTCATCTCCACATTCTCTATCACAATTATTATTTTTTTAAAGCTGGAGGCAGTGAAAGGGGGACCTGACAGAGAGCAGGAGATGGGCATAGGTCCAACCAATTTCCACTGGGGTTTGGCAGTTGGTGATCAAATATCACAGTTTCATGGGAATTTTTTTGACCTCTATAACTAACAGGGATTCTGGTCCTTTTTGGGGAGATGAACATTTTTTGAATCTTTTGACAAAGTAGGTCCTGTGTAATAGAATATAATACTCTGGAGATCATATATATTTTGCCTGCAACAAGGAAAAACACTAAGACAAGGATCATTATTCAAATTTGAAACATATTTCATATGTCCCATAATCAATCTGGATTTCTCTCTCTGGGGAGTCAGCTGCCACGTCATGAAGATACTCATGCAGCCCTGTGGAGGCCCATGAGGTGAGGAACTGGGACCTCCTTCCAACAGCTGTCATTAACTTGCCAGTCATAGGAATGGCCACCTTGGAAATGGATCCTCTGGTCAAGCTTTTAGAGAGCTACAGCCTTGTCTGACATCTTGATTGCAACCTCCTGAGAGACACCAGTCAGAACCACTTCCAAATTCTTCACCAAACCACTAGCCAAACCTAGCCAAACCACTCCCAAATTCTTAGTCCACATAACTCTGTGCAAAAGGAAATAAATGTTTGATATTAAGTTTGGCGCAATGTGTTTTTACAGTGATAGGTAACTAATATGAAGACAGACCATGAGTATAACGACAACTAATATCAAATGGCCTTTCCATGTAATTTGGACACAGATGACTTATCTTTGCCAGTATCTGTAAGATTAATCCTGTATCAGGCAATTGTTAAGGGCAATGGTTTTAGAAATACCATAACCATTGGACAGGATTGTCTACTAACAATTAAGACTCCTGAACCGCAAAAAGCTAAAGTATTGCCCTTTACTGAGATTTTGTATTATTCCTTCTAGAAAACTCAATTTAATTTTTTTTCATTTTTTGAAATTTTTAAAATTAATTTAATTGGAGGCTAATTACAATATTGTGGTGGTTTTTGCCATATATCGACATGAATCAGTCGTGGGTACACATGTGTCCCCCCACCCTGAACCCCCCTCCCACCTCTGGGTTGTCCCAGAGCACTGGCTTTGAGTGCCCTGCTTCATGCATCAAACTTGAACTGGTGATCTATTTCACATGTTTCTATGCTATTCTCTCAAATCATCCAACCCTCGCTTTCTCCCACATAGTCCAAAGGTCTGTTCTTTACATCTGTGTCTATTTTGCTGTCTCGCATATAGGGCTGTCGTTACCGTCTTTCTAAATTCCACATATATGAGTTAGTATACTGTATTGGTATTTCTCTTTCTGACTTACTTCACTCTATATAATAGGCTCCAGTTTCATCCACCTCATTAAAACTGACTCAAATGCATTCTCTTTTTATAGCTGAGTAATATTCCATTGTGTATATGTACCACAGCTTCCTTATCCATTCATCTGCCGATGGACATCTAGGTTGCTTCCATGTCCTGGCTATTGTAAACAGTGCTGCGATGAACATTGGGGTACATGTGTCTCTTTCAATTCTGCTTTCCTCAGTGTGTATGCCCAGCAGTGGGATTGCTGGGTCATATGGCAGTTCTATTACCAGTTTTTTGAGGAATCTCCACACTGCTCTCCATAGTGGCTGTACTAGTTTGCATTCCCACCAACAGTGTAAGAGGGTTCCCTTTTCTCCACACCCTCTCCAGCATTTATTGTTTGTAGACTTTTTGATGGCAGCCACTCTGACTGGCATGAGATAGAACCTCATTGTGGTTTTGATTTGTATTTCTCTGATAATGAGTGATGTTGAGCGTCTTTTCATGTGTTTATTAGCCATCTGTATGTAGAAGACTCAATTTCTGTTTATTGCTAGGACCTTTAGGTAATTATAAGGAAGAAGAAGGAATCCCTGTGGATAAGTATGGTAGTTGACCTTTAAGATGGCCCCTAATGATCCATGATTCCTGATATTCATGCTATTATGTACTTTTTTTTCCCGTTGAGCACAGATGCTATCTAGTGAGTTGCTTCTAATAGTTCTCCCTTGTGCTCAGTCATGGCCGACTCTGCAACCCCATGGACAGTAGCCCAGTAGTCCACAGAATTTTCCAGGCAAGAATACTAGAGTGTGTTGCCATTTCCTTCTCCAGGGGATCTTCCTGACCCAGGAATCAAACCCGGGTCTCCTGAATTGCAGACAGATTCTTTACCAACTGAGCTACAAGGGAAGCCCTAAGAAATAAACTATGACAAAAATAGATGCAATACTATTTCCAGGATTAGGATACAAAAGCACATGGCTTCCATTTTACTTGCCTCTCTCACTCTCTCACTGGCTTACGCATAGGGAAGCCAGCTGCTATGTTGTATGCTGCCCACTAGAGAGGCCCACATAGCAAGGAAGTGATGTCTCTGGCCAAGAGCCAGCAAGTCCAACAGTCCACAAAAAGCTGAATTCGGCCAATGAGCGAGCTCAGAGGAGATTCTCTCCCAGTTGGGGACTCCAGGCAACACCTTGATTGTAGCCCTGTGAGAGGCCTTGAGCCAGAGATATTCAGTAAAGCCATGCTAAGCTTTGGGAAACAAAGAATCTATGTGATAAAAAATGTTTCTTGTTTTAAGTTATGAAGTTTGGGGGTAACTTGTCACATAGCCATACATTACTGTGTAACAGGTAGATAAAATAAGATTAAATTATCTTGGTTGATTTTTATAATAACAATTACATAATTTTATATATTTATGTTATATAATATTATACAACAATAGTAGAAAGGTGGTTTTTCTCTCCTATTGAGTCTTTATACATAATCAGTTTTATAGGAATTTGGTCACTGATTATCCTGAGAGTAAGGGTATATCATGGACAGTGAAGACACTGACAAATTGTTAATTTAACTCATAAAGTATATTATAAATATCACCAGTTGATGAGGACATTTAAACTTCTAGAAAAAAGTATTCTTTCTCTCATTATTCTATTGACAATTATTATACAAGTCAGTGCATGACCACTTTTAAACTTGGGTCTTATTTACAGGAACACATTTTACTTAAACATACCCCAGGAATGCTAGATTTTGTGTTTGATTTGTCAAGTTTTTGTTTCTTTCATCGTATGTTTGATTAATATAAGGACTACTGCAATCATTTTGTAATCACTAAAATTTGAAGAATTCCAAATCAATCTAATTTTTATCTTTCATTTTATAAGGCAGAGGAGCAAGTATTTATGTAAGGCATCATAATGATTTTATTTTTTGGAGTTCAAATTTGGCAAAGACAAAATCAAGAAGTGCAGTTGTTCAAAAAGTAGGATGTGTTATGAGTTAGTTCTCAAAAAGCCACAGGGCTTAGCTTGCTTCCAAAGAGATTGTTTCAAATATTTAAGAAATAGATTTATACTATTTCTTCTCTTGGGGAATGTAGCAAAAGAGAGATTATGCTTCCCTGTATAAATTTATGAAGTTAGAATAACTCTGAGAGCAAGCTGGGCAGAAAGAATGAGTACTAGGATATAAGCAGAAATGAAAGGTCAGGAGAGCAGAGCCAGAGAATCTCTCAGAGCAATAGGTTGAAGAGGGACCTCAGGAAAATTTTTACTTAAGGATCCAGACTCTGATCCATCATCTGCCCAGAGAAGAATTTTGTGCCTGATGAATATAGTTATTGGTGATTGAACAAGTCCTGATACCCCTGGAAATTAAATGTATACACTTTCTACCTGAGACTTACCTGTCTTTCCATTCGTCTTTTTAAAAAATCAACTGTTAAATTCTGGCATCAATTATGGAATCTGATCGTCTAGTTCTTTATTAAAGAACAAAATGAAGGGAGAGATTTCCATCATCGTCAGCTTTTCTTATTTCATAGTTACTCCCATGGTTTGAGACCACTGGTAGTCGACGTTTCCATGGATACCAGCTAAATAACAAGGTAGCAATGTAAAAGTTTCCTTTAGAAAATAGTCAGCTGCTATCACATCTTGGCTTGTGCTTTTAAACAATTCCTAGAGTCTCTGCATCTGCCAGAACAGAACTAAAATGGTATATATACAGAACTGAACACCAGAGAGAGAGAGGGTAGGGTTTAGAGAGCACATGAATAATCATTTCAGAGGACTGCTAGGTTTTGGAAAGGGGATTATAAGAGACTAACACTGTGGATAAATAAAAGTCTATTTCTGGTTCTGTTTGGTTTTTCACATGTAATCATCAACTTCCAACTGACTTGGAAAAAATTCACAAAAAATGATGCATATCAGGTACCAAATTCTATTACACACCTAAAACTCAGCTGTGATCTTTCTTTTCAAAATTTTCTTTTTTCCTGCCCCTAAAACCCCAAGAAGCAAGGAATCCAGGCTTCTAGACACCGCTGAATGAGTCAAGGTACCACGGCCCAGACAAGCTAAGCACTGGCTCTGTCACACACAGACACAAAGGCATGCAAAAAACCACAGCCCTCTGGTTTCATGGCTCCTGCTTTCTTAATCAAATTGAAGCAGTGTGTACATAGAGTTCATGCACAATAACAGCAAGCACCGTGAAACACCTTAGGGTGTTGGCCAGCAGAAGTGTCCATTGATTGTGATTCACTGATCAAGAGGAAACCCTCTGAGGCAGCCAATCAGAGTCTAGCTCAGGGAAAAATCACTTGGCTCTTACAGGAAGCCATCTAATTATGTTACCGTAATTCCCAGCCTTGCATTTTTCAGCCACCTCAACACAAACTCACAGACTTCACCGATTATGTAATTACGGAAAACTTCACAACAAACATGAAGATTCCTTCTGGAGGCCACATTGAGGACTGGGATGTGCATTTGAGCACCCGGCCCACAAAGAGAAGAGCAAAGAGATTTATTGAACTTAAAAGGCTGAAGTTTAAAAGGGGCCTCAAGCAGACCTCCCTTTTCGTGTGCACATTTTTTGCACCTGCAACTGTTTGTGGGCTGGAAAGCAATAGTCCTCCCCCTTCTCCCAAGAGACCATGCTTTAATGCCTTGGCCCCAAATGTGTCATTTTCCTGCCAGGGGGGCAGAAATCAAAAGAAACCAAGTTTTTAGAACTTTGCTGTAAAGAAAATAATAGTTCTGAAAAGGATTGGAGCCACATTTTCAGGTTAGACACAGTTGTTGGAGAAATGTCAGAAGGGAAAACATTCCTCTTCACTTTCCTTCTTAACTTGCCCAAGTTCTTCGCTGCACTGGGTTCTGGGTGACATCTGTACCATCCCTCTCAGTGGGGGCTGCTGCAAGCTTTCCACTTCACAGCATGGAACTGTGCTCAGACCAGCGTTCAGCGTCTAGAGTCCAAACGGACCCTCCTGATTCTTCCCAGAGGAGATGTCATATGAATTATTTCCATTGAAACCAATGTTTGATACCAGAAGTGAACTGTGGAATCTTAATTACAGTGCTCACAATTGAAGTGCTGACAAATGGTCCTGCTTTAGATGGTGTTTGTGGGTGGAGCTTGGGTTAGAGCTGGGATCAAAACTTGATTGTAGCCATTGATCCACTTCCTCCCTCCCCCACCACCCACCTCATCTGTTAGATAAAAGTTAAGAGTGAAAAGCCTCTTTTAAACTATTATGAACTGTTTTATTAAAAGAAGCATCTGTGGATTTTTATAAGACTGGCCAAGATTTGCCCAGTTATTTTTTCCATCCTATTCAGGAAATAGAAAGTTTGAAATTAAGGGTCATAATTGAAGCAAAAGTGTTATGTTCATAGGAGATAGAATGCATCACTAAATAGAGGGGAGATCCAGCAAAGCCCCCCACTCAGTATATATAATAGCACACAGATGAACTTGACTGAACAAATGAGACTAGCAGATGCAAATCGAGTAAACTTGATTCTTTGGTTTAACTTGGAAGACACAGGATATAAACCTTGAGGACATAGGGTTTCTCACATACCTTGTAAAATACGAGTGTGCCATGTAGTTAGATGGCTTCAGATTTTTAAAAAGCAGATATATTTAATCTCAATGGATGTGTTGAGGAGAATAACATCTCAGCTAGACTGAGTGATCCTTTTTCTTATTCTTT
This sequence comes from Okapia johnstoni, assembly GCA_024291935.2. Lineage (NCBI taxonomy): Eukaryota > Metazoa > Chordata > Mammalia > Artiodactyla > Giraffidae > Okapia > Okapia johnstoni. The sequence continues at coordinate 53,779,747 of CM044317.1, forward strand.
GGTTCAATCTAGTATTAACATTTTTTTAAGGAGGTAGTTTGGGATTCCTGGTTCTTGTAAAGAAAAGCCCACGATGTTCTTCAGTTCAGCTGTCTCATGGGGCAAATGAGGGGAGAAGGCTTAAGTGGTTCATTATCACTGGCTACTGAGTTACATTTATACACAGAATTATATTGATGGCATGGAATGGAGAGAGGGTGTTTAGGGTAGGGATGTGAAACCTGGGGCATCAAGAATACAAGTTAAGGGATTGGAGATAATAGAAGAGAGAAGAAAGAAGAGATGAGGCAAACTCAGGAGCAAAACATAAAATAGTAAATTATGTTGGGTTCCTTGGTACGGAAAGTACAAGATTTCTCTTAGACACATGCAGGCCTGATCTCACTGGGGTCAAAAGAACAGTCAGGAAGCCCTCCTAGAAGATGCCAAGAGGGAAGCTTTAGAGCCAAAGAGAGCAAGGTCAGAATTCTAGGAGGCTTTCTATCTGCAAGTGGGTTCCCCAGAAAGTCTTATTTTAGGTCTCTGCTCTTGAATAAAATAATTCCTCCTTTGACGGAAATTCCTCTCGTTTCCACAGGAGGGAAAGAATCAGGTGAAAATTCAGTGCCACAGACAGAATAGGGTGCACTAAGAAGATCAACCTGGGAGGAAATTTTGGAGAACCTGATATACTTAGGAATTATAGATCAGTATTCAAAGATCTCTGCATTCCATGCCATTTAGACTCCAAAAGCAGATTTAGGTGACTGTGGGGAATTTATAGCACATCTTTTTACTCTGTGAAGCTTCTTCTATGGATGGATTTCTTCCCCCTTGACTTGTACTAATAAAACAGATTGAGGAAAAGGACAGTGGCATGAAAACCTGATGCCTCCAAAACAGGTTTTATTGTGGCTTTATTTGGAGAAGAATAAATTTTCCTTTATATTTTATTTTCTTCTCTCCTTCAGAAAGTGCATCATTTGATCATGTCTACTTCAGCATTTTGGTATTTTAAACACCCCTCCGAGCCCTTCCCCAGCAGGAGGACTTTCTTCCAATGAGAGGGTCTCCCACAGGTTTTCTCAAGGTACAGTGGGGTTCCTGGTGTTGGCACTACAGGCAGAAGCCATGGAGAGCCCCAGCCTCTGGTACCATAGATGTTGGGGCCCTGGAGCACCATCAGCAAGTTCTCCAAATGCAGTCCCTTCTCCAAGTATGTGGAATTACTTATAAAAAAGAACTTAGAGCCTATTTCACTTCCACTCAACAAATAGAGTGTACCAAGGGGTAAAAATAGAAACAACAGGTTCAAAATGGAGTCACCTGTGCTAAGTCCCAGGGCAACAAACCAAAGTACTACTAATTAACCTAACTGCACTTTCAGCCTCTCCCAGGAGTGGAATTTTAAACCAATCAATCTGGAATTTCCTAATCAACACTGGTGAGGTAAAATATGTGATAGACCCTTCCACTTATGACAAAGAAAGGTAACTTTCTCTGAAATAATCTTTTTTGTTTTTTCATTCCCATGTTTCATCCTTTGTCTTAAAAAGCTTCCATTTTGTTGAGGTCCTCTGAGCACCTTTCTCTTTGCTAGATGGGTTGCTGCCCCCTTCATGAATCATTTAATAAAGCCAATTAGATCTCTGAATTTACTCAATTGAGTTTTCTTTTTTAACACAAGAGTTTAAGATCTGCTCACCTTCACTACCAAGCATGAAAAGATGAGACATAAGAAATAGATGGTGGTAAAGACATGCTAGAGGGAACCTTCTCTTCTTTCCATTATTACAGATGCTGATGACTTGTTTTTGAATTGTACTCTTTGAATCATTTCTTTCTCCATTTATTCCAGCCCTACAGGCTGTGGGTTTTTAAGGATTGAAGTTTCTTTCTGGACTTCTTCAGCCTTATTCAGGAACGTGAATCCCCCATGATGGCCTGCCCCCTTCAGAATAATGGCCTGATTTATGGACACTCTCTGTCATAACCCAGAGGCAAATTAGTAACCCTCCACTTGCCCCACCTAATAGATTATCTGTCTGCAGTTGGGAAATTCCACTAGCCACTTCCTGAAAACTAACCTTCTACTTTATGGTTCAGAGGACAGCTGTGGAGTGCCAGAACCACTCCTCCACTCCAATCAATACTCATCCTTGTGGAGAGACACCTAATCCTCTTTGCCCAACATCATCCCTCACTTCTTCCCTGTCCTAACCTACCCTCTGCCCTTTTCTTGCATTTTTCAGGGTTTACAAGTAACAGCTATTTCTCCTTTGAGAGGGAAAAGTCACCTTGACAATTCCCCCGAATATTGCCAGTAAGGACGCATAGAATAAAAAGTAAATCATTGTGGACATACAGTTCGGGTTTTGTCAATCTGTCCACAGTATTTACTGAGTGACCAGTGTGTGTACGAAGGGCCTGGTAGGAAATAGTCTTTGGGGGTAATAAAACGACAAGGGCCAACAGATTGAGTGCCTGCTGTAGGATTCAGAACACTCAGGGAAAGAATCTGTGTAGGTTTCAGCAAATACATCATCAAATACAGCATATATATGACAAAAGAAATCTTCTTTATAACACTTCATATTAGTGTATTAACTCACAATATACAAATCAGTGTATATTCCAGGGTGTAATAGTTCAAAAAAACATTCTTTTGATTTACCTATACACATATCTACATAAAAAGAAAAGTAAATAAGACTTAGTGTTCATTTGTTATAAAATCTAAGCTCTTAAAAGCTTGGTATACTAGATATATGTATTTTTAAAATATGATGTTTCTCTGTCACATTAATAAACATAATTATACTTGCGGGAACAAATTACATTTGTTTGAATAATGTTAATGAATTAAATCTAAAGATAATGTAAGGCAGCAGCCTAAAACTCTTTTGGGCCAGGGCTAACACCAGCACACAGATCCCATGCAAGGACTTGCAGAATGATAGCTCAGGCAAACAAGATAATGGAAAGAAGATTCTGGAACTTGGGTAGAAAGCAATATTGAAACCTGAGAACTTTCTTCCGAAGAAAGAGGCTTTCCGAACACAGCTGTCTTGGAAAAAATTCAAACTACCCTCTTTCAGTGATTCATTTTACGATAATTCTATGTTTGAGTATTTACCATGTGAAGCAAGGAAGTGGAGCGTTTCATCAGACTTCCTAAGAAAAGGTGCTGTTTAGTGGACCCCTGAGCTCCCTGGTCTTGAAATCAATACTGGTCTAAGGCGGGAGGGGCCTAAACCTCGACAGAGAACTCAGCATGGAAGCATCCTCAAGGTTTGTCCTGCCAAGATCTCAACTCTGGGATCTGATGTATGTGCTTCTGCTTTGTAAGACCAGGTCCCCACTTGCGGATCCCTGACTTGGGTTCAGAGCCCACGTCACCCCCAGTAACCTGCTATTCCCCAAGTTCCTCTCAGCTGGGCGGTTATCCTCCCAGAGAATGGAGCAACATCTTCATCTGTTTTTAACAATGCTACTTTATACTGGGTGGTGTGCTGCTGCCTGTCTCCCTAAACATCCACATACTCTCTAGATGTTCCTCTTGGCACCTATTAATCACAGTTCTCACTTAAGGAACATGTACATTATAGCAGTCAGCCTGCAGAATCACTCGCATGCACTCTCTCACTTAAACCTCACAGCAAGGCCATGAGTTAGATTGTTATTTCCATTTAACAGAAGAGAAGTCTGAGGGTTTGAGAGGTTAACTTGTTAGTAAGTGGTGAAGCTGGGCTTCAAACCTAGATCGGCCTTATTTCTATCTCCCCCATTCCAATCCCCATGGCCAGAGGAAAGTGGTCCAGTCTACAGCAGGGTCTGTCTCTGCTTTGTGGAAGACAGCTTGGTCTAGATTTTTCTCACTGCATGTGTTTTCTGAAATTTGATGGTCTCCCCTTGAACTTTTCAATGTCTTTTTAAAAATAAATGTGCTTTTGCTCATAAACTATATTCTCACTTTTTCTATCATGGTTGCCACAATCATATCCTCAGTGACATGAAAAGAATCTGATAAGCATGCTAGGAAATGCACAAAGCAAAATCACAAAGCACCCCTGCCTTTCAGACGTATAACATTCCCTCCAAAGACATCATGAAAGGAAAAGGATGGAAAATCTCTCGGGGAGGAAGTTTTCAGAGACTGTTTACGTGACAAAGAAGTTGGGAAAATAGGGTATTATTGTGATTCCCTTCATCATTTCAGGATCTGAAGTGTTTCAGAAAGAAAGACACTCTGAAAGGAAGATAGACTTCCAGGGGATGTGACTCATAGGAGGAATATGAAAGACAGAGCTAAGCGACTTGTCAGATGGACAATGGGCTTTTATTTGAAGCATATGGAACCACATGGAAGAATACGAGAGGTGGAAGTAAGGAAGGGAACAAAGAAGATACAGGAAGATGTTCCTGGCTTGCGCAGGCTGAGGGGTGGGTGGAAAGGCAGAGGCAAAGGAAACGGGTGGGGGGAGGGACAAAAATACAGGAGGACTTTAGTGTGTAAAGGAGAGACACAAATGCCCTGTTTTAGTGTCTTGAAAAATGTTGCCTATTTACTAACAAGAATGAAAGTAAATTTCTCTAATGTTTTCTTCCAAAAGACTCAAAAGGCTTCTGAAGCTTTCTACAGATGCCATCCATTAGCTAAGAGAAAATCTTAACCCTCTGTCCTCTGACAGACAAAATGAAGGCAATTTCCAGTCTCGTAAAGGGATGGTTTCTGGAAAGAAACACGAAAAGTGTGTTTCCTAAAAGAGTTACCAAAATGTATGCTTTTGAGCTTGGCTATTAACCAGTAAGCCTGTAGGAGAGCAAAGAAAACAGCTCCAGGCAAAGGAAAGGAGTGGGTCTCCTGATTTACCCCTCCTTGTCTCCACAAAGCACGGGCACGCATGTGGAGCTTCCTTTGGTGCTACTTATCACCCTAAAATAAAAATCTGTGATGACTTTGTTTCTGAGGAAATGCCCATATCAGACATCTCTGTTTATAATGCTGAGTACCTCAGAACATGCCATCTGGTGCTCTGGAACTTAACATTCTTGTACGAGTTTATTCTGATGAAATCCTTGGCATTTTCCTGAGGCTTTTTTTGCCTTCCTGCCAAATGTTAATTGGTACCTGTTCCTGTAAGTCTTGACTTCTCCTTTCCCAGCTATAGAGATCAGCCTTAAGGGCACTTTTGTTTTTTTAACTCAGAAATCTTTTCCCCAAAAATGTGTTCTGGTTTCTAGACCTGACAGGTGCCCCCTCCCCAGGCTCTGCATCCTTGGAAGGCCTTGTGTTGTATTTATTCACTTTACAGAACAGACCTGCTAAACTTATTATCTAAAGGTTTGGAAGATACTTTAGACTGTGCCATGTCATATGTCATTAGTGTTTATTGGTCACCATAAGTTCCGAAGCCTTCTTTCTACAGTATCTCTGGATTACCATCCCACTGCTTTCAGATAAAGAGCCCATACATACTTTCTTTACACGTTATTCCCATTTCCATTGTTTTTTTGTTTTTCTGGTCTAACAACATAAGCCTGGGAAATAGCATGATGGAGAAGAAAAAAAAAAAAAGCATTGACTTTGATGCCAGAGAGATCTAATTTTAAATCTTGGTTTCCTCCTTTTTTTCTCTCTCTTTGAACTGGGCAAGTGACCTAACTTCTAATTTCTTTATCTTCAGAGTGGAAATGGAAGTGATGGTGAAGTTGTAAAGATTAAATCTGATAATCCATTCATGTGACTGGCACATAGGAGGGGCTCAAAAATATCTCTCGGATAAAAGCATAAATTACTAAATGAACAAAAGAGGAGAGCAAAAGAAGAAAAAGGAGACCTAGCTTTGCCTCTCCACTGTGTGCCGGCTTTATGGTGAGTCTGCCAGTGTAGGAAAGGAAATAAAACTATCAAGCAATGCAGTAAGTACAGATGGTGAGGGAAGGTGTAGGGGATGCTGGCACGCAGAGGAAAGGCTCCTAACACAGCCTTATGAAGGAAGAGAGGCAAGGAGGAATCCATGCCTTATTCCTCCTATTAGAGCCCCTCTTACACATACTTTGCCTGTCTTTTGTACAGTGATCATTTACTAGTGTATTAAATTTTTATGTAAAATACAATGATCCCATGTCGTATATCACAAATTTAACCACCTTGGGTGGTGATTTTGTGACATGATGGAGCTGGTCCATATAATGTATGTCTAAGGAAATATTAACACTTTTTCCCAAGGTTTACAGAAGCTGCCTTTTGGAGACCTGATAGGAAATACCTGTATAAGTTTGTGACACTGGAAAACAGAATACGGTCCTGGTTCTATTTCCTACATGGTTTACCATCTACTAAGGCAAAACCCCAAACCTCCACATGCATTAGTTTTGTTTAGGTACTGAATGTCACCAAAAGTATCTGTGTGCTATGGAGCTGGTGTTAGTGATGTGAAGGACAAAAACTAGAGGACAGCTGTCCGAAGTTAGCCATTTCCTATGGGCAGACTGATTTCTAATCCTGACAGAGTTATTGGTCACCTCAACACAACCAAAAGGCTTGCTTTTCTTCTCTATGAGTTTTTAAATTACATATTTTCCCATTTTAGACTACTTTTCTGAGAAAAACAAATATTGTATACTAACACAGATATGTAGAATCTGAAAAAATTGGTATAGACAATCTTATTTACAAAGCAGAAATAGACACAGATGTAGAAAACAAACTTTCAAGGAAAGTGGGGATGGCATGAATTGGGAGATTGGGATTGACCCATATACACTATTGATACTGTGCATAAAATAGATAACTGATGAGAACCTGCTGTATAGCACAGGGAACCCTATTCAATGCTCTATGGTGACCTAAATGGGAAGGAAATCCAAAAGAAGAGGGGATATATATATGCGAATAGTTGATTCACTTTGCTGTACAGTAGAAACTAACACAATATATTATAGACTGTAAAGCAACTATACTCCAATAAATTTTTTTTTTAAATAACTACTTTTTTCCTAAATGAAAGTGCCAGAATGCTAGGACTGACTCCACAAAATCAAATATTTCAGTGAATTGTCTAGTAGTACTTTCTATTGGTAAACTTTGCCCCCTTAGGTTAGAGGACACCCCTGTGTTACAGATCAGTATTGTTTTCCTGTTTTACAGATGAGAAAACTGAGGCATGAGTACAACATATGATTTGCCTAAACTTTTGTTAACAGCTTAAGGGAAGGTCTTGGAATCTCTGCAGTGCCTATGTTTTCAAGTCTGTTGCTTACTTATGACACATCAAGCATCTCAGGAACATTAAAAATGTTCTCTTAGGGGAGGTCAGTGATTCTAGTTCCAGGATATAAAATGTGATAAACTGCAGGGAGGAAAATAAATCACCATAGAACAAAAAAACCACATTTGAGAGTAGTGGAATCTCCAATCTCAGCTTTGAAGAGTTGGAAAATTATGTGAGATGACTACCCTGGATTTGGCCACTCTTCAGTAATGTCTATGCTATTCAAGCACTCTTGTGCAAATTCAATTTCTGAAAGTTAAGAAGGGAATTTTTATTCAGCAAAATGTTCTTGTAAAAGTTTTCTGCCTTTAAACTGTACACACAACTCCAAGGAATCTCTTACTAGAAAGCAATGCATGATTCCAACATGAATCACAGGCTAAATTGACTATTTTCCCAGGATGTTTTAACTAACTGCTGTACTCAACTGAGAACTAGGATACTCGACTACATCTGTGACTGAGATGCTCACTGAACAACTGTTTAACCAAACATGAGTATGAGTTTGTCATAAATCAAAGGGAACACAGTGGAATCTAGTTAGGGCAACTTTCAATTAAAATAGGTAGAATATGCATTGTGGACGTTAACCACCCCTTACTTAAAACACAGTTGAAGTAGTTCAGGAATGTTCTTGTAATGCTAGTTTCACCCTAACTATAATTTTATTAATGGCAATTGTGAGGGAAGGAAATCAGAAGAAGGTACTATATTTTTTCATGAAGCTAATATTCAAACAGTGCTTTGTTCTTTGAAAGCAGTTTCACACATCCGTCCCTCACAAAACGTGACTGCATTACTTCAAAAGATACTATCGTCTCCACTTTTAAGTAAGGAAACTGAGACCCAGATGAAGCTAAGACATTTGCAGAGGTCAAATACTAAATCGCAGTGAAACTTAAACTAAAAAGCCAGATTTCTTTTCTCATGCAGATAGTTTTCATTTGAGTTTTTAATCCTCCTGTACCATGTTCTTTATGTACTTTTGAATGGACTAACGTTTCCTAATCTCAAACAGTAAATATTTGGCAGACGCTTTATCAAACAAACAAATGCCTCCTTGGTTCTGAAGTGGAATGCTTATGGCAAGCATTTCCTTAGTAGAAATCATTAGAATATTTATTTCACTGATTCACAGGATATTCATTTCATTGATTCATGAATATATATTTCTGTATAAACATGAAGCTTATTTTATTGATTCATTTGTCTTTGTTTTAGAATTTAAGAAATTTACTTATTCATTTTTAACATAAAATCCAGGTGTTTTGACCCAGAAGCTGGGGAGTGTGAGGTCACATAGACCATTTGGAAACCCAAAGCCCTTCCCCCACTCCTGTGGAAAAAGCTCTGACAGAAAAATGCTTAAGTTATCAACAAGCCTCTCCCCTAATAAGACACAACCAGCAGACCCCAAACATAATGCTGCTGGTCTTTTCCTGAGGTAACTGTTGAGTCATTATTTGCCCCATATTTCTAGAATCTTTCTTCTAAAATTTCAGGCAACACTTGGTTCATACTCAGCTCTACAAGCTCAAACAGTTTTATTTCATTAAAATTGTTTATCTATCAATCTATTTATCCATCCATCCAACCATCCATCCATCTATTTGTTAGCTCCCAGTGAAAGGAAAGGAGAAAGTGCCTTGGGCAAGAGGAGTAGCTGTTATTTGTAAAAGGTAGAAAAATAATTGGTTGTTTTTCCTTGTCTGTGCAAGTTCTATAGATTACCTACTCTGAAGGGTAATAGACTGGTCTAGTACACTGAGAAACTTAGGAGAAAACTGAGGTAATGTAGGACCTTAGGGGCCTTTCTTGTTGTTGTTGAAAGGTAAATACCATTTTGTATTCAAGACATGTAACATATGTGGCATACAAACCGATGAATGAGTCATTTGTTGTTGGAAAGTGAACAAACTTGCCTAATGATATAGTTTTCCTTTCAGGGTGTGTGTATGTGTGTTTTCTTTCTGAGCAATGCCTCCCTTTGACTCACCTCAAATGTTGAATTATGGCAATTTTTAAACTGGCAAATTCATTTTCAAATTGTTTCTTATTTGAGAGATATGGCTGAAGCAATTGAATTACAAATGGAACCTAAAGCATTGATTGTTAAAACTTTGGGGTATAGAAGACAAATCAGAATGACACAAAAGGTGTATTTCTGAAAATCTGTACTTCATGATAAATTGATCTTTCTTAGAGTTGTGTACTAAAGAATGAGATGTTGACGAAAGTGCTATGTGTTACCAACAACAAACACCATGATTATTAACATAAAACAATGTACACACATAGCTGTCCAATTACATCCAGTTTATCACGATAATTCTCTATGTGACTGGTTTTTACTTCCTATTTAACTCATTTCTTTTTCTTCTCTTTGGGCTTCATTTTCTTCTTGTTTATGTAACCATTTTCTTCTTGTTTAAGTAATTCACTTCAGTGCTTTGTTTGCAATTAAATTAGAGATGGATTTATGGGTTCTCGATTTACGGGTCCTAGAATGTAAGATCCTCTCTTTCAGTGCGCATGTATTCAGTTGGGGCCAGCACCTTCTTGATTGACAGATGGGAAAGAGGAACTCAGTAACTGACATCCTTAGCACAGCACTGGGGTATTTTTCTGTTGCTGGGCTTTTTTTCCCCCCTTGTACACATTTCTGTCCACCAATCTTCTCTCAGGGAAATTTGGATTTCCGTGTATTCCAAAGCTTTTTGGACTTCAATCGGTGACATTCTGCCACATGTACCCTAGTACTTATCTATGCTTCTCTCCACCCTTTTGAGACTTAATCTATCAACTAATCAGCAGGTGGAGCCCTGTGAGGTGCCAACATGTGAAAAGTTTTAAATACATCTTTGATTGTAGCTCTCCAGACTCATGCTCAGAAAGAGTGGAAAAACTATTCTGTAAATTAAAATCTTTGGAAACACCCTGGAGAAGATTACTCCTTCTAAAAGAAAAGCATGGTTAATATAGCCAGATAGTTTGTTTCATCTTTATATGAAAAAGAGATTCTATAAGATTCTTCAAAATACCAAGTGGTATTTAATGGATACTTAGTGGTATTTATCATAAATGGATAATGTTACTCTTGTTGGTATCAACCACTAAAAATATTGAAAACTCCATGGTTTATAGACCACAACATGCCCTAAAAGTCTAATTTTTTCATATGAATTAAAAGGTCTATCTGATGCATGTGTTCCAAAGACTTTGTTCATAACTTGAATGATATCCTTGGTATTATTAATGCTTTGGCTATTGATTCATGTACCTTTGGGAGATATCTGATTTCATTCATATGCCTGTTATTTGCCCTGTTACAGACACTCACAGGACATTGTCAGTTACTCGGTATTGGATAACTGACTTATTTTTCAGGATACCAATTACCCTTCCCAGCTTACTTCTTGTGTGGGCTTGGCAGACATCAGCACCCTAGTACCTAGAAGGCACTTTCTTCTCCGGAGTAACTTCATGGAAATAAGGACTCTTGTTGCAACTGGCTGAGCTTGGAATCAACTCCTCCTCTGTCTGCATTACAAAATAAGTGAAGACTAACCAGCCCAGGCAGGTTTTTTGTATCCTTAGATTGATCTCTTTGCCTCTTTTCAAGAGGTTTTTTTTTTTTTTCTGTAAAATAGCCAGACTACAGTTAAATTTAGCCATGTGAGATGGTACAAACAGACTTTCATGCATGCTGTGTCATCGAGGGGATTTCAGGATTGTCTAATTGGTCTGCCTTGGAGAATCTGACGCAATCTCCCATTGGTTTGTGCTCAGGAATCCGGGCGGGAAGTGAAAGTACAGACGAGCCTGCCTAGGCCTTCTCTACCATGCAACAGCTTGCCACTGGCTGTGTGTGGGTCTGAGACCCAGATTCATGCCAATTCAAAATGAAAACCTTCAAATGAGTGCTCTGAAAGTAAAACGAAAACTGAATCTGCTTGCTACCTCTCAATGAGGCCCATAAGATAGCAAAGGTTTGGGGGTACAAGGTCAAGCTAAAGGGTTAAGGACAGAAAGGCATTGGCCCCTCAGACTAACTAAATACCCTTTCCCAGTGGCCTGGCTGTGGAAAAGTGACCCTGAGCAAGGTCAAGCAACCCTCACAGGATCTAAATGTCCCCTGTTGGACCACATCTGAATCCCACAGGAGAACAGGCCCCAAACTGAATGAGAAGAGTTCTAGGAAATCCTCTCTGATTTAAAACTTTGAAGGGCAAAAAAGAACTAGAGGGATTTGGGAAAACTAGTACTGGGTGAATATTTATGCTTATGGACCTTAACCAGAAAGGGAAAAAATTCTCTAAGTTATTTTTATCACTTAAATGAGGAAGAATTTGCTGAATTGTTTGGCATAAAGCACATCACAATGTTTTTCTTATTAAAATTTTTTTCTGATTATCAATTCATTCTCGCTGGCAAAATACTCAAATATTACAGAAATGTGTAACATAGAAAATGAGAGGGCTTCTCTTCTAGTACATCCCCAGAAGTAATTTTTTATAGCAATTTGCTTTGTATCCTCAATTTTTCCCCACTGATACACTATTATCTATCTATCTATGTCTGTCTATCTATCTATCTATCATCTATTTATCTGTATTTTTTTTTACAAGAATGGAATCTCCCTTGATAAATACATAAATTGCTTTTCAACAATATACCTTTCCACATTTGCTTATAAAGATAAACCTTAATTCTTTATTTGATTTTTAAGACTAGATTTCTTTAAAACTGTAAGCTATGCACATAATTAAAGCAAAGAATACAGAGAGAAATATACTGAAAATAAAAATGTTTTCCTTCTCTCCTCATCCTACAGTATTTTAATTCTGGTCCTTGGAATGTTTTAAAGCATATACAAGTGTATGCATACATGTACTTATTCACTTTTACATAGAGATTTTTCACACAGATGGAATTGTACTATATAGTTCCGCATCTCCATTTTTAAAATTTAGTACAAGAGTGTCTCAGTTGGACCAAAGCTGAAAACACAAAAGTGGACTCCAGGAGAGTGGCGACCACATCTGTCTGGCTCACAGCTATATGGACTTTGCTTGGCATCCATCTCAGAAGCTCTGAGTATATTCCATTCCAGTCAGAAAACCTCTGTAACAAAATCTATCTCAGTCCTAGATGCTCAACAGACCCAGAGGAAGTTTTCTTCTATGGATTCAAGGTCTGGATCTCCATGGAAGATGGCTTTCTTCTTTTGGTGTCAGCCTGCAGAGAGACTTGACCTGTTCCTGAATGTGGGAACCATCCGATGTTCTAAGGTGGGCAGGGGAGCACATGCTGTCTGGAGAGTAAATAAGGAGGCCAAAGAGGCCCACAGACCTTGGCTGTGCTGAAATTCTCCCTTGCTTCTAGCAATGCATGAAATATACACAGTCTTTCTTGGGGGAGAAAATCCGACTTTGATAGCAGAAGTGAATTCCTAGTAATTAGTAAAATTAGTAAGATAATGAATTTTAGTAAGATTCTTAGGGGAATATTTTAATAAATAAAAGAAAACATTCCTGCATGTATATATAGGCTGACATGGTCAAGTAACAATATTAAATAATGTTTGTTTATTTAACTCTTATGCCCATTACAACTTCTCTAACATATTCACCCTATAATACACCTTCCTCCTCAAATGTGGTATTTGGTTTTTAATTCCTCAGTGTTGGGGAGAAAAAAGGGATTCACATTACTAAATTTGAGCATCATCTCAGGCTATAAAAAAGCCAAATATTTCAGAATTTTAATCATAATTTTGGGGTTAATAGGAATTGAAACCAATAATAAGCTGTTCTTGAATAAGAGAGAAAATCTATCTACTGGTGAGACTTCAAAAGTCAACACATTCCAGAAAGGCCTTAACTTATAACAAGAGACATTAATTATGCACTGACTTTGGGACATTAAAATGTCACACGAGGATTTACAGATTTTGAGAAATGTGTACAATTTCTGTGGGGAATTTTCATCATCCTGAAGGACATGGATAACAGAAAGGAAGCCTTTTATTAGGGCTTATTTTAAAAACACTTTAAAAGTGCTAAGGAGTCAGGATAACTGTTGTGCAGCTGGCTACAGACAGTTGGTACATAAATCAGAAGGAACCAGCCATAGTGAGCCTCCATACGAAAAAGCTAACACAAACTGGCAACTGATCATTCTCTCTCCTTTATTTCTGTATAAACTGTTTACAGAAAACTATGTGCCAAAGTGTCTGAGGATAGTGACATTCTAATCCCTAGTAATTCTTAGAAAATGTAATTGCAGGAACAGATTTCATAAAGTGCTTTCTATCTTATATAAATCTGTATAAATCACAGACCCCTGGAAATGCCATTTGGATCTCAGAGATCTAACTGGAACAGCAGCCTCACTCCTCCCTGGAGCTTCCTAGGACAATTGCTAGTCCCCTGGAGGAGCCCTTGCATCCTGGCTGGCCACATCTTATCAACTGTCTTCAGTTCTGGAAAATTTAGGGCAATCTCACCCAATTTGCTGTGCCATGGACTTGCCCCCTGAATTTGGAAGGCCTTTACCTTTAAGGAAAAAGTAACCCTCTGCTTCTGCCTCATTTTCACAAAGAGTTTGCAGATACCTGAATTGAAGTGACTGCTTACTGTCCTTGGCTGTGAAGAGACTCTCTCTATTGAAAACTGAAAATCTATAGGGTGGATGGCATGAGCCCTATTGAGTGGTGCATACTTCCTCTCCGCAAAGTACTTTTAGATGCATAAGGGATGACAGAGTGAAGCTGGATATGGTTTGCTCACAGCTTCCGAAGCTGATGAGCATCAGTGAATGAGCCTCTTGGAATGCAGGGCATCAGTGTCCCTCTTTCAACATGCACATCATCCTGTAAAATAAGTGGCAAGTACGATCTCAAAGATGCAAATCTGTAAACACGGAGCAGGTGATGTTTTCATCTCGTGGTTCATATGGGGAGAATCAAATGGACCAATACAGGAATGGATACTCTGAATTTGGTTGTTATGTAAATGGATCCATGTCATTCTTCAAAATAAGACCCCAATCCCACCCCTCTCCTCCATCAGTCCTATCATTGTCCCACCCTGGGCCTTCAGGATCTCTCACGGGGATTACATCTCTAGTTTCCAACTTGTTCCTCTGATTCTAAGCTGATCTCCACTACTTTATCCTTCCAGACTATTGTCAAGTCATGATCCAACTACCACGTAAATCTATCATGTCATCCTCTTACTTATCGTCTTTTGGAGTTTTCCATCACCTGAAGTCCATCCAAGAGTTTCAGTGCCTGCCTGCTGCTTCAGACTCAGCCCTGTCTATCTATGCCTCATACTGGATCCTCGGCTAACACATTTGCCGTCCTTGTGTTCCATGCTCCTCTCACCCCTGTGCCTCTGCTGTGCTGCCCTCTCTACCCAAAATGTTTTCCCCATGTCTTGGCTGGTTGAATACTGCTTGTCCTTTAAGATTCAACTCACACACTACATTCTCCTGAGATCCTTCTTTAGCCCATCATCCATCAAGGCAGATAAAGGGCCCAGAGCTCTATGTGCTGCCTCTTTCTGCAGGTCCAGCTCTCGTTGCACTGACCTTATTGTAGTCTGTTCATCTAATCATGTGTTTTCTGGCCTGTGAGATTCTTGGGCACATAAACTGTGACTTAGTCATTGCTGTGTTGTTCTTACTCCATGCAGAGCATCAAGTCTGTCATATATCCAGTACCCTATACATGCCTGATGAATGAATGGGGATGGAGAGGCAAAATGAAGACAAGAAGGGTTCACATTTTTATATAAGGTGTAAGGATTTTAGCAGGTTATATGAAGTTTATAGTAGGTTTTATATAAAGTTATATTAGGTATTAAAAGAAGCATATAAATTTATAAATAAGTAGAAGTTAAAAATAAATTTTTAGAGCTGAAGGAGACTTTAGTGGGCATCTAGTGCTACACCTTTATTTTACAAATGGGGAAATAGATACCCTGAAAAGTTATGACCTGTCCAAGACCTCCCAATAAGGTAATAATAACCTCTAAACAGGTCCACATAGAGTATACTATATGAATTGAGATCTGGATAATTTATGCTTTAATATTTATGTTCAAGTATAAAACCAGTATCATGATTCACTGATGGTACATTTAGTCCTACTGACACATGAGTTTCAGAATAATACAAAGCTTCCAGTATTGCAACATATTCCTCAGCCACCATCTGCAACTGTGGTGAATATTTAGTACTGAATATCTCTAGAGCCTGGGGCTACCCAGGTGGCTCTAGTGGTAAAGAACCCTCCTGTCAATGCAGGAGACATAAGAGATATGGGTTTGATCCCTGGATTGGGACGATCTCCTGGAGAAGGGCATGGCAACCCACTTCAGTATTCTTGCCTGGAGAATCCCATGGACAGAGGTGCCTCACAGGCTACAGTCCATAGGGTCACAAAGAGTCGGACATGACTAAAGCAACTTAGCATGCACATACATATGCAAGAGCTCCTGCTACCGAATAGTCTCTATTTACCAAAGCAAGGCCCATTTCTGACATGAGTGGTGGCACAGCCTACAAGCCTTCATGGCATTTGGTCACAGTTCTTTTGACCTGAGGACACAGAGCAAGAAGAGTGTAACCATGCTTCCCTGGGACCTGAGCAGGGTTCATCATCAGGGCAGATGTTTGGGGGTATGGCTGGGTTATGCCAGCACTAAGCACCCATGTGTTGGTTTATAAAAGAGTGTTTGTGACATGTGGTGTCCTCTAAAGCCGAGAGATCAGGATAAGAGTCCATCTTGCCTCACCTTAAGAGCAGTACTAAATTTGAATGAATGAAATACACAGTAGGGGCTTCCCAGGTGGCACTAGTGGTAAAGAACTCGCCTGCCAGTGCAGGAGACATAAGAGATACGAGTTTGATCCTTGGGTTGAGAAGATCCTCTGGAGGATGGCGTGGCAACTGACTCCAGTATTCTTGCCTAGAGAATTGGCATGCCTGCATACACAGTTACTGTCATGTGTGTGCTAAGTCATTTCGGTTGTGTCTGACTCTTTGCAACCCTATGTACTATTGCCCGCCAGGCTTCCCTGTCAGTGGGATTCTCCTTGCAATAATACTAGACAGTGTTGCCATGCCCTCCTCCAGGGGATCATCCTGACTCAGGGATTGAACCCTCGTTTCTTACATCTCCTGCGTTGGCAATAAGGTTCTTTACCAATAGAGCCACCTGGAAAGCCCCTGGTAACTGTCACATTCCCCTTTAAAATGTCCTATGATGGTAATGAGGTAATAGTCCATTGGGATCCTTAACACAGGACTTCTTATGTTCTTGAGGCATTGCATTTAGGATCATCTAAAGTACAAACGTCTAAGGAGAAAGGCCAAGAAACTAGGAATTTGCAGTCTTGGATTGTTTTCTTAAACCTATTCATTACCCTACAGGGTAACTTTGAGAAAATACAACCTGTTAATGGTTAGTCATTTCAGTTTCTCTACTCATAAAAGAAGCCATAAATTATCTACACCCTTGCAGAAGTCCTGGGAGAACAAATGCTCAAATGAAAGGTATAGTATAAGCATCACATGGTTTTACCAAGATTGAAATCTGTCCTAACCTCCACTTAAATAGTTATCACGATGTCAGGCTCACATAAAGAATCTCCAATGTAAGCACTCCTAGCTGCTGTAGTGTGGTGTTTGTTTTTTTTTAGCTACTCAAAAGAAAAATATTTTCTAAATCCAATGTATTTTCTTGGGCCAATGAATTAAGTTTGTGTTTAACATGACCCTATCATGTTAAAAGACTCCATTATGAAAACAAAACTATTGCCTGGGAGCCTCTTCCATTCTGTTTATATCCCATCTGTCATTACCTGTCCTCTTCTGGGCTGTCTGCAACTCCTGATTCTCTTGGGCTGGTAATTAACAGGACAGATAGTCTTTTGCCTTCCAGTACCACATTTAAGCTGTTTGAGACCTTGAGTCTCCTGGAACAACCTGTGATTTGGATTACGGATGTATCAAGTAACTCAAAGACCTTGAGACAAATGTGGTTAAAAGCAGATATTTTTTTTGATTTAGGATTGTGGACAAACTTCACAAGCTTGATTAAGGAGACATTCCGAGAAAGCTGACCACACCAAAACCATCTAATCCTGTCTGGAAGGGCTATGGGATCCCTGCTCCTCGATTGGAGTCATCTTTCCTCACAAGGAATGTTATGTCTCAGAAGAAGGGAAAATCTCCCCTCCCACCTACAAACAATGCTGCTCTGATACCTGGAGATTCAGGGACTTTGGAAGCACCAGAAAAAAGAAACATGGTTGAGGAGTGGATTTTGATGACCTCTAACTTTTGGAGGTTCAAGGTTGAAGAACTAACCTTCAAAATGGGAGTTGCATAATACTGCTTGGAGGTGGATTACTCCCCTGTGTGTTCCTCTCCTTTCCTCAGTGAGAAAGATCTTCACCTTGAAAGAACCATGATCCAATGGTGGATATTTTCTATTCTTGATAAGCCCACTGAACCAGAAACTTGCTGTTCATCTTCCTGTTCAATATCTGTCTCAGCCTTGACTATGATAGATGCTCAGAAAAATATTTGTGGAACCAACCAACAAACAAATAAAACATCACTTCATTACTTTTTCCTTGGTAATTATTCATTTTAAAAAATGGATACCCCACTTACAAGAACTTCAGAAGAATTTTCCCATCCTAAAGTTCCCAGAAATCCAAATGGACAAAATATTTCCATTTTAATTTTTAAATATCAGAAGAATGCAGTGACCACAGTTTATATTTTCCCTCCTATTTTCCTCAAGGCCTGGGTTGCTCATTTAAATGCAATTTGCTGCATGTTTGGGTCAGTGACTTAAGTTGGGAAGCTCTTACAGTAATTCAGCGCAGTGGAAATTCCAGAACTTTGGCTGGGGTCTGGAGGAAAAGCCCAGGATTGGTGGTCCCAGGGGCCATGCTAGTTAGCACCAGGCAGAGGTCTGGCCTACTTGGGGCAGCAGGTCTCCAGCCTAACCAGTCTGGATTAGCATGGAATCAGTCGCAACATACGAGAAAGCCAGGAGGCCAGGCAAGATGACTAGGAAGGTTATTAACCAGAAGACTTCCGCCTTGGTATTTGAAAACCACACGGTATTTTACAACATTCCTGTCTATTAACTGCTGGGAAGGGCACTACCTTATTGCCTTTTGCATAATGAAACCAATCTTTCCCCTCAGAGGCCCCCGTGTTGCTTTGATCAAGTTCAAAAGATGAGGGAAAGGATGACTAAGGACCTTGGGAACCAGACTGAAGAATCTCACAGACATACTCAAGGGTTTTTTTGGGGGATTGTTGTTTGTTTTTTTAACCGATGCATCATTTTGGTAAACAATTCCTATAGTCTGTGCACTTATCAAATTCCTTTACCCAAATATTTGCTATTTATAAAATAATCAAGGAAACAGACTTGTGTTTATTATTCCAAAATCAGCAGCAGTTTGATGAATTAAAAACAGTCTTACTTTTTCCTTTTTCCTCTCCCTTTACCAGCCACTTGTAAAAGTGCCAACATTACACACCCAGCTCTCTCTTTAAACAGTAAGAACGAAAAATAAAAGTGACCTTGGCGAACTCTAGGTTGACTCTGCCCAAGTTAGACTTTGGGTCAACCGCCCAGTCCCCCTTTGCAGCAGAGAGAGGCTTTTGGAACTAACTGAGTTTGAAGGGAATACTGTCAATGTCTGTTTCCGGTTCACAGGGGCCTCCGCGTCACCGCAGAGTTCAGACGTCTGACTTGTTTCCTGACTTTGAGAGTCTCCTACTTTAAACACGGGGGATCAACCCTGCAAAGGAAAGGAAAGACACGCACAAGTCTGCCTCTGACTCCACCGACTGTAACCCTCAGGATGGTTGCTCCAGGCAGGACTTAAGCCACTGTTTTGAGTGGACAGTACTTCCTGTTGCCCTACTGGCAGGGCGATGGGGATGCTCTGAGTGGGGAAGGCCAGCATTGGGTCAGTTCTTGACAATGTAGCTTCCAGGAAATTCCCCTCTTCACTCATCATGAGCTATGTACAGAGCAAAAGCAGTTTCTTCAAACTCAGAAAACCCTGTAAGACTGGATCTCAGATAGCTTGTAGTAAAGTGGTTCTATTTATATTTTATGTGTGTGAAAGAAAGGCTTTGATAGAGGCACACATCTAAACTTTTCTTTCTAAAAGAGACAAAGATGTGAAATCATCATAAGGAAGTAACCAAAGCATTCCAACAAATTCTTTCATTTAAAAATAACTACACTTATCCATTATCAAGCTAAAACTCGACAGTTACAAATAACTCAACTCTGCACAGAGTTGCCACAAAGCTTAACAAGTAATTGACATACTGAAGCCCTCTTTAAAGCCACTCTACTCTTGAATGTTCTCAATTTTGTCTTTATTTTCCTGAGCTTGTTTCTGTTAATAAATAGAACAGGGAATCTCATAGACCTCTAGAGGTCTCTCACTCATTGCTCTTATTCCTTTATAATATGCTGAGCTGACTGAAAATCAAATTTCTGTTCAGCCAAGGTGAGACTGGTG
The DNA here is from genome assembly GCA_024291935.2 of Okapia johnstoni. NCBI lineage: Eukaryota > Metazoa > Chordata > Mammalia > Artiodactyla > Giraffidae > Okapia > Okapia johnstoni. Next base: position 53,799,582 of record CM044317.1, read on the forward strand.
GTTGCTAAACCCTGAAAGAGATGGGTTCCCATTGGCATGATCTGGTTGAGAGACACCAAAGCATCCAGTCTCCCAGAGGAAAGTGGGGAGAGGGGCTGGAGGGGGTGCCATGGAGGGATGGGGGGCTGAGATTGGGGGCAGGTTGGATTCCTCAGCAACTAATGTGGGCAGGCATTTGTAGGTAAATGGTACATACTCACAAGTCAATATTAGGTATTAATGAATAAAAATTTCATTCATCATTATGAAAGGAAGCAGTTTCTATTCATAAGTGACAATTTCAGTAAATAATTTCATTATAGAAGGATCCTGAAGGCAGGATTCACTCCACCTCCCAAAATAAGAGAAGCCTGGGTATAATGCCATTTGCAGCAACATGGGTAGACTAGATTATCATACTAAGCAAAGTCAGAAAGAGAAAGACAAATACCCTGTGGTATCAGTTATATGTGGAATCTAAAATACAACATGAATGAACCTATCTGCAAAACAGAAACAGACAGGCATAGAGAACAGCAGTGTGGTTGCCAAGTGGGAGATGCGGTAGGGGCGGGAAGGAATGGGAGTTTAAGATTAGCAGAGGCAAATTAATATATATAGGCAAACTAATATATATATATAATTGTTGTGGTCCTTTAATGGACCGGAACTTGGGGGTACAGAGTCGACCGATAAGAAAGTAAAAGAAGGAAGAAAAGAGGCTGATATTCCCTGGTTTACACAGTATGCCAATATAACTCTAGGACAAAGAGCTAGCACCATCTACGTAGGCTCAGGGCGCCCTCTCGAAGAGGTCTTGAAAGCCCGGGCAAATAAGTAGACACGGTGGACACCTGTGCTCCGTGGAAGCAGCCTGAAATGGAGAGAGGGAGAAAGCGAGAGAGCGAGAGAGCGAGAGAAAATGAGGAAAGACACGGTGACCAGTGCTCTGGTGGAACAAAGGCATTTATTCAACATATTGTGGGCATATATATATTCTCTTACAAGACAGCCCTTTTTAGCAGAGATAGGGATCAAAAATCTAACAAGTCATCTAGAAAGCCAGATGCTAGAATCATTCTCAGTAGAGGGGGTTGTCAAAGTTACTTTACATATCAGAAAGGAGGAGACTTGTAAATGGCTGCTGTTCACCAGTATGGAATTTCCATACTAATGAGATACATGAATTTCTATTATCCCCGAAAGCTGGCTTGCCAGCTCTCTGGCACCTGTATTCAGGTACTGTTAAGGAACATAGAATTCATGTAAGACTGAAAACAGCACACAGGAACCCTCGTGTTAAATGTATCCTGACATATAATATACATATATATATATATCTCTACACACACACACACACACACAGGTTCTACAGTACAGCACATGGAACTATATTCGATATCCTTTGACAAACCATAATGGAAAAGAATATGAAAAACAGAATATATATAACTGAATCACTTTGCTCTACAGAAGAAACTAACACAACATTGTAAATCAACTATACAACAATAAATCTAAAAAAAGAGAGAGAGAAGCCTGGGTAGAACCTTGGAGTTAATGCTGCCTTCACCTGTCAGTCATAGGCTCTCCATAATGGAAATCCAGAAAAGAGCGGGAAGCAAAAAGCTTTTGTTGTTTTTCTCTTGTTTACTAGCATTATGAAACAACGAGGAAGGCCGGTCCCTTAGGATTTCATGAAAGGCTAGCCAAGATTACTTTCTCTCAGGAACTTTTGCCTTGAACCACTTTTAGGCTCTGGACTAGTTCCTTTTTGCTGGAAGAACGTTATTGTCTGAAATAGTACGTGCTTCCTTCTAGCATGCCAGCGGAAAACCCCAATGATGCCTTTTCCCACTAAACTATTAAGATTTCTCCTTCCAGTAAATACAAAAAGAAGAACACACAACTATCACTAACTGGCAGTCTAGGAATGTTTTTATAAGTGGAAAAGTTATGTATTTTTTTAATTTTAAAATTTTTACTACTATAAGCTTTATGAGGGCAGAGACCATACAAATTTGTATCCTCACAATATCCAGTATTATTTATGCATGTAACTGGAGATGATAATGATTTTTTAAGTGAAGAAACTTGCCTTCCCCTGGCTATGAAAAGCCTTTTTCTCGTAGCACTTTGACTAAGCAAAGGTCCATAATATCTGTAAACATGATGGAAAGCAATGAGGATAGTCCTTGTCCCAGAGCCTAGTATGAAAATCTAGATGGAAGATTGGTTTACTATTCATTATCTGTTTTAATGACTAGAAAGGAAATGCAATTAATTAAGAAACAACTTAAAATGGAAACAAAACTCATCTGAATTTGGCTTTGGTTTGTGGTGACTTCCACACCTTAATACTGCTCATGATTCTTTTCCATCCATCCTTAAGTCCAGCCTCTGTTCAGTTGTTCAGGTCCTAGCTGGAGAAGCACCCAGGAGAAGGTTCCGGACGTCTAGAGGGACTCATCTTACGGGAAAAGAGCAGGGCAGGAGAAGGTACTAGAATGTAGGGCCTAGGAGTCATAATTGAGGCTCATCTCTGCTACTCTATCACTTTGTTACATTGGGAAATGCTTCTTTCCTTTTCATTCCTGAGCTTTCCTCTTGTCAACTAACATAAATGGACTAGATAATGTATAATTTCTTGTTGGGACTGTTATTGAAACTCACATATAAATGAAAGTTAATTGAACTTTGAACTTTTGTGGTATTATACTGAATGTGGAAGAAGCTAATTAATATAATAATAATGGCTAAAAATGGATAACTATATCAGAATTATCAAAAAGCTCAGAGAAATTCAGAGACAAAATTGGCAAAAAGTAAAACATGCACATATTTTTAATTCTAGTTTTTATTACTGTTTCTTCTTATAGCTTATTTCAACAAGCATTTCAAAGTTATAGTACTTTTGGGTAAAGACCCTCATTGACTTGAACGTATGTAAATTAGATCCTGGTCATTTGAACTTGACACAATTCTGCAATATTTGAAATTTGTATTCTAGCTATTCAAATAAATGAACAGTGTCATTTGCTTATTTGATGTATTTGTCAAGGGTCCTTTGAGAAACTACTGGGTATCAGTACTAAAAAGAAAACACTGGCAAAAATCATAAAAGCAGGAAAATTAATTTCAGGGCATTTTAATCTTCCCCTGCTTCCTGGGCACACAGGGTTTCAGAAGTTGAGAAATTCTCTCTGATGTCACTGCTCTCTGAAAGCTGATCCATGAGAATCCATATGGTGGACATCTTTGAATTACACACTGCTGACATTTTTCAATGTCTCTAAAAAAAGAATTTCCCCTTTTAATCCTCAAAACCAAACTCAAATGAATTGTTTTAGCCACCTGGATCTTCCTCAGAGGAATATAAACTGTTTGATTCAATCCGTAATTTCCTTATATTCTATAACCCTCCAAATTATCCTATTTTAGCTTTAAATTCTGGTCATTATTACTGTCACTGTTTCCAAGATGGGAAAATGGAGGATAACATTTTGTGATGCATCACAGAGATAGTACACAAACATGAGCCAGGAACGTTCCCATTTCCTTGATTTTCTACAACAATCTGCCACTTTGTTAATTCAATGACAATTCAGCGTGGTTCCACAGACTGTGCATATCCAGAAATTTTTGGCTTCTAAATGCTTCTTTAAGGAAAAGATGTCTATTTGCTAAACAATAAAGATCAGACAGAAGAACAGAGTGTGGAGCCCATTAGTTTGAGCCTCAGAGAGAGGTCCCTGGTGGCAGGAACCTAAAGGAGAGCCTGTAATAGAGAATTGCTGCTGGCCCAGGAAGCCCTCACAGAGTGCCCAAGAGTGGGCAGGGGTCAAATGGTTGACGGGTAGGGCCTCTCCTGGCCCTGTCTCTTCACTGTTCAATGAACATTCTGTCCTTGCATTGATCATGCTCTGCTTCTATCCCATGCCAACACCCATTAAATGTCTTTAGATATCTTCACTATCCATACACATCCCTATTTTGTGTTTTCGTTTTGTAAGAACACACACCATTGCCAAATCTTAGACTGAATATAAGATGTGGTTCTCAAAATACATAACATCACCATTTATTCGTGAGTTCTGAATTCATACCCAGTTTCATCTGTGGGAAGAGCCCACTATTTGCATTCAGGCTATTTGCTCTATATCTTAGAAGGCCTGGTTATTTTTCACATGCTCTATGAGGCCTCTTTGACTGTCACCCTCCTTGGGGCTTCCCCAGTATCCCGGGCAGGCTCTACCATAGTTTTTAATAGACTGTTATGAGATAAGTTGTGTTACCCTCCAAATTTTTATGATGAAGTTCCAGCCTCCAGTATCTCACAATGTAACCATATTTACAGATAAGGTCTTTAAAGAGGTGATAAATTTAAAATGAAGCCATTAAGGTGAGGCCCTTCCGGCGTCACTGGTGTCCTTATAAGAAGAGGAGAGACCCCAGGGATGCATGCACACAGAAGGGCCATGTGAAGACACGGTAAGATGGCACCAACCACAAGCCAAGGAGAGGGGCCTCGGGAGAAACCGAACCTGCAGACACCTTGATCTCAGGCTTCCAGTTTCCAGAACTATGAAAAATACATTTCTGTTGTTTAAGCCATCCAATTTGTGGTATTTTTCTTATATCCTGGGAAACTAATATACTCTCCTAAACACTGTTGCTTATCTCCCTCTACTTCTCTGCCATGAATACTTTTTTTTTAAATATAATTTTATTTTTTATGTACTTTTGGCTGTACTGGGTCTTTGTCGTTGCATGGGCTTTTCTCTAGTTGTGGTGAGTGGAGACTACTCGCTAGTTGCAGTATGCGGGTTTCTCACTGACGTGGCTTCTCTTGTTGTGGAGCACGGGTTCTAGGGCAGGTGGGCTTAAGAAGCTGTGGCGTGTGGTCTCAGTAATTGTGGCTCCCAGTCTCTAGGGCACAGGCTTAATAGCTGTGGCGCACAGGCTTAGTTGCTCTGTGGGATGTGATATCTTCCCAGATCAGGGATCAAATATATGTCTCCTGAATTGGCAGGCAGATTCTTTACCAGTGAGCCACCAGGGAAGCCTGATGTGAACACTCTTAGAAGGGATTGTTGTTCATCTTTCTATTCAAAGAAACTAGCAGAGTGCCTGGCATATATAAAAAAATGTTGAATGAATGAGTGAGGGAATTTCCTGAGTCTGAAATTTTATCATGAGCATCCAATCATTGGCTCTCTTATTTTTCTATTTTTATTAATCTTCTACCATCTTAATTCTACTAGTTTGAACAAGTGTCTTGGTTTTGCACATAAGTCTTCAACACTGTCAAATTTATTTAGTCTTCAGAGATGTCATGCAGACATTAGCCATATCCGGACCACTCCTCCCACATTGGATATACACAGAGAAGTTCGGTGCTGTGGCTTCTCATCATGGCAACATGCCCAGCCCAAAGATGCCAGTTTATATGAGTACAAATAGCAAAAGCATGATAGACATGGCTCTATTCTCGAGCCAAGCTACCATCTCAATGTTAAGGAGGTTGAAACTGCTGCTAAAAACAACCTCTTCCAACTGTCAGTTCTCAAGTGATCAAAATAAGAGAAGAGGTCATTTATAGGGTGACCTAGTAAATGTCAAAAAGTGTGGAAAATGAGTTGAGAGCTACCCTATGTCATGAAGTAATTACTCCAGCCAAACTCCTTTATGTCTCTCTGTATAAATTTTATATAATTTTACATTCACATGTATCTAATACAATGGAAATACAAGGGAGAAAGTCATAAAGTCTCAATTACGGGATATCACCATTTATAACAATTCAGAAAGATCACATTAATTGAATAAGACATGTTTGTACTTTGAAAACGTTTCCTTTCAGAATCACTCTGCTCAAATCTCCTGGACTCCAGTGAATTTTGAGTAAGGAAGAGCTGAGCAGAGTATTTACACATCCATAAAGGCTATCCTTTTTTTATAGATATTTACTTGCTGCCTGACTGCATTCTTGCTTAAGAAACGTTATGTTGAAATGGAATGTTGTTTTACGCGAGTGAGGCTACAGGGTGAGCCCTCTTGTAAGAGCAACCTTGACCTGATGCAAATAGACTCAGGATGACCTGCTGCTCCGGATGTTGGCTGGCAAAGTTTGCAGTAGACACTGTCTGAATCTAATGTTTGCAGGGGTGTTTCCCCCATAGCAAGATTTTGCCAAGGCAAATCATTTATTCCTAGGTCCTGTTTTGTTTTGCATGTTTTATTTTTTAATTCTCAGCTTAACTGGCAAATTTAACAATTCCATTCTTTTCCATAAGTGTGGATGTGTAAGGGTCCAGAGTACCTTACCCTTACTGTACTAGTTATATTGAATATTTTGGACCAGTTTATTTTGCCTTCCAAAGAGGTATTATGAGGCAGACTACACTTTTAAAAGAAGAAATGTTCTACCTAGATACACTGAGGTGAGGAGTCAAGAACAAGAATCTCCTCTATGAACTGAGATAATAATGCACTAAATTTAGTGAATTCCTAGGACCACATTTTCTAGAGACTCAATTAAATAAACTCCTTACTAAATGTCCATGAGTATGAGGCATTCCCAGGTGGCACTACTGGTAAAGAACCCACCTGCCAATACAGGAGAGATAAGAGATGCAGGTTCGATCCTGGGTTGGGAAGATCCCCTGGAGAAGGGCACGACAAGTCACTCCAGTATTTTTGCCTGGAGAATCCCAAGGACAGAGGAGGCTGGTGGGCTACCAGTCTGTAGGGTTGCAAAGAGTCGGATACAGCTGAAACAACTTAGCATGCATGCATTCATGTGTGTGAGGCATGATGTGCTTTTAGAGGGCCATAAAGGGTAAAAATCATTTAACTGTTTCTGACCCTCAGGGAGTTTGCAGCAAGGTTGAGGAAAATTTAACCATGATCAAGCTTTTAATTAAGCTAAATGCAAATAAAATATTTCAATAACAGATCTAAATGCTGGAGATGGTAGTCTTATGAGGCTGTCCATGGTTAACTGCCAATAGAATTTTATAAGCAGGAAGTGCTCTGAGACCTCAGAGAGGATCAGCTTGGGAAAACATCTTTCAGCATAAGCAGATGTAGGTAGACCCAGGAGGAGGCCAAACATATCTATCCCATTGTCTGCTGATCATGAGACCAGGCAGATTTGGCCTCAGCCCCACCTAGGACTACATGAGACAAGGTCCCTTCTACTCTGAATCTGTCTTCTCATAATAAAATAGGGACAATAAATCTACCCCATGAGTTGTTGTGAGGCGTAGATGAGCTCTTGGGGTAAGTAAATTCTTGGTACAGAGCCTCCCATATGTTGGCATTCATGATATCAGATATATATTATGTATCATTTTGTCTTTTAGTCTACTGTTTGCTTCCCTAACTCAGAAGTAGGCATTTGAAGATACGGATTTAACATTATTTCATGCTTGGATCCACAGCCTTACTACAGGCTCAAAATAGTGTCTAGTACACATTTGTTGAATAAATAAATCAACAAATAATTTAACATCAAAAAAATAGATTAGGGGCTTCCCTGGCATCTCAGTGGTAAAGAATCCACCTGCCAATGCAGGAGATACGAGTTCAATCCCTGATCTGGGAAGATACCACGTGCCACAGAGCAAGCCACAACTACCGAGCCTGTGCTCTAGAACCTGGGAACTACAACTACTGAAGCCCGAAAGCTCTAGAACCCATGCTCTGCAACAAGAGAAGCCACAACAATGAGAAGCCTACACACCACAACTAGAGAGTAGCCGCCACTTGCCACAACTAGAAAAAAGCCCGTGTAGCCCACAAACACCCAGCACAGTCAAAAAAGAAAATAAATAAAAAAATTTTAAAGTAGATTAGCTAGTATTATTGTTCAATCCTGTCTTTTTCATATGTCTTTTCATCCCTTTCCATTTTCTTCAACCTTGGGAACAATAAGAGTTATTGCAAGCAGCAGGATAAATTCCAAATAAGCAGGATTATTTGGAATTTTAAAGTTGTCCCTAATAGTTAAGGATATAAGAATTTGGATTATTTGCCTGGAGAATGATAGATGATACAATGGGGAAAAATACTTGTCTTCCTATTTCTACTCCCTGCATCAGCTCCTGGTCATGTCTGTTCCCTTTGGGTCTCTCTTATCCATCAGCGGTCAAAAATAAAGAACAAGGACTTCCTTGGCAGTCCAGCAGTTAAAACTCTGTGCTTCCAATGCAGGGGACAGAGTTTTGGTCCCTAGTCAGGGAACTAACATCCCACATGCTGTGTGGCACAGCCAAAAAATAAAACGAAAAAAACAAAAAGAAACCAAAACACAAAACAGCAACATATCATGGGGAGGAAGCAAATCTTTTTTCCATGTAAACCTTCCAGTACCCTAGGAGAGAGAGTTGGAACGTAACTTTCCCTTTCTCTAACCTAGCTCAGTGCCCCATTTTTAAGCCCAAGAAGAGTTAGCCAAATCACACCCAGTGAAGCATGCTGGTTAGAAAATTCTGTGTTTGTCACAACACAAGGTCAGGCAAGAATGGGCTTCTACTGTGAGATCACTTGGTTTTATGCAAAAGTCCCTGTTACTGACACCAGAGACAGGCTTACTTATTTTGACCTAATTTTCTGTTTCGTTATGATTTTGTAAACTAAAATTAAATTTGGTTTGTTTTCAGCACATTGACCTGGGAGGGAGGGGATTGGCAATCAGCATTTTATCATCATGCATTGGTATGTGACCAGCTAGAGAGTCTCATTAAAATCTTATTTGCAGGAAATGCACTCATTTACCACTCCCCACTTGGTCATAAGTTTGTAATAGCACAGAGGGGAGGTAAAGTGAGTCACAAAAGGTCAACTCTGGATCAAATAAGTGTCCTCCAGACTGCAGATTGTGGACACCTCATCGCATTCATTGTTTTCTCCGCATGTTGCTCAGAGTGTCTATCCATGCACACTCTAACTTCTTAAGATAAAATCCTCTCTCCAGACCTGCAAAACCCATTATTGCCTAAGAAAAGCCAGAATTACTGAATGTTTCCCTTTCTTCTGACTTAAAATGCACGTCATCAACCACGTCAAGGAAAAAGACAACATGCAAAATATTCTCTGGGGTTTCTCACCCCTTCCTAGATATTCTTGCAGTGAATCCTCAGCTTAAAAAATGGTTTCATCAGAAGATTTTAATGTCCCTGTGTTAGTATTTCCAGAGTCAAAGGAATGAAATTCAAACATTTCAGGGACAGCTTGTGGAGAGGTTGATTCCAAAGCTGAGGGATATTTTGCTTTTCATGTGAAAAATATTTTACAGTCAATACAAGGGTCTTTATGGGCTTTACAAAATTTCTTTTGTAGCTGTACACATTAGTCAAGATCCTGGTAAGAAACAGAAATCACCTCAGAAGTTTCTAGTGATGACAGTTTAATAAGTGACTACTTACAGTGATATGGGCAAGCTAATCGAATAAACAAGAGATGTGGAGGCACCCAGAGACCAGCAACAGTGGGAAGATCGTACTACCCTTAGGTCTGAAGGGCAAGAGGGGAAATAGTGCTACTTGAACTCAGTTACCTACTAGAAGCTACGGTCCCTGTCAAAGACCCACCAAGAAGACAGGGAGCCAAGAAGCCAAGAAGAAATACCCTGGCACAGTCTGTTTCCAAACTCTGATCTACTGGTGCTTCCCATTGATCTAAATCAACTAGAAAGCAGTAGCAAGGGAGACTGGGTGAGACACTCCCTAGGGGTCAGCTTCCCAGGACATAAAGCTGGGTGAAGGAAGGTAGAGAATTAATCAACTAAGACAATTGGAGCATAACCAGATGTTCTCCACGTGCAATGATTTTGCCCAAATTTTTGGCCGGTTTTTATGATAAATTTGTAACTATCTATCCAGACCTGCTCGATACAATGACCCCTTTGAGATTCTGCGATCTTCGCTAATATTCCAGGCCCTGAAACAGAAATTCTTTCAATGAAATGTTAACTCTTCCCTATTGGGATAATCCCGATTTCCATGTCAACTAAATACATTAAAATTTTTGAGAACTGTGAAGACCTTTCTCCATGCTATGAATCTTTTAATTCATAATTTCTGATTTGGCACAGATTCATTCCTTCAAAGACCTTAAAACACTTTTACTTTTGTTATCTCATAGATTTTTACCATATGTCTGATTTGGTACCTAGTACAGTGACACACAAAAAGAGATGCTTAATAAATGCTGGTTGACAAGATGATCATGGTCGAATACCTTGTGCAGATAGGAAAGCTGAAAAGTTAGGCAACTTTGTCAATATCTTATGGTGTGTCAATCAGAATAGAAGCAAAGGCAGAGGGTTTACCCTGAATATGCTTCCCCCCAATGAAGATATTGAAAACAGAGCAAGAATTTTAACAAGAGTTTATTTCCTTCCTGTACTTTGACCCAATCTTAAGAATAGTTGGGAAATTCAGGGCATGTTTTTTCAACCGATTTGTTTCCTAGATTGCCAGAGAAATGTAAGTCTCATTATTTCTTCTTAATCATTAGACATGAGATATTGTCACCAGAAGGAAGAAAATGTGGAATTCTACACTTCAAGGAATTGAACTGAACTATTAGGGTTTCTTGTATTATTTCTGGATTGGGGGAAAGGCAATATGAGGAGGAGATTAAGCCTGAGAATTGCTTGTGAAACCAGTGACTGCAACTCCTTCTTATCAATGAAAATAAAGGATAGGAATGACCTGAAAAAGTAAATGTACTTGGTTTTAAGACTTCCATAGTTACTATCCATCCATCTTCAACCAAACCTACTATATTCCAAAGTTCTAAATGTCCGTTTTTCTTGGATTGTCACTGGCTTCCTGAATACCCCATGAAGGACTCATATAGAGAAGGAGAAATGGAGGGTTGTGATTCCCTGAAAGCCTGGAAACTCTTTGTGGAATAATATTAAATCAGGTAGATGAAATTTTAACAAAATATGCATTGAAGTTTCCTCCACATCTTTTCATGGCTTGATAGTGTAAAGTCATTCATCAACATGAAAACATTTGGGCATAAGGCTGAGCTGAACTCTTGGAGGCCTGTGTCATGCCTGTTTTTGGAGGGTGTCACCAGTCTGCTTCCCTTTTGGCTCAGACAATAAAGAATCTGCCTGCAATGCAGGAGACCTGGGTTCAATCCCTGGGTTGGGAATATCCCCTGGAGAAGGAAACAGCCACCCACTCCAGTATTCTGACCTGGAGAATTCCATGGACAGAGGAGCCTGGCAGGCTACAGTCCATGGGGTTGCAAAGAGTCAGACACAACTTTCACTTTCACAAGTTTCACTGGTGAAACTTTCACTTTCACCAGTCTGCTTGACTTGTAGGTGGTTCCTGTGTGCACAGCCTCATGGTGGGCGTCTAAGACATCACAAGGGAAACTAACAGAGGGCTTGGTTATTCTCAAAATCACATTTAAGTCAATGATAACTAGTTTCTAACTACCTTATTTCTTCATTCAGGCATTACCCTCAGCCCCTTCCATAATCACAGTGGCATCCTATCCTATAGATCTCTTGTATGTGACCTTGGAACTTAGTGAGGGCACATAGGAGGTGCTCAGTGCATGACTGAGGATCAGTTCACAGCAGAAAGCTGTGGAATAATTGAGACTCAAGGGAAATAACTTTGTAGCATTTGAGTAAAAGAAAATAATAGAAGATTGAACTGTAACTGAATTACCAAACTAGCTAATACACTTCCTAAAAATGTTTATATTCAAAGGGCCAAGTTAAAACATTCTGTCTAGGAAGATGTTATTTACCAAATTAATGGTCAATTTTTTAAAGCCTCACTTGAATTTTTCCAGCATTTGTTGTATTTCCAAAACACAACACTAATCTACAAAACACTCCACAGATGGGTTAAGAATGAAGTCAAATAAGACATGAGTCAGATAGCAAACTCAATTGTGAGTGTTACCCTCCATTTAGACAGGAACAATTAATACAAACTATCAACAAAATTTCTTGTAACCAACATTTTAGGTCTATGTCACTTCAAATGACTCCTTTATCTATCATAGGCAAATAAAATCATTAGTGTGAGGAGGAGGAACATTTGACTTTCAGGTGGAACCTTGAAAACAAAGGTCCTGCTTGCCACAGAGATTATGATTTCAAGGAATGTAGGTGTTTTAACTTTTTCTCAGGTGTAAGAATCAATAGCTCATCATATTGAGTAACCAAGACTTCTTATCTCTTTTCTAAAGATAATACTTTTATTGTCACATAAATGTGTGTTGCTAGCAAGATTAAAAAAACATTCAGGCTAAAATGTTTACACATATGCTTATATGTGTATACATATATATACATATGGGAGGAGAGAGAGAATCTATTTAATCTGGAAAATCAACTAAGAAATATCCTCTGAGTGAATTCTCTATACCCAGCATTTGCCACATTATGCTAAGGATAAAGGGTAAAAAGACAAGGTCTTAAAAGAACAATGAGATACCACTACACACCTACCAGAATGGATAAAATCTGGAACACTGACAACATCAAATGTTGGAGAGCATGTGGAGCAAGAGAAACTTTCAGTCACAGCTGGTGGGAATGCAAAACCACTTTGGAAGACACTGGGCAGTTTATTACAAAGCTAAACATATCCTTACTATATGATCCAGCAATTGTGCTTCTTGGTATTTACCTAAATAATTTGAAATTTTATGTCCATACAAAAATTTGCACATGGATATTTAAAACAGCTTTACTCATAACTGTGAAAACTTGGAAACAACCAAGATAATGTTCAGCAGGTGAATGGATAAATAAACTGTGGGGCATACATAGAGTAGAACATTATTCAGTGCTAAAAATAGATGAAAATGAGCTACCAAACCATGAAAAGATATGAAGGAAACTTCAATGCATATTACTAGATGGAAGAAGCCATCTAAAAAGGCTACACACTATGATTCCAACTATATGACATTCTGAAAAAGGCAAAACTATGGGAACAGTAAAAGGATCAGTCAGTTATCATGGATTGAAGGAAAAGGAGGAGAGATGAACAGGCAGAGCACAGAGGATTTTTAGGACAGTGAAACTATCAATATATGATACCATAATGATGGACAGCATTGTACATTTCGTTACACATGTCATTAACACCTGTCCAAACTCATAGGATATAAAACACCAAGAATGAACTGCAGTGTAAACTATGGCCTTTGGGTGAGTGATAGTGCTGTGTAAATGTAGGTTCATCAGTTGTACCACTCTGGTGGGGATTTTGATCATAGAAGAGGCTATGCATGTGTGAGGGTAGGGGTACATGGGAAATCTCTGTAACTTCTACTCAATTTTCCTGTGAACCTGAAACTATTCTTAAGAAATAAAGCCTTAAAATAAGAAAATGAAGGAGAAAGACAATGTCTTGTCCCCTGAAAAGTTTACAGTATTTGATGAGAGTTGGGTCTTGAGTGACAGCAGAAGTTTTACATGCATAAATTGGTGGGGGTAAGGTGGAGGGGGTGACTCAGATTTGCCAATTCCATCCTATGAATAGGCATTGGGGTTAGATGTGTCCTATTAAGGTGTCTAATTTAACTCTCACCAAATCAGTGTGAATGTAAATACTATCCCCATTTTTCCAGAAGAGGAGACTAATGTTTAGAAGAACTCAGTGAAATGGACAATTAAGCAGCTCCCAAAATAACCCACTTAAAAGGAGCTTACAGAATTGTAAATTAGTATAACAACTATGGAAAACAGTAAAAATAAATGACCACATGATCCAGCAATTCCATTTCTGGGTATATATTTGACGAAAATGAAAACAGGATATCAAAGCGTTATCTGTGCCCCCATGTTAGCTGCAACATTATTTGTAATAACTAAGGTACAGAAATGGGACTTCCCTGGTGGCTCAGTGGTAAAGAATCTGCCTGCCATGCAGGAGATGTGAATTTGATCCCCAGTCAGGAAGATCAACTGGAGAAGAAAATGGCAACCCACTCCAGTATTCTTGCCTGGGAAATCCCATGGACAGAGGAACCTGGTGTGCTACAATCCATGGAATCGTAATGAGTTGGACATGACTTAGCAATTAGAGAACAACAACAACAAGAACAAAAGTATGGAAATAGCCTAACTGCCCATCAAGGGATGAATGGATAAAGAAGATGGAATACACACATACACACACAGGAGTATTATTCAGCTATGAGAAAGAAGGAAATCCTGCCATTTTCAACAACATGGCTAGATTTTGAGCTAAGTGAAATAAATCAGATAAAGATCAATACTGCATGCTATCACTTACATGCAGAATCTTAAAAAAAACAAACTCATAGAAACAGTAGACAAGTGGTTGCCAGGGGCTAGGGACTGGGGTAAATAGGTAAATTTAGGTAAAAGTAACTTTCAGCTATAAACATGTTGGCTATGTAGATAAGACTGTATTGTATAATCAAAATTTGCTAAGAGAGTAGAATTTAAGTGTTGTCACTAAAAAACAAAGATAAACAGGTGATGGATGTGTTAATTAACTAGATGAGAGGAATCCTCACAATATAAATATTCTATCAAATTACTATGAGGTACACTGTGTTAACTATACCTCAACAAAGCTAAAAAAATAAACTTGATGAACAGCTGATTCAGATTGCTCAAATAATTCAATTATGTTGTCAAAGACACAAGCAGTTCCCTCTCAATTCATTGCAAGGTTTGCAAATAGAAAAAATGAATGTGTTTCACAGAAATGATCAAGGCTTTAGATATAGTGAATACATGTACTATGCTTACTTAGTGCTAATAATGCCCCAAATCAAGAAAAGATTTACAAGTAGAATCAAGCTAATGCTTATCTATGATATCATCAACTCTTCCTGCTTAACCATTTTATTTTAGGTCTTGTTTGGTTTTGAAAAATGTTTCACATGTACTTAAGAAGGATGTATATTCTTTAATTGTTGGGTAGAGGATCTGTATATGTGCCTATTAGATCATGCATACTAATTATGTTGTTTAAACTTTCTCTATCTTTACTGAGATTTTTGATGCTTGACCACCAAGTAACTAAGAAAAATGTACTGAAATCTCCTAGTGAATATATTACACTTGTAAATTTCTCCCTGTTGTCTTATCAATTTTGCTATACATATTTTAAGGCTATTTTAGAACTACTAAGTGTGAGTTGAATAAAGAAATGATAAAATGAATTTAACAGAATGGGAGAAAATATTTGCAAATGATGTGACTGATGAGAAATTAATCTCTAAAATATACAAACAGCTCATGCAGCTCAATATCAAGAAAAAACATCCCAGTAAAAACAATAGGCAGAAGATCTGAATAAACAATTCTCCAAAGACATACAGATGGCCAAAATGCACATGAAAAGATGCTCAACGTTGCAAATTATTATAGAAATGCAAACCAAAACTACAGTGAGGTATCACCTCACACCAGTCAGAATGGCCATCATCAAAAAGTTTACAAGCAAGAAATGCTAGAGATGGTGTAGAGAAAAGGGAAATCTCCCACACAATTGGTGGGAATGTAAATTGGTACAGCCACTATGGAGAGTAGTACAAAGGTTCCTTAGAAAACTAAAAATATGATACCATATTTTAATGATCTAGGAATTCCTCTCTGGGGCTTATATTCAGAGAAAATCATAATTTGAAAAGATACATGCACACCATTGTTCATTGCAGCACTATTTACAATAGCCAGGCCGTGGAAGCAACCTAAATGTCCAGTGACAGATAAATGAATAGGAAGATGTGGTATACATTAGTAATGGGGTATTACTCAGCCATAAAAAAGAATTAAATAACGCCATTTGCAGCTTCATGGGTGGACCTAGCGATTATCATACTAAGAGAAGTAAGTCAGAGAAAGACAAAATATTGTATGAAATCACTTATGCGCTGTGCTTAGTTGCTGAGTTGTGTCAGACTCTTTGTGTCCCCATGGACTGTGGCCTGCCAGGCTCCTCTATCCATGGGGATTCTCCAGGCAAGAATGTTGGAGTGAACTGCCATGGCCTCCTCCAGGGGATCTTCTCAACCCAGGGATCAAACCCAAGTCTCCCACATTGCAGTTGGATTCTTTACTGTCTGAGCCACCAGGGAAGCCCAAGAAAACTATAGTGAGTAGCATATCCCTTTCTCCAGGGAATCTTCTTGATCTAGGAATTGAAGCAGAATCTCTTGCATTGCAGGCAGATTCTTTACCAGCTGAGCTACCAGGGAAGCCTGATATCACTTATATGCGGAATCTAAAAAGATGATACAAATGAAATTATTTATAAGACAGAAAAAACTCACAGACTTTGAAAACAAACTTAATGGTCACCGAAGGGGAAAGGGGGGCAGTATAAATTAGGAGTTTGGAATTAACATATGCACACTACTACGTATAAAATAGAGAAGCAACAAAGATCTGCTGTATAGCACAGGGAATTCTACTCAATATTCTGTAATAACCTAAATGGAAAAAAGAACCTGAAAAAGAATAGATGCATGTATATGTATAACTGAATCACTTTGCTGTACTCCTGAAACTAACACATTGTAAATCAACTATACTCCGATATAAAATAAAAATAAAAACAACAAAAAGAAATGTAAACATTTTGAAATTAATCAGGAATATGGTGTCAGTTAGTTCAGAATAATTTTAGTTCAGAAATAATTTTATTCCATGTTTCCTTACATAACTTGACATGTAAATTGCTCCAAATTCTGCCTTGGCACATATATCAATCCCTCATTTGAATTGAGTTAAATAACAGGAAAATTTTGCATTTATATTTTAACAATTTCTTTACTATCTCACTCCTAACCAGATAAACTCTGATACTGATCCCTGGTTCTTTAGTTAGTTGAGTTTAATGAAATGTTTATTTGCAACAAAACGGTGTTTGACATATTGAAGATTTATATTATCCTGTGGAGGAAAGTTGCAAGTTCAGTAGAAGCTGAGACAAAAGTTACTCTCCTAAGTGGAGTGAGATCTCAGGAAGTATAAGACCTGAGAATAGGGTGTCAAAGCTAGCAAGTTTGAGTCCAGAAAGAGAAAAGGAGAGATGAAAGAGACCTGGGATAGGAACAGATCCAAAAGGACTTTCTCAGGGAATGCGCTGTGAACACAGTGTGGCACTTCTGATGTTCCTCCAGTGTCTTTGGTGAAATCTCTGTGTCACTGGGCTTCCTAGGTGGCTCAGTGGTAAAGAATCTGCCCGACAATGGAGGAGATACAACTTGAGTTCAATCCCTGGGTCAGGAAGATCCCCTGGAGAAGGGAATGGCTACCTACTCCAGTATTCTTGCCTGAAGAATTCCAGGGACATAGGAGCCTGGTGGGCTACAGTTCATGCAGCTGCAAAGAGTCAGACACCATTGTGCACGCACACATGTGGACGCACACACAGGTCATGGATGACTTGGCTTGGAGGAGCTGGAGCCATAGGACAGGGAAAAAATATAATGTTTTGTAAAAAAAATATTGAATCTTTGTTATTAGAAAATCAATGTCTCTATGCTCTCACTCAGTCTACCATATCTAATCCCTTGAATCTATTTGTCACTTCCACTGTATAGTATAAGGGATTTGATTAAGGTCATACCTGAATGTTCTAGTGGTTTTCCCTACTTCCTTCAATTTAAGTCTGAATTTGGCAATAAGGAGCAAAAAGGAAAAATGGTTGTCTGAGGAGACCTTACAAACAGCTATGAAAAGAAGAGAAGCTAAAGGCAAAGGAGAAAAGGAAAGATACACCCATTTGAATGCAGAGTTCCAAAGAATAGCAAGAAGAGATAAGAAAGCCTTCCTCAGTGATCAGTGCAAAGAAATAGAGGAAAACAATAGAATGGGAAAGACTAGAGATATATTCAAGAAAATTAAAGATACTAAGGGAATTTTTCATGCAAAGATGGGCACAATAAAGGACAGAAATGGTATGGACCTAACAGAAGCAGAAGATATTAAGAAGAGGTGGCAAGAATATACAGAAGAACTACACAAAATAGATCTTCACGACCCAGATAATCTCGATGGTGTGTTCACTCACCTAGAGTGAGTCATCCTGGAATGCGGAGTCAATTAGGCCTTAGGAACCATTACTACGAACAAAGCTAGTGAAGGTGATGGAATTCCAGTTGAGCTATTTCAAATCCTAAAAGATGATGCCGTGAAAGTGCTGCACTCAATATGCCAGCAAATTTGGAAAACTCAGCAGTGACCACAGGACTGGAAAAGGTCAGTTTTCATTCTAAGCCCAAAGAAAGGCAATGCCACAGAATGCTCCTTGGAAGAAAAGCTATGATCAACCTAGACAGCTTATTAAAAAGCAGAGACGTTATCTTGCTGACAAAGGCCCATCTAGTCAAAGTTATGGTTTTTCCAGTAGTCATGTATGGATGTGAGATTTGGACTATAAACAAAGCTGAGCACCGAAGTATTGATGCTTTTGAACTGTGGTATTGGAGAAGACTCTTGAGAGTTCCCTGGACTACAAGGAGATCCAACCAGTCCATCCTAAAGGAAATCAGTCCTGAATATCCACTGGAAGGACTGATGCTGAAGTTGAAGCTCCAATACTTTGGCCACCTGATTCCAAGAACTGACTAATTTGAAAAGACCCTGATGCTGGGAAAGATTGAAGGTGGGAGGAGAAGGGGATGACAGAGGATAGATGGTTGGATGGCATCACTGACTCAATGGACATGAGTTTGAGTAAACTCCGGGAGTTGGTGATGGACAGGGAGGCCTGGCCTGCTGCAAGCCATGGGATTGCAAAGAGTTGGACATGATTGAGCAATTGAACTGAACTGGCCTGATGCTCTCACAAAATTAAAGTAAATATTTAAAGACTATTAATTTGAGGGGGCACCTGGTCACCGCTCCCCACTCCCACCTGGAGCGCTAATAACTCTGGCAATGTAACCTTGTTAGGCAGTGGCCATCAGCAGAATGGGGATTTACCTAGCCGATGATTTCTTTGACTGACACCACCTCCTGTGTGGTGGGAATAATTCTGAACCTGGAGAGGGGAAACAGCTGTAAGCTTAGCTCTGCTACTTATTAAGGTTTAAATTAATATAACTAAGTAAATTAGACTCGTTGGTCCCCATCTATGAAATGCGAATAATCAAACCTTTCCAGTCTCTTCATAGGTCAATTTTAAGGATCAAATAAGAAAACAAAGGAGAAAATATTTTGTAGACTACACAGATGTTTGGGTTAATGAACCCCACAGAAACCCCTGAATAATCACAAGCATGCTTGGCCTGAACTGAAGGTCCTGGGTTCAGCATAAACTGATGATACAGGAGAGTATTAATAATTTGTTAAATGCCAAAATGACCAGAATACAATAAACACCACCAAACACATACACACATATACCCCAAATGAACGAAGCCAAGAGATTAGGCATATTGTTTTCACAGTCAGTATCAAAGTTTACTCATGTGCTGTGCTGCTGTGTTTAGTCACTCAGTCGTTTTTGACTCTTGGTGACCCTTTGGACTGTAGGCCACCAGACTCCTCCCTCCATGGGATTTTCCAGGCAAGAATGCTGGAGTGGGTTGCCAATTCCTTTTCCAGGGGATCTTTCTGACCCAGGGATCGAATTCACATCTCCTGTGTCTCCTGCATTGCAGGCGGATTCTTTACCCACTGAGCCCTTGAGGAAGCCTGGTTTAATCATGTGACTTTATAAATAGTTTAATATTTTCTTACTAACTCAATTTGGTTCCTGAGAATAGAATGGGAAAAAAAGTTAGGATTCAATGAGGTGTTTAGCTGGAAGTTCACTGGGTAGTACTCTCTTTCCCATAATTCTGAGAATTCTGGTAGTTAATCTGAACATTTTGAATGGCAAGTGCTACAGTGAATACCTTCTTGGTTTATTGCATGTTTAAGGTGGGAAGGCTCTGAATTTGGTATCCCTAGTGGTGACAGTTCAGTTCAGTTCAGTTCAGTCGCTCAGTCGTGTCCGACTCTTTGCGACCCCATGAATCGCAGCACGCCAGGCCTCCCTGTCCGTCACCAACTCATGTCTACCCAAACCCATGTCCATCGAGTCGGTGATGCCATCCAGCCATCTCATCCTCTGTCATCCCCTTCTCCTCCTGCCCCCAATCCTTCCCAGCATTAGGGTCTTTTCCAATGAATCAACCCTTCGCATGAGGTGGCCAAAGTACTGGAGTTTCAGCTTCAACATCAGTCCTTCCAATGAACACCCAGGACTGATCTCCTTTAGGATGGACTGGTTGGATCTTCTTGCAATCCAAGGGACTCTCAAGAGTCTTCTCCAACATCACAGTTCAAAGGCATCAATTCTTCAGCGCTCAGCTTTCTTCACCGTCCAACTCTCACATCCATAAATGACTACTGGAAAAACCATAGCCTTGACTAGACGGACCTTTGTTGGCAAAGTAATGTCTCTGCTTTTAAATATGCTATCTAGGTTGGTCATAACCTTCCTTCCAAGGTGGTGACAAGAGGTCCTTAGTTTTACTTCCATCCCAGTACTTACAGACCCAATGTAATTTCCCTTGATTTTAATTGCCATGGACTAACCTTTTCTTTTCTATAAGTTTTTCCAGGTATACTAAATATAAGTACCTTCCTAAATCTGGTTTTTATTTTTCAAGATTAAGGAGAAAAGTGAGCGCCAGCACGCGTCTATTTTGGGGTTGGTCCCATTCAATGCCATTTTCTGTCTCATACATGAGAATCTATTGAGCCAAGCTAATAACCAGGTTAACATTTCTCTTCCTTGATGAATCAATAAAATAAAAGTAATTAATCAGTTTAAAAAAAATGTATGGAGAAACTTCATGCAACACTGCAGGTTTTTAAAGTTCTGTCTTAAGAATCCTTATCCTTACAACTCAGGAAATGTTAGTGCCAGGAAAATCTATATTTATAGCTCCCTGAGGCATATATTCCTATAACAGACCATTTTATATTCTGGAAAAATTGTGCTTGTCCTAAAACATGCAAGAGATAAATGAATCAGCTTGTGGTCCCACTCCTGGAGACGGTGTTTGTCATAAGGAAGGATTTATATTTCACCATCTTCAGCTTCAGTTACAGTTACATTGGAAAGTTCAACTTCCATGCCTAGCATATTTTTGACATTTTTGCTAAACTCTTAATTGAGCAAGGCTGAGCTATCGACTGTCAATTTGCATGTCTTTTAAAGACTAGAAGATCATCATCAACCTGTTTCTGAAGCAGTGCAATGGGGATGTGAACACACGCTTTGGAGAACATGCTTTGGGAGGGCTGGGACAAGGTTTCCTCCTCTTCTATCTCCCACAAGCCTAATACAGAGCTGAAAAATGTATGATATCAATAAATGCTGAATCAAATTGAATCAAAATTGCCAGGCTATTAGGTCCAAGAGAAAAATCAAAGCAACCAATGAGAAGAAGGGTTATTAGAGAACTAAGGGAGAAACAAAAGCACTCTCTCAATAGGAGGCACAAAGGGTTTCACCAAATTCAGTCCTATCGAACCCATGTGGACAAGTTCCTTTTCCCATTCATCTCCCTACCTATATATTTTTCCAAGTGATCATTGACCTTGGCTACATCGTGCTGTGTGTGTTACGTCACTTCAGTCATGTCTGATTTGTTGCGAGGCTTCTCTGTCCATGGGATTCTCCAGGCAAGAATACTGGAGTGGGTTGCCATGCCCTTCTCCAAGGGATCTTCCTAACCCAGGGATAGAACCTATGTCTCTTACGTCTCCTGTATTGACAGGCGGGTTCTCTACCATTAGTAACACTGTTAGGTTGGTGCAAAACATAATTTTGGTTTTGAATTGTGAATTCTAAAGTATGTGCTCAGTTGCCCAGTTGTGTCCAGTTCTTTGCAACACCATGGACTGTACCCAGCAGGCTCCTCTGTTCATGGGATTTTCCAGGCAAGAATACTAGAGTGGGTTGCCATTTCCTCTTCCAGGGATCTTCCTGGCCCAGGGATCAAACCTGCATCTCCCGCATTGGCAGGTGGATTCTTTACCACTACGCCACATGGGAAACCCTTAAATCATTATAACTAGGCTCAAATACATCTTTATTAATCAAAATAGGAACCATTATAATCAACAGATTTTTGCAAATAAGAAATAAGTTTATTCCTATAACATAAAAATCCATGCTTTGGAATTCGACAAACTCTTAGAAAGCATTTTCTGCCTCCTGCTGGTTGTGGAAAGCATTTTCCCTGCAAAAAGTTGTCAAGACGCTTGAAGAGAGAGATCAGGTAATATGGCAGATGAGGCAAAATTTCATAACCTAATTCATTCAACTTTTGAAACCCTGGTTGTGTGACATGCAATCAGGCACTGTCATGGAGAAGAATTGGGCCCTTTCTGTTGACCAATGCCAGCTGCAGAATTGCAGCTTTTAGTACATCTCATCAATTTGCTGAGCATATTTCTCAGATGTAATGGTTTCACCAGGATTCAGAAGCTATAGTGGATCAGACTGGGAGCAGACCACCAAACAGTGACCATGACCTTTTATTTTATGCAAGTTTGGCTAAGTGCTTTGGAGCTTTTTCTCGGTCCAGCCACTGAGCTGATCATTTCTGGTTGTTGAATAAAATCCACTTTTCTTCACACATCACAATCCAATCTAGAAACAGTTCATTGTTGTTGTATAGAATAAGAGAGGATGACACTTCAAAATAATGATTTTTTTGATTTGTGGTCAGCTCATGTTACATCCGCTTATCGAGCTTATTCACCTTTCCAATTTGCTTCAAATGCCAAATGACGATAGAATGGTGGATGTTGAGTTCTTTGGCAACTTATTGTGTAGTTGTAAGAGGATCGGCTTTGATGATCCTCTCAAATGGCTGGCAACTGTACTCCTCATCTTCAAGACTCTCATTTCCTTTGCAAAACTTGAACCACACTACATTTGTTAGCAATTCCTGGGCCAACTGCATTGTTGATATTTTGAGTTATCTCTGCTGCTTTACAACTCATTTTGAACTTAAATAAGAAAATCACTTGAATTTGGTTTTTGTCTAACATCAATTCTACAGTCTAAAATAAATATAAAATAAACAGCAAGTAGTGCTATTAAAAAAATAAAAGGGAGAAATGCACATTAAAATGATGTATAACATAACCACATTTATTTAAGAATGTATTCCAACGTCAAGTGACAGAGTTCAACAATGTAAAACCATAATTACTTTTTGCACCAATCTGAATACCAAAATCCAACCCACCCTTTAAGACCTCCCTCGACATCACCTCCCCAGCGTTGGATCCTTCCCTGTGGAGCTTAGACTCACCTAACAGGTTACCCTTGACTTTGTTTCAGCACTTGTCTCATTATACGTTTATGGTATGTTCACATACCTGTCTCTTCCCTCCCCCAGACCCAGACTATAACCTTGAAGACACTATGTTGTTTTTCCTGTTATTATGACTATCTTCTCTGTATCTAGTCCCTAACTCAGTCCCCGGGCCACAGGAAGTACTCAGTAAGTGTTAAATAACAATGCCTAGTGTACCTTTCACTTGTGGTTTCCACTGAAGGTCTAAAGAAAAAAAATGCAAAGGAAAAAAAAAGCTTCTTGAATGCCCACTTGAACTATAGAAAAGCTACAGCAATGGCTATTTCTCAACAGGTAAGAGGAGAAGGCCCATTAACCACAGAAGGAGCACCGTTTGTAAGCATTATTCATACCTAAATATGTAAGCCATAGCCCTCTACACCAGTTCACATTACTCTAGAATGAAGGAGATCAATAGACCTCTGTGATAAGGAAAGTTCTTTCAAAAGAGCCACTTCTCCTGCTTCACAACGGGACTCCATGTGGGATTACTTTCTATGCTGCTTTCTCAAGGGCCTGGTTTAATCTGGTTTTAAAATAATCACTGCAGAGAGGGCTCCATTAATTCCCTAAGATGGCTGTCTCCTGGATTAGTAGACTTCTAGGGATCTCTTGAACAAATAAACAGTTTGTGACACTGAACCAGGGCTGGCCTGCTTTGGTAGTTCTCCGTGTGCAGCTTAACTGAAACATAGCTGGACTTGGAACATGTTTATACAAACTAACTAATCCTACTAGATCATCATGACCTGCAATTACCCTGCTCTTCCCAGCCTGCACTCAACTTGTGCCAAATGAAGCAGCGGTTTCACAACGAGAGAGTTTCCATTAAAGAGACAGGTCGGACCCCTGCATGACTTTCCTTTCACTCCAGTGTCCAAGACTCCCCGTATCTAGCACTCCTAAGGAAACAACATTAGGACACCCACCTCTACAAGGCTGTTCTATTGAACTTAAAAGAAAGCTTCTCTTTGTTATTAGTTGGATCAGACTTAGACACTCCGAGTTGGAGCTTATTCGCGTCTTCTGGTGGCAGCCATTTTGCTTAAACAGGACCTTATGGTTTCTCTCCACTCATAATAACTCTACTTACTAACTAGTTCACTTATATACCTATTAATGAAATGATATTCCTACAGGCTTGCATAGCCATACTTTGAGCTCATAGAATATCTTTCAACATTCTATGTTTGGAATCTGATGGCACCTCAATCATATTCTCTCTCAAATATCTCCTTTAAATTTTTAAATAATCTAAAGATTCTAGGAAGATATGAATCCATGTGTTTCTAATTCATTTACGCTCATACCATTAAGATCTATACTGTAGGAGTCAGCTGGTGTTCAAGAAACCAGTTCAACCTTTAAATAATCTTTGTAAAGGCTTTCTTCTTAACAACAGGAAGATGTGTTTGCCAAAAGAAAATGAACTGAAACACTAGAAAATCTGGGTTTGATTCAAAACTAACTCAGGCAGTTTAAAAGGGCTATAAACTTGGTGAGTGAAAGGAGTTTAGTTTCCATATACTACATATCCATATGCTATGTTCATACTTGGTGTGTGTATCCTTAGCTCCCATGTGCTGATGCCTTGTGTTAACGTTTGGAAAGTCAGAGTCAGTTGGCAGGTTGGGTTAGAACAGGGTGCTAATGAGGTCAAAATTCCAGGCCCAGTTTTCCTGAGGATGGGGTGTCATTTCTCTTTAGCCAAACGCTTGCCACTAATGAGCTCCTTGGCTTTGAGCTACTCTGATTCAGTCTAATTTAATAAGTTTACTGAGGTCTACAAAGCATCGGCACTGTGCTTAGCACTGGGGCTACTCCCAGGACTGTGATGTGGTTCCTACACTAAAGGAGCTCATAGTCCATCAGGAGAAAGAAGTCAACATACCAGGGCAGCAGTGTAGTACAGGGAAGAGGTAGGAGGCTCTTTGGGGGCCAAGGGAGGCTCCATGGGAGGGGCTTTTCTTCATCTTTTGAGACTTAGTAAAAGCACTAAACTCTTCTATGTAGAGTTCCCTATGAACATAGGTGTTTCTTTCTCTATAGTCCCCATTATACTTGGAGGAGACTTCCACTAAGGATGCTTAGGAAAATTTTGTGAATAGATGGTAGAGATAATACATTATTATAGACAGAGTTTGGAGAAAAGAACATACCAGACAAAGGAATAGGGGAAGGGGAATTGGAAGGGCCAAAGGATGGAAGAATAGCTGAGGATAAGGCTGGGGAGGTAGAAAAATAGAGCACAGCTCTTGAAGATCTTACATACCCTGCAGAAAAGCTCAGATTTCATTTTGTAGTCTATGGGGAGTTATTAAGGATTTTAAGAAAAATTTGACCTGTGTTTTAGCAAGATCAACTTGGTGGCTACCTGGATGGGAAAGAAATGAGTCTGGAGGCAGTGGAACCAATCTGGAACTTACTACCACTCTCTAGGAAGGAGCCAAGGATGGCCTGCACTTCAGCTGTGGTGGAGAAGATGACAAGGAGAGTATTGATGCAAAAGAAGGCTAGAAGGCAAAGTCAAGGAGACTTGCAGAATGATTGGGTGAGGGGTGAGGAAAGGAATGAGTCCTGCATGATCCCAGATTTATCCTTTGGGAGATGAGGTGGCTAGTGGTGTCACCAGTCAGCATGAGCAATGGGAAGATGTCCAGGATTGAGCAGGGGGAAAATATAAATTCAACTTCAAAAGTAATCTATTTCAGCTGTTGATGGACATTTGCGGGGAAAGTACGGATTGTTCAATAAAAAATGAGTTTTTTTTTCAGGAGTTTGAGGAACTGAAATATAGATATAAGATGAAATGGAGATGGAGATAAATATCTAGGCAGAGAGGCTAAGAGCGAGAAAGGATAGGAATGAAATAGGAACACATTCAAAGACTCTAATATATAAGCTATGGACAGAGAGAATTGATCTCCAAGAATTCTTAGAAGAAATATTCAAAGATGTAGTGGTGTCAGGGGCAGAAAAGGAGAAGGGAGGTAGAGGCCATATGTATCAAATGCCCCAGGAAGACCAGGAAGGAAGGGATGGAGACAAGTCCCCTGAATTTGCTGTCAGGAGATCACCAATGACTTTACCAGAAAAGGTATCAGAAGCAAAGACCCATTTTCGGAGGAAAATGTGACTAGATGTGAGGAGTGAACCATGCCTATTGTTGGGCATCTTGAGGACTCGAGAGAGGAGAGGATGAGGTAAAAGTTGTCAGGCAATGCTCCCTTCCTATAGAAAGGGCAAGATTTAGGAAGGTTGAGAGGCTGAAGGTAAAAAGCCTTTGGGGAAGGAAGGATCATACACAATGTCTCCAAGGAGAAAAGAATATGCACAAGGGAGGGACTGGCCTCAACAGGAGGGAGGCCGGAAACCTCAGCCTCGATGAGAAGTTCTTTCTCAGCTTTTAGAGTCAAGTATTCAACAATGTTTTCACACTGAAACATTCTATTCCATTATTCGTCTAAAAATCTTCCTATGTCCTCACTTTGAAGACATTCTTAAACTTTGTTTTGAGATACAAGACCAAATCTTGGTGAAATGATGTAGAATTCAGAGGCATGTAAAATTATGGGTGTAGTGAGATGAGGTTGCGGGGAGGCACGGGCTGGAGTCCCAGCTCTTCACTTCTGTATTCCCTGGCCTCTCGGGGCCTTGTTTCTTTACCTTTGTCCAAACTACACAGCAGGGCTCCAGGAGGGTCAAATGAGACCAGCTCTGTGAACGCTCTTGCTAAACTAGTGCAAAACAATGTTAGCAGCTGTATCCAGTTTCCTGGCACCTGAGACTGTGTTGTTCTGTTTGACTTCCAGGGCCCCCTTGTTTTAAGTGAGGTAACACAGGCATATAAAGCCCTTACATGTTGCTTGGCATGGGTAGGTACACAGTAAAAGTTAACAGTGATCAGTCTTTCCTCCATCTCCTCCCACCTCCATTGCCCTAGTCCAGATCCTGTATGGCCTCCTATGGTGTCCATTTTACACCTGTTCTGAAGCATGTCACCCTGCCTAGAATGAAGGCTTACTGGTCTTCTGTCACATTTCCTCATACCTACCCCTTCCTATCAGCTATTACAGTGAAGCCCATCCATTGAGCTAGTTCTCACTATAGCTGTGGTGTCTGATAATATTTTAAATAATTACTCCTCCCAAGATTATTCACAGTTTAGTATAGCATGAATCTTTACCTGAGAAATGAGCCCTCTACACACACACACACACACACACACATATATACACACATGCTACAGATTTGACTTTGAGCTTACTGATTGCCTGGGCAAAAAGAAAAATAAGACAACTAAATTCTGTAGTGAGAATTGTAACTGCTCTCCAGTGTCTACTCCTTTCTAAAAATGATGCTTCACATTTTCCTTATAGTTAACCCAGCCATGAGATTAACTTCTAACCAATGGGATATAAGTAGAATTGATAGATACAACTCACAAGTCATACTCTTTAGCATGATAGACATGATGGGATGCAGATGTGGTGGCAGGAGCTGAGGCAGCTGTTTGGAATCCAGAGGGACTGTGCATTTAGAAAATCTGTACTAGCCCTGGACTGCTGACCTTTGGGCTATTACTTTGGAGAAAATAATGCAAATTTGGATTTTTTGTTTCACCAGATTAGACTGTACCCTACTAATATACAAATTGGTATCTGGATGTAGAGTCCTGCAATAAACATAGAAACTTTTAAACAGATGCTAATGCCTTAATGGTCAAGCAACAGATACCGAGGACACAGAATTTGAAATCTGTTGTTGTTCAGTCACTAAGTTGTGTCTGACTCTTTGTGACACCATGGAACGAAGCATGCCAGGCTTCCTTGTCCTTCACTATCTCCCAGAGTTTGCTCAAACTCATGTCCATTGGGTCGGTGATGCCATCCAACCATCTCATCCTCTGTCGTTCCCTTCTCCTCCTTCCTCCTGCCTTCTCTCTTTCCCAGCATCAGGGTCTTTTCCAGTGAGTTGGCTCTTTGCATCAGGTGGCCAAAGTATTGGAGCTTCAGCTTTAGCATCAGTCTTTCCAATGAATATTCAGGGTGAATTTCCTTTAGAATTGACTGGTTTTATCTCTTTGCAGTCCAAGAGACTTTCAACAGTCTTCTTCAGCACTACAATTCAAAAGCATCAATTCTTTGGTTCTCATCCTTCTTTATGGTCCAATTCTGACATCCCTACATGACTACTGGAAAAACATGGCTTTGACTATATGGACCTTTGTCAGCAAAGTGATTTCTCGGCTTTTTAATACTCTGTGTGGGTTTGTTATAGCTTTCCTCCCAAGGAACAAGTGTCTCTCAATTTCATGACTGCAATCACCATCTCCAGTGATTTTGGAGCCCAAGAAAAAGTCTGTCACTGTTTCCACTTTTTTCCCCATCTATTTGCCAGGAAGTGATGGGACCAGATGCCACAGTCTTAGTTTTTTGGATGTTGAGTTCTAAGCTAGCTTTTTCACTCTCTTCTTTCACCCTCATCAAGAGGCTCTTTAGTTTCTCTTCACTTTCTGCCACTAGAGTGGTATCATCTGCATATCTGAGATTGTTGATATTTCTCCTGGTAATCTTGATTCAAGCTTGTGATTCATCCAGCCAGGCACTTTGCATGATGCACTCTGCATATAAGTTAAATAAGCAAGGTGACAATATACAGCCTTGACATACTCCTTTCCCAATTTTGAACCAGTCTATTGTTCCATGTTTGGTTCTAATGTTGCTTCTTGACCTGCATACAGGTTTCTCAGAAGACAGGTAAGGTGGTCTGGTATTCCCATCTCTAAGAATTTTTCACAGTTTGTTGAGACCCACACGATCAAAGGCTTTAGCCTAGTCAATGAAGCAGAAATAGATATTTTTCTAGAATTCCCTTGCTTTCTCTATGATTCAATGAATGTTGGCAATTTGATCTCTGATTCCTCTGCCTTTTCTAAATCCAACTTGTACATCTGGAAGTTCTCAGTTCATGTACTGCCGAAACCTAGCTTGAAAGATTTTGAGCATAACCTTGCTAGCATGTGAAATGAGTACAACTGCATGGTAGTTTAAGCATTCTTTGGCATTTCTCTTCTTCAGGATTGGAATGCAAACTGACCTTTTCCAGTCCTGTGGCCACTGCTGAGTTTTCCAAATTTGTTGACATATTGAGTGCAGCACTTAAACAGCACTGTCTTTTAGGATTTGAAATATCTCAGCTGGAATTCCATATCCTCCACTAGTTTTGTTCATAGTAACACTTCCTAAGGCTCACTTGACTTCACACTCCAGGATGTCTGGCTCTAGGTGAGTGGCCACACCATCGTGGTTATCCAGGTCATTAACACATTTTTTGTCTAGTTCTTATGTGCTTTCTTACCACCCTCTCTTAATGTCTTTTACTTCTGTTAGGTCCTTACCATTTCTGTCCTTTATCATGCCCATCCTTGCATGAAACATGCCCTTGATATCTCCAGTTTTCTTGAAAAGATCTCTAGTCTTTCCCATTCTATTGTTTTCATCTTGTTCTTCGCATTGTTCACTTAAGGCCTTCTTATCTCTCCTTGCTCTTCTCTGGAATGCCGCATTCACTTGGATATATCTTTCCCTTTCTCCCTTGCCTTTTGCTTCTCTTCTTTTCTCAGCTATTTGTAATGTGTCCTCAGACAACCACTTTGCCTTCTCGCATTTCTTTTTCTTGGGGATCGTTTGGTCACTGCTTCCTGTACTATGTTACAGACCTACATCCACAGTTCTTCAGGCACTCTATCTACCAGATCTAATCCCTTGAAATCTGTCAACTGTTGACTTTTGTCATACCATGGTAAACATTTGGTAAAACTACCACCAGTAGTAGATGATTAGTAATTGGCAATCTCAGTAAAAACTTAAAGAGAGGTTAATTCGGGTGTTGCTAGTCTTCTTACAAGAGATCACTTTCCTGGGAAGTTCTCTATTGCCTGTGCTGCAGTCTAAATTGAATGAAAGTCTGGTGATTCAAAGGTTTGAAAAATAATACATCAAATACACTGAGAGATGAGACTTTAATGCCAAGACTTCCTCAGAGCCTGATACTGAGTGTTCCCTACTAGACAATGGGGCCACTCCCATCGTAAAGACTAAGGGTGTTGGCATCTCATTCAAAGCTATTGTTTCAGAGGGCATTAGGGAGTCTCCAGCAATATGAGAGAGAGGTATATTGAGTATGGAGACCAGGAAATGAAGGAATAGAATCCTTTGGCTTAAGAGTTATGGATAGACAAGATCTTTGGCAGTAGTTATTGGTATCTAGAACTGACAAGAAGCAAGTAGACCATAAGTCTGCTAAGTTTTAAGGGAATTGTATTGCACAAGCCTGGCCTGAAAAGATGGTGGCCATCTGAAGCTTAAAGTAATTCTCAACCTCCTAAACCTTAACCAGCAGACACCAGGCTATGCTCACTTTATAAGTGGCTGTGAAGAATAAAGGCAAGAAAACCTCACATAGGACAAGAAGAGTTGCTCTCAGCATCCCAGTCTAGGCAAAGGGCTCTGCACTGCCAGGGCACAGAATTTGCAATTTCCATCTGGTGGGGTGTGACAGTTACGATGGATGAGTAGCTGCTGTGTGTTCATCATTTTTCACTTTTCTGAATGGGAGTTGTTATTGTGGTTATCCACAATAAAATGGTCATAAAGCTTTGTTTATTGTGGTATCTTGTGGGGAAGGTGGGGCTAAAGATAACTTTTCTTGTAGTTTCTAGCTCACCAGATTACAGAGTAAAAGCTAGACTTGATAGAGAGGATGGTACATTATGCAGAGATTCTGAACTTTAAGCCTGAGGGAGAATGTTCTGTGTGGGAAAAGAAGGGTGTGCGTGGATATTTGGATAGCCAGAGGAGCCAATTTTGGCAGATACTGAGTTTGTCCATCATATGTATGCCTCTTTCTTCTTTGATAGTCAAGCTTTTCCTATCCTCCCTCAAAAACAGGCATGGCTATGAGACTAATTTCTGACCAGTGAGAGAAATTAGTGAGCAGAAATATTGTAAACCACTTCTGGTTCCCTTGCACTTTGTTCCTTGGGACAATCACTTTGAACCCAAACACAGAAGCTGTGTGTCGGTAATGGCAGAGCTTCCCACCAGCTCTAAATCATCTATATCTGGACTTTCACACAGAATAATAACAAGCATCCAATCTGTTTAAAAGCCACTGGTTTGGAGTATCTTTGTCATAGCTGCTTAGGCTAACATACTCTACTTACTAGGAAGGAGAAAGTCTGCCAGTTTCATAAGAAAAGTCTTTCTGTTTATCCTGTATCTCAACCCCAAAAGACAATTTTCAAGTGTAGCCTTACAGGGAGTGTCCTGTGGATAGTATCCTTGGCAACACTTCACCAAAATAAAAAAAATCACTAGCAATGTGCACATGACTTGCACATCTTCCACTCTCTCACATTTTTAAAATGTCAAAACCGTAGGCATAACTTTAAAGAGAAGCTCGGTGAAAGTAGTTAAGGAGATCAAACAGTACAAACCAATATGTATAAAATTAATGAGGTACAAGGATAGATTGTACAGCAAGGGAATACAGCCAATAGTCTACAATACATTA
Source organism: Okapia johnstoni (assembly GCA_024291935.2). Lineage (NCBI taxonomy): Eukaryota > Metazoa > Chordata > Mammalia > Artiodactyla > Giraffidae > Okapia > Okapia johnstoni. The sequence continues at coordinate 53,831,490 of CM044317.1, forward strand.
GGTAGAGTATAATCTATAACAATTTGAATCACTATGTTACTAGGTTAGTGCAAATGTAATTATGGTTTTTGCATTGTTGAAATTTGCCATTTGATATTAGAATATATTCTTAAATAAATATGTTATATGTCATTTTAATGTGCATTTCTTGCTTTATTTTTTTGCTAATGACTAATTACTTGCTGTTTATTTTATGTTTATTTTAGACTATGGAAATTGTTGTTGTTCAGTCCCTCAGGAGTGTCTTGACTCTTTGTGATCCCGAGGACTGCAGCACATCAAGCTTCCCTATCCTTCATCATCTCTCAGAGCTTGCTCAAACTCATGTCCATTGAGTCAGTGATGCCATCCAACCATCTCATCCTGTCATCCCCTTCTCCTCCTGCCTTCTCTCTTTCCCAGCATCAAGGCCTTGCCTAATGAGCTGGCTTTTTGCATAAGGTAGCCAAAGTATTAGAGCTTCAGCTTCAGCATCAGTCCTTCCAATGAACATTCAGAATTGATTTCCCTTCAGATTGATTGATTTGATCTCCTTGCAGGCCAAGGGACTCTCAAGAGTCTTCTTCAACACCACAGTTTGAAAGCATCAGTTCTTTGGGGTTCAACCTTCTTCATGGTCCAACTCTCACATCCATACATGACTAGTGGAAAAACCATAGCTTTGGCGATAAGGACCTTTGTCAGCAAAGTAATGTCTCTGCTTTTTAATATGCCATCTAGGTTTGTCATAGCTTTTCTTCCAAGGAGCAAATGTCTTTCAGTTTCATGGCTGTAGTCACCATCTGCAATGATTTTGGAGCCCAAGAAAATAAAGTCTTCCACTGTTTCCATTGTTTCTTCGTCTATTTGCCATGAAGTGAAATAATGTTACATAAAGAGTAAATTTGAGCGATTTCTTATTTGAGTTCAAAATAGGTCATAAAGCAGCAGAGACAACTCACAACATCAACAATGCATTTGGCCCCAGAGCTGCTAATAAACATACAGCGCAACAGTGGTTCAAGAAGTTTTGCAAAGGAGAGGAGAGCCTTGAAGATGGGAAGCGTAATGACCAGCCATCAAAAGTTGACAATGACCAATTATAAATCTCTTACAACTACAGAAGAAGCTGCCAACGAACTCAATGTCCTCCATTCTACAGTCCTTTGGCATTTGAAGCAAACTGGAAAGGTGAAAAAGCTTATAAGTGGGTGCCTCATGGGCTGTATGTGTGCATGCTAAGTAGCTTTAGCTGTGTCCAACTCTTTGAGACCCTATGGATTGTAGCCCTCTAGGCTCCTCTGTCCATGGGATTCTCCAGGCACAAATACTGAAGTGGGTTGCCATACCCTCCTCCAGGGGATCTTCCCAACCCAGGGAATCAAACCAGCGTCTCTTATGTCTCCTCTATTGGCAGGCAGGTTCTTTACCACTAGCGCCACCTGGAAAGCCCCTATGGGGGGGAAAAAAGTCTTCGGAAGTGTCATCTTCTTTTATTCTAGGCAACAACAATGAAGCATTTCTCAATTGGATTGTAATGTGTGATGGAAAGTGGATTTTAAATGACTATCAGCGATGATCAGCTCAGTGATTGGATCCAAAAGAAGCTCCAAAGCACTTCCCAAAGCTTAACTTGTACCAAAAACTGGTCATGGCCACTGTTTGGTGATCTGCTGCCAGTCAGATCCACTATAGCTTTCTGAATCCCAGTGGAACCATTACATCTGAGAAGTATGCTCAGCAAATTGATGAGATGCACTAAAAATTGCAATGCCTGCAGCTGGTATTGGTCAACTGAAAGGGCCCAATTCTTCTGCACAACAACTCCCAACTGCACGTTGCACAAACAACACTTCAAAATTTGAAAGAATTGAACTATGGAGTTTTGCCTCATCCACCATATTTACCTGACCTCTCACCAACTGACCACCTCTTCTTCAAGCATCTCAACTTTTTACAGGGAAAATGCTTCTAAAACCAGCCAAAGGCAGAAAATGCTTTCCAAGAGTTTGTTGAATCCCAAAGCGTAGATTTTTATGCTATAGGAATAAATGAACTTATTTGTTGGCAAAAATGTGTTGATTGCAACAGTTCCTATCTTGATTAATAAAGATGTGTTTGAGCCTAGTTATAAGGATTTAAAATTCACGGTCTGAAGCCGCAATTACTTTTGCACCAACTCAATACATGCTGGAGAGTCTATAATATTGTAAATCAACTACATTTCAATTTTAAGAAAAGGATACAAAAATAGAACATCCACCAGAGTATTTCAAATATTGAGTCTTGTGGCGGTGGAGGGGGAGGGACTTGATTCTAGGATAGAACTCAAAATCTTCAAGAGTAGCAGAGTATACAGAATGCTTCCTAGCTTAAGTTGTATAAACCTCTCCAGAAAACTCCAGCAATTGCAGTGTGTATATGATAGCACTTTGGAGGCCTGTGATGTGAACAGGAGGGTTAACACATTCTCTCAGGAAACCTGAGAAGCCCAACTAGTGTTCTCCAGTGTCCTGTATCTTCCCTGTCCTCGCTTGAAAGAGTTCTGCTGCACTGGAAGTCAACAGCTGGCTCAGGATGGGCACAGGTACAAAAGCTGTCTTTGACTTTGGACTTCTTACTACCCAGAGGCATCATGCCTTTTGCTAAAAGCAGCAAAAGACGTGGACCCCATGTTTCTTCCATCTTTTCAAAATAAATCTCAGAACCCAGAACTCAAAGAGCTCAGCTTTGAAGCACTGGTCTTTGGCACTTGGCCACCCAAAGAATCTTTCAAAAGCCAGATTTAATCTATCTAATGGTTTTATAGAGTTGCTGGTTTCTAAACTGCGTTATTTCAACATCAATTAAGAAAAATATTTGAGACACTCTGGGTAGACTTCTGCTCATGAGCCCCTGTGAGCCTCTAGTTCTATACCATAGCAGGACACAGCTAATTCAGACCTGGAATATTTTCATAATAAATGTTCTATGACACCTGCTTTATGCATAGACAATCTTCTACAATATTTATATGGATTTTAAACTAGCCAAACAGTGACCTTCTGGGTATCAGAACATATAGGCTTCCTCTATGTGGTTATTTGATTTTATACTATTTGAATGCATAAGTTATCTGCCAATGACACTGACTTTGGATTCAGCATAATATCAAACCACATTTTTAATTGCATATTTAATATTTGACCATTAAGTTCTTTGGGCTCAGAAACTTTGGGAGGTTAAAGCAAATGATTTAACAATAAATCTTCAAATCTTCTGGAGTAGCAGAATATACAGAGTGCTTCCCAACCTGGTATCTAGATGTCTTCAGTAAACTCCAGCCATGACAACAGGAGTCTTGAAGGTATGTATTTTATGTTACTTTGGAGGTCTGTGGAGTACATGAGGGATTGGTATTCTATCAGGAAACCAGAGAAACCTCATGATCACTGCCAAGAAAGCTCTTTGTTTCCTATTTGTTGCATAGTGTAAATGCACCAAAACACTTCTCAGTTCGTGTTAACTGAAAAAAAGCTGTGTACAAAACTACATACATAACATTTGTGTGTTTATGAGGAGGGGTGGTGAGGGTTGTTTATAATTTGGAGGGTGAAAGTGAGGATAATTTTTATTTTCTTCTTAGTGAATGTTTGTATTCTTGAAAGAATGACATCTTATTTACATATTGACAAAAAAAACACTTTAAGAAATATGCCCCCTCCAACTTGCCAGAATTTTATAACAGACAGATTGGGTTCACATTACCTAAATCCAGGGGTCTGGCCAGTTTTAGCACCTTTAGAAGCATGACAATCAGATATTATGTCATTCTTGATGTGAGGCAATAGTACACAGCATCTACCCAAGAAATATTCTTTGTCACCCACCCTTGCCTTTCACCCCCAACCCCTGACACACACACACACACACAAACTAACTTTGAACAATTCAAGCCTCAAGATCTACTTGCCAGTTTATAGGAAATACAGGAGTTAGAGAAACAAGATGCAAGACATTACCAGGAAGCAATCTACCAAATTCAGAATCATGTGGGTAATCTACATGATGAAGGATCTGTTTTCTTCAACAGAAGCAAAAAAATGGCAGTAAGAAAAGGAGAATAGTGGTTAAGTTCCAAAGGGGTTTATGAGAGTTAATGATGAAATGCAACCTGTGGAACTTGTTTTGAACCTAATCCAAATAAACCAACTATATAAAGATCTCTTTTAGGAATTGGGGAAATATGAGTATCAAATAGAAATTGGATCTCAATTAAGAAATTAATGTGAAATGTTGATTGAGAAAGAAAAAACTGCCATGAAAAATAACTGTCAACCTAGAATTGAGTAGTTAATGAAACTGTTCTTTGAGAGGAAAGGTTAAATAAAGGTATTTTCAGGCTAACAACCATCCTCTCCACAAATACATCACCACATTAAGGTGAAAGTTAAGAGCTTGAGAGGATTAAATATTGTCTCCCTTAAATCCCTAGTGGTTCAGACAGTAAAGAATCCATCTGCAATGCAAGAGACCCAGGTTTGATCCCTGGATTGGGAAGATTCCCTGGAAAAGTGAATGGCTACCTATGCCAGTATTCTTGCCTGGAGAATTTCTTAGACAGAGGAGCCTGGAGGGCTACAGTCCATGGGGTTGCAAAGAGTTGGACACAACTGAGCAACTAACAGTTTCACTTTACCTTTATATCAATTGAGACTGTGATATTATTTCTACCCTGTTACAATTCATACAAGGGGATTAAATTCAAGTTTTGCAACAGCTATCACTAACTATCGTACTAAAGTACAGAAAACATGTTCCTCACATTGATGACTATTGTCCAAATCACCAAAGGGAAATAGCATGAATAGATATGAAAATAAAATGATAAATAAAAGCTGAAAACAGACTCATGTCATTTTCCTCAAAATGAATATAATTTTAGTTAATATATCAATATGCCTGAATTCCATTTTTTCCTCAAATTTTTGCACTAAGGGATGCAAACCTGCCTTTGACAAGTTTGCTAACTCAGAGCTCAGCTTCCTCAACCTGTTTGCCATGGATAGGCAAGGATCCTGGGGAAGCAGCTAGAAGGTCAGGTCCACAATGGTAAAGCTTTTTGTGTTGTTCAATGATGTGTCCCAAGAATATAGAGATTGGCACATAGCCAGTGCTCTGTATTTTGGGGTTGAATTTTTAAATGTGCACCATAAATAGCACATATTAAAAGAGAGACCATGAAAGCTAGCCTGGGGCTTCCAGCCCTCACTTAGCAAAGGAGATACTAGAGGGAAACCACTGAGAGTTCTGTGCTTTTGTGCACAGGCCTATCCTGGAAAGCCCTTAGGATAAGACATATGGGCACATGGTAGGAAGAAAAGACATAAAAATGAAGGCTTTGTGTATTAATTGACTCACTGAATAGACAATCTAGGCTGCCATACAGTATCTTATTCTTCCTTCTGGAGATGAGGTCAAGGAGTACAGGAGAAGTTTCTTACTTCACTTTCAAGATTTCTTTGTAGGAATAGAGGTTCACAATCAGTGAGAAGAGTGGTAAGATTCCTGCTTTGCTGGAAACATGGAGATCTGAAGCAGCTAGTTTAAATAATGAGTGTGTTGTAAGCTGGGTGGATAACCCAAATGGGAACACCTATCTCCTTCCTACAAAAATCTATGTCCTAGCCAGTATTATACCCATGGTAACAGAAGAAGGACTTAGTTACACATGTGTTTTGATTAATATCATATGTGCATTCAACCTGCATGTGTCGACTCTTAGCGTACATCTGTAGTCCATCCAAGCCCATTTATTTATATTGAGATCTGCAGATTTCATAGGGAAATCCACAGATACGTCAACAAATTCGACTTGGGAAGTTTGACATGAAAACTCCAATGGGCTTAGGAGAAGGTCTGATTCTGGGCACAACTCAGTGCCCCAACAGTCCCGTTTTCAGTTTATCCTTGATATTTTAGCAATTTTAAGGTTCTCCCAATTTCCAAAACATTTCAAAGATGTTGGAAAGCAACCAATGTGAATTTGTTAAACATAAACACTCTTCCCTATTGATGTAAAAGTTTTGGTATTAACATCATGGCCATAGCAATGGCTGTAAATGCCATTAATTTTCATATGTATTTAATAGCTCAGTTTGTACTAATTTAAAGGGGTAAAGGCTCTTTATAGGTTGGCACAACCCAACTAATCCTTCTACCTTGATTCTCCCAGGCTGTGCCAAGAGGAATTTTCATTTTAATGGGTGTGACATGAAATGATGAGGGAAGTGCCCTTCTGCAGTTCTTGAAATGTTTTTGTCATTAAGTTTCCATGAGTGTCTTGATTGTACCATCATGTTAATAGTCTGCTCTGAATTAGGAGGAAATTTTGTTTCATAACACTTGTCACCAAAGACAAGCACATCTCACCACCCATCCATAACATGTATAAACATATGAAAAATCAAATCCAGGTGTACAGTTAAACCTGAGATCCTCAGATGGAACAGGTTAGACTGGTAGAAGGAAGTTTTATAGGCTTTTGATATTCCTACTTTGTAAAGTGTAAATAAAAGTCCGCCACTTGACATAATTTTGCAAGTATGGTTAAGCCACTTTTAACAAACAAGAATCAATTTGGATGAGGGGGAAACAAGTCCCATCAGATATTGAGACATATTATAAGACTATGGTAATTAAATGTGTGTAAGTGCTCAGGAACAAAAAGATAAACCAGTTAAGTGGAGAACTCAGAAGTATATGAAAAAAATTACAGTTTGAGAAAATGAATGTTATGTAAATAAAGTCTCCAAAAGAAGTGGATAATCAGAAAACTAAAACCATTCATGGATATAACTATCCCCAATAATTCTTTACTGCACACTCAGGTGATAGTCAAAGATAATAAAAATGTGTTCATTAGAAGTTATATCAGGAGCACCAAAAACAATGGCAGAAAAATGGGACAAATATAGATTCTTTTGATTGATGACCTACACTTGGAGGCTGAGCTCCTTCTGAGTATCCTATGACAATTAAAAGCATGTAATATATCATTCAAACTGTGACACCCTGGAAAACAAAAGGGGCCTCATTACTAATTATCATGAGAGAACATATAATTCTGGACCTTTCTGGGAAACGTGGGATATACAGTCATCAAATTCATGCTCGTATATATTCCAGGGACTTCATACTAATTCTAACGCCCTTAGGACACTTATAATTTCCAAAGTTGCCCCCAGGAGTCTAGACCTAGTTTTGGATGAGTCTGTACTTTCTGTTTTGGCCCAGAGAATGTGGAAGTACTTGTTCCAGAATCATTCTTTTCTTTCCCTCCATACTCCTCTATCTTTTAAATTCTTTCAGTTTTGGGTTCTGATATGCAGGTAGCAGCAACTGGAGTGCATTCCCTAGATAGGCAGATGAACTCTTGATATCTTTGTAGCCTTCCCCAAATGTCTAGAAAGCTAGTATTTTCCAGAACCAAACTATTTCATCATGACTTGAGTTGACCTGGCCAAAAATACAGTAACACACTAAATTTTCTAAATGTGTTATGTGATTCTATCATTTTCAGACTAAGACATTTCAAAGCTGGTAAGATGCCTGGACACATAATGAAGAAGGGAATGGAGCAGGTGGGGAATTAACATTTCCTGAGCACCCAGAACATGCCTACACTAGGTTTCATGCATTCTAAAGATTGTCTCATGCCAATCATCCCAGGAACTCTATGATAGGTGTCCTATACTCATTTTTAAGATTGAAATATTAAGCCTCGAAGATGATAATTTGCCTAATATCACATGGCTCTTAAGAGTCAGCTAAAAGAATATTTATTACCCTATGCTATCCTACTTCCATCTGAGTTTCTTACTTTTGTTATTGGCTTCATTCTACTTAATGTTCCAAGTGATAATAATGGAAGTCTCCTTTAAGACACAGCTATTGGAGGCACAATCAGTGGAGAGGAAAATGCTAAATCTCCCAGTGCTAGAAAGGCAGAAACATCATCTTGGTCATTTAAAGGAAAGAAACTGCTGAAGGAAAAACTTACAAAATGTAGACCCTGTAGTTTTCTACACTGACAACAAATTTTTCAGTACTGTGGCTTCAACATATGTTCCGAGTTCTCAGAAATCATCATATTTCTGCTCACTTCTTAGAGTCTCTGTCACCCTGGTGGTGAGTCCTGTGCTTAAAAAGCCTATGCTCCCCAGTGTCAGATGTGCTATTTACATATGACCACATTAGTTGCTTTGATTCTCAGTTTCCTGTACATCTGGCTGAAGAATGGCCGGATGGAAACTTGGGGTGGGGGAGATGCAGTTGTTCACCAGGCCATAGTACACAGTGGCGGCAGCATGCTGGATTATATACCAGATTTTTAAACTGCATTCTAAAGATGACTTCACACTGTATCACCTCACTGGTGTTGCATTTGGAGTGCCCCTCACTCAGGCTGAGAAGTTCCTGTGTTTTGTTCCTCGTAGTTCATCATCTCTGCTTCTGATAGTTCATCTCCACTTTTGGTCCACATCTCTCTCTCTCTCTCTTAATTTCTTTAAATTAGACTATATCTATAAGAGATATGCTGAACTTAAAATAAATGCCTATGGTTAAAAATTCTAGAAAAGTTTCTACATATTGCACTAGGCTTTTTTTTTTTTTAAATCACAACTCCACTCCCTTGCAGTAAACACTGGCAAATTTAGAAAGAAGCTTGCGAAAACTATTTTGAAAGGTATATAGGTTTGATTTTTTTGGTGTGGGCATATATATATTTAAGTTACATGATTATCCACTGTGCTCAGAAATTACAATAAACAGGATACTTGACAAGGATCATGGAATCATAGAATTGCATCATTGTTCATTAGGGAAAACAATGACCCTTATGATACTGTTCAGGTACAGAATGACATTATCATTTATTCCGAGTGCAAGCACAAATATGGAACAGACTAACTAATGAGATGAGATGTCATCTGAATTTCCACGTGTTATGTTTACAGCTCAGAATTGCAGGTTTATTGAATGGTGCCAAAACATTCTTACTTTATAATAGCATTAGTGACAATTTACTTGGATAATCCTATTTGTTTTCATTTATTTTAATGAGGTAGTTTGGGATGGTAACCTGCAGTGGAAAACTGAGGAACAGGTGACAGCATGATTCGAAATGCCTCTTAAATTGAAAGGTAGTTAAAAACTAAACTAAATACTTAGATGCACAGTGGTTATCCAGCACTATATATTTTACTCTAAAAACAGTGAGGCTAAAGTGCCAATTTTAAGAACCTAGGATTTTATTACCTTTTAAAATTTTCCTGCATGGATGAATGGATAATAAAGACTAATTTGCTGCATTTTTGTGGCCTGTTTCCACATGTTGCATTTCCCAGTGATGCTTTCTTTATGGAAAAGACTGTGCTGGGCACAACACATTTTTTTCCATGCCATAATCATATGTCTATGATTCACTAAATCCTTCAATATATACACACAGTCAACGGTGATGCAGATGGCTAACAGGTATGGATATTTGCCAAGCCTTTAGTTGTCCCAGCTTATAAAAGAGGTTTCTAACAATGAAAACTTCAATTATGTCACTTAAACCCATCGATCTTTTTCCCTTGCCTAATACTATAAATCTTTGGGATCTCTTATTTCTATTGCATTTGATGCCTGGAGTGAAAAGAACTCTTCTGATCCTTTAATTTTCCATAGAGACCTAGAATGAGAAAATGGAACATCTGTAAGTCCCTATCAATTAAAAATGAAAAGTCCTTCCTCATTCCATCTTATCAAAGGCTAACTCAACTAGTAAGCAGATCACTCACGTATTTCTGGAGCACAGGATAAGAACTCATACTAAACACCGTCTTTTAGGCCCAGGTAGTAAAGAATAACAAGATATTCCCCTCAAAGAGCACCATTCTTAGGTCAGCTCCAGGTAGGCCTTGTAAGATCTAGTTAATGTTCAAGTGAAAGAGATGTGAGGTAGAGAAAAGAACTCCTAATTTATCATTCTAGGACCAGCAAAGAGACAAACTGTACCAACAGAGAGAATTTAATATAAAGAATACAAGGAATTATTTACTAGGTACTGAGTTACTGAAGATGCACAAAGGAAACACCAAGTTGTCATGGAAATAGGATACAGTTACCACCTGTAGGATCGGAGAAGAAAAAGAAGAGATGGAAAAATTTTAAAACCAAATGCTTAGAGGAAACCCCCAATGGATCCTTCACTCAGATGTCTGAGGTAGGAGCACAGCTTTAAGAGTGCTGGACCTCAGGCCTTGGAGGGTGGGCCCTGTGGAGGTACCTTCCACAGGGAGGTGGCAGCTGGCAGATGCTGGTATATCTAAGGGCAGTGGAAGGGCCTTTGGGGTTGACCTAGGCATCTAAGAAAGTGATGCTGCAAGCTGAGACAATGTCTCTGAGGGGCTACTGTGAGACTGGTTCTGCAAGTTTGGGAAACATTGCCAACTGGTATGAAGTTCTGTGACTGGAACCAATCAGCTGAAGAAGTGTTGCTGGGAGATTCAGAAAGGAACAACCAACAAAAGTGGCCTCAGAGGTAACAGGAAGAAAAAGAAACTTTCTCCTCCTCCAGGCCTGCAGCTTCCCTCTAGCATTCCCTGTGTGTGTGCTCATTGGTGTCTGACTCTTCGCAAGCCCAGGGACTGTAGCCTGCCAGGCTCTTCTGTCCATGAGATTTCTCCAGGCAAGAATACTGGAGTGGGTTACCATTTCCTCCTCCAGGGGAGGTAGAACCTAATCAAGAGCTAGCAACAGAGAAATAAATGTGTTTTGAGGAGATCTAGCATTCTAAAGCAAAATATAGAAGTAGAAGGATGAGTTTGGTGCTTAGAGACAATAGCTTCACACATTTAAAAAAAAAAAAAAAAGTATTGACCAGGAGTAGAATTCTAAGTGGAATTCTTATGGTGGGTCTTACACTTGACATTGTACTTCTCCATTCACCACCACTCCCATCACACTTATTGGTAAAACTTGAGTCAAGATATTTTCCTTCTAACTTTGATGCATTATCTCATCAGAACCAGAGTTCAATCAACTGGAGAAGTTCTTTTATAGAGATTACCAGATAATCTAGATGACTTTTACTTCAGAGAGTTGTTTATCACTCTGAGGAAGGATTTTTTTTAAATCTATTTTTATTTAAAACGAAGAGGCAAAGCCTACTTGAGAAATGATTTAACATGGAGGTCTTATTCATGAGTAGCAGCAGCAGTAAAGCCCTCATTATGCTCTAGAATATGAAGTACCTGCTCGGGGAGGTATTTCCTGCCATCCTTCCTGAATGTGGGACAGAACCTACAAAGTATGTGGTTTCCCTTTCAAAATCTCTAGGCTTCGCTATTGGCCATCTTGTCTGTGCTGAGTTGATTTAGATAACAGAATGAGAAAGCCCATCTGTTTCTTATTTTTTTAAGTTTTATTTTTTAAAGTGTGCAACCCAACCGTTTATATAGATTTTTCTTCTGAAGTGCAGAGTGGTCTGCAACTGTCTCCTAATGGGAAAGCAGAACACCAGTTGGGTTTTGCGGGTGTTAGGGACTTTAGCTGCTGAAAATGAACATTTGATTCATGTAAAGAATGATCAATCAGCTGCCACTTGGTATACAGAGAGCAGCTCGAAAATCCCTGGAGGCCGGCTTATGTAGCAGCCTTCTCACAATAGAAAACACGGAAGCAGTACAGAGTGGTATTGTTTTCCAGTGTTTCTCCTGGAGAAGTTGGTTTGCCATCTGGCAACAGGAAACTTGTGCAAGTATTCCTAGAAATAACAATCTACCCGTGTGCTGGCACCGCCACACTGGAGGAGGCCCCTTGGTGAAGGGCGGGTATCAGTTTCTATCCTGCAAGCCTCCCCAGGGGGAGTTCCCCAGAAGAACTGGGAAAGAATTACTTAGGTCTCAGTCTATACACCGAACTTGCTTTTGAACCAAGGTCCTAACAGGAAAGTGATAATAGATATTTTAAGTGATGCTTCATTCAGTAAATTAATTGGTATAGAACACTGGGTGAGATTTATTTGCATGAGAAAGGTAACTGGGCATGGAAGATTTCAACCTGAGAATATTTGCAAAGCAGATAAGTAACATCACACACAAAAAAATGAGGCCAGCCCTCTGCTAACAGGACAGTATGAGCACTGTTTTATTTACTTTGGGATGGAGAAGAGTGAGAGATTGTGTATGTCAAGTCCCATAAAACTCGATTTCCTCTATAGTAGAGTTGGTCCAAATTGTGTATTTATTCTTGTTCAGACACTGGGCTCTCCCTAAAGTTTGAAGAGTTCAGATTACTAGTCATCCTCAAGAATAAACCTGGGAGAAAGCAGGTTCTAACATTGAAACAGAGGCCATCTACATTCCTGTTGTCTGGTAAAGCACCTAAAGCAATCACAAAAGATCCCAAGTCTTAGGTCGCTATACAAGGATGGTGCAAGATCAGCCAGACTTCATATTCAAATAACCACCCAAGGATGCCTTACTTGCCCCCCCATCCAGACAAAGGGGAACTTGATGAGACACTCTTGGGGGTACAGGGTGACTTGAATTCTGTTAGCCTGGACAGAGTAAACTAGAACAATACATTCAACAACAATAGGAGGTCCTGAGAGCCTTAGACCAAATGCATTAATAAATGAAGAGATCTGTAACTAACCTTCCCACCAACATTAACCACACCAAAAGCAAGCCAAACCCAGGCTTCTCATAATTGGTTCTTGTTCCGACACAAGAGTGAGAAGAGCCATTTGCTGTGGCCAACGGTTACTATCGCTCTCCTCTGTAGAAAGCCACTGTCTTCGAAGAGCTTACTAAGGGTCTCCACTAAAGAACAAAAAAACATGGGTAAAACTGGTTTCCTCTCAAGCTATGACTCAGTGTTGGTCACCACACTTCCACTTGGGCCTATTAACATTCAGTGGCCAGAATGTCACTCTTCTTAATCGGCTGCTCTAGCAAACAACAGCCCTGCTGCCTTGCAGTCATACAGAAAGCCACAAGAATATTTCCTTTTGACTCTCTTCTCTCCACATCAGACCCACAAGTCAAGCTAATGCTGAGATCTATCTTCTCACAATCTACTAGAAAGTGGCCTGCCTCGACTTGCTTATCCTGCTAAAATGAGAAGCAAGAAGTAAACAACTTCATATGAATTACAAATAGAGGGCACAGGTTATTGAGCCTGCTTGTACCATAGTCTGAAGAAAACTCAGGAAAGCATTCTGCTCCATCTTGATCTGAGTTGGGAGCCATATCCCTGAGAAATTAGTGCCAGAGCAAACAACGTGGATCCACGCAGAAGCCAGGATCCCCGTGAGCACTCCTGGACTTCAGGACTTGGGGGGTAGGTCAGAGAAAACTAAAGCTCTTGTTTTCTTTTCTCCATCTATCCTGGAGGTCAGGAAAAAACATTAGCAGAATCTGAAAGTCCACTCTTTACACATGACCTCCTCTGTAGCATGAAGAGGTGAACTCAGAGATCGCAACTGCTAAAGAATGGCAAAACCCCGTTCAGTTGTAAGCCCAATGCCCCAGAGCCCATTCTATTATACACTTCAGGTCAGTCCATACCCCTTTAAAACAGTGAACTGTTTATAGCCTCAGCAAACCCAAATGCTTAGCTCCAAAAGCCAAACAAAAATAACTGTTAAAATACCATTTTTGGTTTTTTTGATGGTGCCTCTCAGGATTATTAAATTCAATCACTTGTCCCTTTGCTCCAGTAGTTTCTTTGTCTCTTGGGCAGCATTCCTCTCACACTTCCCCTAATTTCTTCACATGCCCTCATCTCAGCTCATCCTTACCCAGGCTGTCTGAATTCTACTCAGTCTCAAAGATGTAACTCAACTTCCTCCTCTCCCCAAAAGGCTTCTCTAACTACTTATAGCTCCCACCTTTGAATTCCTATAAAAATATTTATACCAGTTACTTGGCATTTATGTTTTATTTCTTACAGTTAGTTCTGTTGGAGAATAATCCATCTTCGGGCTGAATTCACTATGCCCCATTTTTTCCTTGATTATTTGTAATCCTTGAAGGCAAAGATTCTATATTAAAATATCTTAGTATCTCCAAACCCAGAAAGCTCAGGTACTCAGTAAATGACCGTTGAGAGAGAGCCAGGTTAGAAAGCTTATCTCAGGCTGGAATTTGAAACAGGCAGGGTGGGTAGAGAAGGAAGCTAGCCTATCTTCCCAGATCTCTGGTGAGTACTGTGGAGTACAATACAAGAACAGTATCAGGAATCTCTTCAGGGTCAGAAAACAATCCTCTAATGCCCCAATTCTGGGCAGTCCATGTCCCAAAGTTTTTTACATTGTCCGCTCAAACTTCTAAATTTTGAACTAAAATTATGTAGTGTGTCAGACTCTGAAAAACACTAACTTTTACTTACCAGTTTCACTTACCTTCACACCTGTGGTTTGCAAGGTGTCAAATTTCCTCTGAAGCCTTTCTGCAAAGCTTTATCCCCCTCCTTTTTCCACCCTGCCAGTCATCCCTGTCAACAGTGACAGCCTCCTTGTCAAACAGAAGCCACTCGAGCTATCAATTTTCATGAGCATTTGAGTTGGGATAAGTCCAGCTCCCTATAAAACCATTTTCCTTCTAGAAATGGCTGGTTCCTTTTTATTTAAGGTTTCTGAAACTTCTCTAATTAAAGCCTCCTACCTGGATGATTTCTCATGGTTTTATCAAGGTCTCCCTCAGCTAAAAAGATTTGGTAAAACTTCGTTTTCTCTAGTTCGTACAATGAAAGAGTTTGGTGTATTACTTTTTTCCCCCCAAACTGTACATGGTGTCTCTGAAAGTTTCATGTGGCCTGGAAAGGGGTATCTCCCCTGGGATAAGTTTTCAAATTACTTTTTGTTTTCAATAACATCTGCTTCTTTACCCCTTCCATTTCCTATCTAGAGTCCATTCTCGCCACATGGAGAGAAATCACTACATAAGAAATGACAGAAGTGATACCCTCAGGTGACTTAGGATCATCCAGTGAAGCTCTAAAATCGGATCTCTTTTCTCTCAGGGATGTGGTCTTCACCTGACTAAAATTAATGCAAAGGACTCAGGTGACCGGAACAGTCAGATGTGTGGACCAAAGTATTTTCATCGACCCAGTGCCTCTGAATGTTCATGTCAAGGTATGAAAGACAGTAATTCATCTTAAAGGAAATGGTTAGAAACACTGCCTTTCTTTCTTCTGATTCCCCTGAAGTCTGCTAATGGCAAAGCAGAAATCCTAAGGCTCTAATTTCCTTTCCAAAGCACAGAACTATCACTCCCAAGAAAGATCATAAAGATACACATTGAAGTCCAGCATCAATACAATACCAGCAATACAGCCTTGGGCAAATTACTAAGCTTACACTGTATTAGTTTTTTGAAATGTAAAACACAGATTTTGCCCCAATTTTCCCACAGAGATACTATGAAAATCGACTGAGTTAATATATAAAAATACTTTATAAACTTTAAAACTTGTATATAAACTCTACATAATATAATTATTCTAATTTTATTTTCCTATTATTAATCTTGATATCCTCAGTTCAGTCATTCAGTCGTGTTCAACTCTTTGCAACTCCTTGGACTGCAGCATGCTACCTACTTCTCCAGCAACAACTCCTGGAGTTTACTCAAACTCATGTCCATTGAGTCGGTGATGGCATCCAATCTTATCCTCTGTCGTCCCCTTCTCCTCCCGCCTTCAATCTTGCCCAGCATCAGGGTCTTTTCAAATGAGTCAGTTCTTTGCATGAGGTGGCCAAAGTATTGGAGTTTCAGCTTCAACATCAGTCCTTCCAATGAATATTCAGGACTGATTTCATTTAGGCTGGACTGGTTGGATCTCCTTGCTGTCCAAGGGTCTTCTGCAACACCACAGTTCAAAAGTATCAATTTTTTGGCACTCAGCTTTCTTTATAGTCCAACTTTCACATCCATGCATGACTACTGGAAAAACCATAGCCTTGACTACATGGACCTTTGCTAGCAAAGTAATGTCTCTGCTTTTTAATATGCTGCCTAGATTGGTCATAATTTTTCTTCCAAGGAGTAAGCATCTTTTAATTTCATGGCTGAAGTCACCATCTACAGTGATTTTGGAGCCCCCAAAAATAAAGTCTGTCACTGTTTCCACTGTTTCTGGATCTATTTGCCATGAAGTGATGAGACCAGATGCCAAGATCTTAGTTTTCTGAATGTTGAGTTTTAAGCCAACTTTTTCACTCTCCTCTTTCACTTTCATCAAGAGGCTCTTTAGTTCTTCTTCCCTTTCTGCCATAAGGGTGGTGTCATCTGCATATCTGAGGTTATTGATATTTCTCCCGGCAATTTTGATTCCAGCCTGTGCTTCATCCAGGCCAGCGTTTCTCATGATGTACTCTGCATATAAGTTAAATAAGCAGGGTGACAATATACAGCCTTGACATACTCCTTTTCCTATTTGGAAACAGTCTGTTGTTCCAAGTCCAGTTTTAACTGTTGCTTCCTGATCTGCATACAGGTTTCTCAAGAGGCACGTCAGGTGGTCTGGTATTCTGATCTCTTTAAGAATTCTCCAGAGTTTACTGTGGTCCACACAGTCAAAGTCTTTGGCATAGTCAATAAAGAAGAAATAGTTGTTTTTCTGGAACTTTCTTGCTTTTTTGATGATCCAACGGATGTTGGCAATTTGATCTCTGGTTCCTCTGGCTTTTCTAAAATCAGCTTGAACATCTGGAAGTTCACGGTTCACGTATTGCTGAAGTCTGGCTTGGAGAATTTTGAGCATTACTTTGCTAGCGTGTGAAATAAGTGCAATTGTGTGGTAGTTTGAGCATTCTCTGGCATTGCCTTTCTTTGGGATTGGAATGAAGACAGACCTCTTCCAGTCCTGTGACCACTGCTGAACTATGGATGGAGGTTCATGACATTGTAGAGGAGACAGGGATGAAGACCATCCCCAAGAAAAAGAAATGCAAAAAAGCAAAATGGCTGTCTGAGGAGGCCTTACAAATAGCTGTGAAAAGAAGAGAAGTGAAAAGCAAAGGAGAAAAGGAAAGATATAACCATTTGAATGCAGAGTTCCAAAGAATAGCAAGGAGAGATAAGAAAGCCTTCCTCAGTGATCAGTGCAAAGAAATAGAGGAAAACAATTGAATGGGAAAGACTAGAGATCTCTTCAAGAAAATCAGAGATACCAAGGGAACTTTTCATGCAAAGATGGGCTCAATAAAGGACAGAAATGGTATGGACCTAACAGAAGATATTAAGAAGAAGTGGCAAGAATACACAGAACTATACAGAAAAGATCTTCATGACCCAGATAATCATGATGGTATGATCACTCACCTAGAGCTAGACATCCTGGAATGTGAAGCCAAGTGGGTCTTAGGAAGAATCACTACGAACTAAACTAGTGGTGGAGATGGAATTCCAGTTGAGCTATTTCAAATCCTCAAAGATGATGCTGTGAAAGTGTTGCACTCAATATGCCAGCAAATTTGGAAAACTCAGCAGTGGCCACAGGACTGGAAAAGGTCCTTTTCATTCCAATTTTGATATCCTTCCATTTCTCAAATCCAAGCTTTCAACATACCAATGGTTCTTCTCTGGAATATTGAAACATTTCTATTTTGGAGTCTGAATTCCATTTCTAATCCTTTGCAAAATAAAATAGAGCAAAAAACTCCGCTTTCCTGACTACTTCTGGATAAATATATTCAGGCATTCTGCTCTTCACATTTTTAAACAAATAAGTATAGGAGCTAGTTTTCTTTTGAGAATTTTTTAAACATTAATTTTTAAAATTGTTTTTTTAACAACAAAAAAAATTTGATGGTGCCATTATTTTGAAGTACACCAAAAGGACAATTGTATTTTTTTAGAGGGCTCTTTTGAGGACTATGTTTAAATTTCAATATATTTGTATTTATTTATTGACTTAGTGACTAAGCACAACAATTTAAATAAGAAAGATCACAAATGCCAGCAAAAAAGAAAACATCTCAAAAGTCTTTCAATATATATTATAGAATTTTTTTTGGTCTTTTTAAAAAATTGAGGTCTGGTTGATGTATGATGTTTGTTTCAGGTGTACCACACAGTGACTCACAATTTTTAAAGGCTATATTCCATTTATTGTTATTATAATATATTGGCTATAATCCCTGTGTTGTACAATATATCCTTGTAGCTTATTTACTTTATACATAGTAGTTTGTACCTCCTAATCCTCTACCCCTATCTTGTTCCTCCTGCCTTTCCTCTCCCCACTGGTAACCACTAGTATATTTTCTATGTCTGTGAGTTTCTTTTTTGTTACATCTATTAGCTTGTTTTATTTTTTAGGTTCTACATAAATGTGATATCATACAGTATATGCCTTTCTCTATCTGACTGATTTCACTTAGCATAATACCTTCCAAGTCCATCCATACTGTTGCAAATGGCTAGACTTTATTCTTTCTTTTTTTAATGGCTAAGTAGTATTCTCTTGAGAATTTTAAAAATTATTCTGTGTCCACAAAAAAAAGATTGAAATCTCTTTACATCTGATTCTGAGCATATGAGAGTTCTCAATAATAATTCATATTATACTGTTACAACATCAACATCTGCAGACCTTAAGAAACATTATAGATGCTGTCACCTCAATCATTGCTTCTATGTTATTATATGTATTTTTAGAGCTAAAAAGTTGACCTAAGAATTTTGCAAAAAGCCATCCTACTATCACATTCAAAAGCCCAAAAGTAAATGAAAAAATTATGGTGCTATGGCTAGAAGGAGGGGGGTGTGAACGTAGAAAAGCAAAATTGGTAGTAGAACACTGTGACTAGATTCCATTAGTCTTACTTGGTAACATCTGAGAAACATAGCTTTCACAGTGCATTTTTCCCACCATTTACTGGCATTTCAATTTAAGAGAGTAGCCATTCTTGAATCAGCAAGAATAGCACACTACCTTCTTAAACATCATTAATTATCTTCCAAAAATATTTAATGAAATGATTAGGACTAATGAGACTCTCCTTGTGCTGAAATGAACAATTTATATGATTCAATCATTTAATTTTATAGAAAGAAAAAAATCCAGACAACATAAACAAAGGATTAACTGCTTCCTGAACTCTAATTGATGATTTTGGCACTATATAGATACAGTTCCATTTAGAACTGACCCTGGGATAAAACCAGAAATCAACTCGACCGTTAATATTGTTAACAAGGATGATTCATTGTTCGTTAGTTGATGCAAAACAGTTTAAGGGGTGGAGGCATTGTTAACCAGAACTTTAAAGAACTCAAGAAGAGAAAACCATGAAGTAGGCAAAGCTTCAGAAAGTGAGATGAGTTGTGGTCCAGATACAGTTTTGCCAAGCAAAGTATTTTCTTGTAAATTGAATTGTCATTTCAAATGTAAAAGTGTTAGCCTTTAATTAGGGAAATAAAACTGTTTGAATAGATGAGAATTTTAACAACAAAGTGTTGCCTACTAAGCCAACTACCTGTGCTCGATATATAGAAATATCAATTTATTTTCTTATGATTGGACCACACCTAACTAGCCTGGTGGTGCAGTGGTAAAGAATCCGCCTGCCAATGCAGGAGACACTGTTCCATCCCTGGGTCAGGAAGATCCTCTGGAGGACAAAATGGCAACCTACTTCAGTATTCTTGCCAGGAGAATCCCATAGGCAGAGGAGCCTGGTGGGCTACGATCCGTGCGGTCACAAAGAGTTGGACACGACTGAGCATGCACGCGTTAAACTATAGGAAATTGCTCTGTTGCAAGTAGAGAAAAGTGGGGAATTTTCATAAAACACAAAACAGCAGGTGAAAACCATGTTTCCTCTTGTGACACAAGGAAGAAGCTACTCTCTAATGCACGGTGAGAAATGAGAACTACTACAGCAGGGAAACAATGACTTAGACCTAGAACTTAAACATTGGTTGTACAATCATGCATCTTGACCCAAAAAAAAGAGAAGTTAAAAGTAAAAATAGCTGGGTGGAGTACACCTCTTTTATTAAAAACAATCCTGAAGGCAACTTAATCATAGTTTACACATTTTAATTAGTTTGAATTAGAAAACATATTCTTCATAGCCAATTATTTCTGACTCAATTGTTTACTTACTTACTATGAAAGTGACCCATGGAGTCTTGGTTGAGCCAAGATATTCTGAAAAGCTTTGGCTGATACATGTTGGGGCACGTTGTAATGAAGTTCTTTCTAAGACAGTGTCATGACATCTAGATAAATAATTCAGTGCATATGAAGGCATTTTGAGTGAGAATATTTTGCCTAAATGATCATTTAATGTCTAGGTAACTTACTCTTTTCCTGTAAGCATTACTCATAAGGTGTTCATTTTCACATCGTTTTTGAGAGGAGGGTTAAGTATAATTAGTCACTGAGACTAAAGTTAATTTCACAAATTCACTCTTCAAAATACAATGCTGAAAGAGGGAAGAGACTAGAGGTCAACAGCAATAGCAAGTAAGTCATTTAAGACTTCTTGGTTCTTTTTTGTTCCGAGATGAGAAGGAAGAAAAAATTTGAATAGGAAGAATCTGGAGAAGATGAAGGTCTGTGGAAGAAAAGACAGAATAAGTAAACATCTCAAAATGGGAATAGATAGATTTGTTTCAGCAGGAAGTAAAACCTGTAAGTTCTTATGATGCTCTGAATCATTTATTCTGCTTAATAATTCAGGTTAGTCCCTGAAAAGAAATACTTTTAAAGAACTCAGGGTATTACTCCAACTCTGATTTCCCAAATATAGAGAAAATTGTCTTGTCTTTTATTAGAAGCTTAAAATATTGCCTGCATATGCAGGATTATTCATTTCAGAGATTGTTTCAGAAGCCAAAAAAAAAAAAAAATGACAAGCCTCTGAACAGTGGTCTGGGACCCATGTGGACACCCTTCGTTCTTCCCACACAACCGTACATGAGGGTACTAGACATCCCCATCAGTAACAGAGCTCTCCCGTGGCTCTGATCCACCATGGGGAGAAAGATTTAGTCTGTCTGAGATGAATGGCAGCATTTAGGCCAGATGGATATCATTTTGGGGTATGTGTGGTAAAAATGAGAATGTAGCACATACTGAGTTTCCTTCAGGAGTCAGCTGATCCCAGGCTCAGAGGAGGCCCCTTGCTGTCCCACAAAAATGAGATAGTTCATCACTATCTGTGGGAGCAGTCTCTCTCCTTTCAGTCACCACCATGGGCATGCTCTGAAGACCCTTGCACCAAAGGACGAGGTGCCTTACTCCTAAGCCTTAGAGCCCTGCTGAGATATGGGAGAGAGGAGTGGTGGGGTAGTAACAACTTGGATGGAGTGGAGGCTTTGTCTCTGAGGAGATTGCTTGAATACAACAGGAACAGTTTTACGCAATTAATTAATAACAGAGCGCCAAGAAAAAGCACCATAAGACCAGAGTCCACTCATGTGTCCTAGGTCATATAATTAAGTCATATAATGTGGTTATACCAAGATAGAGAGTAGCATGTTTTTAAAATAGAGGTATAGTTCATGTACCATAAAATGTACTTGTAAGTGTATAGCTGAGTGGGGTTTTTAAAAGTATACTCATAAGGTTATGCAGTCAACAGCATTATTTAATTGCACAACATTTTCATCACCCCACAAAGGGATCTCCTGCCCATTAGTAGTCATTCCTTATGCCCTCCTCCCCTCAGCCCCTAGCAACCACTAAGCAACTTTT
Source organism: Okapia johnstoni (assembly GCA_024291935.2). Taxonomy (NCBI): domain Eukaryota; kingdom Metazoa; phylum Chordata; class Mammalia; order Artiodactyla; family Giraffidae; genus Okapia; species Okapia johnstoni. The sequence goes on from CM044317.1 coordinate 53,853,219, forward strand.
TGTCACTATGGTTATGCCTATTCTGGATATTTCATATAAACAGAATCATAAAATACATTGCATTTTGTGTCTGGCTTCCTTCACTAAGCATATCTTCAAGATTCATCCATATTGTGACATGAATCAATAGTTCATTCTTTTTTATTGCATAATAATATTTCATTGTATGGGCATACCACATTCTGTTAATACATTCATCATTTGCTGGATGTTTGGGTTGTTTCTACTTTTTGGTTATTATGAATAACACTGCTATGAACACTGATGTACAAATTTTATGTGAATATATGTTTTCAATTTTCTTGGGTATATAGCTAGAAATACAATGTTGGGTCATATGACAACTCCATGATTTAACTTCTTGAAGAAATGCTGAATTTTTTTCTAAAATGGCTCAAACATTTTACATTTTCATCAGTAACATCTGAGGGTTCCAATTTCTCCACATCCTCCCAACACTGGTTATTTTCCACTTCTTTCATTATAGCTACTCTAGTGGGTGTGAAGTGGTATCTCATAGTAGTTTTGATTTGCATTTCTCTAATGACTAATGATGCTGAGTATCATTTTATGTTCTTATTGGGCATTTGTATATTTTCTTTGGAGAAATATCTATTCAAATGCTTTGCCCACTTTTAAATTGAGCTATTTATCTTGTTTTCTTGAATTACGACAATTCTTTGCATATTTCGGATAATAAATACTCATCAGATATATGATTTACAAATATTTTCTGAATCTTTATGGGAAGTCTTTATACTTTATTGGTAGCATCCTTTGACATACAAAACTTGTCAGTTTTGATAAAATCCAGTGTACCTATGTTTTCTTTGATTGCTATGGTTTTGATGTTATAACTAAGAAACCATTGCCAAATCCAATATCATGAAGATTTACTCCATGCTTTAAGAATTTTATCATTTTAACATTGACATTTAAGTCTTAATTGATCTTGAGTTAATTATTGTATATGATGTGAGGCAGGAGTCCAGCTTTATCCTTTCGCATGTAAATATACAGTTGTCACAGCAACATTTGTAGAAAAGACTATCTTTCCCCATTGAATGATTTTGGCATCCTTACTGAAGATAAATTGACCATATATGTATGGGCTTATTTCTGGACTCTCACTTCTATTCCACTGACCTATATATCTAACCTTATAGAAAAAACACACTGTCTTGAATATTGTAACTTTGTAATAAGTTCAAAATGAGAAAGTGCGAGTTTTCTTAATTTGTTTTTCTTTTTCAAGGTTGTTTTGGCTATTCTAGACCCCTGCACTTTCATGTGAATTTTAGGGTCAATTTGTCAATCTTTTCCAAAAAGGCAGGTAGGAATTTAATAGAGATTTAACTGAATCTATAGATCAGTTTGGAGAGCATGGACATATGAATAATATTGAGCCTTCCAATCCAGGAATATGGTATGCCTTTTCATTTATCTAGGTCTTTCAAAATTTCTTTCAATGATGTTTTATCTTTTTCATAGTACATGTTTTGCAATTCTTTTTTGAATTTATCCCTAAGTATTTGATGATTATTAAAGCAATTGTTTCCTTAATTTCATTTGGTATACTCATTGCTATTACACAGAGATACAATCAATTTTTGAATATTGATCTTATGCCTGGCAAACTTGCTAAATTTATTTGTTCTAATAATTTTTTGATGAATTCTTAATTCTGCATTAAGGTTTTCTATATACATGCTCATGTCATCCACAAACCAAAATAGTTTTACTTTCTCCCAACATCGGTGACTTTTATCTCATTTTCTTGCCTAATATTGTCCTGGCTAGGACCTTCAGTACAATTCTGAATATAAATGGGGAGAGTGGACATCTTTCTCTTGGGAAAGCATGCAGTATTTGCAGTCTTTCAACATTAAGTGTAAAACTAGCTATAGGAGGTTCATAGATGTGATCAGGTGAAGGAAGTTTCTTCCTATTTCTAGGTGTGAAATGTTTTCATCATGAAAGTATGTTGATTTTGTCAAGTACTTTTTCCTCACCTATTGAGATACTCACGTGGTTTTCCTTCTTTGTTCTATTGATGTGATATAATTCATTAATTGATTTTTTAATATGAAGTCAATCTTGCACTTGTGCGATAAATCTCAATTGGTCATTGTACTCATTAGCTCAGGCTGTCACAACAAAATACCATAGACTGGGTGACTTAAACAATACAAACGTATTTTCTCACAGTTCTGGAAGTATGAAATGAGGATGCAAGCAAGCATGGACAGGTTCTGGTAAGGTTTCTCTTCCTGGCTTGCAATGGCTGCCATCCCTCTGTGTCCTTACACGGAGGAGGAAATATATATTCACCTCTTTCTTGTCACATTTTACTAAAAACAGGAAGAACCAAGCCACTCCTGCAATATTTAGCTTATAAATATTCTCAGCTAAGGGGCTTCCCTGGTGGCTCACTGGTAAAGAATCTGCCTGCCAGTGCAGGGGACACAGGTTCAAATCTGTGGGTTGAAAAGATCCCCTGGAAAAGGAAATGGCAACCCTCTCTAGTATTCTTGCTTGGGAAATCCCATAGACAGAGGAGCCTGGTGGGCGTAGTCCATGGAGTCGCAGAGAGTCAGACACTACTTAGCAACTAAACAACAAATCCTCAGCTAAATATCCAGTTTCATCACTCTCAAGTGCTACCTTCCACAAGACATCAGAACACTGTTCAGCCAAGTTCTTTGCCACATTATAATAAGAACCACCTTTCCTTCAGTTCAGTTCAGTTGTTCAGTCGTGTCCAACTCTTTGCGACCCCATGAACCGCAGCACACCAGGCCTCCCTGTCCATGCCCAGCTTCCGGAGTTTACCCAAACTCATGTCCATTGAGTCGGTGATGCCATCCAACCATCTCATCCTCTGTCGTCCCCTTCTCCTCCTGCCTTCAATCTTTCCAACATCAGGGTCTTTGCAAATGAGTCAGCTCTTCGCATCAGGTGGCCAAAATATTGGAGTTTCAGGTTCAACATCGGTCCTTCCAATGAACAACCAGGAATGATCTCCTTTAGGATGGACTGGTTGGATCTCCTTGCAGTCCAAGGGACTCTCAAGAGTCTTCTTCAATACCACAGTTCAAAAGCATTAATTCTTTGGCTCTCAGAAGTAGATGTTTTTCTGGAACTCTCTTGCTTTTTCGATGATCCAGCAGATGTTGGCAATTTGATCTCTGGTTCCTCTGCCTTTTCTAAAACCAGCTTGAACATCTGGAAGTTCACAGTTCATGTATTGCTGAAGCCTGGCTTGGAGAATTTAGAGCATTACTTTACTAGCGTGTGAGATGAGTGCAATTGTGTGGCAGTATGAGCATTCTTTGGCATTGCCTTTCTTTGGGATTGGAATGAAAACTCACCTTTTCCAGTCTTGTGGCCACTGCTGAGTTTTCCAAATTTGCTGACATTTTGAGTGTATACCTTTCCGTCAGTTTCTTTTTTTAAAATTTTTAATTGGAGGATAATTGCTTTACAATATTATGTTGATTTCTGTCAACATGAATCAGCCATATTCGTGTTGGCATACATACGTCCCCTCCCTCTTAAACTTCCCTCCTATTTCCCACCCCATCCCACCCCTCTAGGTTGTCTCAGAGCATCAGATTCGAGCTTTCTGCATCATATAGCAAATTCCACTGGCTATCTATTTTACATATGGTAATGTATATATTTCAATGCTGATCTCCCTATTTGTCCCACCCTCTCCTTCCCCTACTGTGTCCACAAATCTGTTCTCTATGTCTGCATCTCTATTGCTGCCCTACAAATAGGTTCATCAGTACCATCTTTCTAGATTTCATGCTGCTGCTGCTTAGTTGCATCAGTCGTGTCTGACTCTGTGTGACCCTATAGACTGTAGCCTGCCAGGCTCCTCTGGCCATGGGATTCTCCAAGCAAGAGTACTAGAGGGGGTTGCCATGCCCTCCTCTAGGGAGTCTTCCTGACCCAGGGATTGAACCCAAATCTCCTGCATTGCAGGCAGATTCTTACCAGGGAAGCCATGTGTTAATATACAATATGATTTTTTCACTCTGTATAATAGGCTCTAGGTTCATCCACCTCATTAGAACTGACTCATAACGTGTTCCATTTTATGGCTGAGTAATATTCCATTGTATATATGTACCACAACTTCTTTATCCATTCATCTACTGATGGGCATCTAGGTTGCTTCCATGTCCTAGCTATTGTAAATAGTACTGCAATGAACAATATGTCTTTTTCAATTGTGGTTTCCTCAGAGCATATGCCCAGTAGTGGGACTGTTGGGTCATATGGTAGTTTTATACCTAGTTTTTAAAGGAGTTTTCATATTGTTCTCCACAATGACTGTATCAGTTTATAAGAGGGCTCCTGGCCACTACTTGGCCTTAGTAGAGACTGGATGCTTAACCATGGGCCACAAAGTTACCATGTCAGCTAAATTACCTATGAGGAACTGGATGTTATCTGACTCACCAAATCATATAGTTGGGTATGCAGCAGCAATCCATAATTAAACAGAAGTGATATATATATGACTGAACCTGAGCAGACCTTGATGGCATAAGCAAGTTACATCAATAACTGACTCAAATACCCATGGTCCCTACTCCTCCTATAATACCTTCTCTCCACTGGCCAGTACATATGACCTCATGGGGAGTTAGTTCCCTTTGAGCAGTTGACAGAGGAAGAGATGACTTGGGCCTAGTTTACAGGTGGTTCCACTCACTAAGTAGATACCTCCCAAGAGCAGACAGCTATACAGTTTGCCCCTTTCTGTAACACCCTGAAAGACAGTGAAATCTTCCCTCAGTGGGCAGAACTTCAAGCAGCACACTCAATTACTCATTACCTGGAAGGAGAAATGGCCAGATGTGGAATTTTACACTGATTTATGGGTTGTGACCAATTGTTTGGCTGGGTGGTCAGGGGCTTGGTAGAAACACATAGGAAAATTGATGACTAGGAAATTTATGAAAGAGGTATGTAGATAGATCTCTCTCTCTCCATCTTTTAATTTCTGGACTCATGAATTTTGCTTACGGGAGAAATACCACCTTATATTGGTAGATGACTGAGACTATTTTCTGCAGTTTGGAGAACTTTACCCCAGCCCTATAAGGTATTACCACCTGATTGGTGCTGTAACTGAGTATTCAACAGGTGATTCCATTGTACTATCAAACCAGATGAGGAACGTGGTAAGACTAGTGAGTTCCATGAATGCATAGCTTTTGCTGTGAACTAAGATCCTTAATCAGAATCAATCTTGTGTGGAAAACTATGACAGTGGATAAGGCATTCTGTAAGTTCACAAATGGTAGTTTGGGCAGAAGTGTTGAGTGTAGGCAAGGCAAACCTTTTTATCAGGATAATACTGGCCTCACAAAATGAGTTGAGAAGTGTTCTCTTCGATTTTTGGGGGGGAATATTTCTGAACAACATTAATTTTTACTCAATAGTCTTCTGTTTGATATCTTTACCAATGGAGCCATCTGGGCCTGAGCTTTCTTTTGTGGGATTTTTGTTGCTGTTGTCATTAATTCAGTCTCTTTTATTTGTCATGGGTCTATTTGAATTTTTTAGTTTTCTTGAGTCAGTTTTGGTAGATTTTGTCTCTCTAGAAAGTTGTTTATTTTATATAAGTAATTTGTAAGTAAGTGCTGCACTCAATATGCCAGCAAATTTGGAAAACTCAGCAGTGGCCACAGGACAGGAAAAGGTCAGTTTTCATTCTAATCCCAAAGAAAGGCAATGCCAAAGAATGCTCAAACTATAGCACAATTGCATTCATATCACACACTAGTAAAGTAATGCTCAAAATTCTGCAAGCTAGACTTCAACAGTACATGAACCAAGAACTTCCAGATGTTCAAGCTGGATTTAGGAAAGGCAGAGGAATCAGAGATCAAATTGCCAACATCTGTTGGATCACAGAAAAAGCAAGAGAATTCCAGAAAAACATCTACTTCTGCTTCATTGACTACACTAAAGCCTTTGACTACATGGATCACAACAAACTGGAAAATTCTTAAAAAGATGGGAATATCAGACCACCTTACCTGTCTCCTGAGAAATCTGTAGGTAGGTCAAGAAGCAACAATTAGAACCAAACATGGAACAATGGACTGGTTCCAAATTGGGAAAGGAGTACGTCAAGACTGTATATTGTCACCTTGCTTATTTAACTCATACGCAGAGTACATCATGTGAAATGCCAGACTGATGAAGCACAAGCTGGAATCAAGGTTTTCGGGAGAAACAGCAATAACCTCAGATATGCAGGTGACACCACCCTTATGGCAGAAAGCAAAGAGGAACTAAAGATTCTTTTGATGAGGATGAAAGAGAAGAGTGAAAAAGCTGGCTTAAAACTCAAAAAATGAAGATCATGGCATCTGGTCCCAATCACTTCATGGCAAATCGATGGGGAAACAATGGAAACATTGACAGACTTTATTTTCTTGGGCTCCAAAATCACTGCAGATGGTGACTACAGACATGAAATTAAAAGATACTTGCTCTTTGGAAGAAAAGCTATGACCAACCTAGACAGCATATTAAAAAGGAAAAGAGACACAGATGTATAGAACAGTCTTTTGGACTCTATGGGAGAGGGCAAGGGCAGGATGATGTACACCCATGGCAGATTCATGTCAATGATGTTTTGAACCTGCTTTGGGAGAGAGGATGATGATGCTTTAGATGTATTCTGTTTCTTCATCTTGGTGGTGGTCCCAGTGGTGAGTTCACTTTGTGATTGTTATTGAATTGTACATGTAAGATTTTTACAGGTTTCTGTATGTGTATTATTCTTCAGTTTTGAAAGTATAAAAATTACAAAAAAGATACAAGGATTTCCCATTGGTTTACACATTGAAATTTATGGAATATCATTACACTTGTTCATTTACAATGAAAACAAAAGAGGTAGCTTTTATGTAATAGTTGAAAGGTGTTTTCCAACCTCATTTTGTGAGAATGGTAACATTAAAAATTTAAAAACAAATTTCAGCCAATCCTATTAATGAAAAATACTTTTGATTTTTTAATTTATTGAATCACTTATGCTTTAATAATCATTTCTAAGTGTTTAGTATGGTCTATACCTGTGTTTATCAGAGACAGTCAATAATGTTAAGAAAGATTCATGTCACATGGGATTCCTCTTTGAAGCAAATCTAAAAAAATGGAATTCAACATGATTTCTCTTGTGAGAGAAACTGGGACTCCAGGAGCCTGAGGACCTTTGGAACTTCTTCACTCAAATAAAGGGGAAGGATTTACCTGCTGCTCTGGAGGTAGGTGTGGGATAGTTTGGAATGAGAGAGGAATTTAAAATTCTGAAAAGGTACTCTTTTCAGAAAATTGTAAAAGACCACCCTTTTCTCAAATCCTTTAATTTTATAAAATACAATTACTAAACTCCCCAAATGCTTGTATAATTTTTTTTGGCAGAAATATTGTTTTATTTATTGTATTCTACAATTTCCACTAGATTTTTAGGATTCTACTTTCAACTGAAGTTCTACAACTTGTAATCTAGTTTCCTGAGTGTTTAACCATAATTATTTTACATTTTACGCTTGGTGATCCCCAAATTTCTATCTGCTTTGAGTCTGTTTCTATGGGCTAGCTTTGCTCTTGGTCTTTTGGTTATTTGCTCATTTTTCTTGGCCTGTCTGGTAATTTTATTAAAAGTAGATTTTGTGTATGAAAACTTGTGAAGAGTCTGGATGATGTTTTCTTCCTCTAGAGGGGCTTTAATATAGTTTTCTGGGTTTGAGTTTGAAACTGAAGTTGCTTTATTTCTAGCTTTTCCTTACCTGGGTGAAGCCCTCCAAGGATCTCAGTGACAGCCTCAGTGTTTTCCAGCACTCTTTCTCTCTTGGGTGGGAAAAGGGAACTCAACATTTTTGTTGATGTTTGTTTGTTCCTAATTCTTTCAGATGGCAAAAATCTCTTAGTGGGCTTTTAGCCTCTTGGGATTTTGACCTCTCAATTTGATTACCTTAGAAGCTAATTTTTCTCTTTTTAACCTACAGAGGCTAACTGATGCAAGCTCCAAGACTGCTACTATCTGTTTAGTCTCTATGTATCAGATAGGGCCTTCAGATTAGACTCCAGAAATAGAACTACATGTATGTTGTCAGTTGATTTTTGACAAAGATGCAAACTCAAAAGACGATGGTCTTTTCAACAAATTGTGCTAGGAAATTGATCACATATACAAAAACATGTACTTTGATCCAATCTCAAATCAAATACAAAAATAACTCGAAATGAATCATAGACCCATGTGTAAAACCTAAAACTATAAAACTTCTTGAAGAAAATTTTGGGTAAAAAAAGTTTGCAACCTTGATTTAGGCAAAGAGTTCTTAGGCATGAAACCAAAAGTATATTTCATAAAAGAAAACAAATTAGTGAATTGGAGCCTAATGAAATTAAGAACGTCTATGCTCTGAAAGGCACTCTTAAGAGAATAAAAACACACATCACAGACTGGAAAAAATATTTGTACATCAAACTAGCAAATGCCCTGAGGAAAAAAAGAACCTTAGTTTTATAAGTGCTATTGCCTTATAACTGTTAATATTTTTTTATTTGTCCTATTTTGTTTTTCAGCTTTAGTTGAAATTAAAGTATTATTGGTGTACAATAAACTACTATTTAAAGAGTACAATTTGATGAGTTTTGACATATTCATACACCCATGATACCATTACCACATCAAGATAAAGGACATTTGCATTACTGTCAAGAATTTCCTAATGATTTCCCTCCCTATTCCTTTTCTACTGTCTGTCCCCAGGCAACCACTTCTCTGATTTCTGTCACTACAGTTTATATTTTCACAAACTTTATGAAAATGGAAATATGAAATACATTGTTTTGTGCCTGGTTTGTTTCACTGAGCATGATTATTTTAAATTAATTAATGCTGCTGTGTAAATAAATTGTTCATTCCTTTTTATTGAAGGGTAGTATTTCATTGTATAGTAATAACACAACTTGTTTATCCATTCCCCTGCTGATGAACTTTGGTGTGATTCCTGATTTTTGCTATTACAAATAAAGCTGCTATGAAGATTCATGTACAAGTCATTCTTTTATATCTACTGGGTCAGTAATACCTAGGAGTGGAATGGTTGAATACATTGCAAGTATATATTCAACTTTTTAAGAAACTGTGGAACTGTTTTTTTCAGAGTAGTTGTACCATTTTACATGTTTTCCAGCCGTGCATGACAATTTCACTTGCTCTGCATCTCCACCAGCACTTGAATGTAGACAGCCTTCTCAATTTTATTCAATTCAATGGTTATCTACCATTATCCCATTGTAGTTTAATTGGCATTTCCCTAATGATTAATGGTGTTGAGCATCTTTTTTTTTTCTCCTTTATTGTAGATTCTTTTACTTTAGTTTTTCAGAGGTATTTACTAAAGTATGGTCTTCACCATGTTCTTTTTCTTTTCTTTTACCATTTTTTAAATTTATTTTGTTTATTGAAGGATAATTGCTTTATAGAATTTTGTTGTTTTCTGTCAAACCTCAACATGAATCAGCCATAGGTATACATATATCCCCTCCCATTTGAACCTCCCTCCTATCTCCCGCCCCATCCCATTCCTCTAGATTGATACAGAGTCCCTGTTTGAGTTTCCTGAGCCAAACAGCAAATTCCCGTTGACTATCTATTTTACATATGGTAATGTAAGTTTCTATCTTACTCTTTCCATACATCTCACCCACTCCTCCCCTCTCCCCATGTCCATAAGTCTATTCTCTGTGTCTGCTCCTCTATTGCTGTCCTGTAAATAAATTTTTCAGTACCATTTTTCTAGATTCTGTATATATACTTTAGAATATGATATTTAACTTTCTCCTTCTGACTCACTTCACTCTGTATAATAGATTCTAGGTTCATCCACCTCATTAGAACTGACTCAAATGCATTCCTTTTTATGGCTGAGTAATATTCCATTAGGACTTCCCTGGTGGCTCAGATGGTAAAGCATCTGCCTACAATGCGGGAGACCCAGGTTCAATCCCTGGGTCAGGAAGATCCTCTGGAGAAGGAAATGGCAACCCACTCCAGTACTCTTGCCTGGAAAATCCCATGGACAGAGGAGCATGGTAGGGTACAGTCCATGGGGTTGCAAAGAGTCAGACACGACTGAGCGACTTCACTTTCACTTTTTTTAATATTCCATTGTGTATATGTAGGACAACTTCCTTATCCATTCATCTGTTGATGCACATCTAGGTTGCTTCCATGTTCTAGCTATTGTAAATAGTGCTGCAATGAACAATGGGATACATACGTGTTTTTCAATTTTGGTTTCCTTAGGGTATATACGGAAAGATATACCCATTTGAATGAAGAGTTCCAAAGAATAGCAAGGAGAGATAAGAAAGCCTTCCTCAGTGATCAGTCCAAAGAAATAGAGGAAAACAATAGAATGGGAAAGACTAGAGATCACTTCAAGAAAATTAGAGATACCAAGGGAACTTTTCATGCAAAGATGGGCACCGTAAAGGACAGAAATGGTATGGACCTAACAGAAGCAGAAGATATTAAGAAGAAGTGGCAAGAATACACAGAAGAACTGTAAAAAAAAAAAAAGATCTTCATGACCCAGATAATCACGATGGTGTGATCACTCACCTAGAACCAGATATCCTGGAATGTGAAGTCAAATGGGCCTTAGGAAGCATCACTACGAAAAAAGCTAGTGGAGGTGATGGAATTCCAGTTGAGCTATTTAAAATCCTAAAAGATGATGCTGTGAAAGTGTTGCACTCAATATGCCAGCAAATTTGGAAAACTCAGCAGTGGCCACAGGACTGGAAAAAGTCAGTCTTCATTCCAATCCCAAAGAAAGGCAATGTCAAAGAATGCTCAAACTACCACACAATTGTACTCATCTCACAAGCCAGTAAAGTAATGATCAAAATTCTCCAAGCCAGGATTCAACAGTACGTGAACCGTGAACTTCTAGATGTTATAGCTGGGTTTAGAAAAGGCAGAGGAACCAGAGATCAAATTGCCAACATCCGTTGGATCACTGAAATAGCAAGAGAGTTCCAGAAAAACATCTGCTTCTGCTTTATTGACTACATCAAAGTCTTTGACTGTGTGTATCACAACAAACTGTGGAAAATTCTTCAAGATATGGGAATACCAGACCACCTGACCTGCCTCCTAAGAAATCTGTATGCAGGTCAAGAAGCAACAGCTAGAACCGGACATGGAACTAAGGACTGGTTCCAAATAGAGAAAGGAGTGCATCAAGGCTGTATATGGTCACCCTGCTTATTTAACTTATATATGAGTAAATCATGAGAAATGCAGGACTAGATGAAGCACAAGCTGGAATCAAGATTTCCAGGAGAAATATCAATAACCTCAGTTATGCAGATGACACCACCCTTATGGCAGAAAGTGAAGAAGAACTAAAGAGCCTCTTGATGAAAGTGAAAGAGGAGAGTGAAAAAGTTGGCTTAAAACTCAACATTCAGAAAACTAAGAACATGGCATCTGGTCCCATCACTTCATGGCAAATAGATGGGGAAACAGTGGAAACAGTGCCTGCCTTTATTTTGGGGGGCTCCAAAATCACTGCAGATGGTGACTGCAGCCATCAAATTAAAAGACGCTTGCTCCTTGGAAGAAAAGTTATGACCAACCTAGACATCTTGTTAAAAAGCAAAGACATTACTTTACCAACAAAGGTCCTTCTAGTCAAAGTTATGGTTTTTCCAGTAGTCATGTATGGATGTGAGAGTTGAACTATAAAGAAAGCTTCTGCTGCCGCTAAGTCACTTCAGTTGTGTCCAACTCTGTCGACCCCATAGACAGTAGCCCACCAGGCTCCTCCATCCCTTGGATTCTCCACGCAAGAACATCGGAGTGGGTTAAAGAAAGCTGAGTGCCGAAGAATTGATGCTCTTGATTCCATGGGGTCGGTGATGGACATGGACTGAGCGGACTGACAGGCATTGAGTCTGACACGACGTAAAGTGAGCGACTGAACTGACTGAACTGAACTGATCTGAGTGTATGCCTAGGAGTGGGATTGCTGGGTCATATGGTGGTTTTATTCCTAGTTTTTAAAGGAATCTCCATACCATCTTCCATAGTGGCTGTATCAATTTACATTCCCACCAACAGTGCAAGAGCGTTCCCTGCTCTCTCCAGCATTTATTGTTTGTAAACTTTTTGATGATGGCTATTCCGACCGGTGTGAGGTGATATCTCATTGTAGTTTTGATATGCACTTCCCTAATAACGAGCAATGTCGAGCATCTTTTCATGTGCTTATTTCCTATATGTACATCTTCTTTGAGGAACTATCTGTTTAGATCTTTTGTTCGTTTAAAAACTTGGGTTGTCTTCTTATCAAATTGTAAGACTTCATCATATATTCATTATATATGAATGTATAGATTCATTTTACTGGGTGGAGTCCAGGAGATGGTGAAGGACAGGGAGGCCTGGTGAGCTGCAGTCCATGGGATCTCAAGGAGTCAGGCACAACTTAGTGACTGAGCAACACTGTATATTCTAGATACAGGTTCTTTGTCAGTTATGTATTTTGCCTTTTTCTTTTTTTGCAATCTGTGTCACTTGTGCATTTTTGTAACAATGATTTTAAAGGGAAAACTTCAAAAAATTTTCAAGGTAATTCTAATTTACATATTTAAGTTTTACGCATCTTCTTTTGGTATAGTATTTAAGAAATCTTTGCCAATTTCCAAGTTACTAAGATTTTCTCTTTTATTCTATAAGAAAAGCTTATAGAAAACACTTATATGTTTCATCATTTGGGGTTTTACACTTAAAATCCTTTTGGAGTTCATTTTTGTATTTATTATGTATGAGGTAAAGGTTAAAGTGTCAGTTGCTTAGTTGTGTCCGACTATCTGCAACCCCATGGACTGTAGCCTGCCAGGCTCATCTGCCCATGGGACTCTCCAGGCAAGAATATTGGAATGGGTTGCCATTCCCTTCTCCAGGGGATCTTCCTGACCCTGGGATCAAACCCAGGTCTCCTGCATTGCAGGCAGAGTCTCTACCATCTGAGCCACCAGGGAAGCCTTTGAGGTAAGGGTAGAGTTTCTTTTTTGTGTATGATTAATTGTTTCAGTACAATTTGTTTAAAACATTATTATTCTACTCTGAATTTTCTTGATATATTTGCCAAAACTTGATGGTACATGTGTGTGTTTCTTTCTAGATGCTCTATTCTATTCCATTGATAAGTATGTGTCTCTTTTATACCAAATCATATTATCTTAATTCTAGCTTTGTAATAAACCAAAATCAGTTAGTATAAGTCTGCCAATATTTTTCTTTTTCTTTCAAAGTTGTTTTGACTATTTTAACTACTTTATACTTTTCCATATAAATTTAAAACCAAGTTTTCAATTTCTTTGCAGCAACTATGGAAAACAGTGTGGAAGTTCCTAGAAAACTAAAGATAGAATTGCCATATGATCCAGAAATCCAAATCCTTGGAATAGACCCAGAGAAAACTATAATTCAAAAAGACACGTGCACCACTATGTTCACTGTAGCACTATTCACAATAACCAAAGCATAGAAACAACCTAAATGTTCATCAACAGATGAGTGGATAAAGAAGATGTGGTATATACACAACAGAATACTATTAAGCCATAAAAAGAATGAAATAATGCCATTTGTAGCAACATGGATACAACTAGAGATTATCATACTAAGTGAAGTAAGTCAGAAAGAGAAAGACATATACCATACGATATCACTTATATGTGGAATCTAAAATATGCACAAATGAACCTATCCAGAAAACAGAAACAGACTCACAGACATAGAAAACAGACTTGTGGTTACCAAGGGGGAAGGGGTTAGGGGAGGGGAGGGCTGAAAGTTTGGGATTAGCAGATGTAAACTATTATATATAGGCAGGATAAACAACAAGGTCCAACTGTATAGCACAGGGAGATATATTCAGTGTTTTGTGATAAATCATAATTGGAGTAGGAAATTGCATCGATTGAAGAGCCCATGAGGTCACCCAGAATCGGACACAACTGAGCACGCATGCACACAAACCGTGATGGAAAAGTATACCAAATAAATATTAAATAAATGAATGTCTGTATGTGATAACTAGCCACTTTGCTGTACGGCAGAGATTGGTACAACATTGTAAATCAACTCTCTTATATTTAATTCTTCTATTATAATTTTTATAGTAATGTTCTATTGTTTTCAATTTGTACACACTTCTGTCAGATTTACCCCTAAATATTTTAAATATATTGATGCAGTTTATATGGTATTTTTTAAAATTTTAAGTTGCTGATTGTTCATTGCTAATATATAGAAATATATGTGTATATTATATGTATTCTTTTTTTGTATATTGACCTTTTGTCTTGCACCTTTGACAAATGCACTTATTACTTAGTAGACTTTTTAGTAGATTATTCAGGATTTTTGTATAGATGATAATATCCTTTTTATTAAAGGAAAATTTTACTTCTTCCTTTCCAACCTGTATACTTTTTATTTATCATAATGCAGCAGAAACACGAAATTTTAAAGCCAAAATAAATATTATCAAAGAAAGATATTATAAACATGTATAAGGAAAAAGCAGTTAGAAAGAGGAATCAATTATAGATATAGGATATGAAAATGTATTGATTTTATTGTCCTTAATGGATTAGATATGTAGCTGGGTGTTACTGAAGTATGAGTTAGGAATTTGCAAGGCCAAGATAAAGGATATGTCAGTCATCAGAGAATAACAAAGAGATATGAGGAAGGATAAGAAAAAAGTAAGGAAATATGGGGAAAGAAGTTGAAATATCAGCATTTATAAAATTGAAATCCCAAGAGGAAAAAAACAGAACAAAGTGATTGAAACATTCAAAGAAATAATGCCCCAGAATTTACTAAAATTAAAGAAAGATGTAATATCTGAGATTGCAAAGTCTCATAGAATAACAACAAATATAGGAGAACAATAAGCCACACCTAGAAAAACAAATAGTAACATTTAAGAACACCAAAGAAAAAAGTTCTAAAAACTTCCATAGAATAAAGGATCTCACCTACTCAAGAAACAAGAATCCGATTAACATAAAACTTCTCAGTAGCATCCCTTGTTGCAAGAGGACAGTGGAGAGATTTTTTTTTTTTTTGGTGTTGAAAGACCTATGAAACTAGCATATATAATCCAATAAATTACTGTTTACTTATAAGAGCAAAATAAAAATTTTTTTGCATTTATGACACACAAAGTCGTTTACCACACAAAAACAGTCTGAAAACACATGTGAAGGATATATTTCAAGAAAAAGAGAACTAGATACAAAAGGAAACTGTGTGATATGGGAAAGAAGTCTGAGTAAACAACCTGTGTCTCTATATGCGATTATCAACATGTGCATGCCCATATACACACACACAAACACAGAGAGAAAATAAGAAAAATGAGTACATAATAATTAGAACAAAAATCTCAACATTTCCAAAATGTAGCTGGGAAATTGATGGGAATAGGGACAAAAAGAGGAAAATAAGAGAAAGAAGAAAAACAACAGAAGTGTGGGTAATAAAAACATGAAATAAGATAGCATTAATAAGTCCCATTAAAACCACAATTAGGATAAATGTAAATGTTATAATAAATATAATTGACTTTGGTAATGAAAAGACAAAGGATCTCAAATAGAATAAATGGGAATCAAACTTTCAAGTATTATACACTGAAAAGGAAACGCTGCGTAAAAGTAGAAAATAAAGGGCTAGCAAAAGATTTCATACCCATCAGCCTGGGGAAAATGGAAAAGTCTGACCAAATCAAAAGAAGGTAAAAAATGTAAAGATAAGAATTATCGTGCACAAAGGTGGAGAGTGTAAGTTAATATTAGCATTGTGGAGAGCAATTTTGCAGCATCTTACAAAGTTCCCAGGATCTAGTAATGCCACTGCTTAGTAATATTGGTCAATATAAATACTGCTAGCTTCTTGCTGTGTACAGAATTGTGTCCCCCTCAAAACTGAAGCCTAATTGCCAGTACCTTAGAATGTAATTTCATTTGGAGGAAATTTCCTTAAAGAAATAATTCAGTATAAATGAAGCTAAATAGACCATCCTAATTCAATCTGACTAATATCCTTGTAAGAAAAGGAAATTTGGACACCCAGTGAAAGACACCAGGGATATTCAGGCACAGAGGCTATATGTGGACATGGTAAGAAGGCAGCCATGTACAAGCCAAGGAGAAAGGTCTCAGGAAAAACTAAACTTGTGCCAACAACTTATTTTGGACTTTCAGCTGCCAAAATTGTGGGAAAATAAATTTTTATTTAGTCCACCCAGTCTGTGGCATTTTCTTTTTTATGGCAGTTCTAGGAAATTAACACACTAATATAAAACAACGTCAGAACTTTAGTAGGTGAACAGAAAATGTTTTTCTGTTCTCCCATAAATCCCAATCTAGAATTCAGCAATGGCCTTCCATCTAGTGATTCAAGGACCCAAGGTGTTTCCACCCTGTGGCAACACCCAGACTTGAGTTCTCCAACCTCTAAATTAAGAACATATTTGAGAGTGAAAGAAGGTCCTATTAATTAGGACAATGGGCATAAATCTGGCATATAATCGTTTTCTCTAATACCAACAAGGTATTTTTCAGTATATACTCACACAACCCTAAGAATCAGTAAGAAAATGTAGGAAATCTAACAGGAAAGAGAAGAGATAGAAGAAGGATTGACAGTTCACAGAGAGGAAAACTGAGTGACTAGTGCATATACAAGGAGTTTTTCAGTGGAAATAGTAATAAGATAAATGTAAAAAAAATAACTTGTATCCATGAGATTTGCAAAAATTACAGACAGGCAAAAATACGGAATCACTATGTTGTACACCTGAAGCTAATATAATATTGTAAATCAACTATACTTCAATTTTTAAAATGTAAATTAAAGAATGAAATTGACAGAACAAAACCATTTATGCAAATTAACACAAGCAAACACACAATACTCTTAAAGTCTCTATGCAAAGACATATAAGTACTCAAGAGTGGCTGCATGGGAGGGGAATAAAGAAAGAAATCATGGTTTGCAGAGGCTTTGACTGGCCTGATGATGGTAGTGGGCCTTAAAATGGTGAAATGATGAGATCAGAAATGCACACCTAAAACTCCTCCCAACAAAACCCTAAATAAAGAGGAGGGAGTGCAGGCAAGGGGACAGGCAGGCAGATTGACTAAAAGATAAGAAAAAGGTATAAAAGAGGCCCTCAAATTTTGGTCATTTCTTGTTAAATTGGGATGGTTTGAAAACTCAAAAGCCAAACAAATAGAACACTGTCTTCTGACATCATTGGTTTTGCAGGATGTGAGAAGCTTTGTGGGGTTTTGGGTGCGCTTTCCTTTTTATCAAGAAGCACATGGAGTGGTTTGAAATTCTAAGCATGGTTTGCCACAATGAATGCCCTATACTGTAATTAAACCATTGGCTTAGAGGCCTGTTTGCCCTGTTTTAAGCGCTTTGTGAAACTCAGGGTTTGCCTTTTGCTACTGCTGAATTTGGCAAAGCAACTTGGACAGGGGGAGTCTCTGTATTTCCCTGCTCTACATTTACCCAAATGCTGCGTGTGCTGTCAGTTAAAAGCATCACCCTGCCATGCCTATTTGACTTCAGTTACAAATATTGGCAGGAGATGTTCAAGGAGACAACAAGAGGTGTTTAGAATCTATGGTCCTTTGAGATACAAAACTATAAAGCAGCCACAGAAATGAGTCAGCCCATTAGGTTAGGCCATAACCACAGCTAACTAGAGTGCTCAGACTTCCAAAGACAAGAGGCAACATAGCCTTACACATGTTCCATTTCTTTTGTATCCTCACAACACCTGGGGCCACTTGCTTTCCATGAAACTTCCTAAGTGAATTTTGTTGATTAACCACTAAACACACACACACACACACACACGCACACACACGTAAGAATCTCAATTCTGCACAAATATTATAATATTCTTACAGTTCTAAAATTGTTAGTAGAATTAGTTCTATATTTTTTCAGTCAGAAAACAGTATCTGGAAAGATAGAATATAACAGACACTTTGAATGATATAAACTTCTACAATGTGATAGACAGCCAAGAGAACTCATTTTAAAGGGCAGGAGCAGTGGTAATAAAAAAAAAAAAAGCAAACTCATGAGTGGCAAGAGAAAATGCAAAACTATCAGAGCAAAGTAATTTAAAGTATCACAACAAGAGGCAGTAGCTAGTGAAATATAAGGATTTAAGTGTCAGGAAGTTCAACTTTCAACTATGTTTTAAGATATTCTTCTGGCCCTATTCACACTTCTGTCTACCACAGTATTTCTCTACTCTCCTTCGTAGTAAAACTCCTCTAAAGAATTGTCTCTACTCCCTGTCTTGACATCTTCATTTCCCATCCTCCCTTGAAAACACTCATATCAAACTTTTGTTCTCACCACTCCATGCCATCGCTCTTAGTAAAGTCAATGATGTCCAGACGGAGCACTCAATTCCAAGTCCTCTCCTTCATTGACTTCTCAACAGCATTTGCTTGCTACTCTTCTGGAAACTGCCTTGAACCATTTTTTTAAATGTCTACTTTCAAATACATTTAGACTCACACAGAGGTTGCAAAAATAGTTCAGAGAGTTCCTGTGTACCCTTCACTCAGCTTCCTCTAATAATAGCACCTTTCATAACCGTGGTGCAAACGTGCTTGCAACTTTTAAAACCTGTTCCTGACTTCTTTCAACCTTTTCCTCATTTGGCTTCTGTTTCACCATTCTCCGGGGTTTTCCTCTCCTCTCAGTCTTTCATGTTGAGGCTCTTCCTTCTTCCTATTTCTAGGAGTTGGCATGCCCCAGAGCTCAATCCTCATACTTCTTTTTCACCTCAATTCACATCTCATGTGATCTTGTCTTGTCTTATAGCTTCAGATAGAACATAGGTGAAGAAATTTCCAGATTATTATCTCCAGTCTTGAACCCTCCATTGAATTCTGGCTTGCACGTCAAACTGCCTACTCCACCTCTCCACTTTGGCATCTAGTGTGCATCTTACTTTAATGTGTCATAACTGAGCTCATTCAAGCCATGCCACCCAACACTTTCTCCCATGTTACCGTTCTCAATAAGTGGTTCCATCATTCAGCCGTGTACTTAGGCTGAATGCTGAAACTGACTCAGACAGTTCTCTTCCTCTTATATGACTACATTCAATCTAACAGCATAATGTATCAGCTCTAACCTGCAAAATATGATCTATATCTAAGCAGTTCCCACCACCTCTTCTCTCTACCATCTTTGACCAATCCACCTCCACCTTTGTCCCATATTATTGCAACAGCTTTCTAACTGGTCTCTAGGCTTCCACTCAGGCTCTCTAAAGTCAGTTCTCTGCATGGCAGTCAGGGATTCTTTTTTTTTCCTCTTTTTAAAATATTTATTTATTTGGCTGTGCCAGGTCTTTTGCCTGGAAAATTCCATGGATGGAGGAGTCTGGTAGGCTACAGTCCATAGGGTCACTAAGAGTCGGACATGACAGAGTGACTTCACTTTCACTTTTCCTTTTCATGCACTGGAGAAGGAAATGGCAACCCACTCCAGTATTCTTGCCTGAAGAATCCCAGGGACGGCGGAGCCTGGTGGGCTGCTGTCTATGGGGTCGCACAGAGTTGGACACAACTGAAGCGACTTAGCAGCAGCAGCCAGATCTTAGTTGCAACACGTGGGATCTTCGTTGCTGCAGGAAGGATTTTTATTTGAGGTGTACGGGTTCTAGGTCCCTGACCAGAGATTGAATCCAGGCCTCCTCTGCATTGAGAGTGTGGAGTCTTAGCCACTGGACAACCAGGCAAGTCCCAGTTAGGAATTCTTTTAAAATGCAAACTAAATCATGGCACCCTTCTACTCAGTGTCTTTTCATAGGTATAAATCCATTGTTGCCATAGTTTAAAGCCCATGGCACCTGTCATGCCCTATGCTCAGTCACTTCAGTCATGTCTAACTCTTTGTGACCCTATTGAGTGTAGCCTGCCAGACTCTTCTGTCCAGGGGATTTTCCTGGCAAAAGTACTGGAGTGGGTTGCCATGTTCTCCTCTAGTGGATCTTCCTGACCCGAGATCAAACCCCTTTCTCGTGCATCTCCTGCATTGCAGGTGGGATCTTCACTGTGGAGGCACCTGGGAAGCCCTGCAAGATCCTATAAAATCCCCACCACCTTCTTCGATGAACTCTCCTACTGCATTTGCTTCCTTTTCTTCTGCAGCCTCCTTGCTATTCCCAGAACACCTAAACATGTTCCTAGTGTGGGTATTTGCTCTTAGACTTCTCTCTGCCAGGAACACATTTCCCCAGCTATTCATGTTTAGGATTCTGCTCATTCCCTCAAAGAAACCTTCTCTGACCCCCTTATCTGAGGCAGTACTCCTTCTTCCATAGCTCTATCCCTACTCATGCTTATCGTTTCTAATAAAAATGTGGTATCTGGCTGGTTGGTTGGTTGGTTTATTGTCTGCTTGTCTATCTATCTTCCACACTAAAATATAAACTCCAGGAGAACCAGGACTTTGTCTGACTTTGGCACACTCTTGATTCTCTGCGTGACATGTAGTAGGCACCCAATAAATCATCTGTTGAATAAATACATAAGAAAAGGAACAGTAAAGAGCTGCATATAGAAACACTCTCAGAAGGCACGCAACATTTTATATGGCAATGATGAAATTTGAAATCCAAGTTAAAAATAGAAAATTTTTTGTAAGGACTGATTGAAATTTCTGCCACTTATGATGAAACGACTGTCTTTGGCCATCTCAGCTTTACTGCAGAGGAAATGTCATTAATTATAAATACTCCGAATTATCCATGGCTAATTATGAATATGTCAATATCAAATGTAAAACTAGTTTAGTTGGTTTACTTCAAAGAATTTGCAAGAAACTTGAAGTGATATGTGAGGTCCACCATCTCCCTACTACGTAAATGACAGAAGCACAGAAAATGGTTTAATCTCTGTCCGTATGACCTCCCTCCTGGGTCACTGCTCTAACAATAAATAGACCCACTTGAACAATAAAGGTGTGAGAGTTTTAACTTATATCCTTGGTTAGTGTAATGACATTATAAACATTTTCTTCTTTTATCTTTAAAGGTATATACCCGTGCATTACAGGTATAGACTACATTCTTGTTATCTGTGTTTCTCATCCTCCCTAAGGCAGTGTTCTGTCCTATTGTAATTCTTAAAGATACAAGTCAATGACAAGTATATCCAAAAGCAAAATATGATTCCTCTATCCTTTCTCATTATCACTTTGTAAATCAGCATGCTATGTTATAGTCTCTGAGAGAGTGGGTCTAAATTATACCAGCATTTGGGGGCAAAAATGGTTGAGTTCTTTATATCAATATTCTGAGTTGAATAAATCTACAGATGCTCAAGGGAAAAAAAATATAAAAAGTATAAAGTATATACTTTATATACCAGAAAGTATAAAGGATGCAGACCAACAGCTTTCAACAGGAAAGAACTCAAGGAAAATTTTTACCATGAGCCCTTATTGAGGATACTATTGGAGATGAAAAATAGCCAACCAAGGGATGGCCAGGAAAAATATGACAGTTGAACAGAGAGCTAACATTTACTATATTTAAGTGGTAGAAAATAGAATGCAAATATTTTGAAGAAATAGAAATGACACCCAAAAAATTGTGAGAGGAAAAAGAAAATGAGAAAATTGTTACAAAGGTTATCAGTGGAAAAATAAAATACAAATCTTCCTGAAAAATTATACCTATATACGTGAAGCAAAGAGAATAAATAAATTTCTTTAATTGTAAAAAATAAAAAGCATAAAATAGCATGACAGATCTAAGATCAAATTTATCCATCATAATAGTAACTATAAATGAGTTTAATACTTATTGTATTAGAGTCTAAGCTGTTACATCAAAGAGAATCCAACCCATAGATTAAATAAATTTTCTTTCCTATAAAACTTTGCAGAAATAAAACATTCCAGGATTGCAGGGAAACTGTTCCGCAAGGCTATCCAGGGACTCAGGTTCTGTCTACCTTGTAGCCTGGACATTTGTAGTAGGCTGTCCTCACCAGCATTATCTTAGCTGGCTTATCATCCTCATAACCCTAAGAAAGGGGACAAAGAAAAGTCAGAGCAAATGGCTTCCTCTTTTGAAATGAAGTTGCACAATTTCCTTCCACTCATATATTTAGTCACATGGCCAAGTTTAACTGCTAGGGAGAGTATAAAATAGTGATGGAATTCCATCCTGGCATTTCTTAGAAAATTCATGTTTTTCTGAATCTCAATCCCAAGAAAATTTGTTAAGAATTCAGGGAAAAGGAGGGAAATGAAAATTTTTTTGCAGGAATCAAAATCTTACAAGCAAAATGGAGCTACTACTAATTTGAAATAATCCACTGAATAAAATTAAAAACAAGAAGAGGAGATGCTGACTTGTGGGTTTGAAGGTTTAGGTAGATATTTCCAAGGACAAGGGCATCAGGACATAGGAGGGAAGCAGTCGCAAACTAATCAGTCAGTCTTGCTTTTAGTTGTTTCTGTGTTCTGAAGAGGAGAGAGATAGACAGAGAGACAGAGAGAGATGCATAAAAAGATAGATAGGGAGACTAAGGCTGGAGAAAGCCATCTTCCAAAAGGATTGAAGGAACCATTTCTTGGAGTTCACACAAGACCTGGGATAGCTTCTGTTCTCATTGTCCAGAGTAGAAAAAACTAAGAATTCAAAAGACATCAGGTAAAGTATTCAGAAGGCTATGGCTTTAATACTGGAAAATATTAGCCCTAAAATAAATGCTGCTCTATCTATAAATCTTAAATTCCAGACTCCCAAAATATTCAAACTTTTCCCAGGTAATTTAACTGTGTCCTAGAAGAAAGCTCACACATATTTATATAAAGATAAAAAC
The DNA here is from genome assembly GCA_024291935.2 of Okapia johnstoni. Taxonomy (NCBI): domain Eukaryota; kingdom Metazoa; phylum Chordata; class Mammalia; order Artiodactyla; family Giraffidae; genus Okapia; species Okapia johnstoni. The sequence goes on from CM044317.1 coordinate 53,876,235, forward strand.
AAGTACATTACAAAATAAAATTCACAATGTCTAACACCTGGTCAATAATTACCAAGCATACAAAGAAGCAGCAAAATATGATTCATAATGATGAGAAAGGTAAATCAATTGAAACTAACACAGAAATGATGCAGCTAATAAAATTAGTAGGCAAGGATATTGAAACAATTATTATAAATTATTCATTTTGTTTAGCAAGCTAGAGAAAAGATGAAGAATGTTAAGTAGAAACATGGGAGACATGGAAGAGATCAAATCAAACTTCTGAAAATGAAAAATATACTTCTGAGATACAAGACATCCTGAATGAGATTAACAGCAGATTAGACCCAGAAGAAATGATTAGTGAATTTAAAGATATAAATATAAAAATTATCCAAAGTTAGACATAGAAAGAGCTCTGAAAAAATAAAAGTAAGAGGGCACCCACCAAATATACATACAATTGGTGCCCCTGATAGAGATAAACAGGAGAATAAAACAAGAATTTGAATAAACAATGGTTGAACATTTCAAAATATGATGAAACTGTAAACACACATAACTAATAATCCCCCAAATGCAAGAAACACGAATAAAGCTATGAAGAGCATCATAATCAAATTGCTTAGTACCAATGATAAAGAGAAAAATTCTTAAAAGCACTCAGAGAAAAAAGACAGCAGTCTTCTTTTAAGAAACAGTGCAAGTCAGAAGATAGTACGGCAATCTCTTTAAAGTACTGAAAGAAAAAAAGGCACCTGGAATTCCAAACCTAGCAATTTTTTTCAAAAACAAATGTAATAAAAATACTTTTTCAGGCAAACAGAAGCAGAATTTATTACTAACAGACATGTACTATAAAAAAATGTTAAAAGAAAATCATTTAGGCAGAAAGAAAATAATTAAAAATGGAAATCTAAATCTACGCAGAGAATGGTGAATAATGAAATGATACCATGAAGCTAAACACAAAAGACTTGCTCAATTTTTAAATCTCCTTGAAAAATGACTACTTAAAGCAAAATATCTTGTAGAGTTTATCAGGTAACATATTTTAAATGTTTCTGCATCTAAAAAGACTCCAAATACATGAAGTAAAAACTGATAAGACTGCAGTAAGAAATCATAAAATCTACAGTTACAACCAGAGGTTTCTCCTAAACCTTCTCTCAGTAACAGGTAGAACAAATTGGCAAAATATCTGTAACGGTATAGAAGATTCAAACACTTTCAACCAAACTGACTTGAGCAACGCTGTAGAACACTAACCATCAGCAGAAGAGCACACATTTTTTTTTTTTGAAAGTGCAAGCAGAATATTTATTAAAAGTGATTATATTTAGGTTGTAAAGCAAATCTAACTAAACTTAAAGGAATTTGAATGATACAAATTATGTTGTCTGACTACTATGGGATTGAACTAGAAATCAATGAAAGAAAGGTGTCTGAAATACTCCTAAATATTGGAATCTAAATAATATTCTAAATAATCTAAATAATAGTCATGTAAGTATATTATCTATTCAAAAATTAATTAAATAATATGCTTTTTAAGCAGTGGGGTTAATTTGATTGCATAGCTAACAAATAGCCATTAAGGTGATTTCAAAGAGATGTTACCCAAATATTCTGAGCTTTACTTGAAAAGATATATGTTCTTTCAAGAGTACTACCGTAAAGGACAATAGTTATCTGGGGGTAGAAGTTTGATTACTTCGCTAGAAAATCAGGCCTAATTCTTTAGAGCCGTATAGTTTTTAATAATTATTAAAACTATTTGAAAGGCTAAATTAATACTCTAGCAACAGACTTGCCACTAGAGCTGATACTCTTTGTCTTTCTCTCAGGAGAGAAAAATAAATTCTTACACTTATCCTTGCTTTGCTGAATGTTCAAGTGCTCGACGAGTACTTAGAAAGCACTCAGAATGTGCCAGATACCATTTTAACAGACAAAGAGCAAAAGACAGTCCTTGTTTCCACAGAGATTATATTCCACTGCGGTGAGTGGGAGGAATGTACAATAAACCAATAAGCAAACGTGTGATATGCCAATGAGAAGTGATATATGAGAAAATACAGCATCCAGGCAGCTAGAGACACTGACCGAGGATCAGGTGAAAGGAGAATGTTTCCCGACACAAGAGAAGATTTCATTTCTTAGGATTTTTTAAACTTAGGGCTAATTTCAGTTATCTTTGAGTGAGGTCATCATTTAATCAAACTTTTTGTGGAAGAAAAAAAGGTAGAGCTCCCAAAAGGCAAAATTCAAACATTTTAAGGGACAAGCGCCAAGGAGAAGTCAGCATAAAAGATAGAGGAAGCTAAGAACTGGCTTCAAGGTCGGCAAATGGCCGACAGCGTGGTCTCTGGGGGCTGTGCTTACTACAAGGAACCTTACAGCAATACCGAAGACAAGTAGACAAAAGAAATAAAGGAACGCGTAGCCACTTCTCAACAAGTTATTCAATATCACTAAGATTCCTTGGAAATCTCCACAAAGCGCCCTTCTGAAATTGGTTATCCAAACAAGTCTTCTTGTTCTGATTCATAATAGTAAAAAGAAGGCAGTATGTATAAAGATGAGAACTTTGTGTAGTAGGGTATGATACTGCTGCTGCTGCTGCTGCTGCTAAGTCGCTTCAGTCGTGTCCGACTCTGTACAACCCCATAGACGGCAGCCCACCAGGCTCCGCCGTCCCCGGGATTCTCCAGGCAAGAACACTGGAGTGGGTTGCCATTTCCTTCTCCAGTGCATGAAAGGGAAAAGGGAAAGTGAAGTCGCTCAGTCGTGTCCGACTCTTAGCGACCCCATGGACTGCAGCCTACCAGGCTTCTCCGTCCATGGATTTTCCAGGCAAGAGTACTGGAGTGGGTTGCCATTGCCTTCTCCGGGTATGATGCTACATCTTATTAAATAAGAGCAGGGAAATTCATTCCTCTGATTAAAAGGAGGGTGGACAGGCGTAGTTTAGAAAGTCTCTCCAGGTGATCCTAATTAGCAGCAAAGCACCACAGACTTCCACTTGACAATTATTGCCCCATTGCATTGTCACTACAGGAAGAATGAAGCTTAATTCTTTGAAAGGAGGCAGGGTTTATACTGTATACACATGGCAGTATAGCCATTATTTGGAAAGTGAGTTAGTTAGGGGTCAGATTCAGAAAAGTTAACATACAGGATGGGGGCTTATAATCACTTGACTTTTTTTTAACTGGTTGAAAATCCAAATTATGTAATTATTTCTTTACTTGACATGGTATTGTTTTTCCTCTGTTTCCTTCAAAGCTTTGAAAAATCTTGCCTTGGTTGGTATAGAGTATCACATACCTTGTTCCACAAAAGTCTGATTCAAGAGGAGTCAAGGATGGTCAGGAATATGTGTGTGTGTGTGTGTGTTTTAACCTAGCATTTCCATTTAAGGCAAACCTTAGCACCAATATCACCCCCCACCTAACACACACACACACACACACACACACACACACACACACATACACACACGCACAGACTCCCTTCAACACATCCTAGTCACTGAGTTGAATAAAAAGCCTGGTGACAGTCTGAGCTTGAAGATATCCTTCTCAGACTCCAGGGAACTTTCCAGAATATGACAGTCTAGTACGGCGTGGCATGAGCATTCCGCACACTCTTTCTGGCCGGAAAGCACACGCGCGGGTTAGCTTTCATCTGGTAGTCTGCAGCTGCATGGACCTGTTGTCTAGGTGGGATATGCAATAATGACAGAAAATTGGACCAAAATGCATTTGCCATCTTCACATGAGAGTTTTTGAAATGGGACTGTAACCTTGGACACTAGATGTTTCTGCTGATTTCTATTTTTCTTGGTGAAAAGATATGCACATCAAATCTTCTTCCCAAAAATCCTAATTTAATTTTGAGGTCCTTAAAATTTAACCTATGTGATCAATAGAATTGCTGTTATTATTGCTTTGTCACTAGCTCATGTCTGACTCTTTGCAACACCATGGACTTAGCCCACCAGGCTCCTCTGTCCATGGGATTTTCCAGGCAAGAATACTAGGTAGGGTTGTCATCTCCTTCTCCAGAGGATCTTTCCAACCCAGGGATCGAACCCACATCTCCTGCATGGGCAGGCAGATATTTTAACACTGAGTCACAGAATAGTATACTATAATATGTACCTTATAGTATAGTATATACTATCCTTCCTCAAAAGTGAGACCTTGTTTTCATCATGATAGGATTCCAGAAACTTTTCCATCATATGGTGAAATGAAGGATACATAAAGTTTGAAAATGACTGGATGAGGCCATGAAGTTTTGTAAATGGTTAGGAGTTGTTTCTTTGTAGGATATGATTTAAATGTAATATTGTTTTTTCTCACCACAAAAACAATGGTAAAAATTGGCCACCAAAGCTAATACCTTTGCTTTCCCCTTTGGAAAACTAGTAGATCCAGCCATAGGTTTGAGTTTGTATCCTAAACAGAAATAAGGAATGTGTTTGACAAAAATAAAGGCTGGATTAGTCATCAGTCATTTACTGACCCAGTGCCTGTGTTTTTCACCTCCATGTGTTGCTGGCAAGAACAGCACTTCATAAACGGGTCAAAATTATAAGGAAGGGCCATTTTGGAATCTGGGAGTTTCCTCCACCACATGAAAACACTCAGCCAGCATGCCAGAAGTGTACATCACACAAGCACAAAGGAAAACATGGCATTGCGAAGGGTGTGGGAGGAAGAAACAAAGAGAGACACAGCAGTTATGTCAAGACAAAAAAAACCCCAACTTTTTCCTTGAAAGATGACTATGACTTATTTCAAACATGAATCAAAATAGCTCTGAAAGTTTTTTTGCACGGAGTGTCTTGGTGAGAGATATTGGTGTGGACCATAGACAAACAGAAGCAGCTCACTGGTACTCCAATGTTATTTATACTGCTTTAAGGTTCTGGGCACCTGATCCTCAATGGGCGAGTGGCAGATACACTATCTGATTTTAACCACAGAAACCTCTGTCACAAAAGCATAAAAGGGCAATGGAAAGGGCTATGAAATCAAAGTGCGCTCAGGACTTTGATGTGGGCAGGGTTGCCTGGTGCCTGTAAGTACCACCTTCCTCAAACATTTCCCCACCTGTGACTGTCAGTGGCCACTGATCCTTATCTATCCAGGTTATTCACCAACAGATGCAAGGTAGTTAGGTCCAACTTAAAATGTGTAAATCTGTATTCACATATGCTGTGCCTGACCCCCACCCCAAAATCACCTAAAGATAAATAACTCATAGAGAAGTTTGAATGTTTGTACCTCACTCATCTTCATGTAGTCAACTCAAGCTATAAATTTGCCTGATATTTTATTTGCATTCAGAATAGGACGCCTTGCCTTCAAGTGCCAGCCCAATGAGACCACTGGCTGACTGGTTTCCAGATTTATATGACATCAATATAAGGTGTTAGTGGCAGAGTCATGTCTGACTCTTTGCAACCCCATGAGCTGTAGCCCGCCAGGCTCCTCCACCTGGGGAATTCTCCAGGCAAGAATACTGCAGTGGGTTGCATTCCTTTTTCCAGGGTATCTTCCCAACCCAGGGATCAAACCCAGGTCTCCTTCATTGCAGGCAGATTCTTTACCATCTGAGCCACCAGGGAAGTCTATTTAATATAGTAGCCTATTATATATATATACATATATATATATATATACACACACACATATATATAAAGTATGTTTGTATATGATACCCTAATCCAACTGCCTGGCATCCAGCTGATGCTACTATGGCACTTTGAGGGGTATTCTTCCTGCCCAAAAGTAAAATAAAATTCAGAAAATATTTATTTCTGTCATATAAACTAGAAGGCAGCAAAAACTCAAAGGGCTGACATTGTAATTCAAACCAAAATCTGCTGATATTAATCTTACTAAGATCAGAGCATCGGTCAGTCAACGTCAATTACAGCAATATTTTTTCTGAGATTATAAACAAAACTACTTTATTACTATTCTATAACAATTCTTCATGGATATGTAGGCAGATTGAGTTTGTCTGATGACTTTTGTACAGTCTTATGGTGTAGAAAAGGAGCAAGCAGAGATGGTTAAAACTAAATAAAGAGAGTGAAACTCTCTTTTTAGGTTTAGGTCATTTAGAAACAGAGTAGCCAGCCTGAGCCTGGATGCTGAGTCACCTCTCTCTTCAGGATGTTCTCCCCACAATTTTCTGTAATTAAATTGCCTTCTCTGTACATACACTCTCATTATCTCTTGCTTAGTGCAGATTAGGACTTTTTTTTAATAGGAAAGATACCAAATTTTCAGAACTCCAAATCAAAACATACAATCTAAAGAAGGATTTTAGTCTAAGGATTTTATGAATTCATGTAGAAAGTTGGACCACACTAAAGAAATTAAGTTACATTTGCTATATATTTAATAATTCTTCTCTACTGAAAAGGATAAAAATTTTCAAAAAGAGTCTGCCAAGTTGACTTAGCTAAGAGTAGTAGCTATAGACAAAGGAGTATGGAATTTGGAATGAAACTTATTTAGGTTAAAATCTTGACTCTAACAGTTAGTAGCTGTGACCGTGAGCAATAGCATAAGTCACCCCAAGCCTTGGTGTCCTCATCTGCAGAATAAGAGCAATAAACTATCTTATTGGGTCACACAAGAGATGCAGGTTTGATCTCTGGGTTGGAAAGATAACCTGGAGGAGGAAATAGCATCCCACTCCAGTATTATTGCTTGAAAAATTCCATAGACAGAGGAGCCTGGAGGGTTACAGTCGATGGGGTCTCAAAGAGTCGGACATGATTGAGCGACTGAACATGAACTGGATCATTGTGAACATTAAGGGCATAATACATATAAGCAGAGCTTCCAGCCCAGTGTCTGGTATATGAGGGCTCAGCAAATATCTCTTCAATTATCTTCCTTCTTTCTACTTTTTCTCTCTCCCAATTATATAAATCCATTAGTTCTTTGACAAATTCTCACAAAGCAACATTTGATAGGATGCATACTGCCTTCAGGAAACCAATCTGACTCAAAGGTCTCCTAACTTCCAGGCAATATTAGGGGCTGTAATATTCCAATCCATCGTGAAACTTTCCTTGATGACAGCATTCCTAGGTAAATTTCTCTTCTGCTGCTGACCCACAGAAACTAAATCTTATACCTCAGAACATAAAACTTTATTCTACACTCACATGCATTTGGGTTGACCACTCCTGGCTTCCAAATAAAACTGAAACTTCTTCATATCAAAGTATAATTTTTTTTGTTTCAGCCTTGAGAATGAATGGATATTCATGGATTAATCTACCTCAGAAGAACTATATTTAGTTCTGGACTAAAAAATCATTTCAAAAACCCCAACATTAAGAATATAATGCATTTTCACAAATCCTGAAAACTAACAAATTTCATTAGTAATCTTAACAACTAAATATATTCTTGAATTAAGTACAGTTTAATTAAGCATAGTTTAAATTTTGAAATCTTGTGTTAAAACCAATTCCTGAAAAGCCTCTCTGAGAATATATTTGATAAGAATGTAGTGTTAATTTTCAAAGGGTTGATAAAATTAAATATTTTTTTACTTATAGTGCAAATTTTAAGAATCATGTAGTACAAAGTGTATTCTTTCTCTAACTTTTCTAGTGCAGAAACATTGTGTTTCTAGCCAAAAGAGCTTGAAAATGAAAAGAATTTACTAATATTAAAACAATTCTAGACTTTCTATAACTTAACAGTTTATACTGTCATAGAGCAAGTTGTGTAATTTTGCAAGATGGGTCTGGTTTTCTTTTTCCTCCTGTGGAATGGGAGAGACAACTTCCCTATGGAAAAGTAGTATAGGAAATCAAAAACAGAAGTTTGTTTGTGAGGGCTGTGGGTGGAAAACTGGTCACTATTCACTTTTTGAGGTTTTTGAAAAGTCCCTCTCTACTCCTTATTTCCACAAAGAATGAAAAATAGATATCATGTGAATTGGGATGTACACAATCATATCATATTTTTCCAGTTAGCAAACATTCATCTGATTAACCATCACTGGCTGCTGCAGTATAATGTATGCATATATATAGGTATATATACATACCTGTATATACACATGCATATTTGACTCATGTTATGTATGTACAGTTCAATGGCATTTTTCTTTTAAACACACTCTAATATGTTGTTCAGTTATTTCTTAATAGCTTACGTATACATAATTTACCAATTTCCTTAGTGCTATCATTGCCTAACAATGTACAGGAAAAAACATGTAGCAGGATTTGCTTCTGAAGCCATACAAGCAAAACTGGGTATTTTTAATTGATTCAAATGGCACTGAGAAGTAACCCAGATTGGAAACAACTCCAGGGAGCATCTGGAGATCCAGTCATAGGCAGATGGGCAGATAGATGGCCTTAGGAATTCTGAGATTAATTGGAATCTTCCCCAAACTATTGACATGATGGGACAGGGGTTTAAGTTAACCAAATTGTGTGACAACAGGTACCATGTGCAACCAACATAATGAGAACAGCTACATTTGGAGACCCTTGTGGAGTTTCCACACCCACAGTCTGGGAATCAGCATCCCCAGGGCTTCCTTCTTCACACTTGTCAGAGCTTCAGGGGAAAACTTGCCACCCTCACACAAAAGGACTATTGAGGGGGCTGTGAGTCAACTGGAAAACATACACGGCACTTTCTCAACTTGTTTCTTTCCACTCCTGCAAAATAGCCTGTCTTTCCATTTAAATTTCCACTCAACAAAAGAAAGGCACCACTTTGACAAGCATTTACAAGTGGGCCTTAAGGCAGGGCAGAGTCTAGTTCATTAGGAACTAAATTTCTAGTAAACACCTTGATGGACAGATCTGGTTCATAAATATCAGGCCCAGTTATTTTGTGCCTATATTATACCTGACTGAACTTTTGAGCCCCTTGAAACCATGAGGGGGTTGGAGGATGCATTGGGTACCCCGCTCTCTCTACAATGAAGGTCTTCCCGACCACTCGTCCAGGCACGTGAAGAGGGTTGCTCAATAGAAACTAATACTAAGCTGCATGTCACCCATATTTGTATCTTCTTAAGTCAGTGTAGTTGATTCAAAGAGTTACGTGTAAACAATAGCAGAAAAAAATTCCCCCATGGCAGATTGCAAAGGGAATTTCTGTTTCTAGTTTATTCTTTTATTGAGTTCTGTGTAAAGTACATGAAGGGATTCTAAAACCCTTTTCTCTCCTCTCTCTCCAACTAATGCTGTTTTCCAGTCTCTGAGCTGCCAGTGTACCATGAGAAATCCACTCATTGACATGACAGAAAAGGCAGTTGTACAGCAGAAATGGTATGGTCTATTGCAATAAATTACAGGTTTCCTTTTCATGTTCAGCACAAGAGGCGGCCCTCATGCAATTAGCTACAGCTGGTTAAAGAAAGAAAACATGCATCTGTGGACAGATCAGACAGAGAACCAACTCTTAATTTCTGGGATATATCACCATAGGAACAGAGAAGAGACCTGATTTTTGTTCCTGAGCATAAGCCATTTTTAAAACTTGTACTTCCCCCTCTGAATCATCAAAATAGTGTAGCATTTGGGGAAACGAACCTATGATCACGTTTTTTCCGTTAAGGTCACTGGTTATGACAAATAGCTGAGTGTCTTCCACTTGGTTCTTGTCTTCAGCCTGGCAAAAACTTTTCCTTGGATATCTCAGTCTTATGCTCACTCAATTATACAATTATCACTGTGTGTACTATTTTCAACTGGAAGTTTATATTGGTATGCTAGAGTCCTTCTAGAATGATAATCTGATGTGTTTTATGTTTTTCTATTATTGTTGAATGCTCATTTTGCATGACTTAAATTGCAGTTTATTTCAGAAAAACTGAACATTTAGAAACTCTTAAGAACAATTTTAATTGCATATGCATGGGGCACTGGATCATACATGTATTAATAATGTATTCATGACACTCTATTATGTAGAAGATGTAAAAATACTTTAGTGCATGTATCAAGTGAGTTGTTTGTCTTCCAAGAGACAACCTAAGAAAATAATGGTTATTATCAGTTTGAGGAAGGCATCCATATGTCTGTATAATGCATGTACATATCCACTCCTTAATCATCCATGTGAAACTTTAGCTCTATTTTTTTCTGCAAATAAAGTCAACCGTAGGAAGTCTGGGACTTATCTCCCAGGCCTGTTATTTTCAAATAACAAAATTTTTAAATCATTTCAATATTTGAAAATAACTGTTCTTACCAATCCTGGTTGAGAATAAATTTACTTTATAAATGAAAGAAGGTAAAAAAAATTAAGACAAATATTAAGATTAAAATTGTTCATAGTTATCTCCTGGAACTGGTGGGAGCCCCTATAAAGTTAGCAGTTCATTTAGATACATTCAAATCATGAAAGTAAAAAGAGACTTTGCCTGCCGAGGTGTTCATTTAATGTAGAAAACAGAAATCATAATGGAAATCATCTGTAATTACTGATTCTATACCCCATCCACCCATACCTCTAGCAAAAACAGTTTATTTCGTAGGAAAGCAGTAGAGCTACTGATGTTTAAAAGCGGAGGGGGAAAGGGAAAAATAACTTGCCAGTCCAGCTGAAGATCACAAGGCATTTGTGGAGATGTCTCCAGAGCATTTGCGTGAAGATTTATTCTGAAAACTGTACTTAAAAGTTAAAAGCTGTTTGCCAGTTTTCCTCCCTCATGTCGCAACTGACCTTACTGTGCCATCAGAACAAAGACAACAATGATTCCCACATTTTTGTTTCATTTGGTTTAAGAGAGATGCACACAGAGTGAACACCCTTTAAACAGAAAATCAGTATTACATGTTTGGAAGGAAGGAAAAGAACCAGAGTGTGTGCCCAGACAACAAATTTCTATCATCTCAAAACCTGTAATTTACTTGAAAATGTGTAGTTTCCTCATACTGGACTTCCAGACTCCTTGTGTAATAAGCAACCTACACATTGTGTTGTGAATAGAAACAGGTTGGGAAGAGGCGAATTATGAGCTCTGAATTATGAGATCTGAAGGCCAACATTCGCAAAATTGTGAGAATAAGCAATATTTTTTGAACCTTTTCCCTCCAGAGAGACAAATATTGCTCTTGAAAAAACAGCAGGCTACAGAGACCCCTTAGGGCCAAAAATTATACTCAACTGGTATCTGTTTAGCAAAAACCATCTTCCAATAAAAGCAAACTCAGCACAGAGCGAAAATAAGAAAAAAATCAAATGTAAACCAGTATAAAGACCTAGGAATCACGGCTATTGAACTTTGAGAGGAAATAACCAATTCATTACGTCTGGAAATATTTCAAGCTGAGGGGGGCCAAACACTAAACTCTAAATTTGTATTAATCCCTGAAAAATGGCATTGGTAAGATAAAAGATCTTTCTCTTTATTTTGAGTTTAAAAAACAATATTCTCTACTGTCCATTTTTTGAGCATTATTTAGTCAGTGAAAGGCGACAAATTATGAAATTGCTAAATAAATGTTTCCGATAGTTACAAATAAAGGAAACCTCCTGAATGGACATCTTTCATTTATCCCTGGAGAAAAACAAAATACAGAGCTTCTTGGTGATATTATTCTAATTATTTCAAAAGTATTTCAATAATATCAATACTTGAAATGAAGTAAAAAATACAGAATAAAAGGTTACCAAACCCTTAAACCCAGAATTTCAAACTGTTCCTCAATAGATGATACAAACTGATAGTTCTGATGAGATGATTATTTCCTTTTAAAGCACCCCTAAGGAGGATATTGAGCTGCAAGTGAGGGTCAAAAGTTCCTGCTTTATCAAAGTTCCACTACTAGCCTTTCATGCATGAGCATTAAATTTGTTTATGGAGCAAAATATATTGAGGGCTTGCTTTTGCTGGGGACTCCTCTGGGCTACATTAGGAAACCAGGCTGATAAGTACACTTGCTTTCATGTTTATAATTCAATTGGGCAGCTAGAAGATAAGCAATAAGCAAAAGCACATCACAGAGTATGTGAGCCCGTGACAAGGGTTATGAAAAGGAAAATGTCAAGTAGAATAAAGGGGATCAGGAGTATATTGGGAGTATATTTAAATAGGATGATCAGGAAAAAACTCATTGAAAGAGTGACATCTGAGTCCAGAGCTAAAGGAGGTGAAGCAGTTAGACATGTGGGTAAGCCAGCTTCTCAACCTCAGTCCTGTTGATACTATGGGCTAGATAATTCTTTGTGGTAGGGGCTGCCCAGTGCATTACAGGGTGGTCAGCAGCCTCCCTGGCTTGTGCCCACTAGATGCAAGTAATACACACCCCCAGTCCCAGTTGTAACAACCAAAAATGTCAAAATGCAACAACCAAAAATATCGAAAATGTCCCAGTTGTAACAGCCCAAACAGTCAAAAGACCCCTAGTGGGAAAAAAAAATCACCATTGAGAGTCACTGGTCTGGCAAAACAAAATCAAGATATGGCCATAGAGATATGGCTAGATATGGAGAAAGAGGGAGTTAGGGCTGAGGCCAGAAAGGTGACACGAATGATCCTTTAGGGCTTTCATGACCTGTCTGGACTCTTTGTTTTGTCCCTGAATGAAACAGAAAGCCACTGGAGAGTTGTAAAAGCACCACTCTGACTGCTGGTGTGGAGAATACACTAGAGCAAGTGAGTGGGCAAGGGCAGAAGCAGGGTGATCAGTGAGGAGGCTGTTATCATCTGAGCAAGGGATGATGGCAGCACCTACCAAGATGATCAGGAGAGTAGATACAGGATATCTTTTTAGCATACTGAATGAAATTTCCTATCAGATGAATGAAGGGCTTGAGGAAAAGGAGTTAAAGATCCCTAAGAAACTGGAAGGATGGAGGTGCCATCTGTTGAGATGGGACTTGCAGTAGAGAGCACATGATTGAGAGGGTAGATCAGAGAACACATAGAAAACCATTCCTTGGCAAGTAAGAGACAGGAGAAATTTTATTTTTGCATATGCCATGATGTTTTAAATCAAAGCGGTGGCAAATTTTCACATGCGAATGTAATAGGGGATAGGAAAAGAGATGAAAAGTTTTATCTTAATGCAGAATTTGTTTAAATGCTTCTCTTTGGTACGGAAGGATTATTTTTGTATGGGTGCATTTTCTAATTGGAGAAGGAAATGGCAACCCACTCCAGTGTTCTTTCCTGGAGAATCCCAGGGTCGGGGGAGCCTGGTGGGCTGCTGTCTGTGGGCTCGCACAGAGTCAGACATGACTGAAGCATTTTCTAATACAAGAATCTCAATGTAGACATGCAGCATATGTGCCTGTCCTATGAACATAAAGCAGTATTTCTCTAGTTGAGTACATTCAAGGGATAGCTCAAAAATGATATAAGGTATTTTAATTTTTTCCCTAAATAGGACCTATAGTTGTTCTAAAATAAAGAATTATTACTCTTGAATTTACTTGTGGAGACCCAGAGTACTAGAACTGTGTTCCTTCAGGGCTCCGTTCTTATTTCTGTCAAGGCAGTGATCAGGTCGGACCGCCATCCTGTGCAGTTCTGTGTGTCACCATCACTGGACCTTGAGTCATTCAGGGTCACAAGCCGGAGTTTCTTTACCTCCGTAGCTCAGTGCCTATCACCCATACACACTCAGTAAGTATCAACTGTATGAATGAGTGAATGAAAGTATAATGATTAGGAACCCAGATCTTGCGGTGTACATTTACAGTACAGCCTTAGACATACAAACCAATCTCACAAAGGTAGCAACAATGACTCCACTTTCTCACCTCTCCTTTTTTTCCCCTCCCCTCTGCCACCCCTCCTGACTGCTGTGAAAGGCAATGGTAGACGTGGGATTCAGTCAGACCTGAGATGGAATCTCAACTCTCCCACTGACTACTTATGTGAATCTGTGCAAATTACCACATGATGAGACAGATAACTTGGTAGACACACTAGTTCCCAGAGAGATTTGCAGCAAAGCAACAGCTGTATGTCCAGAATTTAACAACCAGAAAGATCCTAAAATCCAAAAGTAGTTCTCTGAATTTCCACACAGGTGGTTACCTTCAGTGACACAATCTAGGAGGCGGCAGGTTCTCTAAGTGTCTTAATCTTGCTCTGCGATTGGCACACTGTTTAGGTCGCTAGGACACAAGGAATAGGACAGGCTGGTCCTTGCCTTCATGGAACTTTCTGCTCGGTGGAGAAGGCAGACTTTAAACAAATAATTACACAGGTTTATTTGATGTTGTGTTAAGTGTTGGGAAGGAAAGTAATGACATAGTGTACCAGAAGAATCCAGCCAAATTTTGAGGAAGGATGGGGTGGGGTTGTGTGGAAGCTTTTCTATGGAACTCACATTGAAGCTGAAAACTGAATCATGAGTTGGAGTTGGAGAGGGATTAACTGTAGAACAAGGAAGTTAGGGAAAGAGAATGGAGAAGAAGAGTGCTCCAAACTTCAGGCATTTAAAGATATCCAATAAGGATCTGGGCTTCTGCCTTTGTCCATCAATTAAACAAATATAATCCCTAGAGTAGGGACTCAGTTTATGTTTGATGGATGAATGAACTCTGGAAACCCCTTATCATTCTGGTAGCTACATTCACAGATTTTATATACGCACTCTCACCCATTCCCTAAAACGCCCAAGTGACCACCTGGCAAGCTCAAAGTTCCCGAGGAGCTCAGGCTTCTAGTTTGCCAGTATTCAAATGGCCACTTTGTCTTTCATCTAAGGCTCTTCTGAATCACTCTTCAAACCACGAGGCAGTTGACAGCATTTGTGCTGTGAGTAAGGTTCCATCCTTCACCAGGGTTGGCTCTACCTCATCAATATTTTCTAGTGTATGTTGTATCTGTACAATTGGAGAGTCACCCATTCTTTGGGTGGTATGACTACCATTGTCTTTTATGAAATTATAACTAGGTCTGCTCTTGTTTTGCTTTAAATGAAGCCCACAGACTAGGGGTCTTTTTCAAAGCCTTACATTTTTCTCTTTAGTTCAGAGGAAACTAAATGAAAAGAGTCACTTCCCTTTTATTTAAAGAATCGCTAGAGATAAGTGGACTCAACCAAATGAGGAAAATAAAACCCGAAGACCTGTTCCTGCAGTCACATCTTCATTCCCTGGTCCTTTCCTGAGAACACCTGTGGTTCATGTATTTATGTTAACTCTGTCACAAAACGTGATCTTTATTGCAATTTGGCATATAAAGTTTCAGCTCAGGGGCAAGTTTACTTCCTTCCTGAACTATGTTTGCAAACTGGCCCTTTTTGAAAACTATTCAAATATTTTGAAAAGGGAGACAAAACTGGCAGCTTGAATCCTAATCCATTCTTCTATTGTAGTCACTTTGATACTGCTAAAAAAAGAACAAAAGTCTGGTGAAGACTTTGGCCCGCTTGTCATTAATTTCTCTCATCACCAACAATAGATAAGACCTATTTTAAGATCTGTAGTTTTTGGCCATATTTGTATTAACTGTGCTATCATTCATATTTTTTCTTTTCAAAAGGAAAGTATTTTTTTCTGTTATTCCTGGCTATAAATATGTAATACTCTCATTATAAAAAGCATTCAGTTATGACAGAAGTTTCCCTCAACACCTCTGTAATTTTGAAAACGAAATTGCCAAGATATTAAAAGGTTTATGAATTGTTTGCTTGCTTACAAGTTTCACACATTCTATTCATGTCATCAGAAAGACTTCAAACACCCCTATTCCTCCAAATAACCAACTAATCATGCACATCCACAAGCTGTCAGCTTTTCTACATTTCTTTCGAATATTTTAAAAATCTAGTTTAATTAGCCCAGGCTCTGGAGTCAGGGAGGGGGGAGAATTTTACATTACAGCTAAATTAAATAGCAGACTGGAAAATATTTAGCATATTGTTCCTTCAATCCATGAGGACTGAATATGAACAGTGCACATGCCTGTATGGAGGGAGACAAAAAATAAATGTATTACTACTTTCAGGAGTTACGATCTCACTAAAGAGATATGATGTACAAAAATGGCATATAGGATTATGTGAAGAGGCATAGATTTCTCTCAGGGTTTTGACCATCTTCACACATAAGCTGCACCGAGGTTGATACCCTAATGCCAGCTTCTCAACCAATCTTATTGGTATTATACTTGTCAGCACTGAGGAACATTCAAGACTTCTTTATCTTGCAAGTTTGAACATCTCTGGCCATGAGATGCTGCTATAATCAACAGATTCCAGCCTCTCCTCCCACCTCCTCCTTCTCAAGTAAGTAACTTTTATAGAACACTGCAAGGAGCAGTAATAGAGGCTATGCAGACTCAAAGGGGTTGAAGGAGGACATGAAGAGCCCCAGGTGAGTCATCTAAAGGTGTTTCATGTCAGTGACTCTGCTCAGGTACAGGAAGCACAAGCCTGCATCTGAGATATTGTGAAATCCTCTGGGGAAGCATCAACATAGTATGGCCTGACACTCAACTTTAAAAAGGCCCTCACTACTTTCAAATTCTGTGCTTCTGAGGTTACATCTCAACATGTTCTGAAAACCTATACATAACAAAATTTTCACCCAGCTTAGAAACTCATTCCTCACAATAAAATTCTTCTATCATATAATAGTGGGCTTCCCTGGTGGCTCAGTGGTAAAGAACCCACCTGCAATGCAGAAGATGTGAGTTTGATCCCTGGGTCAGGAAGATCTCCTGAAGAAGGAAGTGGCAACCCACTCCAGTATTCTTGCCTGGGAAAGACCATGGACAGAGGAGCTTGGAGGCCTACAGTCCATGGGGTCACAAGAGAGTTGGACATGACTTAACGACTAAACAACATCATATAAAGCAACAACTTCATCTAGAGATAGAATTACAAAGTTGCTGAAAAAATGGATAAAGGAACAAAGATGACCTGAGGAAATCAGTAGAAAATAGTGTTCATTATAGTATGTTTTTCAAACTGAAGGTTGAGATGCTTTAGTGGGGTTGGGGCGGGAGGAGAAATCAACTTGGTGAAACCAAAACCAGGCACGTATTAAAGATATGGTGGGTTTGATTTCAGATCACTGCAATAAAGTGAACATTGCAATGAAGTGAGTCACACATTTCTTTTTGGTTTCCCAATGCATAGGAAAGTCACATTTATACTATACTATAGTCTATTATGTGTGAAATGACATTATGTCTGAAAAATGTACATAACTTAATTTAAAAAATACTTTGCTGCTAAAAAATACTAACTATCATCTGAACATTGAGTGAATCACAATCTTTCTGCTGGATAATGAATGACCTTGCCTAGATGTTGATGGCTATTGACTGATCAGCATGGTGGTTGCTGAAGGTTGGGGCAGTGGCAATTTCCCTAAAAAGAGATGACAATGAGATTTCTCTCTTTGATTAATTCTTCCTTTCATGAATTATTTCTCTGTAATATGCAATGCTGTTTGATAGCATTTCAACCATAGTAGAACTTCTTTCAAAACTAGTCTTTAAAACTCTGCCACTGCTTTATCAACTAAGTTTATGTACTGCTCTAGATCCTTTGTTGTCGTTTCAACTATCTTCACAATATTTCACCAAGACTAGATCTCATCTCAAGAAAACACTTTCTTTGCTCATCCATAAGAAACAACTTCTCATCCATTCATGCTTTATCATGTTCAGTTCAGTCACTCAGTCATGTCCGACTCTTTGCGACCCCATGAACTGCAGCATGCCAGGCCTCCCTGTCCATCACCAACTTCTAGAGCCCACCCAAATTCATGTCCATTGAGTCGGTGATGCCATCCAGCCATCTCATCCTCTGTCATCCCCTTCTCCTCCTGCTGTCAATCTTTCCCAACATCAGGGTCTTTTCAAATGAGTCAGCTCTTCCCATCAGGTGGCCAAAGTATTGGAGTTTCAGCTTCAACATCAGTCCTTCCAATGAACACCCAGGACTGATCTCCTTTAGGATGAACTGGTTGGATCTCCTTGCAGCCCAAGGGACTCTCAAGGGTCTTCTCCAACACCACAGTTCAAAAGCATCAATTCTTTGGTGCTCAGCTTTCTTTATAGTCCAACTCTCATATCCATACATGACTACTGGAAAAACCATAGCCTTGACTAGATGGACCTTTGTTGGCAAAGTAATGTCTCTGTTTTTTAATATGCTGTCTAGGTTAGTCATAACTTTCCTTCCAAGGAGTAAGTGTCTTTTAAGATCACAGCAATTCAATTATATCATCAGGCCCCACTTCTAAGCTTATTTCTCTTGCTTTTTCCAGCACATCTACAGTTATTTTCTCCACAGAAGTCGTGATACCCTTCAAAGTCATCCATGAGGGTTGGAAATCACTTCTTCCAAATTCTTGTTACTGTTGATATTTTGACCTCTTCCCATGAATAATGAATATTCTTAATGACATCTAGAATGGTGAACTCTTTCCAGAAGATTTTCAGTTTATTTTGCTCAGACCCATCAGAGGAATCATTATCTAACACAACTACAGCCTTATGAAATTTATTTCTTGAGTAATAAGATTTGAAAGTAGAAATTACTCTGTGATCCATGGGCGGCAGAATGGATGTTGTGTTAGCAGGCATGAAAAAAATGAATCTCCATCCGAGCTCTTGGGTGTTTGGGTACATTTTCAATAAGCAGTAATATTTTAAAAGGAATATTTTTTTCTGAGAAGTAACAGCGGGCTTAAAAAATCACTCAGTAAACCATGTTAAGCACTGGTTTAAATTTAAAGCCACTAAATGCATTAACCCTAACAAGAGAGTCAGATTGTCCTTTTAAACTTTGAAGCCAAACACTGACTTCTCTTCTCTAGCTATGAAAGTCCTAGATAGCATCTTCTTCCAATATAAGGCTATTACATCTACACTGAAAATCTGTCTTTTAGTGTAACCACCTTACTTAATTATCTTCACTAGGTCTTCTGGAAAACTTACTGCAGCTTCTACATCAGCACTTGCTCCTTCACCTTGCACTTTCTGTTATAGAGATGGCTTCTTTCCTTAAATCTCATGAACCAAACTCTGTTGGCTTCAAATTTTTCTTCTGCACCTTCCTTACCTCTTTCAGCCTTCACATAATTGAAGAGAGGTAGGGCTTTGCTCTGGATTATGCTTTGGCTTAAGGGAATCAGTGGCTAGTTTGATCTATCCAGACCACTAATTTCCATATCAGCAATAAAGCTGTTCTTTTTTCTTATCTTTCATGTCACTGGACTAGCACTTTTCATTTTTTTCAAGAACTTTTCCTTTGCAGTCACAGCTTGGCTAACTGTTAGGTGCAAGAAGCCTGGCTTTCAGTCTATCTCAGCTTTAGACATGTCTTCCTCATGAAGCTTAATCATTTCTAGCTTTTGATTTTAACTGAGAAATGCATGAAATTTCTTTTCACTTAGAGGCCATTGTAGGGTTATTAATTGGCCTAATTTCATTATTATTGTCTCTCAGAGTATAGGGAGGTCCAAGAAGAGGGAAATATATGGGCGAATAGTAGGTCAGTGGCATAGTCAAAACACATACAACATTTTAAAATTAAGTTTGCTGTCTTATATGGGCACAGTTTGTGGTGCCTCCAAAACAGTTACAATTGTTACATTAAAAATCACTGATCACAGTCACCATAACAAGTATAATACTAATGAAAGAGTTGGAAGTATTGTGAGACTCACCAATATGTGACACAGAGATGAAGTGAGCAATTTTTCAAATGCTGTTGGGGAAATGGTGCTCATCAAGATTGCCAAAAATTTCAGTTTTTAAAAAAGGCAATATCTGAAAAGCCCCAACAAAGTAAAGTGCAGTAAAATGAAGTATACCTGTATTTAAAAAAAAAAAAAAATGAAATAGAATAGGACCAGAGAGAAGGGAAGAGAAGAGGGGAAATAACAGATACCTCATAAAATTAGTACTGTTTTGACTATGGGTCATGGTGAAAATCATATAAAAATACTATATTATACCACTGCCTCAATATACTCATCAAGTTAAATTTCTCTCAAAAAAAAAAAAAACCCACCAAGGTTATTATTGGTAAGACACTTGGATCTAGCTATGGTCATATCCCAACTGAGCAATGGCAGTGTCTCTGGGATGCCATTTGGTTCATGGGACAAAACAAGAGAACACACTCAGACCAAGACACAAATCCCAGCCAATGCTTCCATCCAGGTCACTCTGCAATACTCTGTACACTAGTTTTTGCTTCTTCTGAAGGGGAGGTGTTTGTGTGTATACTCATTGAGGAGGGTCTGCATTGAATCTTAGCTTCATAGTACTATTATAACAGCAACAAACAGGGACTGAAAACTTATATGCTTTATAGGTATTATCACCTAATTTTCACATCAACCCTATAAGGAAGGTTCTAAAACTATCCCCATTTTCTAACAGAAAAAGGGAAAGTCAAGTAATTTGCTAAAGGTCCACATGATGGTGGAGCCAGTGCCCACTCAGAAACAATACTGTGATCATCCATGGTGTTTTCACATAGACTTGGCCATTTATGACTTGAACACTTCTTTTCTTTTCTTACTAGGTCAACCATAAAAATGATAATTGATGTCTTCTTCACCTTTTACTGGCATTTAAAAATTCTTTCTCCTAAATGTGCATCCTAAAGACAACAGAAAATTTTCAATAAACTAAGAATCAACTGAGCACGTTAATTCACTGATGGATGCACTTGATTTTTTGTTCTGAACACTGTACTCATCCAAATACTGCTCTTCTAATACAGGTAGAAAAAATAATTTGGCTTGTGACCCAAAACAAAAAGGTTTTTTAAAATTTGTTATTTCATTGCTCCCCTGCTTTAAATGGATACGCCTATAGTACAGTTATTAATAATAATAATTCTTTTAGATCTAAAGTTACTAATTGTGGCTCTCTGTTTTAAACTTTTTGTACCTTGTGTCTTATTATTTATTCCTCCTAGTTTTTTCCTCATTCAAAAACAATCCTTTCAAATTCTGATTTTGTTTTGTAGGTATTTGGAGATCTGGTTTACTTTAAAACAATGAAGCAGACACAATTCCCTGAGGGCAACTCATTGAGAACTGGGAGGTCCTAGTGGCACAATAACACTGGCAACAAATCAATAGA
Organism: Okapia johnstoni; assembly: GCA_024291935.2. Classification (NCBI taxonomy): domain Eukaryota; kingdom Metazoa; phylum Chordata; class Mammalia; order Artiodactyla; family Giraffidae; genus Okapia; species Okapia johnstoni. The sequence continues at coordinate 53,897,310 of CM044317.1, forward strand.
AACAGAAGAAAAGAGGAAAGAAAACAATAATTAAAACATTCTGTCAAAAAATAGAACAGAAATTAAAAGATGCAAACTATTGTTTTGACAGATAATCACACTTTAATTTTCAATAGATTGCTTAGGATAAAATATAGACTTTGCCTTTTATAATATTCTGGTGTTCCTTTCTAGGTTGATAACACTGTGATTATGTCACAACTGAATGGCAGGTATTTTCACCAAGAGAGGATGGAGCAAAGAGTGAAATGTTGCCCTGCTTGTTATATAATGTGAATCAAACCCTCTATCGATCTTTCCAAAATGGCCCATTATGGTCCATGTGTTTTCATGTGCACATAAGATGATGTATTATCATGAGGATGAGGATGAAATGAGGATGAAAACAACTCTATTGAGTTCCATGTAATAGGCACTTTGCTAAACACTTAACAAACATTATCTAATTTAATTTTCATAACAAATTTAATACTCAGGTAATTTTATTATTTTCCTATTATATAGTTGAGTAAAGTAAGACTTAAGAGAGTTAAACAAAAAATTTTGCCCATGATCACACAGCTAATAATTAGAGGCACCAGGATCTGAATCCACTCGTCCCTAAAGCCCATTATCTGAGCCATATGGTTCAACTAGAGCCTCCCAATCTCACAAGGCCAGCAGAAGCAGCTACAAGTTTGCTCTGCTCTTGTAATCGTCGCTAGACTCACATAAATGATCGCAAGTATTCATTTTATGGGCGCTCTGATTTCAAAAGCTATTAAAACCATGGGGGAGGAAAGAGGGAATATATAACTTGTAACTTTTCCAAGGAGTTCTGATGCAAAGGGAGAGAGAAATGAGCCCAGTTGGAAGGAAAAGTAGGGAAAGAGAAAGTTTAAAATTAAAATTGCAAGAAAGAATAGCATGTGTATGTTGATGAAACTATTTGGTGGGAGGCAATATTGAATGATTCAAGAAAGGAAGCAGAAGATTTCTGGAAGATATCCTGTGAAAGGGTGAGAAGACATGGAAAATAGAGCAAAAGTGGGGGATTGGATTTGAGGGGGAACATGGCGGTAAAGAGTCTGCCTGCAATGCAGGAGACCTAGGTTCGATCCCTGGGTCAGGAAGATCACCTGGAAAAGGGAATGGCAACCCATTCCAGTATTCTTGCCTGGAGAATTCCATGGGCAGAGGAGCCTGGCGGGCTACAGTCCTTTGGGTCACATAGAGTCTGACATGACTGAGTGACTGACACACACACACACACACAGAATGGTGAATTTGATGACTGTAACAGGTAGGAGGCTGAGAATATGGTGCAGATGGTGAGTGTGTGAGTAGATATGGTGAAGGGAGTCTGTGGAAATTCTTTTAAGATTGAGAAAATTGAAAAATTGAAACAATTAGAACAGCATCATGAGTGGTTAATATTTAAAAAGCAACTTAGAAATGCATACTGAAAGTATTTTCAGGTGATATGACGTGATTCCCAGTATTACCACAAAATGCTCCAGAAAAAAAAAATTTTTAAGCACATCTCAGAGTTAATGAAATGTAGTAATAATACCCAGAGAAGGCAATGGCACCCCACTCCAGTACTCTTGCCTGGACAATCTCATGGATGGAGGAGCCTGGTAGGCTGCAGTCCATGGGGTCGCAAAGAGTCGGACACGACTGAGCGACTTCACTTTCACTTTTCACTTTCATGCATTGGAGAAGGAAATGGCAACCCACTCCAGTGTTCTTGCCTGGAGAATCCCAGGGACAGGGGAGCCTGGTGGGCTGCCGTCTATGGGGTCATAAAGATTTGGACGTGACTTAGCAGCAGCAGCAGCAGTAATAATACCAACTGACATTTATTGAGTACTCACCACAAGCCACTGTATTAAATGATTTACAACTGACCATGATTCCTGACTTCCTTGATTCTGTTTTCATCTTTGTCCATTTGCTCAAGAGGTTAAGAGAGACTCATCTTGGCCTTTCCCTCTCCATCATGTAAACACTTCCTTCTGGTATTCACAAGCCTAAAACCCCTTGGCTGTGCATTGGGAACCACCAGTGACCATGGAGCAAGATACCAAAGATTGTTTCCCTGCCTGTAGCTATCCTGGCATCATAGGTTGACAACATAGTTTCCACTAAAAACATCCAAGTCTTACAAGTTTGGGCAATTCTTTAACTTTAAATCCTCCTACTTCATTGTTTTACTTCATTTCTCTGAGCTTAAAGAGACAACAGTTTGGGGCCAGGGAACACAGAGGTTATTCTGAGCAATAGTATTGCTAAAACCATATCTCCATATAGGTAGCATGATAATGTTGTAACTATTAACTAAGGAAGCCTTTTTCTTGAAATTTTCCTTTACATCCTTGCCAAAAGTCCTCTCATTTAGTCATCTAGTTTGGCTCACATCCACTGCTCAAAGAAAGACACGAGCACAAAAAGCAGAGGAAAAAGGAATTCGCTTCCTGAATGTTGAGTTGCAGGAGTGTAAATCTTTAGGGGAGAAACGGTGGACTCTTAGCACAGAAACAATTTGAAATGAAAGCTTGAGAGGAAGGTAAAGTCTCCCATCAAACACGACTTGTGAAGGAGAAGTTGGGGTGATGGACAAACCAGGGAAAGAGGGGGCTTACTGAGAGGGATAGAAGAAACAAAAAGGTCTAAAAGAGCTGTTTATTACCTACCATAGCACATTACCACAGACTGGGTGGCTTAAACAACAGAAACGCATTCTCTCACAGTTCTGGAGGCTGTAAATCAGAAACTGAGGGTCAGTAGGGTTGGTTCCTTCTAAAAGCTGTGAGAGAAAAGCTGTTCCCAGTCTCTTCCCCTGCTTATAGATTGTTCCTCTTTTCCTGTGTGTCTTTACATTATCCTCCCTCTATCTGTGTCTCTGTGTCCAGGACACCCGTCATAGTGGATTAAAATCCACCCTAATGACCTCACTTGAACTTGGTTCTCTCTGTAAAGACTCTACCTCCAAATAAGATCATATTCTGAGGTACTAGGGATTAGATTTCAACTTATGAATCAGGGGGTGGGGAGGGAGTGGACACAATTCAACCCATAACAAGCAGGAATATGAGAATTTTCTTGAAGGAACCTTACAAATATGCACCACAATGGCCATCCACTGGCTATGACTACTGGAAAAACTATGGCTTTGACTATAAGAACCTTTATGGGCAAAGTGATGTTTCTGCCTTTTAACATGCTGTCTAGGTTTATCATAGCTTTTCTTCCAAGGAGCAAGTGTCTTAATTTCATGGCTACAGTCACCATCTGCAGTGATTTTGGAGCCCAAGGAAATAAAATCTGTCCCTGCTTCCACTTTTTTCTCCTTCTATTTGCCTTGAAGTGATGGGGTGTATGCCATGATCTTGGTTTTTTGAATGTTGAGTTTTAAGCCAGTTTTTTCACTCTCCTCTTTCATCCTCATCAAGAGGCTCTTTAGTTCCTCTTTGCTTTCTGTTGTTAGAGTGATATCATCTGCATATCTGAGGTTGTTGATATTTGTCCTTGCAACCTTGATTCCAGTGTGATTCATCTGGCATTTTGCATGATGTACTCTGCATATAAGTTAAATAAGCAGGGTGACAATATACAGCCTTGTCATCCTCCTTTCCCAATTTGGAGCCGATCTGTTGTTCCATGTCTGGTTCTAACTGACCTGCATACAGATTTCTCAGGAGACAGGTAAGGTGGTCTAGTATTCCCATCTCTTTAAGAATTTTCCACAGTTTGTTGTGATCCAGTAGCTCAGTTGGTAAAGAATCTGCCTGAAGTGCAGGAGACCCGGGTTTGATCCCTGGGTCAGGAAGAGCCCCTGGAGAAGGAAATGGCAACCCACTCCAGTATTCTTGCTTAGAGAATCCCAGGGACTGAGGAACCTGGTGGGCTACAGTCCGTGGGGTCATGAGAGTCGGACACAACCTAGCGACTAAACCACCACCACCACAGTAAAAGGCTCTAGCATAGTCAATAAAGCAGAAGTAGATGTTTTTCTGGAATTCTCTTGCTTTTTCTATGATACAATAGATGTTGGCAATTTGTCCTCTGGTTCCTCTGCCTCTTCGAAACCCGCCTTGTACGTCTGGAAGTTCTCGGTTTACATACTACTGAAGCCTAGCTTGAAGAATTTTGAGCATTACCTTGCTACTGTGTGAAATGAGCACAATTGTATGGTAGTTTGAACATTCTTTGGTATTTCCCTTCTTTAAGATTGGAATGAAAATTGACCTTTTCCAGTCCTGTGGTCACTGCTGTGGTCACTCAGCAGTTTGAACTGAATTGGCAAATTTTAAGTAGCTGCTGCATATCTGAAGCTTCTCAGCTTTGTTGCTTCCTAACACTTGACTTCATCTCAGGATTTTAAGTAGCTCAGCTGGAATTCTGAAAGCTTCTCTAGCTTTGTTCATAGTAATGCTTCCTAAGGCCCACTTGACTTCACACTGCAAGATGTCTATCTCTAGGTGAGTACTCTTTCTTTCCATCGTGCCCATCAAGGTTATCTGCTATCCTGATTTTTATGACTTTTTTTGTATAGTTCTTCTATTATTAAATCCAAGATATGAAAAGAGTACCAAATGCAAGAATGGAATTACCAAAAGTGCAGGTCTGCTTTTTAATTTTATAAGGGGAAATCTCATTAATCATCACACAGCATATAAAATAATAAATGCCCTGTAATAACAGGTAATAATATATAATGACAAGTAATATTCAGTTTTATGGTTTTCTCCATGATTTCTAAGGTCATGGCTGGAAAACTCAAAAAGAAGTTTGAGTGTAATTTGCTTCCCCTCTTCCAATAATATTATTAAACACACTTTGAACATAAATTTGGTGAGTTCAGCAAATAAAGCCAAATTTTGCCCCTAATTCAAACCAAGTTAATACAAGTCTTACAGGGCAGGAATTAAGTGGGGTAAAGAAAGTATTGATATCAGTTGAATTTAAGAATTACTCTGTCACTGCAATAGAGTGTGTCAATCTGTGCCTCTGATTATTAATTTCTACTTAGGAAGAAGGTTCAGAGGTCTTGTCAACTATTCTTAGAGGCATCATGCTGCTATGGCCACAAAGACTCACAAGATGCTAGGTCTCCTTAAATGGCATATTCAGATAGAAGAGAAAATAAAATCATTGCCTTGTACTAAGGAAGCTATGTTACTATACCTCAATACAGATGAAATAGTATGAGATAAGATTCAAAGAAATGAAGTTTACATTATTATGGAACTATAGTGCTTTCCCAGTTAATATATATTAAAAGAATTAGACATCTTAGACTTGGTGGATAAAGCCAAAGAGATCATATGATTAAAGTTGCTAAAACATTGAAAAGTGAATGTGACCACTCTGGAATATGAAACTTACACTTCTTATATGCACCCCAACTCCAAACACCAGCCATAACCAAAAAGGAATGTTAGTCACAGTTACTAATATTATGTTGAGGGAAGATATACTCTGAAAATATCTCTTGGTTGCCTAAATGCAGTCATTCCTTATTCTTATCTTTTCCTTTGTATAATTCAAGATGGTAATTAGGTACAGTCATCCAATCCTATGCTTTTCTACTCAGGCTGGTTTTACTTTCCTGAGACACATCTACTGTCCCATTTGCCAGTTTTTCTCCAGCTATCCTCAGTTCAGTTCAGTCTCTCAGTCATGTCCTACTCTTTGTGACCCCATGGATTGTAGCATGCCAGGCCTCCCTGTCCATCACCAAGTCCTGGAGTTTGCTCAAAAGCATGTCCATCGAGTTGGTGATGCCATCCAACCATCTCATCCTCTGTCATCCCCTTCTCCTCCTGCCTTCAATTTTTCCCAGCATCAGGGTCTTTTCCAATGAGTTAGTTCTTCGCATCAGGTGGCCAAAGTATTGGAGCCTCAGCTTCAGCATCAGTCCTTCCAATGAATATTCAAGACTGATTTCCTTTAGGATTGATTGGTTTGATCTCCTTGCAGTCCAAGGGACTCTCAAGAGTCTTCTCCAATACCATAGTTCAAAAGCATCAATTCTTCAGTGCTCAGCTTTCTTTATAGTCCAAATCTCACATCCATACATGACTACTGGAAAAACCATAGCTTTGACTAGACGGATATTGGTTGGTAATATCTCTGCTTTTTAATGTGCTGTCTAGGTTGGTTGTAGCTTTTCTTCCAAGGAGCAAGCATCTTTAAATTTCATGTCTGCAGCCAACATCTGCAGTGATTTTGGAACCCAAGCAAATAAAGTCTGTCGTTGTTTCCATTGTTTGCCCATCTATTTGCCATGAAGTGATGGGACCAGATGCCATGATCCTAGTTTTCTGAATGTTGAGCTTTAAGCCAGCTTTTTCACTCTCCTCTTTCACTTTCATCAAGAGGCTCTTTAGTTCTTCTTCACTTTCTGCCATAGGGGTGGTGTCATCTGCATATTTGAGGTTATTTATTTTTCTCCTGGCAATCTTGATTCCAGCTTGTGCTTCATCCAGTTCAGCATTTCTCATGATATACTCTGCATATAAGTTAAATAAGCAGGGTGGCAATATATAAACTTGACATACCCCTTTCCATATTTGGAACAAGTCTGTTGTTTCATGTCTGGTTCTAACTGTTGCTTCTTGGCCAGCTATCCATCCTAGGGAACTTCCTTTAAGGATGCAAGCTCCCTTTCAATCACATAAAATTTTAGTTTTCTCAAACTTTCTTTCTTTCCTCTCTTTGTACCATTGCTTTGTACAAAAGTTAAATTCCCTTTCACTTATCCCAACTTTTTCCTTCCCTTCTTGATAAGCTTCTTGAAAGAATAATGTATATAGTTTATACCCACTAATTCCACTTCTCCAACTGTCATTCAGGCCCCTGTCCACTACCACTCTATTTCTTTAACTCTCTCTTGAGATTCTATATATCAAGGTCATTAGTGACCTAATTACCAACTCTAATACCTAAATTCAGACCATCCCCCTTCTTCCTGAAATTGTATATATAATGGCTTCCCTGTTAAGTTTCTGGTCTCAATTTTCAATTACATCTTTTGCTGTTCCCTTGTGTTCTATTCTCAGTCCTCTTCTCTTCCCATTCTCTGTGATCTCATAAATTCCCATCTACAAAACAATTTACCCTCACACCTATCAGTCCTAATCTTGCCTTTCTTCTGAGCTTAGAATTCTATTTTTAAATTTGATCACAGAATTTATTATACTTCATTGTAACTACCGATTGAAAGTCTGGGACAATCAGCAGATTCTAACTCCCTAAAAAGAGAAACCATATCTTTCTTCTCTCCTAGTTTTTCTTCACTTATCATCCAACAAGTCTTCAGAGTAAATCAGCCTGTTCAGGTAAATCTCATGGAGAAGGAGACATCTTCTCCAATAACCAAAGACCAGAAGAAAGTAATTGAATGAGGTTTATGGATATCTGGGAAGAGCATTCCAGGCAGAGGGAACAGTGATTATGAAATACATGAGTTATGAGTGTGCCTGCTGTTTTCACAGAATACAAAGGAAATCAGTGCATCTAGAGTAGAGATTCTAGGTAAGAGATAAGGACAGATAGATAACAGGGGGCAAAGGTCTTACAGGACTGCACAAGGGCTTTGGATCTTTCTCTGAGTAGAAGAGAGAGCTACTTCTGGGGGTTGGGGGCAGAGAAGTACCATAGACTAACTTACACTTTTGTTTCCACACTGGAAATAAAAGAAATAATACTAGTAGTATTCTTTGTTTCTGGCTTCTTTCACCGAACATTATGCTTGTTAGTTTCAGCCATATTATTGTATGTACTCTTTTAATTTTCATTGCTGTATATATTTTAATTGTTTGAAATTCACACAGTTTATTTATCCATTTTACTGCTGATGCATATTATTTCTAACTTTCAATTATTATGGCAGCACTACTATGAACACCCTTGTAGTGTTCTAGATTTGCATATGTACATATTGATATCAATATCTATCTATCTATATATCTCTCTAAATCTGCTGGGTGTATACGGAGAGTAGAATTTCTGAGTTATAGGTTATGTGTCTATTCAACTTTAATAGCTATTGCCAAATGCCCAAAAATTTTTAGAAAAAGTGTGTGTGTGTGTGTGTGTTAGTCGATCAATCATGTTTAACTCTTTGTGATGCCATGGGCTGTTTCCTACCAGGCTCCTCTGTCCTTGGAATTCGCCAGGCAAGAATACTGGAGTGGGTTGCCATTCCCTTCTCCAGGGGATCTCCCCAAACCAGGGACCAAATCTGGGTTTCTGGCATTGCAGGCAGATTCTTTACCATCGAGTTACCAGGGAAGACCTGTTTAGAAAATATTCTGTTCTAGAACTGATTTTGACCTTCCCTGGAAATAATTCAAACATACACTAAACACTTTGTCATTGCAAGTTGTGTGTCAGGGTAGATTACAGAGGATTCTGACTATAGAAAGAAATTATTTTAAACGTTCAGTTCACACAAGACACAGTAAGGGAAATCAGAAAATTAAGGGAAAGATCAAGAATAGCCGATAATACTGATAACAGCAAAATCTTTAAAAGCAGCTACTGGCTCTCCTCATGAAGGATAGTGATGTTTTTCCCCTCAAATGCCCCACCACAGGTGTTCCTGTGTCTCATTGGGCTAAATACCTACCTCTCAATTAGACCGAAAACATACACGGAGCGGAGGCTCACATGGAGGCAAGTTCAAGACTTGAGTGGAGTCAAGTTCAACTGGTGTGCTGTGCTATACTTGCTATGCTATTTAGTGCAGTATCCTCAGCCCGTAACATGATGTCTGGCACATGATAGATGTTGAGTACATATTTGTCCAATGAGTACATAAATTAATGATTAATAAAAAAAAAAAAAACCGCTGGTAAAAACATCTGATTGAAAACGATAAACCTAAAGGTTTATGCTATTGATACAGTCATACCATAAAATTGTACTCTATCTCTTCTTTACTTACATATCAGACCTGGAATCAGCTAGGTCACCCTACCCTTCAGGCTTAAGATGAATTGGTTCAGATCACCATTACCTATGGCCTGAAAAACCCCATTTTTATCCCAATTTCTCCTGAGAATCTTAGAGTAATTTCTCTTTTTTTTTTTTTTTCTCATCACTGATGGATTCATACTTCCAAATCCAATGAATTAGGTCCTCTTGTGAATTATCTTGCCAAATTTTGTATGTTCTCCTTTTCCTATGCTTACAAAAGTCTAGATTTTCTATGTTCAAAGTACCATCAATACAAGGACAGTATGTACAGAAAATTTTTACTAAGGCTTGAAACAGTAGAAAAGTTTACATCACTGAACTCAGACAACTCAAAATTAACTAGTAGATAGCCTTGTTTTAAAATGTCTCCCAGACATCCTGACACCAGGAATGTTACTATTTACTACTTCTCAGTAGATACTTTTCTTCATTAATTCTAGCCTTCTGACTAATTGCTCAGTATTCCCTTCCTGGACCCACCTTCTTCCCCTTCTCTTTTTCAAATGCCTGTTGGCTTTACATGCAAAGAAATTCAATTTTCTGGAATAATCTATTGCAAATTTCTCCTCATCCGCTTGCCATTCTTTAGAATCTATTTATCATACAATAGCCAGATTAACTTTCTTAAATGTAAATCTGATTATGTCACTCTTTTGCTCCAAACCCACTAATAGCATCCCTTTCACACTTAGATTAAAACACAAACTTCTTGCCAATGATATTAGTTCTAAATGTTCTGGCCTGTGTTTTCATCTCAGACTTCCTCACCTTTCATTCTCCTTGTTCACTGTGTTCCACCTACACTGGTTTGCTTGTTCTTCTTTAAGCACATTAAAGTGATTCTACTTTAGGGTTTTTGTCTTTTAGGTTTCCCTCTGCTTAGATCTTTACAGGTCTGTATTTCTTCCACTGTTCAGAGCCTGCCCAAACATTGCCTCATAGAGGCCTTCACTGAATTACCTACATAGACTGCAACCGCCTCCCCCCATTTTCTTCACAGTGCTTACCACAATCTGCATTAACATTATTTATTTAAAGATTTTTCTGTTTATTGTCTGTCTACCCCCACACTCCCGCTAGAATCAAAGTGCCACAAGGATGAAGAATTTCCCGTCTTCTTTAATGGTACATTTCAGGACATAATAAAGTAGAAACAGAACCTAGTAACAGGTAAGTATTACCAACATATTTGTTGAATGAATGAATAAATCAGTGCAAAAAAAATCCCTTTACTCCACTTTCTCCTTACAGAAATTTTAGTTAGGACTTTAACATCTACAATGAAAAAAAAAAAAGGTGGAGGTATCATGCTTCCTGATTTCAATCTATATTACTAAGCTATAATAAACAAAATAGTGTAGTACTAGTATAAAAACAGACATATAGATCAACAAGACAGAATAGAGAACCCAGAAATAAACCAACTCAATATGATCAGTTAATTTACCACAAAGGAAACAAAAATATACAATGGGGAAAGGACAGTCTCTTCAATAAATGGTATTAGGAAAATTGTACAGCCACATGCAAAAGAATGAAAGTGGATCACTCTCTTACACCATACACAAAAACTAATTTAAAATGAGTTAAAGACTTGAACATAAGAACTGAAACCATAAGACTCATGAAGAAAAATAGGTGGCAGCTCTTTGACACAGGTCATGGCATGATATTTTGGATTTGACAACAAAGCAAAAGCAACAAAAGCAAAAAGAAACAAGTAGAAATATGTCCAACTAAAAAACTTCTGCATAGCAAAAGAAACCATCAATGAACTGCAAAGGTAACCTAGAAAATGGGAGAAAATATTTGCAAATCATGTATTTAATAAAGAGTTAATATCTAAAATATATAAAGAATGCATAAACTCAATAGCAAAAATTATAGACAGTCCAATTTTAAAATGGGCAGAGGATCTGAATAGACAATTTTCCAAGGAAAACATAAAAATGGCTCACAAGTACATGAAAAAGTGTTCCACATGACTAATCATCAGGGAAATGCAAATCAAAGCCACAGTGAAATATCACCTCACAAATAGAATGGCTATTATCAATAAGATAGGAAATGACAGGCATTGAAGAGAATATGGAGAAAAGGGAACCCTTGTGCAGTGTTGGTGGGAAAGTAAATTGGTATAGCCACTATGGAAAGCAATATGATGTTTCCTCAAAAAGTTAAAAGTAGAACTGTGTATAATTTAGCAATTCTACTTTTAGGTAGCTATTTGAAGAAAACAAAAACACTAACTTAAAAAGTTTTATCCATATAAATGGAGAAAGAAAATGTCACACATGCACACACACTTGCGCTGTGCTGTGCTAAGTCACCTCAGTTGTGTCCAACTCTTTGAGACCCTATGGACTGTAACCCACCAGGCTCCTGTCCACGGCATTCTCCAGGCAAGAACATTTGAGTGGGTTGCCATTTCCTTCTCCAGGGATCTCCCGTCTCAGGGACTGAACCCACGTCTCTTGTCTCTTATGCGTCAAGCATTGGCAGATGGGCTCTTTACCACTAGCATCACCTGGGAAACCTACACACACACATATAGAAATGTAAAAATAATATTTAGCCATGAAAAAGAAGAAAATCTTGGATTCACAGCAATGTGAAGATAGAACTTGAGGGCATTATGCTAAGTGAAATAAGTCAGTCAGAGAAGGACAAATACTGTATCTGTATGATCTCATTTTTATGTAGAATCTAAAAAAGAAACAACAACAAGTGAATAGATGTAGAGAATAGATTAGTGATTACTAGAAATGGGTGGGAGGTGGCTAATGTGGGTGAAGGTGTTCAAAAGTTACAAACTTCCAATTAGAAAAATAAATGTCATGAGGACAAAATGTATAGTGATGACTCTAGTTAATAATACGGTATTGTATATTTGAAAGTTGCTAAGAAAGCAAATCTCAAAATTTTTCCTCACAAGAAAAAAATTGTAATGATGTTACATGTCAATTACATCACAATTTTTCAGAAAACCTGAACTTCTCCACAAAAATGTTAAAGAAACGTCTTCAGGAAAAAGTAAATTACATCAAATGGTAATTTGGATATACAGAAATAAATGAAGAGCTGTGGAAATGGTAAAAATATGAATAAATAGAAAACATATTTTCTTAGTTTGAAACTTCACTAAAAGATCATTGACTATCTAAACAAAATTAGTAACAGTGAACTGTTAGATTTATAGAAAGTATTAATAAAATGTATGACAATAGCGCAAAAGTGGGGAAATTGAACTATTCTGTTTTGAGAATAAAACTATTCTGTTTTATGCTGTATGTGAATTGAAAGTAAACAGTAATAAGTTTAAATGTATATTGGAAGCCCTGAAGTAGCCAATAAGTCACAGGCTAAGAGAAAGTATTTGTAAATATACATTTGAAATAGGTCTACTATTGAAAATATATAAAGAAATCTTGCAATTCAGTAATAAGACCATCAATCTGATATTTTTAAAGGGCAAAAAATTTGACTCTATACTTCATCAAATAAGAACATGAAAAGATAGATACTAAACAACATTAGTTACATGGAAAATGCAAATTAAAGTCATGATGAGATACCTGCACACTTACTAGAAAACCAAAAATTTAAAGATTAACAATAGCATGTAGGTGAGAATGTGAAAGAAGAGTTCTCAGGCTTGGTAATCAGAAAAATAGTACAATCACTTTACAGAACACTTTGATAGTTTCAATAATTTATCTAGCCTAAAATTTCCAGACATCAAACTGATGTTCTTTCTTTTTCATCATGCTATCATCACATGACCAAGACATCCAAAAAGATAAAGGCATAACAACCATTAACACTGAATTTTCTTCATTTGAGGTCTTAGGTGAGGAAAGAAATATTTTAAGCATGCAAGCAAAGCAAGGACATTAAATTCATAAGAGAATTAATATAAAACCTTTCATTGGTAATTTACCCATACACAACATTTGAAGAGGTAAATCTCTCTGAGATTTGATTTCTTCTGCTCTAAAATTGAAATAATAAGATATTTCTTGCAAGGTTATGATAATTAAAGGTCCTCTATGTATAGCTTAGTGTTGCACCCTAGCTAGCAGTTAAGCCTATGTTTTTGAGTTCTTTAGTGAAGCAGAGGTGTTCTCTATTAAAATAAATGTAGAAAATGAATGTGGGTTAACAGGTTTCTACACATTAGGATTTGTAAGAGCCATCAATACTCCATAGTCATTTTTAATCTCCAGAAAAGGAAATATGCATCTTATTTTCACACTTTTTCTATGAAATCATTTTTCCGTGCTACATGAATTATAAAGCTCTGCCTTAAAAGAAAGTACATGCCCCTCCTAATATTTTGCCCAACATTTTCTAGCTTGTTCCTCTTAAACACTGAAACATTTAAAGGCTGTAGTTAAGGGGGCTTCACAGTCAAATCCAGGGGCTCAAATACCCTCTGTATTGTTTCCTAACCTGAGCCCACTCAGTTTCCTCAACTGTGAAGAGAAATCATCACCTAATGTAAAGGGTTATTGTAAGGACTAAGTGAGTTCATAAATCTTAAGCATTTGGCACAATCCCTAGTTCATCATAAGAACTCAGTAATTGTTAGCTATCACCCAGGTTTGCTGTTTTGATTCAGGAAGAAGGCTGCAGTTCAAAGTAGCCACAAAGAAAAATTGAACTGATTAGTGCTGCTTGAATAAGTAGTGACTCTTTCCCTGAACACGTGGGTACCTGCCTGCTAACCCCTTCCCACTTGTTGCATGCTCAGGGTGTGCCTGGGCAGGGGACCCAGGATATTCACAGCTACCTCCGGCACGAAGGAAAAATTTCATACCTGTGGGGCTACATGGTTACCTCCTGGACAGCATGTGACCTCCATGGTTTCCATGATAACATGATATTAGTGGATAGTGCTTGCTTCCCAGCTTACTGGAAGGAGTTCAGAGGAGGGCAACCAACATAATAAAAGGTTTGGAAATGAAACCTTATGAGAGCAGATGAAAACCCTGGGCATGTTCGGTCTGGAGAACAGATAGGGCAGCAGCAGAGGTACACCAAGCCATGGAGAAGACAGAGTCATGATTCTCAGTAATGAATGGGGCGACCACAGATGATATGGGGTTTAGATTTGCCCAGACACATTTTGGAGAAAATGAGTGTGCTTCACAGTGAAGTATCAGACAATATACAAGACTAGGATGGCTATTAAATGACTTTCAAGAGGGATGCTTAGAACCATAGTAATTGATAAAATGGTTTCTTGGAGTAAATCATGGATAAAGAAATCACTCATACAAGAGTAGAAAACATTGACTAGGTGTTAGCAGGCAGGATTCTTTGGTTGTAAACGACACGAAGCCTGGCCAACTTTTTGCAGAAGAGGATTTTCATAGAAGGACATTAAGTCGTCAAAGTACTAAATTTGAAAAGAGACAGCAATTGTTGCAGCTCTGGTGGTCCAGACAGCAGACACCAAAGGACAGTCTCTTGAGAGTGACAATTCAAGGTTCAAAGTCCCCAAAAGAGAGTCTAACTGGCTTAGCTCCAGTCATATGTCCACCTCTTTTTAATGAGAACTGAGCACTTTGGCAATTACACCAAGGGACAGGTTAGAAAATCAACATCGCTGTTACCAAAAGAAGGGAAAATCAATGCTAGGTGGAAAAATAAAATATTCAGTCTGTGAATTCATATTAAAATTTATAACTATCATTTGAGTATTTATTCAATGTAAACTGTGAGAACAATGAGGCTCAGAGGATTTTAAGGAACTCGTCTAAGGTCATAGAGCTGATAACTCATGGAGAAGGGACTCGGGACCAGAACATTCAGAATCTGAAGCTCAGCTTCTTAATTAATATGACATACTGTTCTCCTCATCTTTTTCATAATCTCTGCTATCCCTGCCACTCCTTAAGGCAGCTTTGTCACCAACAAATAAGACAGAGAAAAAAAACTCACCATGATCCACTTCCCTTCTAAGGCATTATGATCCAACGCAAGACTGAAAGCTTAAATTTCTCACCACATACATAGCATCCCATAATATCCTAGATTTGGAGAACCTAGGAGGGCAATCTAGGAAACTAAATTCCCTTGCAATGGGCCAAGATTTGGTCTTGAGGGGTTTAGAATAAAGGATGATTAGGAACAACGATTTCAGCATCAGAATCTCCTTATCCTCCTAAGAATCTTGAAGAGCAACTTGAAACCACACCAAGCTACTACATGGGTGAACAGCTTAAAAAGGAACAATGTCGGGTGATGTCTCTATCTTCACATACTGTCCTATGTAACCAGACTGTAACTCTCTTATGGACGGGGACCATGCCCCACTTCTGGCCACTTCAAATAATAGGCATGTAATGATGTGGATAAAAGCAAATATGAAGAAAATAAAGGTAATAACAGTGACTTTTTAGTTTTAGAGCCAAGGTAAGCCTCCCATTTTCATGGCCTCTAGTTCTAAATATTCAGATTCTATGGAGCCAAATCAGAGCTTTAGAAACTGAAAAAAAGAAAAAAAGGAAAAGCACTATGTATATGGAGCCAAGAACTGTTACAGTGTTGTTGAACATGAACAGTGAGACAACTGAGAAAAGAAAAAGCCATTCAAGTTAGTTTAATGGCGAAATCACAGACTTTGGAATTAACCAGATCTGGGCTCAAGTCTCAACTCTGCTACTTAGTATTGAGGAATATAACAACTATTAAAGATTAGAAGGGATTTTTGATTCTCTACACTTCAGTCCCATCATCAACACATACAAGGCCTAACAAATTTGTAGAGAAAGTGAAAAAGAGATTATGTATGTGAGCCCTTGATGTGGGCCTTCTGCCTAAAATGTCTCAGCAAATACTAGTCACTATTTCAATACTTTATTACCTTTCTACCACCACTACAATGGAGTGTCTGGGTGCTGGGATGGGGCTGGACTTGCTTGATTTTAAAGTTACGGGATAACATTTTTATATGTAATATCATAATTTCTAGAAAGACTCCAGAGCTAATACTATGGTCTACATCAGTCATTTTATGTTGCTCAGTCACTAAGTTGTATCCAATTCTTTGCAATCCCATGGACTGCAGCTCTTCAGGCTTTCCTGTCCTTCATTACATTCTGGAGTTTGCTCAAACTCATGTCCATTGAGTCTATGATGCCATTCAACCGTCTCATCCTCTGTTGTCCCCCTTCCCTCCTGCCCTCAGTCTTTCCCAGCATCAGTCTTTTCCAATGAGTCAGCTCTTCGCATCAGGCGGTCAAAGTATTGGAGCTTAAGCTTTAGCATCAGTCCTTCCAATGGATGTTCAGGACTGATTTCCTTTAGGATTGATTGGTTTAATCTTGCAGTCCAAGGGACTCTGAAGAGTCTTCTCCAGCATCACAGTTTGAAAGCGTCAATTCTTCTGTGCTCAGCCTTCTTTATGGTCCAACTCTCACATCCATACACTACTGGAAAAACCATAGCTTTGACTAGACGGACCTTTGTTGGCAAAGTAATGTCTCTGCTTTTTAATATGCTGTCTAGTTTGGTCATAGCTTTTCTTTCAAGGAGCAAGCATCTTTTAATTACATGGTTGCAGTCACCATCTACACTAATTTTGTAACCCAAGAAAATCAAAGCCATCGCTCTTTCCACTTTTTTTCCATTTGCCATGAAGTGATGGGACCAGATGCCATGATCTTAGTTTTTTTAATGCTGGATTTCAAGCCAATCTTTTCACTCTCCTCTTTCATCTTCATCAAGAAGCTCTTTAGTTTCTCTTCACTTTCTGCCATTAGAGTGGTATCATCTGCATATCTGAGGTTGTTGATGTTTTTCCTGGGAACCTTGATTCCAGTTTGTGATTCATCCAGCTTGGAT
Organism: Okapia johnstoni; assembly: GCA_024291935.2. NCBI lineage: Eukaryota > Metazoa > Chordata > Mammalia > Artiodactyla > Giraffidae > Okapia > Okapia johnstoni. The sequence continues at coordinate 53,914,128 of CM044317.1, forward strand.
TTCATATGATGCACTCTACATATAAGTTAAATAATCAGGGTGACAGTGTACAACCTGTCACACTCCTTTCCCAATTTTGGAGCAGTCTTTTGTTCCATGTCTGGTTCTAACTGTTGCTTCTTGACCAGAATACAGGTTTTTTCAGGAGACAGGTAAGGTTATCTAGTATTCCCATCTCTTTAAGAATTTCAAAAAAAAAAAAAAAAAAAAAGAGTTTCCCACAATCTGTTGTGATACACACAGTCAAAGGCTTTAGTACAGTCAAGGAAGCAGAAGTAGATGTTTTTCTGGAATTCCCTTGCTTTTTCTGTGATCCAGCGGATATTGGCACTTTGATCTCTGGTTCCTCCGCCTTTTCAAAACCCATCTTGTACACATCTGGAAGTTCTCAGTTCACGTACTAGTGAAGCCTAGCTTGAAGGATTTTGAACATTACCTTGCTAGCATGTGAAATGAGTGCAACTGTATGGTAGTTTGAACATTCTTTAATGTTGCCTTTGAGACTGGAATGGAAACTGACCTTTTCCAGATATAATTACTGTTGCCACTAGAAATTATTTTGTAATAATTTTACATTTTTCTTAATTTGAGCAAGTTTATTGCAATATAATATAATACACTTTTATTCATCATCTTCTCTGGGCCAAGCACTGCGCTGAGGATCTGGAAATGTACAGATCTGAAACATAAACTTGACTTTAAGTTGCTTGAAGCCCAGAGCATTAGCAAATTGCAAACAGCAGGACAGGATATGTAAAAAAAAAATTAGAACATAATCTCAAAAGAGTTACACTATAATACAATTATGTAGAGATTAGTAAAATGAAAGAAAAGGTAAAGGATATAAAGGGAAAATTATTATATATTATAATGTTATAAAATATAAAAAATATAGGTATTAAACTACAGAAGAGAAGAAAGAAATGAACAAAAAGCCACTGTCAAAACCTACAGTACTTTGACCTAAACTGTTGGGAGACTTAGAATTAAGATCATTAGAATTTAAAAGTTTATAAAGTATGATGCAAAATTAATGAAATGACTTAACTAGGTCAACATTTTGAATTTCAAAAGGAAAGAAAAATCACACAAATTTCATATAGGGAAATAAGTAAATATTATTTTATTCTACTTTTAATTTCCTAAAAAGAAAAATTTTCAGCTATCATTGTCTTCATTCCTACAACAATAAGTCTACAAATTCCATACTTATCCCTACTGTTTCTAATGTACAAAAACAGCAGAAAGGCCTGTTCTTTGATACATGAGGATAAACAGAGAAAAGAAATCATTTATCCTCTCTAATATTTTTAACTGAAAATATACATCAGCTGACCTAGATGTTTTAGCACACACGCGTGTGTGTGTTCAGTCATGTCCAACTATTTGCGACCCCATGGACTATAGTCTGCTAGGTTCCTCTGTCCATGGAATTTTTCCAAGCAATTATACTGGAGTTGGTTGACAGTTCCTACCTACTCCAGGGGATCTTCCCATCCCAGGGATTGAATCCACATCTCAGAAGTTTTAGAACAAACTTAGATAATACTTATTACACTTAATGCAAATGTCAAAAATAAACTTTGAAAGAGAATATAAATACTGTAAAGAATTATTAGAGCACAATAAAAATAAGGACAATAAGCTAACTGAGCAGGAAGAAAGAGAAAATCAAAGAATGCTAAATTTTTATTTTATACTAGACGTTAGTAGTTTTATACAAACAGTCTTAGAAAGATATAAATATTAACACATGATAAGCTAACAGCTCAAATCATAAGATAAAAAATGGATTACCTAATTTCTGGTTAAGACTACCAGCCAACTATGTGGAAAAATATTAAGTTAAATTACTACAATATACAAGGCACCAAAATGAATCCCAGATGGTTTAAATATTAAAATGCAAAAATAAGATCATAATTATACTAGAATAAAATGTAAGTGACCATACAGTCTTAGGAGAGGAAAACTTTTCAATGCGTGACATCAAAGACAAAAATACAAATGAAAAGACTGATAAACACAAATGCTTAGCAAACGTTGGAAAAAATTTCCATTCGCAACAACCTTGAGGGTATCACGCTAAATGGTATAAGTCAGATGGAGAGGGACAAATACCCTATGATTTCACTCTTGTGTGGGATGTAAAACACAAACAAACAACATGCATGAATAAACTAAAAATAGACACGTAGATAAAGAGAACAGAGGACTGGCTGCTAGAGGGGGAGGGATGGGATGAGGAGTAGGAGGGTGAAATGGGTAAAGGGGTCCCACTGTACTGTGCTGGATTAAAACTCATTGGTTGGTGGTGAGCCTGCTAGAGTGTATATAGAAGTAGAACTATAATGTTGAACAAATGAAACATATGATGTTATAAACTGTTACCTCAATAAAAAATAAATCAATAGAATGAAAAACTTTTAAAGTACATTGTCGCGTTCAAAAGTAAAAACAATAAGTGAGAACGTTTTAATGGTGTTTATTCAAAAAACTCAGGATAGAAAACAGATACTCAGCAAACATGTGCTGAATGTTTTCCTCCTCCACTTTTAATTTCTCAAAGTTTTTTCTGAAAATAAATATCAGTTTGATGCTGTAGGGGACATTAAGGTCTGATGATTGCTTCATTATTTTATTCTACTATTGATGGATTCTTCTGTTCTTTGCTTGGTTCTCCCTAATAGGCGAAACCTATAATCATTGTAGACACCTTAAAAAGTGATTCACTGCAACTCCTTTAAAACTACAGACACTTAAAAGTCAGTATAACTAGAAAATTGACTTGTGTGTAAGTTACATCTTTACAGTTAATAAAGATACAACTGATTTGACTAGTTTAGGGAAAGCCAAATTGTGCTATATGTGTTTTCCCTTAAAAATTTTTCTCATCTGGCAAAGAAAACGCAAAATATTTTGCATATATTTTAATTTCCCTTTTTAGGAAGAAGATGAAAAAAAGATGCCCACTCCACCCCTGCAATTCCCCCAGGCAGTGGTTGCAAAATTTGAAGAACTTTACCATCTCCAGTCTGGTTTAATCTCCGGCCAGATTAATTAATTCCTCTCTTAAAGGATTCCAGGAGCTCCAGCCCAGCCTTGGCCCCTGGCCAGTTGGAGGAACATGTTGGAAGGCAGGGTCAGAACCAAGATTAACCTAGTGAAACAAATTATTCTGAACTAGGCTCAGAATGACTTGGTCCCTTTGATCTCTTGAAAGTAACTAGGCTTCTCTGAGAACCCTATAACTCTAAGAGCATTAGAATCTAACATACACAAAAGTGAAGTCACTCAGTCATGTCCGACTCTTTGAGACCCCTGGACTGTAGCCCAACAGGCTCCTCCATCCATGGAATTTTTCAAGCAAGAGTACTGGAGTGGGTTGCCATTTCCTTCTCCAGAGGATCTTCCCAACCCAGGGATCGAACCCAGGTCTCCTGCATTGCAGGCAGCCGCTTTACCATCTGAGCCACCAGGGGAAGCAATACACAATATAATGCACACAATCTACACAAAACCCACTTATCTCTGGCTTCAATACTCAGAGAATTGGGTGGATCCAGATTGCCTTTAGAAAGTGAAAGGAAGAGTTGAAGATCACTGAATACATTGGCTATGGGGTCAGCAGAGATGAAAATCAGGGGGAATAAGACAAGCTTAATGGAAGGCAGGTAAAATTTTATTAAAACAAACCACTGAACTTGACAAATCATTTCATGAGAGTAAATTTAGGATAATGGGTATATTACTGAAAATAATGTTCACAGTCTTCTGGACCTGGAGAGAAAAGGAACCAATGCCAGGAATAGGCTTCCCTGGGGGCTCAGCTGGTAAAGGATATGCCTGCAATGTGGGAGAACTGAGTTCGGTCCCTGGGTCGGGAAGATTCCCTGGAGAAGGGAACAGCTACCCACTCCAGTATTCTGGCCTGGAGAATTTCATGAACTGTACAGTCCATGGGGTGGCAAAAAGTCAGACACGACTGAGTGACTTTCCCTACTAGGGAAACGAGCAGAGTTGATAGGCAAGATGGGAATGGGAGGTTTCATTTTCAGACAGCTCTCCCATTTTATTTCTCCTAATGCTGGTCCCCAAATCCTCTTTTTGAAAAAAAAATTTTGGTGTATGTATTCAGTTTTGTCTTAGTAGGTTTATGGATTTATTAATAATAGTAGTATTTCCTTACAGGGAGGGTTAGAATCCCTGATATAGGGAAGGTGAAAGAAAGTTGAAAAGTTCTTACTACTTAATGGCAAGACATAAAGTCTGTTAAGGTCTATGTTGCAATAAGTTTTCAATCTTTCTTCCCAGCGCCAACTGCCAACAATTAGTTAATTTCATTATACAGACTAGCAGGCACATAGGGGGAGACTAATAAAAATATTTATTGAGTTTATTATGGAGAAAATGCTTCAGTTACTTTCCCCAAAGCACTGTTATCATAGAGCAGTGTCTGTCAGGTCATATAAACAGCTTTACTATAAAGAATGTTTTCTTTTAAAGGGATCTATTGTCACGGGATTTTATCTGAAAAACATGTTTATCAGAGAAGAATGTAAGATGTGAAGCTTGTGACTCATTATCCAGAAGAAATAATTAAAGAGATGTCTTTCAGTGTACTTAAATAATAGAGTTACTTTCAACAGAACAAAGAAAAAAATTAAAGTTTTTAATTACAGAAACTATATCTAAAGCTTAGAAGAAACAAGTTTAAGGCCTAGGCTAATTTTATTACACTTTTCTTTAGTCTTATAAAGCAACTTGTATATATGACATGTGACATACACATACACACATGCATCTGTTCTGATGGCTGCTGTTGGGAATTTAAGAATGTAGACAGAAATTCCTGTAAGTCATTTATGAAATAGGATGATCAATTTTTCTGATTTCTACTATTAGTTTCTTTCTTTTTTGAATGGTGCTTGCTACCTGCCCAGGACTCACAATTCACTTTCAAGGCAACCATTTCACTGATGGAAAAAAATCAACAGTGAAAGTTCAATTACCGGAGAACTTTCTCATTGTCTCTCTGGGCTATATTCCTCAACTCTGAGATGATAAACCCTATTGTAGTGGACCATATCTAACCATTAAGAGATCATAAAGCTTTTGATGCAGTGACTATGATTAATCTGACATGGTCTGATCTTCAAGGATCTAAGGTAATGGTAATACAACATAAAGCCCCACTGCTTTCATTAAAGAACTCTAAGACAACACCCTACTTTACTGGGACCATTATTTCACCTGTTCAGTTCAGTTTAGTCTACTTCAGTCGCTCAGTCATGTCCGACTCTTTGCTACCCCATGGACTGCAGCACGCCAGGCCTCCCTGTCCATCACCAACTCCCAGAGCCTACTCAAACTCATGTCCATAGCGTCAGTGATGCCATCCAGCCATCTCATCCTCTGTCATCCACTTATCCTCCCACCTTCGATCTTTCCCAGCACCAGGGTCTTTTCTAATGAGTCAGTTCACCACATCAGGTAGCCAAACTATTGGAGTTTCAGCTTCAGCATCAGACCTTCCAATGAAAATTCAGGACTGATTTCCTTTAGGATGGACTGGTTTGATCTCCTTGCTGTGCAAGGGACTCTCAAGAGTCTTCTCCAACACCACAGTTCAAAAGCACCAATTCTTCGGCACTCAGTTTTCTTTATAGTGCAACTCTCACATCCATACATGACTACTGGAAAAATCATAGCTTTGACTAGATGGACCTTTGCTGGCAAAGTAATGTCTCTGCTTTTTAATATGCTGTCTAGGCTGGTCATAACTTTTCTTCCAAGGAGCAAATGTCTTTTAATTTCATGGCTGCAGTCACAATCTGCAGTGATTTTGTAGCCCCCCAAAATAAAGTCTCTCACTGTTTCCATTGTTTCCCCATCTATTTGCCATGAAGTGATGGGACTGGATGCCATGATCTTAGTTTTCTGAATGTTGAGTTTTAAGCCAACTTTTTTACTCTCCTCTTTCACTTTCATCAAGAGGCTCTTTAGTTCTTCTTCACTTTAGGGAAAATTTCAATTTTCTGTGGGATTTTTGAGGCATTTTTCTTGTGGGTTTACCACTAGAGGGCCTCATGATGCTATACACTTAATAAATACTTTGAATATTGATTACTCTTGAATTGATTACTCTCAAAACACTGTTTTTCATGCTCAGAATTCTCATTTAAATGGATAGAAATGGGCAGGAAACAAGCAATTTATCTTCCATTACATCTGCATTAAGATCATTCAGCAGAATTGGAGACAGAGACTAATGTCCCACATTACCAAATCTACTGAATCCTACACCAAAAGAATTCACTTCCTGAAAGAGTGGATATGGCCATTCTTTGGATATGGATAATGGGACAATTCCACGTGGCTCTTGAAAGAAATTATTCCCTGTTCCATCATTTTTTTGTTTCATCCTGAGCATTATAAACCAAGAACTGACATTCAACTAATTGCTCCTCAGGAGATAGTCATGTTCAAAGTTCAACTTGTATTTCTTGGAAAATGCAACAGGGTGATTGTTACTTCTTGATCTAAGACCACTGGATGTCAGCCAATGGTTCATCTCTACCCTGCCAGTTTGGGAGAAATTGTTGGGAGTTATTAAGTTGGGCTTGGATTCAGTTAACATCTTGCTTCCTTGATTTCTTTCACCCAAGTTTCATGAAAACATTTGGCAAAAGATGGTCAAGACATGTTGCCTTTTGTGGTACATGAATAGCCTTAACTTAAACAACAATTTATTTTCCCTAATATATAATTATTTCTCAAGAAACTTGGGCTAATAGTGGTTTAGCTGTTTTGTTTGTTTCTCAAATAATTTATTTTTTAAGAGGAGTTTAGGTTCACAACAAAATTGAATAGAAAGGATAGAGTGTTCTCATCCATCCCTGTCCTTACACAAGTAAAATATCCTCCACCCCAGTGGTGCGTTCATTATAATCAATGAATCTACATTGACACATCATTATTGCCCAAAGTCGATAGTGTACATGATGGTTCAGTCTTGGTGAAACTATGAGTCTGACAAATGTACAGCGGCATGTAGCCACCTTTGTAGTATTCTACAGAATAGTTCCACTGCCCCAGAATCCTCTGTGCTCTACCTATTCATCCTCCTCATAACTCCGTAGCAACCACTGATCTTTTTATCATAGTTTTGCCTATTCAGAATGTCACATGTGTGAATTATACAGAAGGTAGCCTTTTCAAATTGGCTTCTTCACTTAGTAATATGCATTTAAGTTTCCTCCATGTATTTTCAAAGTTTGATAGCTCATTTCTTTTTAGTGCTGAATAATATTCCATTGTCTGGATGGACCATAATTTATTTATCCATTCACTTACTGATGGACAATTTTGGTTGCTTCCAAGTTCTGTCAATCATGAATAAAGCTGCTATAAACATCTGTATGTTTATACAATTTTCAGTTGTTCAAGCTGGATTTAGAAAAGGCAGAGGAACCAGAGATCAAATTGCCAACATCCACTGGATCACAGAAAAAGCGAGAATTCCAGAAAAATATCTACTTCTGCTTTATTGACTATGCTAAAGCCTTTGACTATATGGATCATAACAAACTGTGGAAAATTCTTAAAGAGATGGGAATACCAGACCACCTTATCTGCCTCTTGAGAAATCTGTATGCAGGCCAAGAAACAACAGCTTGAACTGAACATGGAAAAACAGATTGGTTCCAAATTGGGAAAGGAGTATGACAAGGCTGTGTATTGTCACCCAGCTTATTTACCTTATATGCAGAGTGCATCAAGTGAAACGCCAGGCTGGATGAAGCACAAGCTGGAATCAAGATTGCCAGGAGAAATATTCATAACCTCAGATTTGCAGATGATACCACCCTTATGGCAGAAAGTGAAGAAGAACTAAAGAGCCTCTTGATGAAAGTGAAAGAGGAGAGTGAAAAGGCTGGCTTAAAACTCAACATTCGAAAAATGAAGATCATGGCATCTGGTCCCATCACTTCATGGCAAACAGATGGGGAAACAATGGAAATAGTGACAGACTTTATCTTCTTGGACTCCAAAATCACTGCAGATGGTGACTGAAGGCATGTAATTAAAAGACACTTGCTCCTTGGAAGAAAAACAATGACCAGCCTAGACAGCATATTAAAAAGCAGAGACATTATTTTGCCAATAAAGGTCCGTTTAATCAAACCTATGGTTTTTCCAGTAGTCATGTATGGATGTGAGTTGGACCATAAAGAAAGTGGAGTGCGGAAGAACTGGTGCTTTTGAACTATGGTATTGGAGAAGACTCTTAAGAGTCCCTTGGACTGCAAAGAGATCCAACCAGGCAATCCTAAAGGAAATCAGTCCTGAATATAAGGACTGATGCTGAAGCTGAAACTCCAATACTTTGGCCACCTGATGCGAAGAACTGACTCATTGGAAAAGACCCTGATGCTGGGAAAGATTGAAGGCAGGAGGAGAAGGGGACGAGAGAGAATGGGATGGTTGGATGGCATCACCGACTCAATGTACATGAGTTTGAGCAAGCTTGGGGAGTTGGTGATGGACAAGGAAGCCTGGCATGCTGTAGTCCCTGGGGTCGCAAGGAGTCAGACACAACTGTATGACTAAAGTGAACTGAAACATTTGTATACAGGATTTTGTGTGGACATTCAATTCATCTGGGCATTTTGTTTTGTTTTTAGGCTATCTGAGATCTTTGAGCAGTGTTTCCTTAAACTAACGGATGTTTAGCCATTTTGGTTCTGCTGTCTCATAGAGAGCAATATGGTATCAGAATTGGAAGGGAATTTAATTGTTTAATTGGCTAAGCCAAGCATTGATTCTCTACTTTGGGAAATCCAGGTGCACACATGTGAGCTAGTTGTTATTCTATTTGTTTTTAAAAAGACAAATATTTCTAGCTTGTGTTTTCTGGTTTTCTTGTTTTTTGCTTTTTTTTTTTTTTTTTTTTTTTTTTACTTTCAGGTTTTTTTTAAAAATGCAGTCATATTACTTTTTGAATGACTAGTAAATTTCAAAGATTTCTTTCCTATTGACTTCAATCTGGAAATTTACCGTTAGCCTTTTCAGGGAAAAATATATACAAATATTAAAAACACACAGCAAATAATTTTTAAAATGCAGTGTTTGGAATGGGAATGAGTATGGAGAATAAACACTGTTTTAACAGCTACAGTTTTGGTAAAAGCTTGTCCCAGGTAGTGATTTTACTTCAGTGCTGTTGTAAAAAATCTCATCTTGCTGACTGCCCAACTGGCCACCAGCCACCTCCTCCCCAGTCAACCCTCCAAGCAGGGCACTAGCCTCCAATCTGGAAAATCAGTCACAGTAAGTAGAAGGAAGGAAATGTTAGTCACTCAGTCGTGGCCAACTCTTCACAACCTCTTGGACAGTAGCCTGCCAGGCTTCTCTATCTGTGGGATTTTCCGGGCAAGGATATTGGAATGGGTTGCCATTTCCTTCTCCGGTGGATCCTTCTGACCCAGAGATTGAACCTGTGTCTCTTGCAGTGGCAGGCAGATTATTTACCACTGAGCTACCTGGGAAACCCAAATCTCCTGGTGAATGAATCCATCTAACTGAAATACATTCACACTAGACCTCTACTTGCACAAGGGGGTCTGGGAAATGCAGTTTTCATCTGTACAAGCCTTCCTACTGGAAGCAATATAGGAGGAGGCTGAGTGAGCCCATCCCAAGTACCTAGGTCAGCACCCTAACTGGGCTCCTGCTGCACGGATAGCCTCGCTGTCATGTTACATCAGCAATGGCCAAATAAGATATATTTTCCCTTTTACTTTACTTCATCTCCTTCTCCAGGCTGGAGGAGCCAGAAGCAGAATATAGCTGGGACTAGTACACAAGGTGAAAAAATAGTGAAAAGGCCATATCCATATCCACGAGGAAAATACTGTGTTGTTCCTTGCTAATATCATACCCTGCTCCCCTCATGTGATCAACTAATTACATAATTACAACTGATTTTTCACTTGGGTTATTTGCAATGATCATTTTATTGTGCTGTAGTAGTCATTTATAAGTGAAGTGAAGTCGCTCAGTCGTGTCCGATTCTTGCGACCCCACGGACTGTAGTCTACCAGGCTCCTCTGTCCATGGGATTTTCCAGGCAAGAGTACTGGAGTGGGTTTCCATTTCCTTCTCCAGGGGATCTTCCCGGCCCAGGGATCGAACCCGGGTCTCATGCATTGCAGGCAGACGCTTTACTGTCTGAGCCACCAGGGAAGTCTGTAGTCATTCATGGTTGGAGTTTAACAAAGAGATCTGGACTTTTCCTTCTTGATTCTGAATTTAAAGAGTCTGGTCTATGTAGGGTTCCCTTTACTCATCTGCCATGTGACTCATTCCTTTTCCAGAACTTTCAGATTGAAGAGTCACTCAATGGGGAGCTTGTCTGGGTATCTCAGTTCTAATATCCTCTGATACAAGAGGTAGAATTTATCCAAAGGGAATAGTGGATGAATGTTAAGTACAGAATATATAGGTATCTGAGGTTTCAATAGGTGAACTTTTCATGGGTCTCAGACACGTATTTACAAAAGTAACAACTCATCCCTATATCCATTCTGTTTAAATTGGTTTTTAAATGTATTAATCTTTTCATAGACTGTCACTAAAGACCATTCCTTTTGAAACTTTTGAGACCTTTTTTTATTTGTATATAACACAGTTATTTTTGAAGTAAGGGATATTCAAAAGCAGTAAACTCTCAAAAGCTTCAAATGTATTAAGTAAATAAGTTTGCTTTAGAAGATGGCCAATCCCAATTGCCATTTTAAAACTTCACTGAATTAAGGGACATTATCTTAGCACTAATGCTGGATTTAGGGTTTCTCCCTGTGGCTGTGTCATTTCTGTACTAGATTCCAATGTTTTTAGATGTTTATGAATAAAGGGTTACTTTGCAAAAGTAGAGGGCTTCCCTTGTAGCTCAGTCGGTAAAGAATCTGCCTGTAATGCAAAAGACCCGGCTTCAATAAGTAGTGTGATTGGTCCAAATTGATTCTATTCTCTAACTAAAGTGATGCATCTGCTATCTATATCATGGGGCTCCATGCATAGAAGAGTGCCATGATGACTAACGTCTACTCTTTGCTGTTTTCTAATCATTGCTATTGTAGGGTAAGGAGGGGGAAAGACAGCATTCATTTGTTAATGTTTGCCGACAGCACCTGGTTTTGATGCAGATTTCAAGTAAATCTTCCAAAATTAACTTTTAGGAAAGTTTTACAAATAATTCTGTTTAGTTTTGTCCTCCCTCTGCACATACAACCTTACACCCTACTCCACCTCTCAAAACGAACCTGTCTGCTCACTATAAAGCCAAGCCTATATTTTATGATTCTTATTTTGTTTAAAATTTTTCTCTGTTTTGAATCACAAAGCCAATGACTTAGTTGCTTCTTTTGTCATTTTATTGGCTTCCTGCCAAACTCTGACCCCACTTTTTTAGTTTGTTTATTTTATAAAGCAGAATGGGTATACTTGCAAGCATTTCCTATCAGGCAGAATACAAGAAAAGAAGTTGAAGGGAACAGGCATCCATATTAAAGACAAATGAGATAATAGGTAAAATTCATCTTCAAGTTGATCCAAGTTAAATTATGAGTCTAATATGGATGTTACTTAGGGAAAAAAATCTATTCTCATGTTTAGATTTGATACAAACCTGGGTTTCCAGATTTAGACCAAATCCACATATAGACTGCCTTCGGCCAACACAATGCCTGTGATGGCTCCAAACACCATGGTCATCTGTACTACCTCATGCATAATTATGCCCCATCACGGGGTTTATTAGGACCTAATTCTTGCCTTGTGCTTATCGTTAGAACAGACAAACCTCCATTGTTTCATTTCCTTCTAAGTGAAAAGATTCAGGTGTGGAGACTGGGAAAGACATTTCCCTCTCAGAAATAGTGAGGCTCTTGCCTAGGGCAAGATGTTTGAAATCTGTCATATAAAACTTCTCTTTCTGTTCCCAAATAGGCTTCACATTACAGTGAAGATGGAAGTGAGTACTGGTTAAATTAAAGACAGTTTTGTCTTTCAACACAACAGATGAGGAGCTGACTCACCCTGGGCACCCTAAATCAGTCTCTCTCTCTCTCCCTTCTCTTTGTCACTCTCTCTCTTCCCCAGAAAACCTGACTTCGTAATGGATTTCCCATGGTGAGAGTTACAGAACTGTACTCAGGAAATACAACTCAGCGTGGCTTCTCTGTTCCCACAGATAGATGAGTGGTCCCGAGACAAGAAGTGAGAACTCTAAAGAAATAAGAACAGCAAACAGACTGAATCAAACTGGGAAGACTCCAACAGACCAAGGCCTAGTGTCACAGTGGTCAGATTTAAGACTCGTGATGCCATTATGGGAAGTCTGCCGTCTGAGCGTTGCCCAGATCCTTGAAGTCTCCCCAGGGCAATGCCCAGAAACTGTGTTTTTATCCCTTAGTGCGTGCAAGTGTCGTTTCTGAAAGCTTTACCCACAAAGCCATCAGATGGTAACAATTTTCAGTCACTTCCAACATGAGATGGTTTTGAACTTTAATATGCAACCTAATTATGACTGCAAACACTTTGTTAAGCAAACAAACTTCAAACTCTTTTTTAAAAACCAATTCTTCTCTGGTCATTTTGTCTTGCACAAAGGCCTTAAAAATAAAACTGTGTGGGGAACTAGGGAATCTAGGGCTGAAAAAAAAGAAGGCACAAAATGAAATGGCTTTAATGTAATCACCACTTTTGCGCTGAGTATCTGAATGTTTTCTTTCAAATAAAAACCTAGAAAATACAGTATCCTATGCTCTATTTCCACTCTTTGCCATTTGACTTCTACCGTAGACTTACAGATAATATTTTCAAAGAGAGAAGTAGGCATTTTTGTTTGTTCCTCCATTTTCTTTTGCTTACTAAACCCCTCTTTTTCAATTCTGAAATATCCAAGTCACCTGTTTTTTTTTCTCTTCCCGGTCTCCCCACTCTTTTATTTTCTCACAGTCACTTTTCTTTTTGCCTTTCTTAGTCATTTTTCAAGAACTGGGATTATTACATAGCACATAGAAACCCATGAATATCCCCTTTCCAGGGGAAAAAACAAAAAACAAAACAGGGAACCTGGAATATTTGCAGTGTGAGGGGATAGTGGGAATAGCTAGACTCTGAAATAAGTTACTTAAGGAGACTGCAACCTCTGCATCCCCAGATCCTAGAGAAGTCTTCATATCCCCCATCTGTATGCCACGGCCCCCAAAATTCATTTCCCTGCTATCCTCTCTACTTACTGGGAGACTTTGATAAACTTCTTGAATATTATTCATTTTGCTTCAGAGAGATGTCAGCGAATAGAGAACAGATCTCTGATTCTTACCCATATCGTTCCCTAAGAAGGGAAAGACATAGTAGATGTGTTCTCCAGGTCTCTACAATGCTGAACTCTTCTTACAAAAGGGGAAAGTTATTAAGATGAGGAAACTCCAGGAAACGCTAACACTGACCCTACTTGGGAACCACCTAAGATCACATTTAAAACCCATGTTCTGTCAACATGCCATCTCTCCCTCTTTTCATTTCCAAACAAGAAATTGCTTCATCCCTTTGTGAAAATGGGGAAAGGTTGAAGTCAAAATATTTTCACTAATCAAGCACATGAGACTACCCTGTCTCCTAGGAAAGCTTTCCTCCCTGTGTTTAGTATGTCAAACTCCAACTTTGTGACAAATGTTTTTTATTGCCCACTAAACTGCTATTCCTCCCTGTGCCTCCATCCTTCCAAAAGTGAGGTGTAAAATATACTGGAAGCTCAGGGGAAGTGTTCTTCATTGATACAAAGAGAGACACACAAGAGGAAACAGACTCTTTGCTATCTCTGGATCTTTCTATTTGCATTTGAGGGTTGGAATGATGGTAGCGATTTGGGGGCCATGAGGAAATTCAGGTAAAAGACAAACCAACCTGTTATAGAGGAGAGATGGAGAGACACTGGAATCTTGATGATGTCATATGAGCACTAAATTAAATAAGACTGGAACCACTGAAATTTTAAATGTCTTGTTACATAAAATATATATGTTCTTTTAGGTCACTTTCAGTTGATTTTTCTTTAGTTACAACAAAAAGCATTCTGATGCTGATGGTTGGATTAAAACTTTGAAAGCAGGGAAACATAAAAATTTATTTTGCTGTAACCTCTATTGGCAAGCATTCTTATTTTAAGTTTTCAGTGCAAAATGCCTTGATATGTGGAGAGTGGTCACGAAACACCACTGTGTCTGATGTCTGATAGCATTTCTTAATCCTGGCCTACCAGGAGCCCTTCTTTAACCCTTCTATCCTGGACTGATTGAAAATAAATATAGATTCATTTAGAAACTTTAAAATATATTATTTTATTAGCTTTCATAACAATAGCAATCTGGGGCCTACTAATCTTCACTTGGAAATATTTATCCTTTCCCATCTACCATCTATATTACCTCTTCAACAAATCAACATGGAAACAACAAAAGCCAAGTTTCTATTGTGATTGTGATAGCTTAAAAATGAAATCACACATTCCCTATGTCAATAGAAGGCCCCAGTATGGTTATTCACATCAATAATCTGGCAATATGAGAATGCCAGAAAGCTTGCTGCCACTACCTAAGCTTTTGAGAGGCAACCTCAAGCCCTGTTTTACAATGGAATTTAGACAAGTCACAAGTTCTGTTTTTGTAGAATTTTTTTACAAAGAAAGTTTGTAAAATTTGAGCTGAAGCCTTTTGTTCTCAGCCTGCTCCTTCAGTGGACAAGGTAGAAGTTCCATAATTGGCTTTCTGCCCATTTCGGGAGGGAGCACAGTGGGAGATGGCCACGGCCTGAGGCCCTGAGGAGATTCCTTTCTTCCTAACTGAGGCTATGTGGACCAAAGAAGAGGTTATCTTCTTCCCTCCTGCTCCTCAATAATAAGAATGAGAAATAACTGCTTCACAGGTGTGTCTCACTTAAAGCCTTTCTGGATACAGATTCCTGTATGGAAAAATCCCAGGGGCATTGAAAAAAAAAAGTCCACTACATTTTCAGACTCTATTAAATGGAGCATTGCCATCAAGAATTAACTGCTACTCACTATTAACAACAGCAAGTACATGGAGGCAACCTAAATGTTCATTGACAGAGGAATGGATAAAGATATGGTACATATATACAGTGGAATATTACTCAACCATTAAAAAAGAACAAAATAATGCCATTTGCAGCAACATGAATGGACCTAGAAATTGTCATACTGAGTGAAGTAAGTCAAACAGAGAAAGACAAATATCATATGATATTACTTATATGTGGAATCGAAAAAAATGGCACAAATGAACTTATTTACAATATAGAAATAGAGTCATGTTTGAAGAAAACAAATTCGTGGTTATCAGAAGGGGAAGGGGCGGAGGGATAAATCAGGAGATTGAGATTGACAGATACACACTACTATGTATAGAATACATAACTAATAAGGACCTACTGCACAGCACAGGGAACTCTACTCAATATTCTGTAATGACCTATATGGGAAAAGAATCTTAAAGAGTTGGATATATGTACACGTATAACCGATTCACTTTGCTGTGCACCTGAAAATAACAGCATTGTAAATTAACTACATGCCAATTTGAAAACCAAAGAATTAACTGCTGCTACCGAACCTCATCTTTCGGGTTTCCTGTCCTCACACGCGTTGACTTGGCGAACAGTTGGAGTCTAATGATTAACTAACCATGGGCATGCTCCCCAGGCGGGGAAACCTGTGCTCTCCAAGGAGAAGGGACTGGAGGGACTGAGGTCTATTTTGGAATTAACCAGAGTTATCTCCTTCTTCAAACTAAACTGACTTGTATCATCTGCCAGTGGCTTTCACCAGAGCCTAAACTGTACCATTTGGGAGATTTTCTAATCTTTCATATTTTTTAATATTATCCTTTTTTATCATTCTAACAAAAATGTTCTTCTCTCTTGCTTACCATTATTCTTTTTCCTTCATATGCTTACATTATAATCTGCCTAGGAGATTTTATTTTATCTAATCATTCAAAGCTTATAGGCATTGGGGAGAGTCATTTCAGCTTAAGGAGAACCTTGGGACATGAATACATTATTTTAAAATGAGTATTGATAATACCTAGAGAAAAATGTCTTTTCCATTCTGAGAAAAAATTACTGTGTTGTTTGGTTTGGTTTGGGAGTTTTAGTTGGGTGTTTGCAATGGTATTTTAAGGTTTAACGCAGAGATTTCTCTTGACTATTCATGTTGAATAAAAAGACTAATGGTTGGTAGGGATATGCAGCATAGGGATCATTCATGGAAATGGCTGTTTGATGTTTCCCAGATGGCACAGTCGTAAAGAATCCACCTGCCAATGTAGGAGACCTGGGTTCAATTCCTGGGTCAGGAAGATCCCCTGGAGCAGGAAACGGCAACCTGTTCCAATATTCTTGCTTGGAAAGTTCCATGAACAGAGGAGCCTGGCAGGCTACAGTCCATGGAGTCACAAAGAGTCAGACACAACTGAGCACATGTACACACACACACACACACACACACACACACACACACACACACACACACACAACTATTATAATTGAAACCAAATTTTTTAGAAAAGAAGAAATCCTGGCAATGGCATTCAGGATGTGTGTGGCCAACTTCAGTTTGTTATAATATTACTCAAAATGACTTTTACTCAAAATCGTATTACTCAAAATGTTTCCTTCGTGTGGGAAAATTTTTTTTTACTGCAAATAAATAAAAAAATATATAACTGATCTAGATAAACAAAACTGACAAATTAGCACATTCTCAAACCCTAGGGTCTAAAATAAGTCAGGCTACAGAACTTGAGAGAAATTTCATAAGCTCTGCCTTTTATTTCTGTTTCCAGGTTAGTTCTCATAGACTTCTCATATGCTGCTGCTGCTGCTGCTAAGTCGCTTCAGTCGTGTCTGACTCTGTGCGACCCCATGGACTGTAGCCTACCAGGCTCCTCCATCCATGGGATTTTCCAGGCAAGAGTACTGGAGTGGGGTGCCATTGCCTTCTCCTTCTCATATGCAGATGAAATTTAACATTACTTAACCCTGATTCCAGAAATTAGAGATATAATTAGGAAGTAGTAGAAGTAGTGGCAAAGCAAATACTAAAAATAAACAGATAAATAAATAAAAGAAGAGAGAAAAGAGAAAAAATAAACCAGTGGCCATAAGTAGTTCAATTAGATCTGCCCAGCTGCAACAGAGCTAAGAAAACTGAGAGACTGCATTTCAAACATGGATGAAATTAGTATGCAGGAAGCACTTAAATTAAAGCTCTTCTTATTCAACAAGGCTTATTTGTAGAGTCTGAATAGCTCTAGAAAAAAGATGCTGATGATTCACATTGCTTTGGCCTAAACTTTTATTTATTCTTTCACTCCACCAAATATTTATTAAGAATCTTCTGTGTGGCAAACATTGGTTCTGGGAGAACAAGAGGAGTTTGCTGACCTCATGGAGTCTATCATAAACAATTACCCAAATAATCATTTGATTAAAGTTGTGATTAATGCTTAAAGGAAACTGTAGAGTGCTCTGAGAGTATACTTTGTCTGGGGGGTGAGGGTTCAGGGAAGATCCCTGCAGACTAAACGTTCCAACTTGATATCAGAAGAGTGAAAAAGAATTAGTGACTAGGTGACAGGATACTGAAAAGATTCCCCAGTAGAAGACACAGAATGAGTCGGGACAGAGGTGTTCTGGAACCAGCACATTCAAGGAAACCAGAGAAAGTCAGAACATAACTACAGGGGTGAGGAGCAGGCAATGAGGCAGAGAGGTAGGCAGGGACAGGGTAGTATAAACATTTAGCAGTTTGCAAAGGCACAGACCTGGCAGGTCAGAAGGAAAGATGACTGTCAACAACCTGGGTGGTAGAACCAGTACAACTGGCTGACCGTCAGCCCAGCATGAAAGACCTGGTAGGACGTGGTGTGAGCTCTGGACCTGATGCTTAGAGCCAGAAGAAAGAATTGAAGAACTTCAGCAACATAACATCAGGATCAAATGTGAGTTGCAAATATTTTCTGAAGAGAGCAAACTGCAGAGGATGAGTTCTGCTCCCATGAGTGCCCACCAGAGAGATGCCAAGTCTGCTGAGGGATTCTGAGATAATGATCAGATACTTCAGTCACTGCCCTCAGAAAACCTAAAATTGATAGCTAATGCCACCTTGATATTAATCTCTCAAAGATCTACTCTGGTTGGGTAGAAAGTTCTAAAAGCTCTTCAGAGCAATAGGTGGAAGCAGAGAAACGGCATCTGCCTGGAATTCTTTATCTCTTTATATATTAATAGTAGATGAAAATACCATCCCAGCAGCTCTCCTTTACAAAGGGAAGATAAATTATTACTATTTTTTTTAATTGAAAGATCTTTTCTCCTGAGAGCTCATCATTTCTAGCTAAATCACTGCTCTCCAGGCCTGCATAAACTGCTCTTCAAATACAGAAAGCCAGAGGAAATCTGGCTCATTCCAAGTGAGCTGTCATTGGCTTTTACACCTCTGTCTCCAAGCATCTAACAGTCTGGGTATTGTCAGACATGGTAATGGCAAGACTTGCCAGAAACCCTTCCTGTGGGCATCATCATGTCTGGTGGTCAAGAGAACAGGTTAGGAGATGTCTTCCCCTCATGTCCCTATAATGTCAAGGTGGTCTCATCTGGTGAATCCCTTCCTAAATAATGTTTTAGCAAAGCTATGTTAATTAGTGTAGCCCCATAGTACAGGGTGGGAGGGAGCAGTCAACTTAACAGTAAAGAAAATAGACTAAGGTTAAAATTTTATGTTTAAATCTTCATTTGACTTCTTGAAAAATTTAGTAACAAATACCTAAATAAATTAAAAAAATCACAACACATTCAGAGAATGTAGAAATACATACAGAATGTACAAAGAGACAATTCTCTCTTCTCTCTCTAATCTCACTCCTCAGGGGGGCCAATTTCATATGTATATATTGGCATTTTCTATGTTTATCAACATATATACATACATAGTTTTTATTTATTATAATAAAGGACCATCCCAGCATATTATTTGACATATTGTTCCCATCACTTAACAATATATCCTGGACTTCTTTCCAACGTCACCTGTATAGAAGCATCTTATTCTTTTTAATAACCATACAGCTATGCACAGAATGGATTTATTACCATTTTGTTATGTGTTCCCTTATTATAGAGCAATTCATATTGTTTTCACATTTTTTTTTTTGCCTTTTAAGCAATGTTATAGTAGAATCTTTATAACTTTGTCTTTAGCCATTTGCAAAATAAGATTCCTTGAAGTGGGACTGTAAGATTATAGAGGATTCACATTTTTATATTGAAAGAAAATTTCAAACTGGTCTCCAAAAAGGGTTATGCTGATTTACTTTCCCAAAGAAATTCTTTTAAATGGAGAGCACGGGGAAGAAAGATCCAAGATTTTTAGTGCCGTTTACTAAATGGCACTGAACTGACATTTACTCATATCATGCTAAGAGCTTTAGGACACATTACCCCCAGTGTCCACTACTCTCTTAGGAAGTGAGCACAGCAGAAATTGTGTGGTCATTTTACTGCTGAGACATCTGGGAGTAGAGAGTGTGGACCATCTGCACACGGACAAGCTGACAACCGGCATAGGTGAGAAAGGTAGAGGTGACAGCCATGGGCTCTGAGGACAGACTCAAAGTCAAATCTTGGCCCCTTTTTACAGCTGATGACAAGGGCTTGCTTCACTTCTCTATGATGGCTAATTTTACGGGTCAGCTTGACTAGGCCACGGTCCCCATATATTTAGTCAACATCAGTCTCAATGCTGCTCTGAAGGTATTTTCTAGGTATGATTAACATGTGAATCAGCAGACACTGAGTAAAGAAGATTATCTCCCATAATGTGGGAGGACCTCCTCCACTCACTTGAAAACCTTTAGAAAAAGACAGATTCCCTGAGAAAGAAGAAATTCGGCCTCCAGGCCGCCCTCAGACTCTAGCTGTAATATCTAATCTCCTGTTTCTCAGCTAGCCAGTCTGCCCTGCAGAATTTGGACTGGCCAGTCCCCACAATTGTGTGAGCCAATTCTTTAAAATAAACGTCTTAACTGATAGATAAGTAGACAGATAGGGAAAGATAGAGTTGTACACACACAGACTCACACATATCCTATTACTCTGATTCTCTAAAGACTTAGCACGCATTCACACATGCTCCAAAGAAACCTAATACATTCTCTAAACCTCAGTTTCCTCATCTACACAATGGTGCTAATACTACTTACTTTGTGAGATTACAGTATAGACTCAACTAAATAATCCATATTGATGTGGGTGGGCCTCATCAAATCAGCTGAAAACCTTAATGGAAAGACTTGGGTCCCTGAGAAAGAAGTTCAGCCTCCTGATGGGCCTCAGACTCCAGCTGTAACATCACTTGCCAACACCAGGCATGTGGCCTAGAGTCTAGACAAGCTAACTGTGATTTTTAGAAAAATGAGATTGAACCCACTTCTCTGTTTATACCATTCTCTTCCTCCTCCTTCTCCAACACACACACCCTCTTATACATGCTTATATTCACACACTCACATTCTCACACATAAGACCCTCTGGAAAACTCTGAGCACAAACCCTTCCATTTACAGACCAGTCATAGAAGCCTGAGTTGTAAAGAGATATACTCAAGAGCTTCCTGAGTAAGGCTGAAACCCAGAGATGGACCATCTCCATCTCCTGGAGGCCTGCCCCCTCTGCAGCTCCGCCTCCCCACTATGAGCCCAGAATGTCTAGTTTCATTGATTTAAGCTGTTCACTTCCAGCCCACGTAGGGTATACACCTTGACCTCTGCATCACACAGGACTGATGTCATGAGACTTGTGTTGCTTTTTCTATGTGTCACCTTGAGTCAGGGCCCTCTCCATGTCTGCTCCCTTTCCCCTGGGTTTCACTTCAGTCAGTCATACTGCAAAAGGCAGGAGGAGGAGTGGAAGGAAAACCAGAGAAGGAAACATTTATCAGTGACAAACTCAGGTAAACCATTACCTGAAACCAGATAGTTCGAGGCTCCATCTTGCCTCAGAGGAAGCAAGTAGGCACTCAACACTTTTATTTCGTGATGACAGCAGGCCTGATGGAGTCAGAACTAGTGCTGGCCCCAAGGTTGCTTATTTTCCTAAATATAATATACATGGTCCTGTGTGGCCAGCAACGTATTTTGGGGCACGTTCATCCTGGCTTTGGCTTTGTGCTTTCAAAGATGCTGCTAGTATGTCTTGCTATGTTAGGTCTTCAAACAGGCAGGCTTCCCAGAATATGTCCAAATATGCAGAAGAAATTTGAAAATCGACTGATGGTTGAATTGTCAACCCAGAGTGACATTCAAGAGAAGCTCAAATGAAAATTTATTCATGAATATGAGTATAATTTAGGTAACATCATGGCTAATTGAAATGGCATTTTGGGATCTTCAAACTCTTTCCAGATATGGAGGTAGCCACTCTTCTTGCCTGAAAGTCTCTTCCTGAGCAGACAGAGTGGAGGGAACTCCCCACGTTCATATTTACTGCAGACCCACCAAGAAGTATTTCTTTATCCAATGCTGAGAAACTCAAGTTTGAGGGTAAAATGTTGAGAAATACTAAATAGCCTTATTTATTGCTTGTCAATACCAATAGTCCTCAGGAGAAATTTAAGAAGCTCTAGTAAAATAAACTCAATTGGCAAATGAATGTTATGAATTATGAATAGGCTTTGAAACGCCTTTCCTTGTGAATACATTTCTGTTAATAACATTGCATTTCTTAGCAAAACTCATTAAAATTAAATCTTTTGCTGAAGATCACCTTTGTATAAGTTAACCAAAAGCCCATAACTAATCCGGTTGTGGTGGGACAAATCCGGACTGCATCGAAGGACAGACACCTACATTTTCTTGTTTAGTTGTTTGTTACTACTTCTCAGTGTTCCTGTTAGTTTAGTCTCAGAACTTGTGTGTGGCTGACTCCTCTCTTGTGAATTTAACTGGTTAAGCTGTTTCCCAAACTAAAAAACAAAGGGGGTAATATCTCTTTTTTTTTATCACTTCTTTTAAAATTTAACCAGCTCCACTAACCAGCTATCTGGTAAGTCCCTCTTAAGCAGTACTCAGCAAATTAGCAAGAAGTCCAGGGGCATCTTCAGGTCCAAACTAGTGAGTCTGATGAAGACTCCAAACCTGGAGTCTGATGAAGTCCTGGCCAAGGTTGCCACTCAGTGTCACACAAAGGCTCTGGGTACTTTGCTCATCAGTCCTACGTGCTGAGACTGGTCATTCTTGTCCACTGAGTCAGGAATGTCCAGCCCTGGGGCAGGACTCACTCAGATCTTCACTGCTAAGCTCGTCAGTTTACTGTCAGATACTATCTGCAAAGTATATCCTCTGTGCTAGGTAGGCTGGGGGTAAATGAGTTCTGTAGGGCTGCTCTAACCAAGTATCCCAACTTTTGCATTCTTTTGGGGGGAGTATCATTTAACCCATAATACTACTGGGTCAAAATGAACATCTATATTCATTCAAGCCAAATGCTGGACTTCAACACCAATACGGACCCACCACACCAGGTGTCCCAGACCTTGAATCTCTAGAAGCAGGGGTTGTGGTTCTGATTCTTCCTCTCATAGAAGTCCCTTTGCTTCCCAGGTATATGAGTCTACCCCCTCCTCTAAGACAGGTTTATTATATCAGGCATCTCCATCATCTTCAAAGAACTGCATTATTTTACTCCCAAGCAATGGCTGTGATGATTCGATGTACATTCTTAAAATTAACAGGACTGTGACAGGACATCTTAATTTCACTCAACTTTTAAAAATCTCTGCATAAAATAAATGACCACCTCATAAAGCTGTAATGACCATGTAAGATATTAGGAAAGAAAATAACACAATAAATCCTAAAGGATATCTCAAGTAAATCCTTATCACAGAGCAGGCATTGACAAACTTTCTCTGTGGACCAGATAGTAAATACTTTGGGCTTTGTGGCCCAGGAGGCAAAACAAAGATCTTACAGAGATACTTACATAGCAAGAGAAAAAGCTAATTTTCACAATATTGGGGGGCAAAACTCAAGTATAAGAATAATTGAGTACAACTTTTTTGCAACACAGCTCCACTAATAAAAATGAAATTCTTTTGGAATGAGGGGCTGACATTTCCTTAAGTGGGGTTTAAAGTTAGTGCTTCCTACCATTGAGATTAGCTGCAAATATTCATTTATTAATGCTGATCTTCAATAAGATTTTATGCACTTAGTTTTTGAAAATGTTTTTTCATGCATGTAGGTGACCCACATGGCACCCAAATATTGTTGGGCTTACAACCACCTCTGTGATTCAGAGCACATGGAGTGATGGCACAAAGCAATGAGAGCACCACACATGGCTTCAGCCACACCCCTGAGCTGTGCTGTCTGGGCACAAAAGAAGTCACAGATAATATTTAAACAAATGGTTGCAGCTGTGTTCCAATATAACTGTATGGACACTGACGTTTGAATTCTATGTAATTTTTCCATTTTTCATAAAATATTGTTCATTTGATGTTTTAAAACCATGTTAAAATATAAAAACCATTCTGAGGCTTTATAAACACCTATTTACCAATTCTTGTTGTAAAGCATTTTTTAACAGCAAAAAAAAAAAAGTATCCTCACATGATTACTTCTATCTAAAGTAATTTCATCATCTTAGTTTCCACCAGTCTCTTCCTCCACTGATACTTTGAGTGTTTTATTATTAATACACTACATTTACTTTATTCCCAAGTTGAGTGGTGTGTTCTGTAAATTACTTTGCACAACTGCTCAGGAAAGAGAGGGAGTGTGTGAAGACAAGGGACTCTGGCTTTTTCTTCTATATCTCCTGATAGCTAAAGCAACGTTTGACAGAGAGTCACTTACACAAACTGAACTTTACAGAAATCCTCGTACGAGACCTTCCCAAACTGCACCCACTGTACTGAGCCGAGTGGCAGCTCTCACCCCTCCAGCCATTCCAGTCCCTCCTGATGTCCTCCTTTACTTTTCCATTGAATGCACGCATAATCCATGCTACGTAATTTACCAGTTAACCCTTGATGCATTCTCACGTTCATTCTGACTCTTCAAGACCAAAAAACATTTCCAGAAAGGAACTGCTTATTTTTCTTCCCGTGGAAACTAATTAACTCCATACTAAGCACAATCAGAGGCCGTGGGCTCCCCTTTGGGCAGGACCAGCTGCTTCCCTGGCACTCCTTTAGGGACTAGGCTGGGTCACTGTCCGCCCACTTCTCTGGCCCAGAGCCTCTCCCCAAGACCTGACTACACTGAATCAACAGTGATGCCATCCATGTGGGCACCGAAACTCCAGAGCTCAAAGAAAGGGACTGGTCCCCACCACTCTAGCTGTGGCTGGAAGCCAGGAATCAGGACTGACCTCAAAATTTACAAATTAGAAAAAAGTTTATAATTGAAAGATTGTCTTCAGCACAAAGTTATTTTAAGTCTCATATGAGATACTTTATAATGACTAATAATGTAGTATAAATACTCTTTTTAGGTCTTATGCAACCGATACATTTTTTCAGTTGCTCTGATCTGCTATTTTTAATTGTACCGAAGCATAGTTGATTTACAATGTTGTATTTAATTTTGGCTGTACAACAAAGTGACTCAGTTATATATATGTTCTTTTTCATATTGTTTTTCATTATGGTTTATCACAGGATATTGAATATAGCTCCCTGTGCTGCACAGTAGGCCCTTGTTGTTTACACACCTCTACATAATAGTTTGCCTCCAGCCCCAAATTTTAAAGAATGTAAAGCAAGTTTATTGCCTAATTTGCACCCTCTCTAAATTACAAATTTCTAAAGTAAAGAGGAAAGCCCAGCATCTCCTATTTCACTCAGCCTCCTCACGAGGCATTTTCTTTCCTAGAAGATATTGCAGTTGTCAATTTAAAATTTTGAAAATTAGAAGCCTGATCCTTACTATATAATACAAGCTCCACCGCACTAACCAATATTTTGAAGCTTATCAAATGAGGGGTTTACAGCACCAGACCAATATGTTCTCCTTTATGGATGACTTGCAGTGAGAGACGAATAAAACACTCCACGATGTGGTAAGAATAGGTGATATCACCACACCTTGGGTGGGGGCAGCCACTTGGCACAGGCACCCCGTCTTGCCCCACCTCTGAGGAGTGGCGGAACACCAGAGTATCACCACACCTACTGAGTGTGACAGCTCAGTGCAAACCAAACACTTCCAAAGGTGAAGGAGGGAAATCAATAGAGGTGCCTCAGGAAGTGATACTGGAAATGATGTGATGCTCCCAGAGGTTTTCACTGCCGGTAAGGAAGCACTGTTAAAAGATCACTCTTTGAAGGGGTGGGGCTCCCTTACCAGGGCCACCTGTGCATCCCACAGCCATGATTTTTGGGTGGTTTGGGAATAGTGTCTTCTTTGGTCAGTTCCTACCTAGGACATTTCCCAAGTTACTCAGTCTTCTAAACACTCTAAGGGTTTGGAGACAGAGCTGAAAACTTAATTAGCATTATGCAAACTGTGGGCTTCTGGTGTTTCTAGTAAGCTTAAGGAGCTGCCAAACCATCTTGCCAAGTTTCCTGGAGCCTGGAAAGGCCTGGAAATGCTAATCCAAGAAAGTGGCTGGCTGGTACAACAAGTACTAATTCTCTCACAGGCTGAAAGGGAAATGCTTTGAGACTGGGAAGGTGGACTTTCTTTTGTGATGGAGCAATTAGGCCCTAGGAATGTCAGCTTTGGAAGAAGCTATAGGTGGAAACAGTCTGCAAGACCGCAGAGACATGGGATGTGGGCTCAGAGGGATCAAATACTCATATTCATCCACAATAGTGCCCACCTCCTGCAGACAAGACCCAATGTCTGAGGAGCTCAGAGATATCAGTCCTAGTAAGTCTATTTTCCTCAGTAAAGTTGGAGGATATCAAGGTTCCCACATTTGGTTACAGGGGTAAAAATACATTACATTTCTTGGCGAAAGCTTTGGCTTTCACACAGTTTCAATTTTAGTTATAGTTTAGATGTAGTTCTTTAAAAATGGCAGCTGGATTCTTCCTTCTCTTTTGTTCTACTTCATTTCTTAGAAGACTGACTAGGAGTCATGAAGAATCTATTTGTGCAACAAATATTTTCAAGGATCACACGTAACTGATACTAATGACATTATTTTGGTAAAGAAAGGAGTGAAGAAACAAAGCAAACACACTGAGCATTCTATAAATGCCAGGTTCTGTGTTGAAGTATTTTGCATTCGTTATCACATTTCTTTGAAGAAAGATAATTTTAGAATTGATGCAAATCAGAAGAGTTATTAAATTTCAAAGGGCTGATGAGTAAATTAATAATGGAGACAAAGGTTTATCAGAAGGGAAGTTCCTTTGATTCAAGTCTGGCTGTCTTGATTAGCACGTGCCTTGATGATGGCCCTAGTAAGCATCTCAATCCAATCCTTAAACAGTGATTATCCATCCTCTGCATCCTCCCCTCCCCACCATGTGCCACGAAGGAGCCTCTTATTAGAAGCAAAATGGAAGATCAGTCATCCTTTGGCCTATCTGAGAAACCTACGCTTTGACTTTAGTTTCCATCTAATGCATGCTTTTGATTGGTTATCACTGCATCTAAACAATCATTCAATTATTCAACCATTATTTATTGGTGTTTACTCTATGCCAAATATTGGGCTACACGCTGTGCATCCAAGGAAATAATTGCTACCCTCAGGAAGTCTGCTGCCAGCTGTCTTCTCCCAGGAAGCAGGAGACAGGGACGCTGGCCAGAGCTGCAGGGTGGTGCCCAGGAGCCACTTCGGGCTGGCTGTATTCGGTACTTCAACATGTGACGCCTCCACCCAAACAAGAACAGGAGGACTATTACTTCCATAGGATCAGAGTCAGAAGTCATGTAGAGAGAGTCTTTGACATAGAAGAAAAATGCAATTAGTCATCAGAAATAGAAGAAAACAAATGAAAAGGGCTGTCCCCATTTGGGGGTGGAAGAGGATACGGAGGACTCTCTGAGTCAAGAGTACCTAGTGCACAGAGAATTTTCCTGGGCTTGGATTCCTCCATGAGCAGTACAGGAGCTCTCAAGGATGCTGCTCATGGCCCTGAGGCAGCTCAGAGGTCCACAGAAGGCAAGAGGACAAGAAAACTATTAACCATGCTGAAAAGGAGCATGGCATATAGTCAAAGGACAAAAGATTTCAGAATCAGAGCAGAGTGTCAACTCTGGCCCCACTGTTTCCTTGAACAAGTAACTTCAGCTCTGTGAACCTCAGTTTCCTTATCTATAGTAGGAATAAGGTTTTTGACATGAGGATTCGATGAAATGATGAATATAAAGCCCCTGGCACATCCTAGATATCCAATAAGCAGAAGCTATTTTCATTTTTTTAAGGATGAAAGCATAATTGCTAAAATAAAAGAAGACACCCATAAAAGCCATCTTTAAGTCTTCCCCAGAAGAATCTAGAGGAGATTTCATTGGTGCACAGCCTTGAAGAATAATAAGTAGTTCTCTGAGCTGTCATGGAGGGAAGGGAGAAGAAATCACCAGGCTGAAACATGCCCAGTGCCTACCAGCGTGGCAGGAGAACAGAAGATGGAGCACACGAGCGAGAAGGGTGAGAGAAGCGGTAGAGCCATGGTGAGTGGCCAAGCTATGAAGGGATGTGGGCCAGGGACAGGAGCTACATCTTCCTTCACTGCAAGAGGGGAAAGGGTTTTAAGCTGGAACCCACAAGGATCAGGTAATACTAGCTAACATGTATGCAGCCTACACTTAATTAGAATTCCTATGTGCTAGGCACTATCTTAAGCACGTTACATAAAATAATTCACTTAAGTTCACATAACCCTTTGAACTACTAAGAAAACCAAGCCATAGTTAATTAATAAGTTGGCCTAGAGTACATCCCACTAAGTGACTTCAGATGTGAACTTAGATGAATAAGACTAAGAGGAAGGACATTTGGAGAGAAGACAGATTAGAAAAGAGAAGGCAACCCCAATATTCATTACAGCACTGTTTACAATAGCCAAGACAAAAAAACAACCAAAGTGTCCATCAACAGATAACTGACTAAAGGAGATGTGATACGTACACACAGCGGAATATTATTCAGTCGAAGAAAAGAATGAAATAATGCCATTTACAGCAACGTGAATAGACCCAGAGATGATTATATTAAATGAAATATATCAGACAAAAACAAATATCATATGATATCATTTATATGTGGAATTTTTATGAATGATACAAATGAACTTATTTATAAAACAGAAGTAGACACACAGACATACAAAACAAACTTGTGGTTATCAAAGGGGACAGAGAGGGAGGGAAAAATGAGTAGTTTGGGATTAAAGTATACACATGACTATAAATGACAGACAAAGGTTCGTCTAGTCAAGGCTCTGGTTTTTCCAGTGGTCACGTATGGATGTGAGAGTTGGACTGTGAAGAAAGCTGAGCGCCGAAGAATTGATGCTTTTGAACTGTGGTGTTAGAGAAGACTCTTCAGAGTCCCTTGGACTGCAAGGAGATCCAACCAGTCCATCCTAAAGGAGATCAGTCCTGGGTGTTCATTGGAAGGACTGATGTTGAAGCTGAAACTCCAATACTTTGGCCACCTCATGTGAAGAGTTGCCTCATTGGAAAAGACCCTGATACTGGGAAGGATTGGGGGCAGGAGGAGAAGGGGACGACAGAGGATGAGATGGCTGGATGGCATCACCGACTCGATGGACATGAGTTTGGGTAAACTCTGGGAGTTGGTGATGGACAGAGAGGCCTGGTGTGCTGCAATTCATGGGGTCGCAAAGAGTCGGACATGATTGAGCGACTGAACTGAACTGATAAATGACAGAATGATCTCGGTTCATTTCCAAGGCAAACCATTCAGCATCACAGTAATCCAAGTCTATGCCCCAACCACTGATGCTGAAGAACTTAAAGTTGACTGGCTCTGTAAAGACCTACAATATCTTCTAAAACTAACATAAAAAAAAAAAAGATGTCCTTTCATCAATAGGGTATTGGAATGCAAAAAATGGAAGTCAGGAATAACAGGAAAGTTTGGCCACTGAGAACAAAAAGAAGCAATGTAAAGGCTAACAGAATTTTGAAAAGAGAACACACTGGTCATAGCAAACACCCTCTTCCAACAACTCAAGAAACAGCTCTACACATGGGCATCACCAGATGGCCAATATCAAAATCAGATTGATTGTGTTCTTTGCAGCCAAAGATGGAGAAGCTCTATACAGTCAGTAAAAACAAGACCTGGAGTTGATTATGGCTCAGGTCCTGAATTCCTTGTTGCAAACTTCAGGCTTAAATTGAAGCAAGTAGGGGAAACCACAGGGCCATTCAAGTATGAACTAAGTCAAACTCTTTATGATCATACAGTGGAAGTGACAAATAGATTCAAGGGATTAGATCTGGTAGACAGAGTGCCTGAAGAACTGTGGACAGAGTTTGTAACATTGTATGGGAGGTGGTGATCAAAACCATCCCCAAGAAAAAGAAATGCAAGAAGGCAAAGTGGTTGTCTGAGGAAGCCTTACAAATAGCTGAGAAAAAAAAGAGAAGTGAAAGGCAAAGGGGAAAGGGAAACATATACCTAACTGAATGCAGAATTCCAGAGAATAGCAAGGAGAGATAGGAAAGCCTTCTTAAGTGAACAATGCAAAGAAGTAGAGGAAAACAATAGAATCAGAAAGACTAGAGATCTCTTCAAGAATATTGGAGATACCAAATAAACATTTCATGCAAAGATGGGCACAATAAAGGACAGAAACAGCAAGGACCTAACAGAAGCAGAAGAGGTGGCAAGAATACACAGAAGAACTATACAAAAAAAGTCTTAATGACCTGGATAACCACAATGGTGTAGTCACTCACCTAGAGCCAGACATCCTGGATTGTGAAGTCAAGTGGGCCTTAGGAAGCATTATTACAAAGCTAGTGGAGGTGATAGAATTCCAGCTGAGCTATTTCAGATCCTAAAAAATGATGCTGTTTAAGTGCTACAGTCAATATGTCAGCAAATTTGGAAAACTTAGCAGTGACAAAAGGACTGGAAAAGGTCAGTTTTCATTCCAATCCCAAAGAATGGCAACGCTAAAGAATGTTCAAATTACCATACAATTGCACTTATTTCACATGCTCAAAATCCTTCAAACTAGGCTTCAGCAATATGTGAACCAAGAATGTCCAGATGTACAAGCTGGGTTTCAAAGAGGCAGAGGAACCAGGGAAAAAATTGAGAACATTCACTGGATCATGGAGAAAGCAAGGGAATTCCAGAAAAACAACTACTTCTGCTTCATTGACTACACCAAAGCCTTTGACTGTGTAGATCATAACAAACTATAGAAATTTCTTAAAGAGATTCAAATACAAGACCACTTTAGCTGTCTAACTGAGAAACCTGTATGCAGGTCAAGAAAAAACAGTTAGAACCAGACATGGAACAACTGACTAATTCAAAATTAGGAAAGAAGTACAACAAGCCTGTATATTGCAACCCTGCTTGTTTAACTTCTGTGCAGAGTACATCATGTGAAATGCTGAACTGGATGAATCACAAACAGGAATCAAGATTGCCAAGAGAAATATCAGTGACCTCAGATATGCAGATGATACCACTCTAATGACAGAAAGTGAAGAAGAACAAAAGAGCCTCTTGATGAGGATGAAAGAAGAGAGTGAAAAAGCTGGCTTGAAACTCAACATTCAAAAAAACTAAGATCATGGTATCTGGTCCCATCTAGTGATGGCAAACAGAAGTTGGAAAAGTGGAAGCAGTTACAGATTTTATTTTCTTGGGCTCTAAAATCACTGTGGATGGTCACTACAGCCATAAAACTAAAAGACACTTGCTCCTTGGAATGAAAGCTTTGAAAAACCTAGACAATATATTAAAAGGCAAAGACATCACATTGCTGACAAAGGTTTGTATAGTCAAAGCTATGGTTTTTCCAGTGGTCATATATAGATGTGAGAGTTAGATCATAAGGCTGAGCACTTAAGAATTGATGCTTTCAAATGGTGGTGCTGGAGAAGATTCTTGAGAGTCCCTTGGATCAAACCAGTCAATCCTAAAGGAAATCAACCCTGAATATTCATTGGAAGGACTAATACTGAAGCTGAAGCTCAAATACTTTAACCACCTGATGCTAAGAGCCAATTCATTGGAAAAGACCCTGATTCTGGGAAAGGTTGAAGGCAAAAGGAGAGGGGACAGCAGAGGATGAGAAGTTTAAATAGCATCACTGACTCAATGGACATGAATTTGAGCAAACTCTGAGAGACAGTGGAGGTCAGAGGAGCCAGGCGTGCTACAGTTCACAGGGTGGTAAATACTCAAACACAACTTAGCAAATAAACAACAACAAATATATAAACTAGATAATCAACAAGGTCCTTCTGTATAACACAGGGAACCATATTCAATATCTTATAACAACATAATAGAAGAGAATGTAAAAAAATAATATATATGTATAATTGAATCACTTTGTTGTACACTGAAACTAACATAACATTGTAAATCAAGTATATTTCAATAAAAATAAACAATTTCTGGCTCTTCAGGGAGAGCAGCAGATAAATAATAAATAAACCTGTTCTCTATGCAGGACTGGAAAAGGTCAGTTTTCATTCTAATCCCAAAGGACAGCAATGCCAAAGAATGCTCAAACTACTGTACAATTGCACTCATCTCACACGCTAGTAAAGTAATGCTCAAAATTCTCCAAGCCAGGCTTCTACAATACGTGAACCGTGAATTTCCAGATGTTCAAGCCGGTTTTAGAAAAGGCAGAGGAACAAGAGATCAATATGCCAACATCCACTAGATCATCAAAAAAGCAAGAGAGTTCCAGAAAAACATCTATTTATGCTTTATTGACTATGCCAAAGCCTTTGACTGTGTGGATCACAACAAACTGTGGAAAATTCTGAAAGAGATGGGAACACCAGATGAGTTGACCTGTCTCTTGAGAAATCTGTATGCAGGTCAGGAAGCAACAGTTAGAACTGGACATGGAACAACAGACTGGTTCCAAGTAGGAAAAGGAGTACGTCAAGGCTTTATATTGTCACCCTGCTTATTTAACTTATATGCAGAGTACATCATGAGAAACACTGGGCTGGAGGAAGCACAAGCTGGAATCAAGATTGCCAGGAGAAATATAAGTAACCTCAGATATGCAGATGACACCACCCTTATGGCAGAAAGTGAAGAACTGAAGAGCCTCTTGATGAAAGTGAAAGAGGAGAGTGAAAAAGTTAGCTTAAAGCTCAACATTCAGAAAACTAAGATCATGCAATCCAGTCCCATCACTTCATGGCAAATAGATGGGGAAACAGTGGAAACAGTGGCTGACTTTTATTTGGGCTCCAAACTATTAGTTTGGGCTCCAAATTATTTTGGGGGGCTCCAAAATCACTGCAAATGGTGACTGCAGCCATGAAATTAAAAGACAATTACTCCTTGGAAGGAAAGTTATGACCAACCTAGACAGCATATTAAATAGCAGAGACATTACTTTGCCAACAAAGATCCATCTAGTCAAGGCTATGGTTTTTCCAGTAGTCATGTATGGATGTGAGAGTTGGACTGTGAAGAAAGCTGAGCACCGAAGAATTGATGTTTTTGAACTGTGGTGTTGGAGAAGACCCTTAGACTGCAAGGAGATCCAACTAGTCCATCCTAAAGTAGATTAGTCCTGGGTGTTCATTGGAAAGACTGATGTTGAAGCTGAAACTCCAATACTTTGGCTACCTCATGCGAAGTGCTGACTCACTTGAAAAGACCCTGATGCTGGGAAGGATTGGGGGCAGGAGGAGAAGGGGACGACGGAGGATGAGATGGTTGGATGGCATCACCGACTCAATGGACATGGGTTTGGGTAAATTCTGGGAGTTGGTGATGGACAGGGAGGCCTGCTGTGCTGTGGTCCATGGGGTCACAAAGAGTTGGACACAGCTGAGCAACTGAACTGAATGTAAAGGGAAAAAAAAGAAAGAAAAGAGAAGGCATTAGAAATGAGTTAGGAGCAATTGTTCAGGTAGGAGCTGAACGGGGTAGAACTAATACATTGGAGGGCAAAAAGGTACACTTCAGTGTAAAATTCAGAGTATAGGGAGTCTAGTGACCAACTTGTATGTAGAAAAAGCTCTTGTGAATTCAGCTGACCTTTTTTCCCTCTTTGAGGTATTTCTAAAACATTGTCCTTTTCCAAGGGGATCGCTTTACAAGAATGACATCTTGCACTTTCACCAATAACCATTCAGTTACTTCTAACCCCCAAATCTAAACACTCCAGGTATTAGGACTTCAAAAAAAAAATTCAACCTGGTGTTTTAGTCTTCATCTTGAAATGGAGTACTCTTCATCTAACAATAGACATGTTGTTTCTATCTTCTAGGAGTTTCACTTTGATGTGTCAAAGGAAATGCCCTGAACTCTAGAGGAGAGTCATCCCTATGTGAGTGCAGAATAAACAGCAGGTGTGGCTGGGGCTTTAGGAGATATGCCAGGGCTCCTGTTCCATTTTTAGGGATAAAAAGATGAATATTTCAAATGTTTTAGTTCTCAGAAGTCAAAGACAGTTTCCAAAAGAGTCTGCAAATAGAAAGTAAACACTTCAGAGTGAAGCTGCTTCACAGAGAGCTGCCTCTCAGGGTCCTGTTGATTGTGATGAGGAAGCTGAAACCTACACGCTGTTCTTTGCATCACTTAAGTGAAGCAGGTGGGAGGTAGATGTACTGTCTGAACACCTGGGTAGGTTGAAGGCTGCTTGAAACTTAAGCAATGATCTTCCCTTTTAGAATCTTACAAACTAAAGACATAAGTAAACGGACGACCTGCAATAGCCAGCTCCAGGGTCTAGAAGGAGACACAGCAATAATCCCTCCCACTCTTACTATTTCTGTATCTTTCACACAGTGGTCCCAATGAAATGACCACATGCAAGTTCTTGTCCCCAGTGAACAAAACAGATCTGAGGCTTAGATGTGTCTTCCCCAAGGTGACAGCATAATGAAGACTGAGTTGGACAGGTCTGGCTGTAAATCTAGTGCCTTTGCTACTACTGCCAAGTCACTTCAGTCCTGTCTGACTCTGTGCGACCCCACAGACGGCAGCCCACCAGGCTCCTCCGTCCCTGGGATTCTCCAGGCAAGAACACTGGAGTAGGTTGCCATTTCCTTCTCCAACACATGCATGCATGCTAAGTCACTTCAGTCGTGTCCGACTCTGTGCGACCCTATGGACAGCAGCTCACCAGGCTCCCCTCTCCACAGGATTCTCCAGGCAAGAAAACTGGAGTGGGTTGCCATTTCCTTCTCCATGCCTTTGCTACCACACTATGATAAAGTGGATTGTGATGTCTTTGGTACTTCTAGCAATAGAATCCTTTTTTTCTGACAATAGAAAATTCTCATTTGGGGAGGGGAACCCTACTCTCTGACTTTAGGAATGGACATATAATCTAGGATGTAGATCTCCTTCATTTGGTTAAAAGACAGCTGATCTGAGCTGGCCCTTCTTCCATTTTTACCTGTCCACAACATCTTTCACTTTTGCTGAAAGGTGCTCTCTTCTTGCTGAGGTTGTGAAGCTGGTAGGCTGGGGGTCTTAAATATTCACTGGCCATCATCACCCCTGGAAGAGTGACTTGAAAGAGATGGAGCTGGAAATTAAGCCTCTGATTATAGCCATGTCAGAAACTAGCCCTACTCTTGGACTGTTCAGTTACATCTGCTAATAAATTATTTTTATTGCTTAAGCTCATTTCAGTGTTCTGTGTTGCTTTTGGGGTTTCGGTTTGGTTACTTTCAGCTAAGGGTCCAGACCCACCAATGCCCAATAGAAATAACAA
The DNA here is from genome assembly GCA_024291935.2 of Okapia johnstoni. Classification (NCBI taxonomy): domain Eukaryota; kingdom Metazoa; phylum Chordata; class Mammalia; order Artiodactyla; family Giraffidae; genus Okapia; species Okapia johnstoni. The sequence goes on from CM044317.1 coordinate 53,949,160, forward strand.
ACCACAATATGAGTGGCTCAAAAAAGATCTTGTGAACACACTATGGGGTTCTCCACCCTCACTTTCCGCTCCTAGGCCCACCCTCAGTGATGGTCCACTCATGCTGTGAGTAGCCTACCTCACAGTATGTCAGGGAGCTCTGATCTGTTTCTTTCTATAGCCAGAATGGTTTCTTCCTTCTGCTGTCTTGAATTCTCAAAAAGCACACTCTAGATCAAGTCAGTGGTTGGGATAAAGGGGTTTCTGGGAGCCCTTGGGCTAAGAGTCCAGTGAGTGGAAGAGAAGTGTAGGGTGGGGCTATGGTGGGCTATACTTGGCAATATTGAAGGAATCAGAGGGAGAGAGGTGGGTTTTGTTCATCTCACTTATTTGCGGTCTTTCTGACTGCTTTCAGGACACCAAGTCAATAAAGTAGAATCCTTCACAAGACCTCCACATGGCCAGGAAGGCTCATGAGGATTTGCCTATTGGAGCCCTTACCACTCTCCTATCATTGAGGCTAGCCCAGCAGAGATGAACCCTGTGCCCCTTCATGTCTCGCCTTAATCTAAACAGGGACAGTGATGGAACCAAAATGTTTGTTTTTCCTATTTCTACCAAATATACAGTGTTTCCAGAGAAATGCCTTATGTAAACACAATAACACAACCTAATAAGCAGATAATGAAGTTGGAAGGAAACTGCACCCTGTTTCACTACTACAACTTACAAATTGCTTCTCTGGCAAAGCTCAATTCTAAGAAAACTGTAGCTATTTTGAGACACAAATTCCAGCCCTTAAACCAAAACAAATAACTTTGATTTCTTTAAATTAAGACATATAAGAGGTTTGAGCCAAAGCTGTCTCATTGCCTCTCAAGAATGCACATATCCCAATGATGGGCTTGCTGCTGGTAGCGGCGCATGTCAACTTGCACGATCTAGCCCCAGGAGCATTGCTGACATGTTGTTGTTTGTTTTACTCAGAATTAGCAGAAAATTTTTGTGTGTGTTTTACGTCACTAGAGTAGGAAGCACTGAAAAGTTGTACCCGCCTGTTTGATATTTTTGGAAACAGAATTCTAAGTTATTAGAAGAGGGGGTTGGGGAGCAGGGTGGCCAGGAAAGAAAAGAATGAGTAAGAATCAAGAAAGCCCCACCAGGAAAGTCCCGCATGGAAAACTGAATTGATGGCAAGTGGGATTTCTTGCATGCAGGAGCGTTCAGTTCTGCTGGAGGAGGAGATGAAAGTTCTCATTGTCTCAGATAGGCAGAAAAAAGTATGGATCACATCTCCGTGTCTACCAATTTGTGGAACCTAATTTTGGCAATCAACAGTGAGAGTTATTACAAAGCAGGAGTTTCCCTTTCAGTAAACTGTAGATCTGTATATCATTGGATGGAAAGGGCTAGCAGAGTTTAGTCTGGAAACATTTGGTATGAAGTTTGAGATTTTTCAGATAGTCCAAAGAAGTAGAACAGTCACGGAAATAATGTCTAGCCCACATTTTTTGGGTGGGGAGGTGTGTGGAGGAGGACGGGGTGGTGGGGGGGAGCGGTTACAAGAAAAAAACTAACACTGAGATATAAGAACTAGCAAAAGATGTGAATTTACTGCTTGCAAAAGAAGAAAATATAAATGCTGAGACTCAAAACAAGCAGAAACAAAACCAAAAATTCCTGACTTTGTTCATAACCAAAGAGATGCAATGTAAAATAATAAAGCCCTATTTTTATCTTTTAAATGATCAAAATATTTTTATGTGATAATCTCATCTTTGACAGGGTCTCAAGAAATGGGGATGTTTACATACTGATTCAGTTAATGCTACCATTATGGAAAGTGATTAGCCAGTATTTTTTTTTTTAAGGTAGCCTTTTGTCCTTGCTAAGCTCACTTCTAGGAACTTATCCTAAGGAAAATTTTAAGCAGCACACAAATATTTACATTCATAGCAGCACTGTGTAAATATTGAAATATGGGAAATAACCCAATGTCTAACAATAGAAGAAGGGAAAAATGAATGAAAGTGTACTCATATAACTGAACATAACAAAAATGTTTAAAACCATTTCTACAGAAGTGTTTAGGGTCATGGGGAAAATGCTAAAAAGAAAAATCCAATTCCAAAGTTGTGTTTAAAATATATATATCTTTTATATTATATATATATATTAAATATATATTATGTAGTCAATATTAAATAGTATGTAGAATTACATAGCATAGATCATATAGTAAATATAATATCTATTATCTATAGTAAATATTTATACAGAGAAAAATATCGGAGAAAGTAAAATTTGTTCATGGTAGTAATTACTGGGTGAAGAAACTATAAATTACATAATATTTAATTATTTGCAATTTTTAAATATTTGAGATGTGGGAAATTTAAAAGAAAAGCATACCTTAGATGTCTTAAGTTATATTTCTATGGTAGTCAGATAGTCAGACAGCCAAACACATCCGGGCAAAGCATTTACTTTTTGATATTTCATTGTATTTATTTTTTAAATAAGTAAAGTAGAATAGTGGGATGAAGTTGTATTTGACTCACAAATACGTTATATGTCATATAAAATATGACCCATTATATAAATACGTGTATATGATATACATAAAAGCTCTTGAGCTCTTAATAGTAAGAACATGTACTAGAAGCAGGTAAGTCAGAAATATATAAAAGGAAACCTAGAACTCTGGAGTTTTAGACATAAGTGAAAGTTCATATTACCAGAAACATGGAGTATATTTGTATGAATACTATATTTAAAGTTAGCTTCTTAGAAGCAAGCCAAAATGAGAAAACATAGCAAGTTACACAGTTGTAATTATCTGATGAAAGGCAGCACACAAGTATATCTGGAAAGACAGACTTCTTTTTCCTAAGGATTTCCAGTAAAAATTTGCTTTGTGTATCTTTATAAGAAATGCTGCATAGCAAAATAGACATTGAGTTTTGATAGAGGTCAAGGACATCATATTAAAACAAAGCTCAATGAAAATATTTTTAAGGAGCCAAGCAAATATGTCAAGCTTTGGATGCTGCCTTCCAGTGAGTTAGCTTGATGCAAGAATAAAACTTAAAGACTCAAGAAAGGGTTCAATCTGGCTGCCATAGGATGAATTTGGCACATTGGGTGTTTTATGAAAAATTTTAATTCATTGCCAACATTCAAAAATCAGATTTTACATAAAAATCCAGCTTTGGAGTTTCTTTCTAAAAACTGCAATATTTGACAGACTAAATCACTTTTTCATAGCCATTGGATGGCCTCAAGCAGCCATGACTCTTGGGAAGGGTCATCTGCCTATGGTGATCTCAGTTAGAAGGCCTCCTTCATGTGTCATGGTGGCCTGGCCCCTGGAGACTTGTGTACACGTGAGCCTTGATCTAGAAGAATGAGCAGAGATCACACTCTTTGGGGTGTAGCTCTCAAACATAAATTGTTTCATGTCCACTAAATCTAGATAACAGTCAACTTAACAGTGAGCTCTCAGACAGTACATTAAAAGGCAGCATAATTGATTCCATGATTCAGAAAAAGTTCATGAAATAGCATGCTGGAAGCTGCAATCTTCTAGAGTCGGGCCCCACTGAAGTGATTGTCTTAAAGACATCATGTGTTTAAGTCTGGGGGGCTTTGGAATTACCACTTCCTCTGAAGGCCAAGGTGGTTGGCACACAATTGGGCAAGCACTGTCTCTCCCTCTGCATTATTCCTTTTCCCCTTTCTCCTGCCCTACTGTCTTGACTCTTCCCAGCACTATCAGGAGGCATTTGTCTGACTTTTCCCAGTAGTGGTGATGACTTTGCACTGGCCCACATGCACTCTCCCCAGTTCTCCCACCCTGCCCCCCATGCGTGGTGACTCATGCTATATACTTGCAAAAAGACAAGTGAGAATTCACAGTTCAATTTGTGGCACAGAAATGAGAGGTGTTAGCTAATTCAGACATTGATCTATAAAGAAAAATACCCTTGACCTTCTTGGCCAGTATTATACCCAAACAACTTGAGAGGTCTCCAGTACTTTTGCCTGCTGGACCATCTTTAGTGGTAGTAAGAAAGAGAAGTTTTCTTTAGACAAGCAGCCCAGAAAGTGTTGGTTGCCTGGTTAATATCCATGCCCTGTCTTCTCTCTTCCTTATGGTTTTGTGGGTCAGAAATTTGAAAGTGAGCTGAGAAGTTCTTGCTTGGAGTTTCTCATGTGGATGTAGACAGATGGTGTCTGGGGCAGCTGTCATCTGAAGACTGGACATCCAAGACAGCTCATTCTTGTGGCTAGATGTTAGCTATTGGCTGAGAGCTCAGCTGAAGCTGTTGACTAGAAAACCTACATGTGGTCTCTCCAGCATGGTAGTTTCAAATAGTCAGGCTTCTTTCTCAGCAGCTGTGGCCAGAGTGGGCATCACAAAAGAACCAGGCAGAAGATGCATGGTCTTTTACCTTTCTGTGGCTTCAGAAGACACACAGCATCACTTCCAGTACATTCTATAGGTGGAAGTAGTGCCAAGAATGTTCTCACTGAAACAAAGGAGAGTCAAAGAATTTGCAGATGGGTTTAAAATTTTTTGCAAATTGTAATGCATCAGCATACTGCACCTTCAAAGATAGGCCTGCATTCACAAAGTTGTATGTTGTCCAAGTCAGCTGTGGATAATGCAAAAAGGGTTCATTCATAGTTCACCTGTGTTATGAGAGACTGTAGGTGAAAAGTTTCATTATCTGCTGCCTCATTTTCCCCACTGTGTTTTTAATAACTGTAGAGGAGCTACAGTTAGGAACTGCGGTTCCTTTTCAGACTGCCCCAGATTTCTCTACCCCTCATAATCTATTCCCATTCCTCTCTCTCTCTCTCTCTCTCTCACACACACACACACACACCCCTCCCTCTCATTCTTTCTCTTCCCATAGCAACTGTAACTTTTGGTTCCATGTCTCTAACATAAACACAACTTTGTGCAGACATGGCCACCTCACCATTGCCCTGACATTAACATCTGAGACTAAGGACACTCTCTGGGTTGCAGTTCCAAATTCTAGGATCCAAGTGCAGACTCATTGAGAAAGGACATAGGAATTCAGGAAACTTAATCTATTACATGGAGAAGGAAATGGCAACCCACTCCAGTATTCTTGCCTGGATAGAGGAGCCTGGTGGGCTACAGTTCTTGTTATTTGAGTAGCAGATAAACAATTCCATATAAGTTGGCTTCTAGTAACACAAAATAACTTCCAATACGCATCCCCCTTACTGGATTTCTATTACCTTTAACAGAACCTCAGTTCTGCCCTACATCCACATCTTCTGTGATCCCCACAGGTAGCGATGCTTACAAGTCTTTGTTTACTTCACATTCACAGTTCACTGATTCCTGACGCAAGCTTCCAATTCTACTTTTCAGAACAAAACATTTGTGGTCTTACAAAACTGATCTCAAACATTACTTACTCCAGGAAAATAATAGCATACCCATGGTTAGACCAATAGCTAGACTCAGATATTCATGAGCCTAAGGCAGAATCACATTCTCCAAGGCCCAGTGTCCTGGCACTCACTCTTCCACTACAGGCCATGTAAACTTACAGGTGGTCTCCCTTGTTGCAAAAGCCCCATTTACCATTTCCTGACATTTGCATCTTGCCATTTCTTTTTAAAGAACAAAGTGGAAGATAAAAATGAATCTAGCTTGTATATAATTTCAACATTTCCAGCAGAACACTTTCCCACACATGTATAGCTAGATCACTTAGGCACGGAGTTCACAGCATTGAGGAGCTTGGTTTTATGTATATCATTATATAGGTACCCAAGACATACTCAAATGATTCCTTTATTGCCTCCTCCAGAAAAAAACTCTTGGCACAGATCATCCTCAATTATATGGGAAAAGGATGTAGTAGTGGTAGCCATGCTCCAAATACAGGTACAGGTGCTTTTAGGTGGTATTGAGGGAGGGGGCTAAAGAACAGGAACAAGAACTTTCAGGCATCTTGTGCCCACTTCCTTCCTAATAAGGAATAGACAAGGCCACACCGGAATGCTGAGGATTTCAAAAAATTCAGACACTGTACTTAATTTTTTTTTTAATTTAAATGTGATTAAAGTTTCTTTTTTTTTTTAAATAAATTTATTTATTTTAGTTGGGGGCTAATTACTTTACAATATTGTAGTGGTTTTTGCCATACATTGACATGAATCAGCCATGGGTTTACATGTGTTCCCCATCCTGAACCCTCCTCCCACCTCCCTCCCAATCCCATCCCTCTGGGTCATCCCATTGCCCCAGCCCTGAGCATTTGTCTCATGCATCGAACCTGGAATGGTGTTCTGTTTCACATATGATAATATACATGTTTCAGTGCTATTCTCTCAGAATGTCCCACCCTCACCTCCCTCAGAGTCCGTAAGATTGTTCTATGCATCTGTAGACACAGTACTTTAGAATCTCAAAGCATGTAGACTTCTCAGCTAATTCAGATGCTACTAAAACTCATAAGGAATAGTATCAGATATTACAAGAAATTAGAGAACTACACTCTTCAGTAATTTTAACAACATGGGCCTTTTTCTATTCTAAAAATCTATAGAGTATCAGCTGTTAAGTCTCAAATTCACAAAGAATAAGAAACATCATATCCAAAACAAAACTCAATGAATCTCTGAGACAAGGACAGTGCATTTAATCCACTGGTTAATTTATAAACATTTGAGGAACTGTTCAGCGATCCCATTGATCCTAAGATATCTCAGAGTGGTTTAACATAGTTTCTCATTAATCAGATTTTAAGTTATTGTGCCCTGCTCTGACACCTTTCAATCAAGAGACTCAGACTGTTTAACTGCTCTAATTTGGAAGTGCCTTTAGACTAAAACTTTTACTTAACTTTATATAAACTCATAATCCATGAGGAGCAGAAAGACATCAAGATGAATATAATACCTTTCATTTTCAGCTCTTTTATTCTTTCTCTCCTTATAGATGAAATGTACATCGACACATATTTAGTGTTAACCACATCTTTAAGAAAGATTCATCAAACTAACTGAAGAGAAAAAGTTCTAGGTTTAGGCACTTTGCAGGGCTGAGAGCCATGGTTGAAGAAAAGTGGGGTTATATTTATTTCTGTTGTGAATCCTCTTATAACACCTGAGTTCAACTTTTTAATCAATTTCATTACCTTATTGTACCTTCAATATCTTTCTGAAGGTAGACCCATTTTACCTACTGAATAGATTAAAAAGATTTTTTCCTATAAGTAGGACATCATGTTTTGATTTATTATTGCTCATTCCTTATACACTTTTTAAAATTCATTTTATTGGCAAATAATTGCTTTACAACGTGATGTTAATTTCTACTACACAGTAAAGTGAATCAGCTATACTTTTTCCTTTTATATTTATATTATGTTCTTATAGTCTCTTACAAATCTCTTGCACCATTGGCACATAGACAAGACTAGAGTATTTTGTCTCTTTAATTTATTCTGGAAAACACAAAAGATGTTCCTCACTATATTCTTCTATTTCCATAATCAAGATTTTGAAGACTACAGGTTTGTTGGGGGTTATTGAGAGTTTCTAAAGCATAAGTCACTGCCTCAACTAGTTCCATCTTTCTCTTAAGATAGCTCAAGAAGCACATGATTCACCTCATAAGAAAGCCAGCAAAGATAAGGGGTGGCTTCAGAAACAGGAAGCTACTAAATGTACATAATAACAAGGATGCATAATGTATAAATGATACACAAGGTCCAAGTCCCATCACAGTGCAGTTACAAACAAAGGAGGAAGTAAGCATGTGGTGGCAAAGAGTTCAAATTCTGTGGTCAAAACCATCTAAGCACAAACCCCAGTTGTGTGATCTTGGGCACAACCAATAATCTTGCCAAGCCTCAGTTTCCTCTTCCATAAAATAGAAAAATACAAATAGATACCCCATATAATTATTGCAAGAATTAAGTAAAATAAACTAACACATTTCCTGTACACACTAACCATTTTTGTACAATGCTGCTGCTGTTACATTACAAGAGACAGGAATGAAGTAACGGTTTATTGCAATGGTTCAATAAAAATTAGCACACAAAGAGAAAGTAATAATTATGTTATTCATGAAGACACTTGTATTCAATCACCTTTGTCTTTCACAGAACACAAGTAACAATGTTCTCAATCTCAAGTGTATCTCTCTTTAAAAGATCAGTGCCCATTGCTGTAAGCATCTGACAGGATGAAAACTTCTCTTGATTGTTACATATCTTGACCACCATACACATACAGTTGCACATAGAGTACCAGCCTACTGCCCCATTTCTTTGTTCTTCTTAACAAGAAAACTTTTGAAAACAATCTTCCTCTGTCCACTAATTTCATTTCCTCTCCTCCCACACTCTTCAGTTCATTCCTATTGGCCAGCATCTTTCATAAAATCCTCTCATTACAATCAGCAGTAGTCTCCACCTTGCCAAATCTAATGCTTAACCTTCAGCCATCTTCTGACTTGTTCTCTCAGCAGTGTTTGCCATGGTCAATCCCTTCCTCCTTCTTTAACTTCTTCACTTGGCTTCTGCAGCAACTTCTCTTCTGGTCTCCATCCACCTCACTGGCCAGCCCTTCTCAAATTCCTTTGTCATCTTTTCCAGAGTTTAGTCTTTGCCCCCTTGTCTTCTATCTACATTCATTCCTTCAGTCTTTTATCTTTTAGTTGCATGGTTTAGTATAGTCTATAACTACTGCTCCCAATTTTTATAAGCCCAACATTGACCATGTGCCTACTATCCAGATCCTTATGTCTGTCTTCCAACTAGACATATCCATCGAGTCATCTAATAGAAGTCTCAGACTTAAAATGTTCACATGACCATTTGATTCCCCACTCCTCCTCCAAATAAAGTAAAGCGTCCTTTAGTCTTCTTTATCTTAGTCAATGGCAACTCTATCACTATCTTTCCAGTTGCTCACACCAAGGTCTTCAAGTGGTCTTTGACTTCACTCTTTCTAGACACCTCATATCTAATCCTTCAGCAAATCTTGAAGACCACATCTTCAAAATATACCCAGATTTCAACCACTTCTCACCTCTTACCACTAAATTCCAACCCAGGTCACCATAGCCTATGGGTCATTGCAACAGCCTCCCAACTCTTTCCTTTGCATCCATCCTTGCAAAGAAACTGTTTTCTTTGCATCCAGCCTTACAACATCCCCTTCTCTCACAGCAGCTGAAAGGAACTGTTTAAAATATGTCAGAGTAATCCTCTGTTCAAAAAACTTTAGGGTTTTTCCATCCACTCAGAGGGGCTGATCTTGCCCTGGTTCCCTCAGCAAAATCTATCTCCTACTGGTGTCCTTGTTCCCTTGGCTCTTTCAGCCAGGCTGTTGCAATAGCCCATTTCTCTGCTTCCTATTTGCACCTCCTCCCCTCAGTCCTGCTCTGATCTTGCTGGCCTCCTTTCTATTCCTCAGATACACTAAGTCCACCCTCAGAGAACTACAGGCCTGTTGTATTTGCTGCTCCCTCAGATAATTTATTTGACTTTACCTGCTCCTCCTAAGGTGTCTACTCAAACATCATCTGTCAGAGGGACCTTCCTTAACCATCCTAAATAAAAAAGCAGTCTCCACCCCCAATCACTTTCTATCCTCTTACCCCAGTTTATTTTTCATTTTAGTACATAGGAACACTGGATGTGTTATCTGTGTTTATTTGTTTACTATCTATCTGTCTCCCTAAGAACATAAACTCCATAAAGGCAAGGACTTAATTTTAATCACTGGTTTAGTCCAGTGCATAAAACTGTGCCTGGTTGACAACAAATGCTTAGTAAATATGTGCTGAATGGATGTATAAATCTATGAATCCATGAATAAATGAATAAATAAAAGAATTGGCCTTCTACTCAATACAAAATTTGTGGTAGGTAATACAAGTTTTTAAAAGTTAAAGGAGTAGATCAGGCTTGGGTGAGTTAGAAAAAAATGATAGTTTAAAGAAAATCAGTGAAATTGGCTAACTGTCCAGTTGATGCCATTAGAAGCTCATTCTTCCATTGCTGACATTATCAAAGAATCTCTCCCCTGACTAAAACCTACAACCAGGCTGAGTCACAGGGAACATGCTGTCAGGCCTATTTTTCTCCTGGGTGACCTGGATGACTCAAAGTGACAGTGACAATGTTGGCTTCATGTCTCTGAAACTCCACTTGGAACCCTGGAATCAACTGTCAATTTCATTCAAGTACATCTTGCTCAACATGGAAACATTCATTCCTTGAACAAGATTGCTGTTGTACCTTTTGTCATCCACTCGCTGTGTGACTGATTTGAATGTTAACATTTTTAAGTGAAAACACTTTGATGCTAAACAAAACCATTTTAAGATATTCATGTGTCTGGATATGATATTTTGTGGGGGGAAGGCAATTTAAGACTTACTAATCGTGAACTAAACATACATGATTTTAATTGAATGTCAGGAGTCCAAACCTATCCTATAAGTGTAAGAACATCTTACCAACTGCTAAATATTGTGGCATGCTCTATCCTATACAAATTTATATCTCACATGCTAAGCTTCTAAGGCATGAAAACCCCACTCCTGCCAACCACACCTGCATAAAGAGAGATGAACAACAGTGAAGCACTCAAGCTGATAAAGAAGGTGTTAAGGATTTTATTATTATTACTTATTATCATCGTTATCATTTGTTTTGGAAAAAACATTTTTAAAATATTTTAAATGAGTTTTGGTACTATCTTCACACTCGATTTATAAATCCATATTGGTGTTATATGACTAGACATCAGCTTTTTAGATAAAAGGAACAAAGAATATTTCTAAAGATTATCAGGGAAACAAAAAGAGGAAGTAAATGACTTATGTTGTTACAGCCAAGTTTAAAAAAAAAAAAAGCCCTGGATAGCCTTGGGTGATAGTATAGAATTGCACACAAACTATTAACATCCTTTGTGTGAGTTTTTGACTTTGCCTTATGGAAGATGTTCGAGTTTAATTCTCATCTCCAGAGAGGAGGCAAGGTGAGAAGCTTGGGATATCCAGGTAAACTTTCTAAGGTACTTTCTTAAATTTCTCCCAACCTGAGATACTGGTTTGCCACTTCCTGAAAGATGAATTAGACCACAGCTGGCAACAATGAGCTAAGAACTGGAAGTAGTAATGCAGAGTTCCATACTAAGTCTCTCAACAATATGATCATTTTAAAGGGTGACATCTAATGGCAATCAATTCTCTGTGTGGATCAGATGTTTCCCTTAGGTCAAGTGAATTAACTTTTTTTATTCATTGATCGTATCAGTGCAACATTCCACAATCTCTCTCCTAGAATAGATCTCCTATCTGTAGTCATAGAATCTTATGCCTGAAACTCCAATCCTACTCATCCCACAAGGATTCATTGGTCAGGTATAGGGCAATGTGTTGGATACTTGGAGATGCAAAGACACAGTCCCAAAACCTCACAGAGCTCCCAGAAGTTGCATAAAATCTTTACTATAGTGGAGCTGGGATCAAGGTAAGAATTTGCCATGGTTTCAAAGATAGGGCCACAGAAATCTGCACATGGCTTTAGAGTGAGAAGGTGCAGCAAAGATAGAGAAGGCTTCCTGGGAGATCGACTTTCAAATCTTGTAGAAGGAGTAGGAGGTGACCTGACATTAAGGACTGAGAAGTGGAGGAAGATGATCTCTAAAGGTGAAGACCATCTGAGTTGTGCTGTCCCATACTGTTGCCACTAGCCACTGGGGGATATTTAAGCTAATGAAAAAAAAAATTACAGATTTTAGCCTCTCAGTCACATTAGCTATGGTTTTTCCAATAGTCCTGTATTGATCTGAGAGTTGGAGCATAAAGATGGCTGAGCACAGAAGAATTGATGCCTTCCAAATGTGGTGCTGGAGAAGACTCTTGAGAGGCCCTTGGACAGCAAGGAGTTCAAACCAGTCAATCCTAAAGGAAATCAACCATGAATATTCTTTGGAGAGCTAGTGTTGAAGTTGAAACTCCAATACTTTTGCACCTGATGCGAAGGCCAACTCTTTGGAAAAGACCCTGATGCTGGGAAAGATTGAGGACAAGAGGTGAAAGGGGTGAGAGAGGATGAGGTGGTTGGATGGCATCGCTGACTCAATGGACATGAGTTGAGCCTACTCAGAGAGATAGTGAAGGACAGGGAAGCCTTGCATGCTGCAAGGGTTTATGGGGTCACAGAGTCGGACACGACTTAGGAACTGAATAACAAGAACACATTAACCACATTTGATGTGCTCAGTATCTACATGTGGTTAGTGTTTACCGTATTGAACATCATTACAGAAAGTTCTATTGGAGAGTGTGGGCTCTGAGTGAAGAATGAAAGCACAGAGATCTAAGAGCAGATGTTGGTGGAAATGACTGCAAGGGGTTAGGTATACCTGAAAGGCAAAGAATTCAGGGAGGGGAGTCAGGTGATGAGGCAGGAGGCACAGGCCAGCACAGGCAGACCAGGTTCCTTGGTTGATCTCAGAAAATGTAGGAAGATTGGAGTTCTGGCAAATTCTGTCTCATTATCATCCAGTTCACTGCAGCACTGGAAAGCTGCATGGCCAAAACATTTCAACAAGCATTCTTAGTTCATTCACTGTGTTTATGAAACCATGTGGCTTCTAGTAATGATGGCAACGTACAACATCATGAAAGCATTACTTTTCTTTGAAAAAAGCAGATTGATTTTTTTAATTTGGATATTTTATCCCTCTTTTTATTTTTTATACTATATTTTAAAAATCAGTGTAACATTTTGTTCTTACAAAAACTGGGTTTTTACAGTTTCTTGGGTATATAACATACAGATTTTGGTAGAATCAAGTCTAAGCTATAAAAACACACTATCAAAACATTAAGAATTTAAAATGATGATAGATAAGCTCCACCTAGCCTCACCAAGCATCTTTCCTCAACAACTAAAAGAGATCAAAGTGATACTTTTAAAATAACATAAATTTAGAACTAGATAGGATTTCATCGATCATTTAGAATTTCCTCTTCTACAATCCTTGGCTTTCTTAGCAGACCATATGAGGGCACAAGCGGCTATAGTCAAACATCCATCACTTAGTTAAGTGACCCTGGTTCAATCCTTTACCCTCTGCAACCTGTTTCTTCATCTGTAACAGGGTGTTTAAAATGTCTCGAGAGAGTGTCAGAGACTAAGTTAATATGTGCAAAGCACTTAGCATATAAGATCACTCTATGTGTTTGTTCAGGACAGTAAGGAGATGAAGGCAGATGTTGACCAGGTTATTTACATAACCTGGTGATGCTACCAGTTTATTCCAATACCACTGGTAATAAGTTTCTTGACATGGGTTTTTAAACTCTTTGTACCAAAAATGCACATTAAAGATTATAAAGTAACCAAATCACCAAAAATAAATAACTCCTATTTATGCCACATCCCAGTGCCCAGCACCTACAAAGCTTTCCCCAAATGGATATTTATCAGTGAGATGCCCAAATTTCCTCATTTACAGTACAATTTCCTCACTCAATTTCTCTCAAGGGGCCAAAATATTAAATTTATGCTTAATATTTTGGTACCAAACAATACATTATAATAACTTGTGCAGCACTCAACAAATGTTACTGTGTTTCCTAAGAAAAGTTAGAATGAGCCACAGCTCCATTACAACTTCATTGCAACACTCCAGGGCCTCTCAGTACATAGCATGGGGAACCATGGCTTCCTCATTTTACACTTTAGAAAGCACTTTCACAGCTATCAGGTCACTTATCTTCACCACAAATACTGTGAGACACTATTGTAGATGAGGAAACTGAGACTACAAGATAGTATGTTCAAGGTTTCACAGCTAGGAAGTTGCAGGTTTCCTGGATTCTGACTCATGAGTCCTCTTCCCAATCTGTATAGTGGTCCTTCCTCTGCTAAGAATATCAATCATGTTTTTTAATCATCTTCATTGTTTTCCAGTATCATTTTCCACAAAATCTTAGTAGACTGAGATACACAAGAAATATTTCCAAACTCTGATACTCCTTTTCAAATTTATATTTGAATTCCTCAACTATACAAAGTGTTATTCCAAAATATTATTTTACAATAAGTGAATCTCCACCAAACATTTTTTTTAATTACATTAGGTGTACATATGTTTAGCTTCCCAGGTGGCACAGTGGTAAAGAATCCACCTGCCAATGCAGGAGATGCAAGAGACTCGGGTTCAATCCCTGGGTTAAGCAGATCCCCTGGAGAAGGGAATGGCAACTCACTCCAGTATTCTTGCCTGGAAAAATTCCATGGACAGAGGAGCCTGGCAAGCTACAGTCTACAGGGTCACAAAGAGTCGGACACAACTAAGCAACTGAGCACACATGCATGTCTGTGGGTTTCAGGAATACAGTGAAACATAGGTTTCAGATGAGATAGCAGAAAAGTTGTATTGCAAATTAGAGAATGAAAATACAAAAATAAGAACCAGCAGTTATCAACAGATTAGCATGTGCCAGACACCTTACTAAATGATTTACAAAAATGAAACCTTTCTAATAACTCTATGGTGTAGATATGATTATCATCCATATTTTTAAAGGTGAGAAACTTGTTGATCAGAAGTGCTAACTTAACCAATATATAACTGAAAAAGATCTGGAATAGTCAGAATAATCTTGAAAACAGCTGGAGGACAGACACAACCTGATTTAAAAATATTCTATAAGTTATAGTAATCAAGATGGCGTGATACTGGCCAAATATAAACATATAGATTAATGGAATAGGATTGAGCCCTTAAATAGATCTACACAGTGGATCAGTTCATTTTCAACAAAGGTGCCAAGGCAACTGTACAGAAAAGCTTAGCCTTTTCAGCAAATGGTGATAGAATATCCATATGCCAAAAAAAAGAACTCTAACCCTCACCTAGCACCATATACAAAAATTAAACTCATGAGATATCATAGACATAAACTTAAAAACCTAAAACTATTAAACTCCTAGAAAAAAAAAAGAATATATCTTCTGTGACTTTGGGACCCATGATGATTTCTTTCAAGGAACACAAAAAGTATGATTCATAAAAGGAAATCAATAAATTGGACTTCATCAATGTTTAAAAGACACTGTTTGAAAAAGTAAAGCTCAAGCCACAGACAGGATGAAAATACTTGCAATGCACTTCTGCTAAGGAACCTGCATCTAGAATTTGTAAAGAATTCCCAGAACTCAATAATAAGAAAACAAATAACCCAATTTTTCAAATGGGCACAAGATTTGAACAGTTTATCAAAGAAAACATATGGATGGAGAATAAGCACAAAAAGTGTTCAAAATCCTTTATCATTAGGGAAATGAAAATCAAAACCACAATGAGATACCATTACACATCTATTAGAATGGCTAAACTTTGTAAAACTGAGAAAACTAAGTGCTGGTAAGGATTGAAGATGCAGAGCAACTAGAACTCTCTCATACACTGCTGATAGGAAGGCAAAGTGGTGCAGCCACTTTGGAAAATAGCTTGGCAGCTTCTTGTAAAGCTAAACATATACTCACCATGCAACCCCACACTCCCACTCCTATGCATTTGTTCCTCAAACATGAAAATGTATGACCACATAAAAATGAAGCATTGTAGCAGTTTTTTTTTTTCCATGATCACCGAAAAACTGTAAACAATCCAAGGTCCTTTAACTTGTAAGGGCAGAAACAAATTGTGTTACATCCATACAGTAGGATACTCTTTAGCAATAAAAGAATAAATAACTGATATATACAGGGAATCACTATCACAGTAATTTTTTCACCCTTCATTTCCCTTAGAATTGAATTTTACAAAGCATCACTGCTACCATCATATTTGTCATCGTACTAGTAAGCAGTTGCAACTTGCATTTTTATAATCACATAAATTCTAATCTTATTTACAAATAGGCTAGTCACTTGAATTGTATTTGATGAATATTCTAGTCTCCATGATGGGATGCAGTGAATATACTCTAATCGTCAGCAACAAACACCAAACCACTTGGTTGATGGCATGGCTTAAATATTGATCTTTGCTGGTTTCTGTTTCAAAAGGTGAACCTATCTTTTTTAATTTAAATATAGTTGATTGATAACATTGTGTTAGTTTCAGGTGCACAGTAAAGTCATTCAGTTTTACATATTTTTTCAGGTTATTTTCCATTATAGGTTATTACAAGATTTTTTAATATAATTTCCCATGCTATATAGTAAATCCTTGTTGCTAATCTATTTTATGTATAGTCATTTGTATCTGTTAATCCCACACTCCTAATCTCCCTTTTCCCCTTTGTTAGTCATAAGTTTTATTTCTATGTTTGTGTGTCTCTATATGCAGCTTCTTGAGGTTCCCAACATCATGGGTGCCCCAAAACAGGGTGATACGAAAAAGAATTATCCACAAAAGGAGCAATTTTTACTTTTAGATTAAGAGACTGGAATGTTCTGAACAGCATGGATTATAAATCATATATTACATAATGTCATATATTACACATCTTTCTTTTCTAAAACTGATCATACAATTGAACAAGGAAAAATTTCCCTGATAAATCAATTCATTCATATGAATACTACTAAAATAACAGCCACCCCCAGTCTCTCAGTGTCTGATTCCCTATTTCATTTCCAATGGCCACCAACAGAGCAAGAGAGAGCCCCATTCCTCCTCCCGAGACCCACTCCAAACTTATTCAATTCTCAGAGAGTCAAGATCAAATACCTCCCTAGCTCAGAAAGAGGAAGTATCCACACCCCCATCCTAAACTAAGAACTTTCACTCTGAGGTTTCATCCTCAACCTCAGTATTAAGCCCTCTTCAGAATGACTGACAGTGGACATAACCATTCCCCTTAAGATAAGCATCTCCCTATTCTGGCCTTGAAGTCTGGAAAAGATAGCCTCTTAACAAGTGACACTGATAGATTACCCAGAGTCTAGATTACACAGTATACCAGAGTCACCTTATTAAATATCCACAAAGATAAATAATAACAGTTTGGACAACAGCAAGTTAGTGATATAGATAAATTATTCTGTGCTATCAGACTATAGTAGAAATGTAACACCAAAGAATGTTCAAACTACCACACAATTGTGCTCATTTCACATGCTAGCAAAGTAATGCTGAAAACTCTCCAAGCTAGGCTTCAACAGTGCATGAACCGAGAACTTCCAGATGTTCAAGCTGGATTTAGAAAAGGCAGAGGAACCAGAAATCAAATTGCCAACATCCGTTGGATCATAGAAAAGCAAGAGAATTCCAGAAAAACATCTACTTCTGCTTTATTGACTGTGCTAAAGCCTTTGATTTTGGATCACAACAAACTGTGGAAAGTTCTAATAGAGATGGGAATACCAGACCACCACACCAGCCTTCTGAGAAACCTGTATGCAGGTCAAGAAACTGTAGTTGAAACTGGACATGGAGCAACAGACTGGCCCCAAATTGAGAAAGGAGTATGACAAGGCTGTATACTGTCACCCCGCTTATTTAACTTCTATGCAGAATACATCATGTGAAATGCCGGGCTGGCCATCATCAAGATTGCCGGGGAAAATCTCAATAATCTCAATATACAGATGACACCACCCTTATGGCAGAAAGTGAAGAGGAACTAAACAGCCTCTTGATGAAGGTGAAAGAAGAGAGTGAAAAAGCTGGCTTAAAACTCAGCATCCAGAAAACTAAGATCATGGTCCTATCACTTCATGGCAAACAGATGGGCAAACAATGGAAACAGTGACAGACTTTATTTTCTTGGGCTTCAAAATCACTGCAGATGGTGACTGCAACCATGAAATGAAAAGACACTTGCTCCTTGGAATAAAAGCTATGACCAATTTAGACAGCATATTATAAAGCAGAGACATTATTTTGCCAACAAAGGTCCATATAATCAAAGCTATGATTTTCCCAGTAGTCACGTATTAATGTGAGAGTTGGACCGTAAAGAAGGCTGAGCACTGAAGAACTGATGATTTTGAACTGTGGGGTTGGAGAAGACTCTTGAGAGTCCCTTGGACTGCAAGGAGATCCAACCAGGCAATCCTAAATGAAATCAATCCTGAATATTCACTGGGACTGATGATGAAGCTCCAGTACTTTGGCACCTGATACAAAGAGCCAACTCATTAGAAAAGACCCTGATGCCAGGCAAGATTGAAGGCAGGAGAAGGGGGCGACAGAGGATGAGATGGTTGGAAGGCATCACCAACTCAACGGACATGAGTTTGTGTAAATTCCGGGAGTTGGTGATGGGCAGGGAAGCCTTATGTGCTGCAGTCCACAGGGTTGCAAAGAATTGGACACAACTGAGCGACTGAACAACAACGAAATCAGACTATAGTGATGGTAGAGATAGAGAGATATATTAGTGTTTTTCATGACACTTAAGGAACCTAGTAGATGTTAACATTTGTATAAAGAAATAAGAGAATAGACCAGACCAGAGTACAATCCAAGTCTGAGTTCATAGTGAGCTCTGCCGCTTACCAGCATTGACTTTGGGGAACACACTTAAAATTTGACTCTCAGTTTCCTCATTTGTAAATTGAGAATAATAGTTTCTACCACATAGGATTGTGAGGATTTAGAGGTTAGTATTTTTAAGGTACTTAGAGCAGTGCCTGGGACATACTAACAATTAAAAATATTCATTATACATAATACAAAGTGTGTGTGTATACTGGGTTGTGATAAAAATTTTGGAAAAACTCAAAACTAGAGGAAGTAAGACATGACCTTAACATATGTAGGATATAGACAAGCAAAAGGCATGTGTGTGCTTAACATATATAGGATATAGACAAGCAAAAGGCATGTGTGTGCTTAACATATATAGGATATAGACAAGCAAAAGGCATGTGTGTGCTGGGGTGGGGGTCCTACAGTAGGAAGCATGGAGTATAGGGGTCTGGGTTTAAGTTTCTCCTTCCACAGTCAGGGAATCATCAAGGGAGGAGAGGATAACATGAAGAGTGGAGTAAGTTGTTATTTTACCTTATGTGAAATTCTTTTGCATTCAATTCCCTTTATCAGGACTCAGAAGTTTCAAAAATGATGCCAAACTGATAAAAACAGATGCACATTCAGGAAATAAAGCACATCTAGCAAGAAAGACTGTTGGGTAATTCAGTTTGTTAACGACAAGTGCTGTGTAATAATTGTTTGTAGATAATCATTAAAATATATCCCCAACAGCCATTTCTTATTTTTTTTACTCTTTTAAATTTTCATTTTATAGTGGATTACAGCTGATAAACAATGTTGTGATAGTTTCAGGTGCTCAGCAAAGCAACTTAGCCATATAGACACATATCTATTCTCTCTCAAACTGTGCTCCCATCCAGGCTGCCATATAACATTGAACAGACTTCTGAGTGCTACACTGTATGTCCTTGTTGGTTATCCATCTTAAATATAGTAGTGTGCACCTGTCCTTCCCAAACTCCCTAACTATCCCTCCCCACCAGGTAACCATAAATTTGTTCTCTAAGTCTGTGATTCTGTTTCTGTCTTGTAAATAAGTTCATTTGTATCATTTCCCTTTAGATTCCACATATAAGGGATGTCATATGCTATTTCTCTATTTCCAACAGTCATTTATTATGGTTATTATTTTCACAGTTTCCATCTTTAAAAAATCTTAAACCCACTTACTCAGCTGGGCTGAAAGCAAGTTACAGTTAGCTATTTAATCCCAAACTGAGACAAGAAGGGTGGACAGTATGATTTGAAGATCTCTGCTCCCTAAGAGTTGGAACTCAGTACACACAGGATGTCTGTGACTTCCGCCAACCAGCCCAACTACGTCGATATCACTCTGAATTGGTTAGACCCATCTAACTTAGATCGCTAGACAGGATTTTAACCCCATCATTTTTCTGTGAGCGCTCATCCAATGACTCCTTATTCATGATACATAACCATCCAAAGTTACCTGATCTGTTGTGATATGTGAACTGGGGATAACAAAAACGGAGGCTGGCTGGGTCCAACTGAAGTTAGTCTCAGTGCCCATGAAAGATGCATTCATCCAAATCAGTCCAAAAACAAACCTGCCAGGAAATTCTATACTGGCGATATAAAAGCATGATTCAGAATGAGAATGTAAGGAATCTGAAAAGATCATCATCAAGCAGGATGTCTTGAGATAGGTAATGTATTATTATAATCCCCATTTTATAGATGAACCAACAAATCCAAAAGAGATTAAGCAACTTGAATCATGAAATGAATAAAGGGCGAGGGAAATGTAATGCCCACAGCCAAGCATCCCTGATTATTCTTGGTGCTGTATTGCTTGGGGCTTTCCTCATCTTTGTTCCTATTATTCAAGAACATAGTACGTGTTACATATCAGGTACCAGCTGTATAAATAGGTACCTGACCTGAAGGAGATATGTGTCAATTACCTGTAGGGCTAGATGGCCTGAATTACAGTCCATGTGACAGAATCCAGTTGGCGTGATGTGAGTATACACTCACTGCAATTTCACACATAAGCTAAACAATAACAAAAAAATACTTTCCTTCAGGTTGCCTGGTGATTCAAATAGAGGACATCCACCAAACTCATGGTAGGGAAGACGAACAACAGGTTTGTCAACATTACACTTGGTGGCGAGTCAGTCACAGCTTTTCATGGAGAAGTAAGTTGTTTTGGTTTTTTTAAATGACATATTTGCATGTAGTTAGGAGGGGTGTGCCTATTCAGATCTGTGACTAGGATATCAGGAAGGTTAGCGTTGGTGTGAATCCCATGAGGCAATGACCTTAAGTACAGGTGGCTGCCATGATGTCTATTATTAGGATCAATGAGATACAGTCAGAAGCAATGTTGCAAAATGGCAAGATGGAAGACCAGTTTCCCCTGACAAAGTGCAAAGGCATGCTATAAACACTCACATGAATAAACAGTCTTAGCAGCGACCTACCGCAACCAGGAGAAAAATTAGAGGAGGTTTTCCACAACAAAGGAACTATTGTTCTCCTGTGGTCACCCTTAAATTCATCCTTTGTTTCAGAAGACGCTTAGGCTCCACGATGGCACTGTGGTGTCCCACCCAGCAGTCTCCCTGTGGGCCAAGTGATGGGATAAATGGATTCAGAGTGAATTGTCCTTCTGAATGGAGATCCCACACCTAGTTCAATAGCAAAGTGTTCTCCAAGAAACAATGAGGTCCAATAGGCCAAGATGACAGCTGGTATGGCAGATGTGGGCAGTTGATTCTCTTCCATAGGCTGGCACCATGTCTGACCTGGACAGGACAACTACTCAGGGCTCCCATTTCCTCATCTCCACAGAGGGGCTCCCCATGCTGGCACTTGGTGATGGTTATCACCAGAGACAAGCACAAAGCCCATCCATGAGACTTCCTTTTTCTTCTTCCAAGCCCTGGAAGCCAAAAACCTGCTTGCTAAGAGAATCAAAAGCTTGCAAGAAAACACATATTGGTTGTGTAACAGACATGGATGATACCAGACAACTGTCTGGATTCATGTAAAGTCAAAGGGGGAATTACACAAACAGGGGAAGAGGGAATCTCGGTAAACTCTCCTGCTGGGGAGGCCTTCATCATCCTATGACTCCACAAATACTCTCTCTCCACCTACCCCCACCCCCAGTTGGGAGATTAATCATCTCTGCCACATCATCAAGGTGTGCCAGGTCTAATTTCTGCCTTCTCGGTATCCAAGTCCATGAGACTCAAAAGCATTTATTAATTCAACAAGAATGTCTATTGAGCACCTCTTAAGTTCTTTGGCAGAATGAGATGGGATATAAAAGTCATAATTATTTAGTCAGCTTGAACAACATGTTTGACACTGAGGATATAAAAGTTGAATAAGACATGGCCCCAGGTTGCAGGGGCTCACAATCTAGTGATGAACCTGACAGGCAAATAGATAGCATGGAGTCAGTGCTCTACTGGAGGCAGCCAAGAGTGTGTAGAAGTCATGAGGAATTTTCTGCACTGCTAAGGTGTGCGTATGCCATTTCTCTCGCCTGTTCTTGTACTGGCAGAAATTCTCGAGAGGAGCATGTTGTCTTTAGAGGGTCCCCACTCCACACCCCCTGACATGGTCAGGTAAGAATGAAAGGAAATAATTATAGGCGGGGTTCTGAGTGATACAATTTGGTGTAAGTTCAGTTAAGCTAGTAAAGCCCATTTGTGAAAGAACTTCCTGTAAACAAGGCACCATGACTGTCTCCAACTCATGATGAATAAATGAAGTAATTTATCGCAACAGACACATTGCCCAAAAGAAAGTGGCTCACACAATAATGCATCTTTTATTTTTCCTGTTCCAGGGTGTGGTTAGGTGACTTTCCCTTGGTAAAGGGACTTTTGGGTCTGGGTACATAAGGTTAAGTGCAATTGCAAAATTGAAGGACACAGTCCGGAACTATTTGCAATTTGAAAGGGAGAAAAAAAATCCCTGGATGTTATAAAACAAAACACACACACACACACAAACCTGGTGGAAACATTTTTTTAGCTCATTGACTTACATTTTAAAACCTGTGATTATGTTTTGTGGTATCTTATTGGGAAAGCATTTCTCAATACTTTATTATGAACAGATACTGTACAGAACACAATTACAGTGAGAGATATTAATAATGTGTTTCACTTTACTTCCTCACCTCCTTTCCAAACTAGAAGACTCCATTACCAAACAAAGTCTATGAATATCAACCAGTTCATTCCATTTTCCTAAGCTTTGTGCTCCAGATTCTCCAGTTCTATACAAATAAAGGTTTTTAAACTCTGCAAAGTGGTTTTCTTTGCTATGGTTTCTCCTTCTACTTAGAACAATGAAATACTTTCAGATTTTAATAGATTAATCTAAAAACTAAATCTGAAAATTAGCTTCAACTTTAAACCTGAACTTGAAAATTCAAAGGAAAGTACTTTTGGTTTGAAATTATCTGTAGAAGTGAAGGTAAGGCTAGAAGGAGAGAGGGGCTGGGGGAGAAGGAACCCATCCACCCTTCTCACTCATCTTCTCCCCGTTATTAAGGTCACTAACATTCCTTTTTGAAGAAAATCAATTACAGGTGATTGATTTATAGAAAATAATGACCAACAGTCCTTTCCAAATTAGGGCAGGAGTAAGAGAAAGAAGGAGGGTGGAAAGTCCTCAGTTTTGTTACTACCAGCTCTCCACAGCTGCTTTATTGTCTGCTCTTGGCTTTTCTCTTTTGGAAAAAAAAAAATACTGAGAAAGGAACTGATTTCAGTTTAAAAAAATTATGTGAGAAACTGGAAAATAATAACCGCTAATACCTTAAGTAGTGTTTACTCTGCCAGACACTCTTCTAAGCACTTTATATTTATTAACCCACTTATATCTGACAATTCTATGAGGTGAGTAGATGATGAACCACATTTTACAGGTGAGGAGATGAGGCACAGAGAGGTTAAGGAGCTTACCAAGGACACACAGCTATCAAGCTCATATTTGAAGCGAGGCTGCATGGCTCCAGAATCTGTTTTAATTTGTTTTGTTTTTTAACCATTAGGCAGCCTTCCCTCTTTATATTTTAATCCGTCTCTCAAGAATTTACAGAGCTGCAGGGTCCCTGGTGGTACAGTGGTTAAGAATCTGCCTTGCAAGCTGTGGTACATATATACAATGGAATATTACTCAGCCATTAAAAAAAATACATTTGAATCGGTTCTATTGAGATGGATGAAACTGGAGCCCATTATACAGAGTGAAGTAAGCCAGAAAGAAAAACACCAATACAGTATACTAATGCATGTATATGGAATTTGAAAGATGGTAACTATAACCCTATATGTGAGACAGAATAAGAGACACAGATGCATAGAACAGTCTTATGGACTCTGAGGGAGAAGGTGAGGGTGGGATGTTTTTGGACAATGGCATTGAAGCATGTGTATTATCATATGTGAGACAGAACACCATTCCATGTTTGATGCATGAGACAAATGCTTGGGGCTGGGGCAGTGGGATGGCCTGGAGGGATGGGATGGGGAGGGAGGTGGGAGGGGGGTTCGGAATGGGAAACACATGTGGACCCATGGCTGATTCATGTCGATGTATGGCAAAAACCACTACAATAAAAAAATAAAAAATAAAATAAAAAAAGAATCTGCGCTGCAATGCAGGGGATGCAGATTCAATTTCTGATCCGGGAACCAAGATCCCATGTGCAGCAGAGTACAAAACCAGCACACTACAACTACTGAGCCCACACGCCACAACTAGAGAATCCATGTACTGCAACGAAATATCCCATATGACACAACACAGTTCCCATGTGCCACAACTCAGAGCCAATGCAGCCAGATAAATAAATGTATGGAGCTGCCTGTTCATGGTGGGATGAAGGGGAGAACGAGCAGGTATGTCTGAAGGACATTAAAATAGGACAAGGCTGAGAGAGGAGTCACCACCTGCTGAAGGGCAGAGGGGCTGCTCACAGATTGTCTGGGTTTCCCATTTGAGGAGTTCTGGAAACAAAACTGATTGGGGATGTTCAGAGAACCCCGGAGGCAGATCTTCTAAGATCATACTTTTTTGGAGCTGGAGGGCAGCTTGGAGCCTCCCCAGAGGGTCTCCCTATGAAGTCAGCTGCATGTTAGGAGGTGTTTCCAGCTCCAGGTTCCCAAACTGCCCTCCTTCAACTCCTGAGCTTCAGAGCTGCAAGGGGAGACCTAAACTTGACTATTCTTTGACCATTGGACAGTTTCTCCAAGAGCAGCAGCCACATCAGAATCCACACGGGGCCCCAGTGTGTCTCTTTTCACTCCATCTTTCCTTTATTACCATCGTGGGAACACACCTTGTCTCTCTCCATCATAGAACAAGCAAACATGGGCCTCAGATGGGGCTGGGTGATGGTCTAGTTGAGGGCGGGGAGCAGAGGAGATTCTGACAGTGTTCAAAAGGAGATGTGGCTTTCTGCAAAGTTTAGAATCCATCTTCTGGTTCCACACCTTCACTGTATATCCAGGAGGCTGAAGCTAAGTAGGGTGAGAAGACTTATGTGGGATCACTGGGCTAGTGAAAGGCCAAGGGAAACCAGAACCCAGAACTTGTGCCCTTGGGTCTCACTGTAACAGTTCCCACTAGGTTTTGAAGGTGGCACTTGGCTGTCACCCCATGGACTCTTCCTCAGATCAGCTCCTGGACTCTTTGAGAGACAGTCACAGCTGAGGTTTCCATAGACCCTCTTCAGCCCTCACTCCCTGAGTCCAGAAACCATCCTTTACCAGGTGAAAGATCACAAGTTACTGATTTCACCCTCCCCGCATGCCTATTTCCACGCTCCTTTCTGTCCCACCTCCTCCTTTCCTCTCCATTTCCCTCTTTTCATTTTTTGCAAACAACTCTTGTGAGGTCTGGGCCAGCACACCTGCTTCTTCCCACCAACTTCTCCTGGCCCACCTCTGGGCGTTTGGTCTCATGTCTCCCTTCTCACTTGTCCATGATATAGCAGAAGGACTGAATGCTACCCCATAATCCCTGCTGGTGGCCAGCAAGGACCACAGGGCTTGCATTCTTTACCATCCCATTTGGCCCCCCAGCAACCGTGTAGAACAATGAGTGACGTCACAAACCCAGACAGATCTGCATCGCACAACCCTGGTCTCCTCCCTGCGGATATGTTTAGCCACAAAGTTGCCTTCATGGTCTCCATTCCACTCCAAACAAGATGACAGCAACTGCTCTTTATTCATCTCTCTGTGGCAGGAATCTTGACAGGCCCTTTGCCTACATCACAGTAAACTTCATGAGAAACCTATGAGATGTTAGTATTCTCATCATTTTGCAGATGAGGAAGCCGAGTTGTCGTAAGCCATGAGTCCTTCTCCCTCACAGTTATTAAACGCTGAAGTCAAGGCTGAAATCCCGGTCTGTCATGGACCCCATCCAAGCTCTTCCCACTGCAGCATCCTTACCTCTGAGTCAGTGTTATAAGTCATTTTAATTTCATGCATCTCACTGGAGAAGCTTCTAGTGAATTAACTGATCCCGGTATTTTTACACAGGGCTCTGTTCTCTCTCCCCCTCAGTGGCTCCAGTTCCTTGCCTTGCCCATGTGCCTCTCTGCCCTTCCTGCCCTGAGGGCTCTCCTCTCCCCTGTTGCCTGGGACTCTTTCTTGTCTCTTTGAGTCTCTCTAGAGGAAGTAATTAAAAGCGACAGAGGACAGGGACTTCCTCCTCGGCTCTTGCTCTTCCCTCTCACCACTCAAGTTTTGTTTTCTCCAGGTACCGAGTTGTCCCAGTTCTGTGTCTTCCCCCCTTCAAGTTTGAAATTCTGGCCTTTTCTCAGGTGCTTCAGTGAAAAGTCAGTTCTTGGAGGCAGCTTCTCTGGCTCTTGGTCAGCACACAGTTTGCCTTCTGCCTCCTGGTTTCCATTCTACTATCATCAAATAATGTTTGCAGGGCAAACCTCTCCCCTCCCTCCCAGGCCACTGACAACTTTGCTTCACTCTTACTGCACTGACCTGTTGGAAGCAACTACTGTAGGGTGAGCATCCTGTTTCTGCCAGGACCTGGCTGAGACTCTGGTGAAGCCACAAGGCTTGTCAGGAACAGTGCGCAGACCAGAAATTCAACTTGAGACAGTGGATGGTTTCTCTTGGAATCTAACAGTTTATCCAATACATGCTACTACTGCTGCGAAGTCGCTTCAGTTGTGTCCAACTCTGCGCGACCCCATAGATGGCTCTGTCGTCCCCGGGATTCTCCAGGCAAGAACACTGGAGTGGGTTGCCATTTCCTTCTCCTATGCATGAAAGTGAAAAGTGAAAGTGAAGTCGCTCAGTCATCTTCGACTCCTAGCGACCCCATGGACTGCAGCCTATCAGGCTCCTCCATCCATGGGATTTTCCAGGCAAGAGTACTGGAGTGGGGTGCCATTGCCTTCTCCCATCCAATACATGAGAAGTCTGCAAACTTTGCTTCCAAAGTGGAGTGGAAGTGATTTTCCACTAAATTAGGATAATGGTGGTCTAAAAGGTGGGGACTGAAAAATAATAGTGAAAAATATCATTTTTGTTTCTTTCATAACATCTTCTAAACTTTTAAAGATCCCTCCTACTACTCATCTGAACCAAATAAATAATTTATTATAAAATATTATCAGAAAATGTTAATATATCTAAGCATTTAATAGCTCGTTTTTTTAACTATTATGCAATATAATATACATATACAATAGTACTGCAGTTTCTGCTAACAAAATCACTAGTATCTAAAGTGGAATTTATTACATCAAAATTTAGTTTCATGATGTTCCCCTGGGAGCTCCTGAACTGAATTTCCTTAAGAGAAGAATGGGAGGGTGGGTGGGTAGAGGAGTGACTGAGTTTGCTTGTTCCTCACTAGAATAATTCAAATGCAAGATTAACCTTAGGTGGTTTGGCTCAGAGTACCTGCCCTGATTGCCAAGGACACTGGAGCTTCCTCTGGGTTGCTAGGGATGTTTGGAGCCAAGGGTGGGAGGAAGCCTGCAGCAGGAGCCAAGGAAAGGGAGAAGAGGCCAGAGCAGGTTGCACCAAGACTCAGCTTTTCTTTCTGCCTCCAGCTTTTTTTGAACCTTTTGCTCTGTGTCTGTTTCTTCTCTTTTCTCCCGCTAGGCTTCTCTAGATGACCATTATTGATACATTCAGCTCCCGCTCTTAAAAGTGTGGGAAAGAGGCAGCACATTGCAGCGATGCGGGAGGAACCGGTACCTTAGCCACTACAGTTTGGAATTTCCTACTCACTTTCTTGGATACCAACACCTTTGGAAAAGACATGGGGAGAAAAACACCAGTTGCCTGACTACCTTCGAGTACTTTGTGAGTTTGTCCCTTTGGTGAATTCCAAAGATACTCATCACATTCACAAAATAACCACCTCATCCAGCAGCGAACAGTGAAAAGGTAAAGGCACCAGAGTGCTTCTCTTTCAGGCTTCCATGGCTAGATTCTTCCCTGTCTCACCAGAGTATTAAACTCAATAGCAAACCTACTCGATAGCAAAGCGTCTCTTCCTCTGGGTGTACGAAAAACGAGAAAGGTCACCCACTGATTTCAGTAGTGAAACTTTTGCTCATGGAAGGCCAGACGTGCAATGCGGTGGGCAGCGTGCAGACAAGCAGGAAGCTCTGTGTCATAGAGTGACTTGGCATTCATGAAGCTGGCGGCAGCAGCCACCTGCCTTGATGGGCAACACTCTCCCTCCTCGACTATACCAACAAGTTCCTCTTGAAATTTGGAAGCAAGGTCTGGCAAGGATGCTGCCTCTTCTTGAGGATGTAAGTGCACAGCTGAAGTCTGTTTTCAGAGTAAGAGGAGAGCAAGGTTCCCAAAGCAGCCATAGGCAGACACCAGAGCAGGCCTTGATCACTCTGGAGGGTAAGCACTACCTGGAATGATGCTCACACTCTCTCTCCCACCCCCATTCTGATTTACTTGATCTGGGTTGGGGACCCAGAGCCTTGGGGTTTTGTAAACCAACACAGCTGATGGGCATGGGCAGCCAGGATTGAGAACCACCTCCCTGGTCAACCGGATGACTTGCTGCAAGACTCACTCAGGAGCATGGCAGCCCCTTTAAGAGCAAAAAAACAAAAGATACTCTTTTCACTCACATTCCCCATACCTCATTTTTTTGCACACGCTGTCAGTACAGGAAATGGTGCAGCTCCAAGGAAGATGAGGCCTGGGTTCTCAAGAAGCCTGAACTCAGCTGCTCACTGGGCTGGTGCACAATATGGAACACAAATGACCTTCGGCCCAGAGACTCAAAGAGGGAAAGCCCACATCCCCAGGCAAGTTCCTTCATGCCTCTGGTCTCAGCACCTTCTTCTGTTAAATAGAGGATTGGATTCACTAGATAATCTCTGAACTTTTTCTAGCTTTAAAAATATGTAAGTGTCTGATGTTTCAGTCAACGCATCTGTACATTTCCATCTATACTAACTGGTTCTTTCCATCTACAAAAAAAAAAAAAAAAAACCACATCATCTCTAGGAGGTCTCATGTATAAATTCTTAGTTTGAAAAGCCAACAGATTTTTCAAATATTTTCAGCTAAATTTCATCTTAAATGTACGAGCTGAAGCAAGTCTAGTCAAGTCTTACACTGGCAAAAAGTAAGATGACGCCCAATTCTGTTTTGATGCACCTCCGAAGTACATGTTCCAGGGGAAGAATAAGAGACAGGAGACATTTCATTTTTTGCACAGAGCCCTAAGTACACTATTGTAATAAAGCTTCCTGAAAGAACCTGCTAAGCTTTTCCTGACACAATGCTCTTGAGAAATTGCCTAAGAATATGGATATCTGATGGCAGATTTCAGGGCCTAGGCTCCCAGGTATGCTTGATTCACATGTAAATCTGACCATATCTGCCATTTGTCACCAGGTAGGAAAAGGACATGCATGAAGTGGGGCTCAGAACCCTAGGAATTCAAAATATTCAAAAGTGAAACTGGCATTTTGCCATCCTGTCTATGCACAAGGATTTCCTTTTCTGACTAATTTCTTTTGTAGAAAGAGTAATTAGCTTTATTACTAACATTGCCTCTATTACTACCCCTAGGCAAATCATTAAGAGTCAACTCTATCACTCAATCACCTTTCCAGTGTTTGAACTTTTACTCCCTTAAAAAAACTCACAATAGATAGAGAGGCAGGCACATATATATCTATTTATACATACAGGATTATATGTGTATAAGCGAATATACACCATCATCAACATCGGTATCAGCCATTCACTTTATTGAGCACCTATCATGGTCTCTGCCCTCAAGAATCTTGCAGTTTGACTATGGGGGCAGGGGAGGGGGTAAATGAAAGTACATAGTATCCATAAAACAAGATAGATAGCAATGTATAGCATAAACTGTCAGTTTTGAAAGGGTGGTCCCAGGGACCTCTGGGGATCCTGAGGCTCTCTCAGGGAGTCCACCAGGGAAAATCTATTTCTATTATAATACTAAGAGCTTAATTGCTTTTTTCACTCCATCTCTCATGAGTTTTCTAGAAGCTACCTGATCTGTGACATTGCAACAAATTGAATGCAGAGGCAAATAGACTCCAGCTTTCTTTTATTAAGCCAGAAATTCAAGAGATTGGTAAAAATGAAAAAAAAAAAAAGCATGTCCATCTTCTCATTAAATATTTTGGCTTTAAAGCTTTTGCCTATTTTTTTTTCAGTAAAAGTGTGTTAGTAACATTAATATGTAATGAGTTTATTACTGATACTGTCAAATGAATCAATAAAATTAAAAATTTTTCTCAGTTTCTATTTTTAATCAGGTAAACATCAATAGATACAATCTACATAGACAAAAGTTTTTTGGGATCCTCAGTATGTGTTGTGTAAAGGGTCCTGAGTCAAAAGACTGAGACTTGGTGGCCTAGGTAATGTCCTTTGCCTGGAAAGTTCTTTTTTCCTTCCTCTCTGCTTCATTCAGTTTTTACCTATTTGATCAAGACTGAAGGCCACTTCTTCCATGAGGCCTTTCTGGTCCCCTGTCCCCTCCTCAGTCACACAGAAGGGGCCTAATAGTTTTTCAAACACCTGGTACACACCAAGTACTGTCCTGGGAGTTTTCACATATGCTGAACGTTAGCTCTCACCCATGGCATCTCCTGCTCCTCTGTTTCTCATGGGATATTCTTACCTTGGAAAATACAGGCTATCATCTCTTTAAATTATAAGCTCCTTGAAAGATCTATGCCTGCTTTATCTTTATGTCCTAGAAAATGATAAGTAGATAAATAATGCTAAATGAAAGAGTGACTGGGGCTCGAACTGTATAGGAATTCAGAGCAAACACCTACCCTGAGGATATGTGGTGAAGAAAGTGAGCTTGAGGTAGATGCTAAATGCTCTAAAACTGGCATTATTAACATTTGTATGAGGAGATGAAAAGGATCAGCTAAAAGAGTTTGGGCGGTTTGATCATTTTTTTGTAGACTTAATTTGAAGAAATGATCCCATTAAGCCTCTGGAAGATGAGGAGAGAAGTATTAACATTCTGTAGCTTATTACGCCAAAACTCAACAGGACAGGTAAAATCAAATTGAATTCTGTAGGGAGTCATAGTAAATTACCATTACTTCTTACATGAGTCAACCAACTCCAATTCTGTGTTAAAAAACCCAATGCTTAGCTACCTAATACAAAATGTACTTTCCTAAAAATAACCAGCTTCAAGTTTTCAGAGGTTATGGCTTTTAAAACAAATCATATTTTTATTTTGTAAAAACTTAAAATAAGGTCACTAGGTCTGGTAAAAGTTGCATCTAATCATTTTTTTAAAAAATCTATTCCCACAAAATAAATATTGGAAGCAAACAATTCAGGCATTTCAAAGTAGTTTTTCACATTAAGTAAGTGCCTACCTCTTCTTTACAAACAAGCATAATATTTTCCTGACAGATACACCCTATTTTCCATCCCCACTCAAAGTTCTATAAGTCTTTAAATATCTTAAACTTTCCAAATTTTTGAAATTGGTCAAATATTTAATATTAATATAACAATATATTAATACCTAATATTTAAATATAAAATTACTTGAATTTTTTTATAAAACAAGTTTTGTCTTTTATTGTGTTCCATTATACAATTTTGCATAGTACCATTATTATTTTAAACAATAATGAAATCAAATTGGTGTTTTTGAGCACTACTTCTCAGTGTAGAGATTTACCTTAAAAGGTACAAATCAAGCACACTAGTGCAATTTTCCATGCACTTTCAAGTTGCCTAAATATTTATAAATATGTAGGTACCCTGTTTGAAAACATCAACAGTTTGGTGTCAGAAAGAAATTCTGCAACCAGCTCCATAGGGAATAAAATTTAATTAAAATGTAATTTGCCTTCTAATATATTGACAATTGACAAAACAAAACAAAAACCAAAAACCAAAAAAAAAAAAAAAACCCAATAGCCAGAAACCTGACACCCAACCTCTCCAGAGTAGGGTGGGTTGGAAAGTTGATGAGGCACGGGTTCGATCTCCATACAAGAAAGGAAGGCCGCGAGTGTACCCTCTTCCTCATGTGAGCCACTGCCCAAGGCACTAACCTGTTCAGTGCATTCTATTTGCTTAGAGTTTGTTAAAAAAAAAAAAAAAAAAAAACGATGGGGAGGGGATGATTTAGGTGAAATATGACACCTGACTATAAAAATATCTTCTACCAGTAACTAAATAATAGAGTTCAGACATTGTGAGTTTTCTTTAGCATATTTTTGATACAGAGTATAGGCAATACATACTTGACAATTAGGGGAAACATTTCCTGTCCAGTATCATTCATGGTAGACATTTTCTTAGAAACAGTTCATCAAAACACTATTTTATTAGAGGTCAAAAACCCAGAAAGAAAAATAAGCTTATAAAGTTATTTGTATTGGTATCACCTCAATGTAATGACATTTTCCTGTAAGTTTTCAGAAAGCATCGCTCTAATTTTTACTTAAGTACCCTATGTACTCTACAGGCAACATTTGTTATTTTCCAAACCAAGCACTTTGAAGGTTCTTACATAAAATAAACTTTGACTCTCTGCATGGGCGTACATCTGCTTTTAGTATATATGTATACTCCCCGCCCCCCCCGCCACCCCACACCGTGACACTCAGAGGCAGCAGAGGGATGGTGGGAAAACTATGGATTTAGAGGCAGAAATCTTGGGAGCCAGTTATGATTTTGTTCAACAATTATACATGAACAAAGAACTTAATTTTCCTGAACTCCAATTTCCTTGTTTATAAACTGGTGATAGTAATTACCTCTCTGCCTATCTCAAAGAATCATAATACCCCTCAAAAGATGACATATAGGAAAATATTTTGTACAAAGATATGATTTTCACAAAATTTTTAAATATATTTCTTACACTTTAAGGGCTCAGTTTCAATAAGAGCTATCTTTGTTAGGCAAAAGTTGAGTTATGAAACTAAAAGTATAACTTTCCATATGATGTAGAGTTTCCTGTTCTGTATTTTACAAGGCATGTCCCAGATGGGTGGCTATTTGTTACCATATGACCAGCTCAAGCTTTGATTGCAGTTATTAGAACATGAAAATATTGACAGAGCTGAGATCCCTGTTGTGAAATATGAGGACCGTGAAAATCTAAAACGTCATGGGGCGTCATCCTTCACTCACAGGTTCTAACAGCTAAAAAGGTTGAAGATAGTTTCAACAAAGTAATTACAGTTAGAAATAGATTAAATATTAACTTATTGGTGAATTTACCAACTAGACTTCCCTGCTGGCCCTCAGTGGTCATTCTGAGATATGGACTTTGATGTGCCCATGAGGCCGACCCAAGGCCGAGGAGAAGGAAGTCAGTCCTCCTTTCTGGGGCACACCCTGGCATGCTGCTGGGCTGTATCCCAGGTGCCTGCCCCCTCCACTGCCCTGGAGTGGTACCTTAGCCATAGCTCAGGACCTGGGCTGAGGCCTCCCTTCCAACCCTCCTTTCGCTTTCAGCCTTTGCCTCAGACTTCTCTTCACTCCCAAAGAGCTTCGGGTTGTCTGTGAAATTGCTGCTCTGGATCCAGGTTTCCTATGCCTCATATAAGTGACAATAAACTCAACTGATCAACTAAATTCAAGGGCCTCACTCTGAAATGATTACAGGGGGCTAGGCAGAAAAAGGAAATGGTAAGGGACTTCCCTGGTGGCTCAGAGGCTAAGACTGCTTGCTCCCAATGCAGGGGTCCCGGATTCGATCCCTTGTCAGGGAACTAGATCCCACATGACACAACTAAGAGTCTGCATGCTGAAACTAAAGATCCCACGTGCCACAACTAAGACCTGGCACAGCCAAATAAAGGAAAAAATTTTTTAAAGTAAATGATAAAATAAACCAAGTACAGTCTGTTACCCTGGAGAATGCCTGAATCCTAAGAGGGTGCAGTGACCTCTGAGCTGTACCTAGTTGTAACCAGACAGAAATATAGGCCCCAGTGTGGCCAGAAATTATCAGGAAAAAATAGAAATCTGCCTTTTTAGCTAAAATCTTGACTTTTTAAATGATTACCAGTGAATCAAAATATTTGAATTTATTTAAAAAATTGTTCTTTGTTTGTTTTAAACTCTAAGGAGACAAAACACACAAACAAGTCATATTCAGCCAACAAGCAGCCACCCTTCCACCTCTTAATTAACAGGTGCAAAAGGGAGAATACTAGAGGAGGGTCCCCTCTCATATACACACAGAGTCTTCCTTCAGTTCAGTTCAGTTCAGTCACTCAGTTGTGTCCGACTCTTTGCAACCCCATGGACTGCAGCACGCCAGGCCTCCCTGTCCATCACCAACTCCCGGAGTTTACTCAAACTCATATCCATTGAGTCGGTGATGCCATTCAACCATCTCATCCTCTGTCGTCCCCTTCTCCTCCTGCCCTCAAACTTTCCCAGCATCAGGGTCTTTTCAAATGAGTCAGCTCTTTGCATCAGGTGGCCAAATTATTGGAGTTTTCCTTACCCTATTAGTTAACACATACGGGTTGGAGAAACAGCCCATGGATGCCCCACTTTTACTTGTTGAAAATCAAAAACACTCAGTTACAATGAGTATTTCTGACTAGATTGGAAGAAAAGGTGACCCACATCACAGAAGAGGAAACAGTGCTGGAAAGCCAGTCCTTACAGCACTCCCTCGCCTGCTCTACTGACAAATCTAGCTGATACTGCACTAAAACATCCTTACAACTTCATCCAAGGCAGACACCATATTGTCCCCACTGGCTACTTTGCAGTCCCTCCCCTAGGCCTTCTGCTAGTTCAGAGGCTCTGGGTAGAGAAGAATGTACTGCCAGAGGACAGGGCACACACAAGTCAACACATCAACCTTATATCCAGATGAGGAAGTCATAGGTCAGTTAACAAGTTACTAGCCAACAGAGAAATAAGAGCAGAGTTCATTATTTCCAGTGAATCAAAAAGAATTGTCACTAATTCAGAGAATCACAAAATGATTGCCCTAGATAAGACTGGGGGGTCATCTTGCCCTACCTGATCATTTTTCAGATGAAAACCCCAAAGCTCAGAGACTTCTAAACCCACTATGTCAGCACTACATGCCACTTATGTCCAATACAAATACACTAGATAAAAGATGGTATCCTGTGCCTGGGCGCCTTCATGTAGTTATAGACTTTGCTAGATGCTGCATAAATGTCAGGCCAGCATTTCTCAGAAATGGAGGTCAAAAGATGTTATCAGTGGTCAACGTATTAGTCTATCGTTGATTATAATACCAACATCCAATAATGGTCTGCATTTCAGCCAGAAACTGGTCAAGTATGACAAATTTGCCCTGGTTGCTCAAAAGGTCTCTGCAAAGCATTGCTCTGCTGTTTGTGACTTTTGAAAATCAAAAAATGACTCAACCAAAAAAAAAGATTTGATTGAATTACCTTGCAGAAACCACCTTTGAGACCAGTGAGCCTGCAGATGGTGCAAATGGGATCTTAGCTGGACTGGAAGAAGGCCACAGCAGGCTTTCTCTAAAGAGAGCCTATGTCTGCAGCTATGGAGAAAGCAAGCTCTAGAGTTCATAGTCCAGGACATGAGATCTGTCTGGTGGCTCTGCCACAGCCGGGGAAGAAAGCACTCTTTATAGGTGACAGGAAATAGGCTTACAACACAGGGCACCGAGAGTGGCTCCCAGTGAAAGCTGCTTGGTCACCCACAGGAACTGGCTTAACTGTCACAGCCTGCTTGGTTAGCATCATGTTTTCCTGGGAGGTTTTTATAGCTCTTTATTATTCCAGAAAAAAATTACTAACCAGGTCAGTACTTAGCCTCCCCTTTAACCCATGGAGAAACTAGGGTCAGCACTGGGGCTTTCCCAGCCCCTTCCCAAGATGAGTCCCTTTGATACTAGGGACTCAAAGTCCTAGTATCCTAGGTATCATCTTAGATTTGATACCTAAGATGCTGTAACCCAGCCTCCTGGCCACAGCAGCGGTCCCCTAAATTGTGATGAAATGTGACAACCGAGGGCGAAGATTCAGATCTCAGAGGAATTCCTCTTTTGGTTTGGGATGGTTAATTTAGGGGAGAGGGAAGGGTTGTCTTTACCGTTTCAGAAATGTAGATTTAGACCTTAAATTGTATCATCACAGGATATTTTGCTTTTTTCTTTTCCTTTTCAGACCAGTTTCTGCATTAGGAACAATTTCCAAGCATTACTTCAACTGGAGACTTAGCTCATTAAGGCATGACCTGTGTCATTTAACAAAATGCTGCTTCATTGTAGAAATAAAGGGGCTTGCAGCAGGGAACTGTGTCTACTATACAGAGGAGCTATTAATTCAGCCCACAAAGAACTGGCCTGTTACCTATTATCACATGCTCAGAAGGGACAGAGCAGCTACTCAGGTCAAGTTTTGTAGAGGGAAAATAAATGGGACATGCCCTATAAAATAAAATCCTTTGTATTTGTGTAATAGTTTAAGATGCATTTTTCTATAACTAGTGTGATTTTCACAATCACCCTTGTTTTACAGATGAAGCACCAGAGATTCTGGTGTGTTAAAACTTGCCCATGGGCCCCAAACTTCTAAAGTGTTCCACCCGACCATGCCTCTAGCCCCCTGATCCTTCAAACAACGCTCTTACCTCCCCAGTCCCACTTTCCCAAGTAACAAAGGAAGCCAGGCTTTCTCCATCTAGGACTTCTCTACTGTCATGAGATAAATGCCTTCCTGCCCCTTTCCACAGCAAGCTAGTCCCCTGCCCTTCACTTTATAAAGTCCTAAATCATCATAAGCATGATCATCAGGGCCACACCTGCCTTCTTCCCAGCTTTCTCCCCAAACAGAGCATGATGCCTATCTCCTACTGTGATAGATATTTGCAAAAGGGAGGGAGGGAGGAGGGGAAGGAAGAAGGGAGGAAAGGAGGAAAGAAAGAAGAGAAGGAGAGAGGGGAGAAGGAATATAGGAAGAAAAGAAGGGAATCTTAGAAAATTCATCGCCTCACATTACTGCAGCAGCTAACCATATGTATTTTTAAGCACTTAGTACTTGTATGCTGCTAGGACATAAGAGACGTGCCCATCAGGGGTCTCACAGTCAGGAAAATTACAGTATAGCAAAAAGAGAATCATAATGGATTCAAGAAAACAGTGTAGGACAGGCTGTCAGAATAAGGAGATTAAGATGGGGGGAGGGGATGGTGAGTCGGGAGAGGTACCCCGAATTGGGGCCCTGGAGGAGCCAGAAGCTTCCTAGCTCTCCCTTAGGGAACAGAAGAAAGAAGGCTGTCAGGGAGTGCAGGCTGATGCAGGAGGAACTTGATGTCCAAGTTTTATATAATGTACGTGACTTACGTGCTTTACGTTAGACAGGCCAAGAAGACCACAAGGTGACACTGGCTACTCTGCGGGCATGAAGTGACTCCATGAGTCATTGCTAGAATGCTAAAGGGATTTCTTAGTCAGGAAACAGTCCCTACCTCGGTGTTTACGACCAACAACATAGACAAACAGAAGTCTAAAGTGAAAACAAGCCAGCACAGCTCCCCAGACCCCACTGGCCATGAAAGCACCCTCAGTCTCTGCACATCAGGCTTTTCATGGCTGCAAGAAAGTGGTGTGGAAGTGCTCCATGCACAGCCATGCCCCCTGCTCAGCACTTCACTCAGGGGATGGACCAACACTGATGCACAATCAGTGCACCCACAAGATCTCTTTAAAAATCACGATAAAAATTTGTGAAATGTATTTGTCATAGCCACATAAAAATATTGCCAAAACACGGATCCAAGTCATTCTACATAATTCCTATAGGGCAGAGTATGACATGCATAGCTTGACATTTAAAATGACACTCTTCTTTAAAGACAAAGTGGTTTACATGAATTAGATTGAAATCATTTGGAAGAGAAGATTTCTGTCTTCCTGGACAAACATGTAGAAACTGGGAGTTACCCAATATCTGGGGCCTCATTTTGCTCATGAATATAAGGCTTAAGTGAAGAGAGGAATCATCTCTATCTTTCCCTTTCAGCTGGGAGATTCCATGAATCTAATAGCTTTCTTTTCCTGAAGTAGAAAGCAACACTTAAAGGCATGCAGTCTCCTCTTCAAGACCCTGGATGTTGTGAATGACCAGGAAAGTCATCCTAGCCTCCTCCAGACTCTCCCAAATGGAAGCATTCCTTCTCTCCTCCTATGGCTGAGATTAAGAAAAATGACTGGAGATTTGGAGATGCTACCACCAGCAGATTATTTTAGTAGCATTTGTCTTCCTGAAGTATTATCAAGTCTGTCAAAAAAAAATCATCAAATTATTCTGTCACCAGATCTTCAAAATATTGGTTAAAAAAAAAAAAAACCAAGAGCACCAATCTTTGAACTAGAAAACCTAGACTTTAGTACTGCTTTACCACTCCCTACTTAGGTGACTTGGTTCTCAGCACTCAGGGCAACACAAGTGTCATTCTCTTGAATGCAGTGGGGAGAGGCACAGTGTCTTCCATGTCCAGCTCACGGGTTTGCCTGAAGGACCCAAGAGATAATTAGTTTAAAAGTGCTTCATAAAACTTAACATGTTCTAAATACAAATTAAAGGGATTGTTTTTTTTTTTTTTTAACTGTGAAGCATTGTTCTGGTGTTTCC
This sequence comes from Okapia johnstoni, assembly GCA_024291935.2. NCBI lineage: Eukaryota > Metazoa > Chordata > Mammalia > Artiodactyla > Giraffidae > Okapia > Okapia johnstoni. The sequence goes on from CM044317.1 coordinate 53,987,828, forward strand.
CAAGTGGTTCAGTGGTAAAGAATCAGCCTGCCAAGGCAGGACACATGGGTTCGATTCCTGGGTCGGGAAGATCCCCTGGAAGAGGAAATAGCAACCCCCTCCAGTATTTTTGCCAGGATAATCCTGTGGACAGAGGTACCTGGCAAGCTATAGTCCATAGGGTCACAAAGATTCAGACACGACAGAGAATGAGGACACTGCACACTGCTCCAGGGACTGGAGGAAGTTGGATCCTTAAGCACACTAACAGCCTAACCAGGTGTTACAAATGTCGGTCTAAATGTGAATGCCTTCTGCTAAAGAAGCAGTGTTTTTATTATAATCATGACTGAGAGGACAGAGAAAATCCAGTGTTAACAATCAGAAGAAAACTCATCAGAGTGAGCTCCACCCTTTCAAGATTATTCAACCTGTGACAACACAGGCAACCTAACACCTGGAGCACCTCCCACCTGAAAACAACGCAGGTGACAGTGGCATAACTCACCTTTTCCTTGGTATCGAGTGTAGCTGCCACTGAGAACACCACCCTCATCCAGGTAATGACAGCACCAACGTAGGTCAGCGCCACCTCCCCAGGAAATGCAGTCCCATGACAGGGACTCGAGATGCCACATGAATGTCCACCTAAGCAGCTTGGCTGGCCACACAGACCTCCAGAAGAGCTGAACTCCCATAGCTCTTTGCTCTTCCAGGCCACACAGGAACTGTTCCAGGCAAAAAGGAACACCTGTCTTAACTAGGCTAACATAATCATAACAAGTAGCATAAAGAGTCACCAGTCAAAAACAACACTGGACTGGATTACTCTTACAGGGCAGAACTTTTCCTAAGAATTCTGAAGTTCAGATGTTTACAGTTACAGGCAATGAGGCTCATGGATCACTTGGGTTTTATTTTTGGTTTTGTTTTCATTAGATGCAACACTGGGCTGAGCCCTGAGCCTTGCAAGGAGTTGCACAATCTCAGCTTTTAGAGATTGTGTTTCATGGTCACGAAAAAAAAAAAATTGGATTTAATAGGTTTTCACAATCATATTATCTACTTAACCTTCCAAGATCATTACTCACTTAATTGCAAGTCCCAAGGAAAGATCATAGGGTAGGGGCCACATGAGGCAGGCACAGCGATAAAAAAGATTCTTCACAATTGATGTAAAATCTAAATATAGTACCAAAAGCCATTTCAAGAGCTCTGATTGAAACCCCTTAGATTGGAAATAACTGCCTTCCTTCAATAATTATTTCCAGTACAAAATGGATACTTACATGTTCTATGTTTGTGTATTTACCCATGAATATATATTTGCATGTGCCTAATAGAGATTATATGGGTCTAAAGTGATAAGATATAAGCTTTAAGCTGTGGGTGGCAGGCTCTTGCTCTGTTACACCGTAACTTTGTACAAATGCTCTCATCCCCTTATACAAGACTAAGTACCACTGGGAATTTTGAGGTCCTTCAGAATACTGTGCCTGTATCAGCATGGAGAGCAGACAGAACACATCACGTGCACTTCTGTAATGTACACAGATAAGGTACATCACATGTCCCGGATAAAGATGCTTCTGTTGGAAGTGAATTTCTGTGGGCAGTAAATTTCTGTGTTAGCTCTGGAGAACCACAACAGGTCATTCAGGTTGTAAGAAGCCTTAATTAGCCTTTCTACAAATGAGAGCACTCTTCAACCTCCAAAAGATATTTTCCATCCTGACACTGTCTAAAGGAAAATTTTGAATGAAAGATTTACCCTTAATCTGGTTCTTGTTCTCTCATTTACTTCTGTGGGATTAAGGCAAAACAAAAGCAAATTTTTTTTACCCTCTCTACAGAGCATCCTATAATTGGATTCCTTGTTCCTGTTCTGAGCCAAGGCATTGGATTCCTGTTGCTTTCTGCCGTTTTTTCTTCAAGCTGTAAGGTCCTTGTGTGCGTTCACTCCCAGTGTTCCTGGTGATGCCATTAAGATAGGCTCAGGCTGTTCTGCATCCTCCCACAGAAGACGATGGTTTTGTTACTGAGAAAGGTGCTCGGCATGAGGATCAAGTCCAAAGCATTCACGATGCAACTGAATGGCTGTCCCAGGAGGATGGAAGCCCAAATCTCTGGTGACAGCAGAGTTAATGGCTGCAAATGAGACTTGCTGCTGACAGAGGACCATCACACCAGAGTGGTAAGCTCTCTCGGCTCCAAACTGATCTATAAACTAGAGCTGGGACAGACTGTCCTGATCTAGCCCTGGCAGCTTTTCCTAAGTCTGCATGGAGCCCAACAAGCAGAGGGCCATCAACCCTGGATTCCTCTACAGTGACTGCCTGCGGTAGCTGAATGAAGGCAAGAAAGCCTGCCTTCTTTAAAATTGTTTGTAATTCTTTATATAAGGTGCAATAGAACAAAGAAAAATCAAATGCTCCTGATAAACCATGGAGCATATAATTTTTGGAGGTATATAAAAAGGAAGGAACCAGCATTGTTATAAAATTAAAGCTTCATTTACTCTGTACAATGTTAAAAATCCATTTTACATTAGATAATGCCTTAATGAGGTGGCCAGTAGAAAAAAGATTTGGTTAAATTATTATTCTAATTTTCAAAAGGATGTCTTCAGGGAGGTTGGTGTTTGGTGACTGGGTTGAGCTAACTGAAAGGCTCAAAGAACATTCTGAGCACCTTACACCTGTGGTAACCAGTGGCACCAGGCAGCCACAGCCGGCTCCAATCTTTACCTACCCCCTGTGCAGCAGCCCCTCTTCCCACTGCCAGCCCATGCCTGGCCAACACTAGCAAAGCACCCATTTTCATCTCTTTTCCAAAAGCAGCCCAGTCTTCTCAGTGATGCTCTTGTCTCCCAGAACATCATTTCCAGGTTATGACTCCTGACCCCAAGCTTACTATGTATTATGTGGGCATCAGTATCCCAATAACAGAGCCACAACTCAAGAGATTCATCCAACTGCCTGCTGCAGTGATAACACAGGCCGAGCCTGGCAGGCACACCCTGTGGAGGCCCCGCACCTCAGCGGGGTTCCCAGAACTATTCCATCCCCTGTAGTCACCTCCTGGAGGGAACATTCCCCATCTCTGAACACATGCTCTCATTCACATCCACATGAACTGTTCTGGAACCATTTGCTTTTGCTTTCTACCTCCCCCAGCAATCACCTAAGCAGGACAGAAAGCTCCTTTTTAATAACATTGGCCTTTGTTCAAAACCATCTACTGAGAACCTGCTCTGTAAAGCACTGTGCTAGGTGCTAAGGATACAGAGATGAAACGACAGGTAGACCAAAGTAGTGGTGGGTGTTAACAATGGTCATTAAGGCCATCCTGGATCCTTTGTTCTCACTCCATGATCACTAGTAAACCCTGAGTTTTATAGGGGCCTTAAAACACTTTGACATACCTGGTCTCATTTGATCTTCACAACAATCTCGTTGGATAGGGATTGTTCATCTTGTAGATGAAGAAATTGAAGCTCAGAGGTGCTGAGTGATTTAACCTCAAGTCATGTAGTAGAGGCAGAATCAGGAATCAAACTTAAGACTTCTGACTATAAGTCCACTATTTGCTCCATACATCACCCAGATTACTGAGGATCAAGGTGGGAAGTATTGAATATCTTTCCAAGAAACTTTCTGGTGGTAACAAAATCACAAACAAGCCTTGAACACCTACCATGTGCAAAACCTGCCCTGGCCTCTGGGAAGGAGATGTAGCAATACAAATATGACTGCAAAATTGCCCTGACTCAAAGGAGTTTAGGCAGGGAAGAAAAGTCACTGAAAGTGAACTAATTCAAGGAAGTTGATGAATCTGAAGAAAGAGAAAGAGAAAGTGCTAGTGGGGGTTGGAACCTAAAGGATCAAGGGAGAACTTAGGCATCACATTTGGAGGGGGCTATCTTTATATACCCTCTCAATTACTCTTGAGTCAAGAAACAAGGAATAGCAACATGGCTTTCCATGCAGACTTTTCTACAGTAGAGAAACTGTGCTGCCCAGTTGGTACAAGTATTCTTGTGTGTGTGTGTGTGTGTGTGTGTGTGTGTGTGGCATATATCTTTTAAAAAATTTTTTTATACATTTTTAAAGGTTACATTCCATTTACAGTTATTACAAAATATTGGCTATATTCTGTGTTGTACAATAGATCCTTGTAGCCTGACACCCAATAGTTTGTACCTCCCACTCCACCCCCCATTTAGCTCTTCCCTTCCCCAATTGGTAACCTCTAGTTTGTTCTCTATATCTGTGAGACTACTTCTTTCTTTGTTATATTCACTAATTTGTTGTATTTTTTAGACTCCACATATAAGTGATATCATGTAGTATCCTGACACAAGTATTCTGATGTCTGAGAATCATCTCCTAAATTATAAATTGGAAGAGTATTTAAATAACAATCCAAAAAAATCTCTTAGAATTTGAGAATTGCATGTGAGTTCTTTATAAACCTGAAAAAAAAGACCTCAAAAAATCTGAAAACTTTCCAAGAACTGATAAAGTTAAATGTTTTAGGCTGCTGCTACTGCTGCGGCTAAATCGCTTCAGTCGTGTCCGACTCTGTGCGACCCCACAGACGGCAACCCACCAGGCTCCCCCGTCCCTGGGATTCTCCAGGCAAGAACACTTGAGTGGGTTGCCATTTCCTTCTCCAATGCATGAAAGTGAAAAGGGAAAGTGAAGTCGCTCAGTCGTGTCCGACTCTTAGCGACCCCATGGACTGCAGCCTACCAGGCTCCTCCGTCCATGGGATTGTCCAGGCAAGAGTACTGGAGTGGGGTGCCATTGCCTTTTTTTAGGCTACAAAGCTAAAAAAAAAAAAAAATGAGGCTTTGGACCTATTACCATTCTGTGAAATTTTGTCTAGAATGAGCACCTGGCCTGTTTTTAGCATCTGAAATATCACCATGGTATGGCTAGACAAATTGAGCTACTACCATTTCTCCAAGAGGATAAGGAAAGATTCAGAGAGTTGGCACCTGAGACAGTGTTACTCATAGTCAAAAGCAGCAATTCTGTTAATTAAAGAGGCTTGGAACTACTGTATCAAGTACTCCTTAACACAGTAATACCAGGAAAGCTGTTGTGCAAGGGGGAGGGACAAACTGTTTTCTCTGTATGGATGAGACCGGATTGTGCTGCCTCTGCAGATCATTGCTTCCTTCATGTAGGGGTACTACTCCTGTGAAAACTCAGTCATGAAGACTGCTTGAAAGACCCAACAGAAATCCGGGGGGCATCCCACCAATCCCACTCTCTTGTCTGGTCCACCCTGACCTCTCCAGGTTGCAAACCCCAGATAAGAAACCACCATTGGCATCTGGCACACGCTGTATGCAACAGACTAGAAAGGCATCTCGGCATCTGGAGACAGGTGTTCTACTTCCTGAGGAAGAGGTAAGAACCTAGAGATCTACTGGGAGACTTGAGAGAGGAAACTGAAGATGGAGAAAGAAGACTAAGGAGAGAGGTGGAAGGGGCAGGACATATGTGACAGCCTCTTTTCATAGACTCCTTACCCTTATGAGGTGGAAAGAGCTGAATTCCTGATCCTGATATACTACCCTGCTCTGTGAGTTCTCTTTAAATGAAGAAATATGCTTTCCTGTGCAGAGATGTAAAAGGGAGTCACCTCCCTTCGTGGATTACCAGCAGTATCATCACTGGCTATTAACAGTCTTTTTTTTAAGCTACCTAAAATTCATTTAATTTTTTTTTTTTTTTTTGCCTAAGTTAACCATAGTTAATTTCTGTTGCTTGCAGCCAAAGCATCCTAGCTACTCCCTCCCTAATCTTTCCAATATTGCACTTCTCAACCTACCTAGATCAGCATCTACACTGTCCCCACTCTCTTGTTACAATGAAATAAGTGTTCCTTCTCCTGTGGAAAAGCCATCCCTTCATTGAGTTCTAGATCCCGCTTCCCTCCAGACATTCTAGGACTCTATTTCTTAGGCTATTTTCTTTTCTGCATTACTAGTCTCTCCTTGCCCACTGGATCATTCTAAGCCTATGAACGGAGTCTGCTAGCAATGATCTTAAACAGTCCCACTTGCCCCTACAATCACTATTCCTTCCTTGTACTTCATGTTATAACTGCTTTTCTGCAGAGAGTTGTGTTGATGTGCTGTTTCCATTTCCTTACTGCCAAATTCTCTCTTCAACACATTTTTATCTCGATTCTACACCCAATATGCCACTGGTGCTAAAACTGCTTTTGCCAGGTCGCTAGCGACCTGCATGTTCCAAATCCATTAGATAGTTTCCTCATTTTACGAGACTCTTTGGTAGCACTGGTCTTGTTGACCCACCCCATCCTTCTTGAAGCCTCTTTTTGACTCATGAGCAGGCTGCTCTTGCTGAGAGCACAGGGGAAGAGCAGCAGCTGTGGGGGTTGTGGGGTCTGAGGAACCAGGAGACCAAGGGAGGAAGAATGGAAGTTCATTTCATTCATACATGGCAGTACCTGTGGTCTCCTTAAATAATTCCCGTGAGTTCACTTTCCTAATTCAAATCTTTCACTCACATCCCATTATGCTTAGCGTAAAATCCATATTCTTAAAATGTCCTCAAGGGGGACTTCCCTGGTAGTCCAGTGGTTAGGACTCTGCTCTTCCACTGCTGAGAGCCTAGGTTTAATTCCTAGTCAGAAGCTAAGATCCCTTAAGCCCAGCAATGCGGCCAAAAAAAAAAAAAATGCCCTGAAGGAAAACCCCACATAATTTGGTCCTATCTACTTCTCCAACAGAAAAACGGTCTCTTGAGTTGTTCAAAGTCCTGAATTTTTCTTTCAAAATATGAAGGGCTACTTAAGAATTATTATCCTCTATTTTGTTTTTATGAACTATATAAAATCATTATGGAGAGTAAAGAAGAGAACTCATTGGCTATTGAATCCAATCAACACTTGTATACAAAAGTCTATCACTGCCAATGAGATTTAGGAAAGCAGAAGGCCCATGCCCATCCTGGAAGCTCTCTGTTCTTTCAAGCAAACAAAACCACAACCAACCTCTTATTATTCAAGAGCCAGTTGTTCTGGACCTGCCACCCCTACCAAACATAACACAGAGACCTTGTCTTGTAATATATTGGGAGGAAGGGACCTCACAGAACCAATGTTTTATCTGTGTAAGCCAAGATGAAATTCAAGCCAGTGAGTGAACTTGTTAGTCATCTAAGAAATTTGATGAAGCAGTTGACTTAAACACAAGAGTTAGCATTCACACCAGACTTGTCTTTCCTTTTTTCCCCATGTCACGAGTGCTTGAGATCTGGCTGCAATTTTGAAAGTATACATTCCCATTTTATTTCACATTTTTTGCGTTATACTACAACTTCCAGGGAAATGCGTCAACATCCATGATCAGATTTACACATGGGAACTACCCCACCACTTCAGTTGTATTCATTTCATGTACAACATACGTTGTTTTGCAAAACTTATAAGCACAATGACAAACATCACCAGTTTGCTTTTATCTATTGGTAGAGACAGCTACACACTCATTATACCAAGAAAAGAATGGTTTTGTATGAGGTGAAAAGATGGACCAAGTGTTGTGATTTTCAAAGAATAATAGAATAAAAATTTCTAGCATTCTAATCTTCTACTTTTACCTGTGGTTCACAGTGCTCTGTGTTGGGGGTCAAGATGCCTACCCTCTTTTGGACAGACATCACTTGACAAGGCTATCCAGAAGGTTAAGCTAGCTAAATATTTATCTGGATTTTATCAACCTGTTATGGTTAGAAAAATAAAAGTGATTTCAAAAACAAAGTAGAAAGTCACACTCCCTTCTTAAATAAAAAGAGGGTTTTTCCAAACTCAACAGCTTCTTTTTTAGCCTCTTTCCCTCTTAAGTTAATTTTCTTGGTTATTTTATCTTCTTCTAGCATACTCTTCCCCCACATCTGGATGTAACTGAATCAAAAGATTCTATCCTTGTTCCTTTTTCTGGAGAAGCATGTAGATGTGACTAGCCTAGTGCAGCTGAAACAAGGCACAGAGCCTGCTATATCACTGACATTGTTATAGCATATAAATTTACCTTCAAGGAACTTGAGCTTGGGCTTTAGCTGTTAGCTGAGTCAGAGGAGGTCACAAAGAGATTCAGTAGCACTAACTAGGATTGGTCAATCAAACAATGAATCAATAGGAATTTGCTAAAACTCCGGGGAGGACAGAGATTAATTCAGCACTGTGAAATTCAAAGAAAAACACCCAGTCTGGCCCCTTCTTCAAAAAGTTCATAACCTAGAAGGGGAAACACAATAAACAGCAAACTTTCACTGTCTTCTTCACCATGCAGTTACTAGTCTCTTGTTCTTAGGAGATTTCACCATATTCCAGTCTTAGATAGGCAGAGCTTTGAAATCAACACACGTCACTACACTACTACAAGTATTTGGCTCCTTAGGGCTTGCTATTCCATCCAGCACATAAGCTGCACTTGTAATTTTCCAATCTCTTCCTATTCCTTCATTTGGATATTGGTCTATCTTCTCAATTTGGAAAGATCGGAAGGTGGACTGTGAGGGCTCCCTTTGAGCGTTAGGACAAGGCAACTCATTCATAACTGTGTCCCCAATCAACTAGCACTTGACATGGCACCTGGCACATAATTAGTATGCCAAGGAGCAATTTTTAAAATACTTTTAAGCCAAGAAAGAGCAATGAATAATGTAGATAACTCAAAAGTTAAATGCAGGAGAAGGACAAGAAAATGCAGGGTTCAAGGATGTTTACCAATTGAGCAAATGAGGCCAGATGGGAGGGTGGAAGGCTAGAGTCAGGCAGGTTGGCAGGGAAGGGGCTACCAGTTACCTAGTCCTGAGATGATCAAGACCCAAACTAGGAAATGGAAAGGACTTGAGAAGGTGAAAGAAATGTGGTGGGGGGAGGTAGAAATCAGTAGAAATTAATGAATATTAAGGATCATGGGTAGAGGCTATAGGGCAAGAAAGGATCAAGCAAGGCAAACATTAAAAATGACTTCAAAGCTGTGAGCTGGAAAAACTTGAGACAGGGGTGTCATGGCAGAGACAAGGAACTTGGAAGGGGAACTGGTTTTGTGGGGGAGGTGGTGAGATCAGTTAGAGACTGTCGAATATGAGTCGATGGGAAGACTTTCAAGTGAAAATGACCAGTGATATGGGAATAAACCCCGAGCAGGGGGCAGAACATGAGCTGTAAATCTGTGAGTCATCAGCCTCATGTGTTTGCAGCCATGAGAATGGAGACAGTCTCTCTGCCTCACAGGGACCTGCAAGAAGAGAGGAAAACCAACGGGTAGCTGGGGGCATGAGGGGAACCAGAGGCAGATGGGAAACGTCAAGAGAACTGGAAAGTTAGCAGGGAAACAGGAGAGTGTCATGCTGGAAATGTGAAAGGAACATTTTCCAGGAAGTGGGGGGAAAAAAATAATGAGGGCTGCAGAAAAGACAGCGAGAATGAGATTGAAAGGAAGCACATTGGCTGTTTCGATGGCAGTCGGTGACTTCTAGGAGCCAATTTGAGCAAAGAGGTGATGGTGAAAATTGGATTTCAAGGAGTTCAAGAGGGATTAGGAAGAAAGGAAACAGCATTATAGACCATATAGTCAATAAAATAGTGACTAGAGAGGACAAAAATATGCACATTATTTGTGGGAAAATTTTTAGAAAATATTTTATCACATTTTTTAAATGAGGCATTTAATTCCTAAATCCCTTGTTGACATGGAAACTAGAAATTCAGATGAACTGTAAATATCCTTGAGGCAGAGCTTAATCCTCACTCCACCCCATTCCCACTCCTACACATACACACATTCATATGCACACACTCATATGCATACTCACTTTAAAAGCTCACAGACCCCTATTCGTGCCATAAAGGTTGCACTTCTCAGAATGAGGGCTTTTAGATAAACTTGCCACAATGGGCAATTTGGACTCTTGTGGCATCAAGGCTTGCTAGCAACCAATGCCCAATGCTGCCTCCTCTCCAAGGAATGCTCTTAGTTGGGCATTTCACCTCAGCCTTTGCCCTTGTACTGACGATCCACCTTTTGGGCAAAACGGACTTCATGTTCAGTGCTCATGTTTATCTTTTGACTAGCCTTGCCATATTAGGGGCTTTCCATCATTCTTGAGTGGTCAGTCCTACAGTGATTTCAAAATAGTTTCTGAGAAGGCTGAGAAAACTACATATCCAATTGCCCAAACTGTGGCAAGAAACAGCAAGAACACACTGAGCAATACCTTCACTTTTCACACAACCACCCATTTGTCCAAGACCATCTCATCTCCTGAAACCCGCCCCTACCTTGTCGCACAACTTAAATGCCCTATAGCTTTCCAAGGTTATGGAAGATAAGACTTGTGAACCTAGATTGTGTGTTTATTGTGTAAGTATTTAATATATTTCAGATCTGGCACCCATGATGTTGCTTGACACTAACCCCAATTTAAACTTCCATAAGTTTCATTTGGAAAATAGAAACAATTTTCCCTAAACCTGAGAAAAGTGAAAAACAGATGCCTTCAGAGAAACACATAGACTGTACCCGTGATTTTGATTTTGGTATGTAAAAAGAAAAATTATTAAATTCTAACATATAAAATAAGTGCACAAATTTCAAACAATGAATTTTCATCAAATAAACACATTCAATTGATGTTTTGAACTGTGGTGTTGGAGAATACTCTTGAGAGTCCCTTGGACTGCAAGGAGATCAAACCAGTCAATCGTAAAGGAAATCAGTCCTGAATGTCCATTGGAAGGACTGATGCTGAAGCTGAATTCCAATGCTTTGGCCATCTGATGCGAAGAACTGACTTATTGGAAGACCCTGATCTGGGCAAGAATGAAGGCAGGAGGAGAAGGGGACAACAGAGGATGAGATGGTTGAATGGCATCACTGACTCAATGGACATGAGTTTGAGCAGGCTCCAGGAGTTGGTGTTGTACAGGGAGACCTAGTGTGCTACAGTCCATGGTGTCGCAAAGAGTCAGTTCAGACATGACTGAGCGACTGAACTGAACTGAAACACACTCATTTAACCAGCACATAGATGAGAAAATAAAGCATGACCAGCACTTTAGAAGCCCCTCACATGGTCCTTCTGGGTCACTACTTCCCTGTACAAGAAACCCTTATGCTGACTTCTGAAATCATATATTAGTTTTACTTGCTTTTAAGTTTTGTAGAACTAGTTATAATGGATATAGTCTTCTGTGTTTGACTTATTTTGCTCAACATTCTGTTTGTAAGATTTGTCTGTTTTTGTAGTTTGTCATAGCCTGTTCATTGCATAAATATATCACAGTTATCTTCTGTTGATGGTTAGTTCAGTTGTTTCCAATTAGGGGCTACTGAAAATAGTGCTGCTGGGAACATTCTTGTATTTGTCTTTTTATGCCCATGTTCTTTTATTTCTCTCGGGTATAACTGTAGGAGTGGAATTGCCAAGTCATATAGCATGCAGGTCAGGAGGCAACAGTTAGAACTGGACATGGAACAACAGACTGGTTCCAAATAGGAAAAGGAGTACTTCAAGGCTGTATATTGTCACCCTACTTATTTAAGTTATATGCAGAGTACATCATGAAAAACACTGGGCTGGATGAAGCACAAGCTGGAATCAAGGTTGCCGGGAGAAATATCAATAACCTCAAATATGCAGATGACACCACCCTTATGGCAGAAAGTGAAGAAGAACTGAAGAGCCTCTTGATGAAAGTGAGAGAGGAGAGTGAAAAAGTTGGCTTAAAGCTCAACATTCAGAAAACTAAGATCATGGCATCTGGTCCCATCACTTCATGGGAAATAGATAGGAAAACAGTGGCAACAGTGGCTGACTTTATTTTTGGGGGCTCCAAAATCACAGCAGATGGTGACTGCAGCCATGAAATTAAAAGATACTTACTCCTTGGAAGGAAAGTTATGACCAACCTAGATAGCATATTAAAGGGCAGAGACATTACTTTGCCAGCAAAGGTCCATCTAGTCAAGGCTATGGTTTTTCCAGTAGTCACATATGGATGTGAGAGTTGGACAGTGAAGAAAGCTGAGCGCTGAAGAATTGATGCTTTTGAACTGTGGTGTTGGAGAAGACTCTTGAGAGTCCCTTGGACTGCAAGGAGATTCAACCAGTCCATCCTAAAGGAGATCGGCCCTGGGTGTTCATTGGAAGGACTGATGTTGAAGCTGAAACTCCAATACTTGGGCCACCTGATGCGAAGAGCTGACTCATTGGAAAAGACCCTGATGCTGGGAAGGATTGTGGGTAGGAGGAGAAGGGGACGACAGAGGATGAGATGGCTGGATGGCATCACCAACTCGATGGACATGAGTTCGTAAAGGAAATCAGTCCTGAATGTCCATTGGAAGGACTGATGCTGAAGCTGAAATTCCAATGCTTTGGCCATCTGATGCGAAGAACTGACTTATTGGAAGACCCTGATCTGGGCAAGAATGAAGGCAGGAGGAGAAGGGGACAACAGAGAATGAGATGGTTGGATGGCATCACTGAACTCCAGGAGTTCGTGATGGACAGGGAGGCCTGGTGTGCTGCGATTCATGGGGTCGCAAACAGTCGGACATGACTGAGCGACTGAACTGAACTGAACTGATAGCATGCATGTTAGGTTCCCAGGTGGTGCAGTGGTAAAGAATCTGCCTGTCAATTCAGGAGACACAAGATCCCTGAGTCAGGAAGATTCCCTGGAAAAGGAAATGGCAACCCACTCAAGTATTCTTGCCTGGAAAATTCCACAGACAGAGGAGCCTGGCAAGTTACAGTCCATGGGGTCACAAAGAGTTGGACATAACTGAGCATGAACACTCATACATACACACAAACACACACACACACACACCCCATGCATGCCATCATCTTCAGAATACAGTACCAGACAGTCTTTTAAGGTGTTGTACTTGGTGAGTCTCCCATCAGAGTGTAATTGAGCTCTAATTGCTCCATATGATCACCAGCACTTGAGATTGTCAGGTGAGTTCAGGTTTTTTTCTTTGTTTTTGCCATTCTGATGGGTTTGGCAATTTTTAAATTCTCTGCAGAGACTACAGTATTAGAAAAGACTACAGCATGATCATTCTCAGCCTTTGGTGAATGTTACTAATATTGAGAACTCCCCACTTTAAGAATTTACAATTCTGAAAGTTATGTTTTTTAATATCTGAGACTTACTTTGTGTCCACATTGAATTGGGGTTTCAGTAGGTCTTTAGTTTAAAAGTCATACAATCCATAAGATAAACTGAAGTGCCAGAGTACCAGATGTCTTAAGAAATAAACAAAAGATAGAAAAGGAAAGATGGTAGGAAGGAGGCAGGGAGGCAGGTAGACAGATCTTGTTGATTCTCACTAGCCAAAATGATCTCATGTACATAGCTGTTTTCAACAACAACAAAAAACAAGTACTATAGAAAAATCTCTGATTGACTTTAATTCCCACATAAGTATGTTATTCTTTGGGAATATCCATGCCCCCCTCAAAACACATACACATACATATTTGTCGTGCTTAGTCACTCAGTCGTGTCCAACTCTTTGTCACCCCATGGACTACAGCCCGCCAGGCTCCTCTGTCCATGGGGATTCTCCAGGCAAGAACACTGGAGTGGGTTGCCATGCCCTCCTTCAGGGCATCTTCCCAACCCAAGAATTGAACCCAGGTCTCCCACACTGCAGGCGGATTCTTTACTGTCTGAGTCATCAGGGAAGCCCAAGAATACTGGAGTAGGTAGCCTATCCCTTCTCCAGGGGAATTTCCAGACTCAGGAATCTAACTAGGGTCTCCTGCATTGCAGGCACATTCTTTACCAGCTGAGCTACCAGCTTCCCTGGTGGCTTGGACATACTTATTTATGTACATGTAAAATAAAATATAAATGCAAATAAAGAGAAATGTCATATGATATTGCTTATATGCACAATCTAAAAAAAAAGATACAAATAAACTTGTTTACAAAACAGAAGCAGACTCACAGACTTGAGAAAACAGAACTTATGGTTACCTGGAGGGAAGTGCGGTAGGGGAGGGATAGTTAGGGAGGTTGGGATTGATAGGTACTGACTGCTACATTTAAAATGGATAACCAACAAGGACCTACACTATAACACAGGCAACTCTACTCAGTATTTTGCAACAACCTAAATGGGAGAGAATTTGAAAAAGAATAAGCACATGTATAGATATAACTAAATCACTTCACTGTGTACCTGAAACACAGTATTGTTAATCCAATATAAAATAAAAAGTCAAAAATGCAAATAAAATAAGATAGATAGCCAGTGGGAATTTGTGTTTTTGGAAGAGGGTGTTTGCTATGACCAGTGTGTTCTCTTGGCAAAACTCTGTTAGCCTTTGCCCTGCTTCATTCTGTACTCCAAGGCCAAATTTGCCTGTTACTCCAGGTATTTCTTGACTTCCTACTTTTTCATTCTAGTCCCCTATAATGAAAAGGACATATTTTCTGTGTGTTAGTTCTAGAAGGTCTTGTAGGTCTTCATAGAACTGTTCAACTTCAGCTTCTTCAGCATTTCTGGTCAGGGCACAGACTTGGATTACAGTGATATTGAATTGCTTGCCTTGGAAACAAACAGAGATCATTCTGTCATTTTTGAGATTGCATCCAAGTACTGCATTCCAGAATCTTTTGTTGACTATGATGACTATTCCATTTCTTCTAAGGGCTTTTTGCTCACAGTAGTAGATATAATGGTCATCTGAGTTAAATTCACCCATTCCAGTCCATTTTAGTTTGCTGATTCCTAAAATATCGACATTCACTCTTGCCATCTCCTGTTTGACCACTTCCAATTTGCCTTGATTCTTGGACCTAACATTCCAGGTTCCTATGCAATATTGCTCTTTACAGCTTCGGACTTTACTTCCATTGCCAGTCACATCCACAACTGGGTGCTGTTTTTGCTTTGGCTCCGTCTCTTCATTCTTTCTGGAGTTGTTTCTCCGCTGATCTCCAGTAGCATACTGGGCACCTACTGACCTGGGGAGTTCATCTTTCAGTGTCCTATCATTTTGCCTTTTCATACTGTTCATGGGATTCTCAAGGCAAGAATACTGAAGTGGTTTCCCATTCCCTTCTCCAGTGGACCACGTTTTGTCAGAACTCTCCACCATGACCCGTCCGTCTTGGGTGGCCCTACACAGCATGGCTCATGGTTTCATTGAGTTAGACAAGGCTGTGGTCCATGTGATCAGATTGGTTAGTTTTCTGTGACTGTGGTTTTCAGTCTGTCTGCCTTCTGATGGAGAAGGGTAAGAGACTTAGGGAAGTTGAATGTGAGAGTTGGACTATAAAGAAAGTTGAGCACTGAAGAATTGATGCTTTTGGACTGTAGTGTTTGAGAAGACTCTTGAGAGTTCCTTGGACTGCAAGGAGATCCAAACGGTCCATCCTAAAGGAAATCAGTCCTGAATATTCACTGGAAGGACTGATGCTGAAGCTGAAACTCCAATACTTTGGCCACCTGATACAAAGAACTGACTCATTGGAAAAGACCCTGATGCTGGGAAAGATTGAAGGCAGGAGGAGAAGGGGACAACAGGATGAGATGGTTGAATAGCATCACCAACTCAATGGACATGAGTTTGAGTAAACTCCAGGAGTTGGCAATGGACAGGGAAGCCTGGTGTGCTGCAGTCCATGGGGTCACAAAGAGTCAGACACAACTGAGCAATTGAACTGAACTGGGAATTTGTGTATAAGGCAGAGATCCCAAAGCCGATATTCTATGACAACCTACAGGGGTAGGATGGAGAAGGAGGTGGAAGGGAAGTTCAAGAGGGAGAGGACATATGTATACCTTTGTCTGATGCATGTTGATGTACGGCAGAAACCATCACAATGTTGTAATTGTCCTTCAATTTAAAATAAAATAAAATAAAAATTTTAAACAATATTAAAAAATTAATATAATAAATAAATGAAGTAGGGATTCCCTGCTGGCTCAGTGGTAAAGAATCTGTCTGTCAATGCAAGAGACATGGGTTTGAACCCTGGTCGAGGAAGATCCCACATGCCTCAGAGCAACTAAGCCTGTGCACCACAATTATTAAGCCTGTGCTCTAGACCCAGGAACCCCAACTTCTGAGCCCACAAGTCACAACTACTGAAGCCCGTATGTTCTAGAGCCTGTGCTCTGCGACAAGAAAAGCCACTGCAATGAGAAGCCTGAGTATCTCAACTAGAGACTAGTCCCCACTTGCTGCAACTAGAGAAAAGCTCACAGAGCAACAAAGACATAGCACAGTCAAAAATAAATAAATAAAATTATTTTTAAAAATATATAAATGGAATAAAACACTGACATCTGCAAGAGGATAGTCCCTACTGCACATCTCTCCAACACATTGACTCTTGCTTGATTTGGATGATGGTTGCTGGAAATGTCCCTGAAATGCCTTCATCTTCATAGGCATCACTTGAACTAACCATATACAACTCCTCAAACCCTCCCCCCACCCTGCTAAAAACAACTTAGGAGGAGAGGCAAAGGGAAAGGAACAAGCCATCTGTTATCAAGTCCTTCCCTGACTCCAAACCCAGTGTAGATACTCCTCGGAAGCCAGTTCTGAAGCTGACTCCCTAAAAAGACTTTCAGGTCATGACTGCTCTGTCCCCTTGAGCTCCAAAGTGTAGAGCAGGGCAACCAGTTTGAAAAGTAGATGTTTTTTCCTACAGCGTGGAACCATTTATTAGATCACGTTTCTATCATTTTGGATACTTTCACCTCCCCAACACACACACACACACACACAGACACACACACACACACCTTCCTTCCTCTTACAAATATGCATGAGCACTGCAAACCACTCTCTTGGCACCAATCAATCACAGACTGGTTAGCCTCACCCTGTTAGAAATGAAAGCACAGCCAGAAGCAAGGTGATGGGAGAGGCCAAGATTGACAGAAGGAGCAGCACACCCTACTCCCATCAGCCACTAATCGACTGGGGCTCTCATCCTTGGAGCGTTGCCTTTCTCACGCAGTAGGAGGTCTCTGGATTCCTGCAGTAATACAAAGGTGTGTATCTCCAGAATTCCTCATAAGGAAGGAGCTCCGCAGCTCTTCTCCCAGTTTCCCCAGTACACTGGCAAAGCCTGAGCAAGGTCTGAGTTTTCTCTTTGCTCAGAAAACAAGTCAGTTACATCCAAGATCAGTTTATTAAATAAAATCATGGTGAGAGCACTTCCTGTCTGTTTTGGCAACAAGATACTTGGAAATAGGAACTCAACAGCTGGACTGGCAAGCCTTGCAAACTCACTCTCCCTTTCCAAACGCAGACTGCCTGGCTAACTGGATGACGGAAAGGAAACCTTTCAACTGAGAATCAGAGACTGTGCAATAGAAACTCAGCAGCCAAGGACTTTATCAAGTGCTCAGCCATTGTCTCCCTTTCTACAGCTTGAAGAACCATAATTTTCTAAATTACTTTTTGCCAGATTGCTGCTCATGAGAGCCGATGAGGTCTTGGCTTTCTCCTAATCCTGAACAGGTTGAATCTTAAGTCTAAGTAGATTTTCTCCTCAGAGCTGTCTGATCCATGATGAAGTCTGCACAACCCCCTGTGTAGGTCTGTTTGCCTTTTCTCCCAAAGCCAAGACAAAGAAGAGAGTCTGGGAGGGTGAGAGACACTTACTGAAGTCGCTTTTCCAGCACAAAGTAAAAACCTGGATGTAGAGACTAATAGAAAGTTGACTGAACAAAAACATATCAATGAAGTTTGATTCCCTTCCAACAAGCATGGGTCTTAAGGTGTGCTTGGATATTTTAACAAGGTATCTGTAGGGAATTCCAATGTACTTCCTCTTCTGGAAGAATCAAAGAGAAAATTCATTTTGGCCTCTAAGATCAGGAGTGAGACTGACCGTTTTTTTCTTTGATTTTTTTTTTTTTAATTCCAGGCTGAACATGAACACGAACACAGCCAAGCACCAGATGTTTAAAGCGGTAAACTGTCGGAGTTCTCTGCAAAAGTTGTTCAGCCAATTGCACTTGGGTGGTGGCTGTCCCTGCTGGTCTCTGGCCACTCCTTCCATTATTTTTTTTTAAGGTTAAAGTTCAACCCCAGCTAAAGCTGCTTTCAGAGAGTGGGAGTAAATGTCTGGCCACAGAGCAGAAGAAGGTAGGGAGGGTGACTTTCTCTGTAGCTCTGTGTCCTAGATTTTCTGAAATGATTACATTCTGAGGACTCAGAGGCAGCTCACACTTTCAAGTCTGATGCTGACTCACGTCCTCCCCTTCAGGGCAAGGGAAAGGAAGGGTGGAGTTGGAGGATCTGGGGTTGGGGAGTAGGGTAGGAACTGGCAGGGGTCTGGGGGGAGCATAGAGAGAGGGTGTGTGAACACCAGCAAGACCCCTTTTCTGAATGCAAGCTTTCCAATTTCCTTTGAGCTTCATGAAACTTGACGAGACATTCTGAAAAAGTCATCCATATAGCACTTTCTTATCCTTTTCAGCCCACTCTTCCCTTTTTTTCTTTTGAGATCTTTGGGACTTGAACAGTTAATCAAGGCCAAAAGAAAATATCAAAAGGCTATTTCTGTCTTGTTTGCAAGGATTGATGAAATGAGTCAAATGAATTGAGGAAAACCAAAAATGAAAAAACAAAACAGAATTAAAAAAAAAAAAGCCTGTAACTCAGGCTGATCCCAAAGAGAATCTTCACTGAGACTTTAAAGTGTCCTTTCCTCCAATGACTTAAATAGGTTCATGCAGCTGGCCATCCACAGGGACTTAGAGTCGCCTAACCTTTTAAATAGCCAGCAGTTTGAAGGTGTCATTTATCCAACTAGTAACAGGAAACACACACTCTTTCCTAGACTGAGGTCCTGTTGGTGTACTATCAGGAAAGCCAACCGTGTTGGGCACAGAAACCACCATACCTCTGGTGACTCAGGACAGGTTTAAAGGACAAGTTTGAAACCAGCATTTTACATTACATTTCTGGTGTATATGTCTCTCACAGAATTGATGTTAATGATTTTGATGGTTTTATGGTACTCGGATAATCCCTTTGTGACCGTTGGCTCATTTCTTCAACAAATATTGCTTCTGTGCCTACTAAGTGTAAGGCACCTTGATGGGAGCTGAGGATACTTGGAGCTCATGTCTACTGGGAAGTCTGACTATAGGCACATACACCCACACATATCCATTCATGAATGTACGTATTTAAAACCAACATCAAGGTGGGTGTTGTGAAGGAAGTTAACGGGAGGCAGTGGAGGGACTGGAGGATGAGATGGAATCGGCTGTGTAAAGGAAGATGTGATCAACTCCACTGGCTGGAGCCAAGTGCTGAAATGGGGTCTCTTTCATATTTACAGTCCCTTTGCCCCACCCAGAGATGAGCACACAGAAGACATTTAATCATGTGTTCTAAGCTTCACTTCACTCACCACAGATGCTCTAGAGTGACATTCAGCCTAAGCCCATTGCTGGTACTAATAGTTCGGTTGCTATAACTCAGAGACTCTGAAATGCCCTCTTCTACCCACTTCCTGGCCCATCCCCATGACCCTCCCCACAATTTAGTAACTAAAAGGGTCATGGGTCCCCAGCAAGGCCAGAAGCCTCAGGACTTAGTCTAACATCCCCACTGGTTCCCACTGTAAATTGTCTATCCTAGAGTTATCTTGGCTGTTAAATACTTCAGAAATTATCCCTGCTCATAAACTAGGGGGATGGGGGTGGGGGAACATAGGGTGGGGAAGGCGTTACATGAGAAGGTAAAACTCAGCTGGCTTAGAAACGGCCACATGCCTTGAGGGAATGGTTTGGGTTTTGATAGTACTGTCCCTTTTGTCAGTCTCATTCCTGCCATCAAACACTATCTCCCCATCTCAAGTCCCAGTAGAGAAATTAGACATGGCTCATGCCTTTTAAGATTATATACTTAAAATGGATAACATACAATTGCATGCAAAAAGTGGCATTAGGTGAAGAGAGAAGACATTCATATTATCTCAGCAAGTGTGATTTTGGACAAGGACAGCTGAATCAAAGCTAACTGCTTCTTCCTCAGAGCTCTACCCAGCATCCTGGTCACCATGATAAGTCAACCAAACAGTGAAACTCTCTTCAAATAGACATGCAGAGAAGCAAAGATAGAAAAAGATCTTTTTCTGACATAAACATAAAACTCATATTTGCATGTTTAATCAGTTCAGTTCAGTCACTGTCTTGTCTGACTCTTTACAACTCCATTGGCAGCAGCATGCCAGGCTTCTGTGTCCATCACCAACTCCCGGAGCTTGCTCAAACTCATGTCCATTGAGTTGGTGATGCCATCCAACCATCTCATCCTCTGTTATCCCCTTTTCCTTCCACCTTCAATCTTTCCCAGCATCATGGTCTTTTCCAATGAGTCAGTTCTTTGCATCAGGTGGCCAAAGTATTGGAGTTTCAGCTTCAGCATCAGTCCTTCCAGTGAATATTCAAGACTGATTTCCTTAGGATGGACCGGTTTGATCTCCTTGCAGTACCAGGGATTCTCAAGAGTCTTCTCCAACACCACTGTTCAAAAGCATCAATTCTTTGGCGCTCAGCTTCCTTTATATTCAGCACATTTAATGTTAAAATGTTAAGTATTAAGATAATAGTAAAATACACTTTTAAGTTTAGGGGCTCAAGATATAATTTAAGATATAATTTTGGAGATCTATAAAAACTTAATCACAATTAAGTCATCTTTCTCTTTGTGACCTGCTGAACTAAAGTCTGGTTCTCCCTTCTCTGATGTAAGAAAGCTCTCTCCATTAATTGCCATCTTTTCCTTCTCTGACTCTTGGCCAAAATCTTTGCCGTTCTTTTAGACTTCAAGAGAATCACAGATCTACCAGTCCTCGGCCTGCTCAGTGGCCTCTCCTGCTTCTCCTTAACAAAAAGGAAAACACTGATTTCCTTTCATGTGGCTTAGCTGAACCCCATTCCTGCTTACTGTCTCAGCAGAGAAGAAAAAAGAAAAACAACAAACCACGGGGCTGTGATCATAAAGTGAGTTCTTCCTGGTGGCATCTTTTATCAAAAAAAAAAAAAAAAATGAACCTCTCTCAAAAAAAGCAACTCAATCAAAAAACTAGTCAGAACATCTAAATATACATTTCTCCAGATAAGACATAAAGATGGTCAAAAAACACATGATAAGATCCTCAACATCACTAATTATTAGAGAAATACAAACCAAAACTATAATGATTGGAATGGTCATCGTGAAAAAAATCTACAAACAAAAAATGCTGGAGTGGGGGTGGAGAAAAGAGAACCCTTTTATACTGTTGGTGGGGGAGTATGTTGGCACAGCCACTCTGGAAAACAGTATGGAGGTTCCTTAAAAAAAAACTAAAAATAGAGCTACAGTATGATCCAGCAATCCCACTCTTGGGCATATATCCAGAGAAACCCATAACTCAAAAAGACGCATATACCCCAATATTTATTCAGCATTATCTACAATAGTCAGGACATGGAAGTAACCTAAATGTCCATCGACAGATGAATGGATAAAGATAATGTAGCACATATATACAATGGAAGAAAGAATGAAATAATGCCATTTGCAGTGACATGGATGAACCTAGAGATTGTCATACTGAGTATAGTAAGTCAGACAAAGACATATCATATGATATAACTTACATTTGGAATCTAAAAAAATGGTACATATGAACTTATTTAAAAAACAGAAGTAGAATCACAGATAGAGAAAACAAACTTATGGTTACCAAGGCGGAAAGTAGGGGGGATAAATTGAGATTGACATATACACACTACTATACATAAAATAAATAACTTAAGAAACTACTGGATAACACAGGGAACTCTACTTAATATTCTGCTGTAATGATCTACCTATATGGGAAAAGAATCTAAAAGAGAATGAATATATGTATAACTGATTCAATTTGCTGTACACCTGAAACTAACATAACATTATAAATCAACTATGCTCCAATAAAAATTAATTTAAAAAAAGAAAACACGAACCTCTCTTCTAGAGCCCATATCTCTCATTTTGTAGAGGCGCTCTGCCTTTAAGATCAGAGATCCTTGTATGGAGCAGAGAATTGATCCCCTGGGAGTAGTTGGAAGATTCTAGGGGAGCTGTGGAGCCATGGGGCCCTGAAATCACTGACAGTGGAGCTCTATCACTCCCCTTTTAATCACTCATCTTCTGCCTTCCCGAGTCCCACTTCTTTTTCTCCTGTCTGCCCAAGCCCCTAGCCCCTAATGGGATTGTTCAATTCAGTTACTTTCGTTCATTTCAATTCAGCACAAGTTATCAGGTGGGAGGATATCTGTGAAAGCACTTTGTAACAGATAAGGTGTTTTACAGACAAAGTTATTATTACTAAAATACTCATTATATGCTGGTCCCTTTGCTGGATGTAGGTGGGAACAGTGAAGGCAAAAAAAGATGAAAAGCCTTGACTCTGACATTCCAAGAGCCTGGTGTATAATAGAGGAGATGGAAGATAAGAAAAATATGATGACTGCAGTAAGAATTAGAGATCATCGGTCATAAAGTGGTCTTCCCAGCCTCCTGGAGAGGAGGCAGAATTTGAATGCACCTAGGAAGACATGAGAGACTTCCACTTGCATAAGTGGTATGGGTATTGGAAAAACATAAGACAGATGGTATGTTTCCTGCACAGGGATTCACATGACATGAAAGAAGTGGATCCCTTCCAAAAAGGAAAGAATCCCACCTGATCAATGATAACCCAAGAGAATGAAGTGAATGAAGACTATAGTCACCTAGCTGTGGCCTCCACCGTGTTGAATGTATGGATTAAGTGTGTAGGTTTCATCCCTACTCTGAAAGATGTCAACTTACACCTGAGGTCCTTAAAGAAATATGACAGAAATTCACCTATGCACAGAAAGAAGCCAAGTCCCCTTGGTCTGGTTGTAGGACTTGAAGAAACTGAGGGTTTCTTTGAGCTACAGAGAAAAACCTGGGAGTGGAAGGTAGGAGGTGACATTCTTTTCTAACCAAAGTGCAAACACTCTTATAAAGAAAGGTGCATTTAGAAGGAATGTAGTCCCCATACATCACCTGTGATTAGCTTTGGGGCAACTTCCATGGACAGGAAGGCTTCTATTCAAGAGCAGACAATTTGCCTGCTTACCTTGTAGGTCTTAGGTCATCCCCAGAGAATGGGAACAATGCCCCCCAGACCTGTGGAGGAAACTCAATCAACCAACTCAGGTGTGCAATGAAGCATTTGAAGAGCCATTGAAGACGATGTTTACTCTCGTTGGGTTGTTTCTTTTCTCTTTTGGATGGAGGTAGATAGCATGATGTCTTTTACTAGGTACTATACCTGGGAGATTTTTGTTTTTCTGTTTGGGGCTTTTACCAGTTCTGTGTTCAAAGACCAACACAAAACCCCTGTTTTCTTTCTGTCCTGGGAGATGCTGTCAGTTGTGCACTGAGTACTTCCTAGAAAGCCCTCCCCTCTCCCACCCTAACAAGCCTCTTCAGTTTGGCTAAAAAGGGATATTTACCTCTGACATTTACCATCAGGGTTCAAACTTTGTCAATTTTTTACCAGCTCTGAACACACAAAGCCAAACTCCCCTAAAAGGACACTGGGCACTTCTGGATGCATTTCAGCGATGTTTTTAACCCTAACTTCTGCATTGTAGATAATTGCAGAGAACCAGATCTCATGCCCATGTGAGACAATTTTGTCAGCTGTGATTTTCCTAAGGCAGGGATCCATATTCAAAGATGAGGGCAAGAGAAGAGTTTAGCCCAGATATTAAAAGGAAGGAAAATGAAATGGAATAAATAAGCTTAGAATTGCTGCAAAGTTTTAGTCTTACAAAAAAAATAAGGCCAGAACTGCAATTAGATTCTCAGATTATAACCTTCTGATTATATCCACTTGTTTTTCTCTTCCATGCTCATTCAATATCACTTCTTTGACAAAACTGAAAAACTTAGTATTTCTAACATAAACTCTCACTGCATAGATTGGAAATGGAAGTGGAGGGGAGGCTTGGGGCAGGGGAGGGACTCTCTAAATGTCACTCAATGCAAAACTATCAACCTAGATGCATGAAAGAACTAGAGAGTGAAATAAATCACCAGAAGATGTAAAGGAGAGGGAGTGAGCACCCGGCAGTTTTAAAACTCTTCCAAATCTTCAATTGAATGTGTTTAGCTGGCGTGTTACTGCTGAAATTAGATCCTCAAGGAAAGAACCAAAACAGCAGACAGTAGGATCAGACAGCACAGGCAGCAATTTTGCAGGAAAAGACCTTGTAGAAAAGGAAAGTTTATCATTATTCTTGCGGGGGTGGGGGGAGGGGGGGCAGAGGGTGGTGGAGCAGGGAGATACCATTTTAGCATCCACCCCCACAAAAAAGTTTTGTACTTCTTACCATGGAAATATTAATTTAGAGAGAAAAGGAACAGACCCTTGGGGACTACTACCCTAAAGCCTTTCTGAAAGGGAAATACCCAGAAACATATCCAGAAGGGAAGAGACTGACAAATGGATTTGTGCAGAATCCAGACATCAGATATGTTTGCGTTTACTCACCAGGGAGGCAGGCAGGTCACTTTTCACACTGCCGTCATGGCCACTCCAGCCTATGGCCCACTTGCCAAGCCCTCAGCAGAGCCCATGGTTTTTTAAAACATCACATAGCAGCACCCATCCCTGCTCAAACCTGGCCAACTCCCTGCAGCATCCTAGGTGCCCCAGATAGTCTTATCTTAGTTGCCCTGTTCAGAACCTTCATTGATCCCATAGTTGCAGGACCGAGGCACTAGACACACTTGGGTACCCAGGTTACTCGGGAGCCAAACCCCTTCATTCAAAATGAATCTCTCGCTTTCTAACATCTTATGAAACAGAGTTGGAGGGGGTAACCCTATGGTGGACTGCTAATGAACTTTCCT
This sequence comes from Okapia johnstoni, assembly GCA_024291935.2. NCBI lineage: Eukaryota > Metazoa > Chordata > Mammalia > Artiodactyla > Giraffidae > Okapia > Okapia johnstoni. The sequence continues at coordinate 54,012,784 of CM044317.1, forward strand.
TGTATGCAATTTCTCCCTGTTTCTTTTTCCTTCAAAAAGGAGAATTTATGAAAGCATTTGCACAGTCATATGGAAAATTCTGGGTTTGGCATCCATTCCTTTCCCTTCACAAACACCACCACATTCATCACAGGCTAATGACTGGTCACAAGGGGCTGTAGATATGGGAGAAGGGGAGTACCCTTAGGACACCCTGACAGTTCAGTAACGTGTTTTCCTTAAGTCCTGGGTGCCCATATTCTCCAGGTTCAAGGTAAAGGGAAGAGACTGGAAAAGAAACTTCAGAACATGGATTTCTCCTCCCGTTCCAGGACTGGCCCAGTTTCATTATATATTTAAGACAATATAATCATATAATCTAAATGCCCATCTATAGATGGAGAGGAATAATTCCCAGGTATCTCCTAATGATTTGAAAAGAAGGTTGTTTTCGACTGAAAGGCAATAAAAACAAAATTACTTTTCATGGAGAGGACTTTCATGGACAGAATATTTGAAGTCCTGTGTTATAGACCTCACTTGGCCTCTCAGCAGCTATCACAGAAATTTGTTGAACACAAAGATCTAATCTGAAACACGAAGAAGGTGAACTCACAGATTTGTAAGGGCACTTCCACAATGAAAAGTTCATGAGCCATTTTCTTCCTATAAAAATATTCAGTTATCCAATTATCCAACATCTATGCACACTGACCTTTCCTATACAGTACTGCAGCCAAGGCTGGGCCAAGTCCACAGCCAAAGAGAGGGGTTGGGATTTTGTTGTGCCCCTAAATCACATTAGGCTATTTCTTCTATTTCTATCTGTCTTCATCTCTTCTCCCTGTTGGCACAGATTACTCAGAGTTAACCCTCTAGTTGATTCAGCCAAAAGTCACCTGGCAGATGGGCATCCTGGGAAGTTTGCCACAATGGGACATTAGGACATTAGAGGATCAAAGAGCCTTAGAAACTACCAGGATGAGTGGGCTCAATAACTCAGGAGGATATACAAGAAGATCCATCAGAATGCAGGAAAAAGTATTAGGTCAACTGTTTTTATTTATTTTACCATATGCCTTTAAACTTATTTTGGAGGTATGTTTTATAGTATATCTACTATATTAGAACCTTAAAGAGTCATAATATTTATAAATTAGTATCCATCTGTTGACACATGAATGCTAAACTTTTTTGTTGTTGTTACTTACAAGAGTATGTGATCAACAAAAGTTCAAAGATTAATCATATATGGCCCCAAACCAAGTTCTGTTTTTGTAAATAACATTTTACTGGGACATAGCCACACCCACTCATTAAAAAGCATCTGTGGTTGTTTCCACACAACAAAGGCAGAGCTCAGTAGCTGCAGCAGAGATGGTACGATCCACAAATTCTGAAATATTTATTATCTGGCCCTGTCCAGAAACAAAGTCACTAACAACCTCATTTTTACAGATGAAAGAATTGGAGTCAGAGATGTCAACTAAATCAGCAAAGCAGAACTCGAACCATGGGTCTTCTTCAAAGCATTCTTCAGCTGAGGCTTTGTGCACGCTAGTACACTGTTAGCCCCACTAACTTTGTGTTGAGTCTTTTTTGCCCAAAATAAGATATTACTTGACTAAAACTCCATTTTGCCCATAAAGGCTATCTGCCTGAGTTCATCTCACATTTCCCCCATGACTTGGTCCCTTTCCACCCCAGGTTGGGTGGCATCAGCTTTTTCTGTGCCACACTAGTGGCCCATCACTGGCAAAAGATGCTGGCATACTACTCATCTGATATTTAATCCAGACAGAAGATCACTTATTTTTTCCCCTGTCTTTTACACAATCTAATTAGTACACTGTATTTCTTGAAACACTTAGAAATATGGTGATCATAACATATTCACCCACTTGAAATATCTGGCAAAGGTATTAGTACTGGTAAGATAATGAACATCAGTCAGAACTCTCCAACTATGGGATCATCAAGAGATCATGTTCTGCCTGCTCCCCAACCCCCAACTTCTTCAGGCATGTGAACTTTCTAGACAGAGTCACCAATATAAGCAGGTGTGAAGTTGGAAGTCTGTCCTCATGAAGGGAAATTAGTCTGGGACTAAGAGACTGATTTTCATGATGGAATCACTGAAGTTTGTGATTCTCTAAGTGTGGTCCAGCAGCAACAACACACGGGAACTTGTTAGAAATGCCAAATTCTCACCCTAAAACCACTGAACCAGAAACTCTGAGGGTGGGCCAGAGAAATCAGTGTTTCAGCAAGTTCTGCGGATTCTGATGCTTGTTAAAGTTTGAAACACACCGATGAAAGGAATTTGGCATCATCACCGAGAACCAGGAGCCAGAAGGAAAGAAGCTCTTCTATCAACACTGCCCTCCCCCTGCAGTCTCAATCCTGCCAACCTTTACTGCATCTTTACATTTGCAGAAGGTCCACGGAGAGACACTCTCTGCTTGCCTTCAGTGAAACAGAAAATCTAAGAATGAGCTTTGGGTACTGAATGGGGAAAAAAATTCCAACTTGCCTGCTGACCATAGTGTCTCACTTCAATTACAGTCCTTTCCCACTGCTGGCTCATTGCATTTTTTTTAATGCTTATCAAGAACTTACTGAATACAAAACTCTTACATAAAAATGAATTGTAGACATCTTTCTCAGTGAGCATTTAACCAGTACTATGGAGTTTACCCTCTGATGAAGGAGGTAGATTTTTAGCTAAAATAATTACATGCTAACAAATATTATGAAAATCCAAGTAAGTGCTTTGAAGGAAGGAACCAGTTGCTACATGAATGTATCATAGAGGAACTTGCCCTAAATGGGGACGTTTCCCTGGGGAACTGATGTTTGAGCTAATCTATCTGAAAGACAAGATAAAACAATTTTTAAAAAGAAACAGGAGAAAGCATTGTCCAGTAAGGGGGAAAAGTTCATGCAAAAGTCCAGTAGCAGAAGGAAAATGATATTTTGAAGAAGTGAAAGCAGACTTGTGGGGCTGGAGCACAAAGTGAGAGGGAGTATGGCGGAGACGAGGCAGGGAAAGTGAGGTATGCCCACGCAAAAGATTTAGTAGTGAGATCACTCAGGCTGCTGGTGGGAAACTATAAGGTAGCTGGAAGGGAGTGACTATTGTAGCTGTCCAGGCCAGACCAGAAGGTAAGTTAGGTCAGGAAGAGGCAGAGAGAAGTAAACAGATTTTTGGAAGATATTCAAGCAATAGCAGTATATAAGACTTGGTGGCAAAAAGAGGAAGTTGGCAGGGAAGACTCCTTAGTTTCTGGTGTAGGAAGCTGGGTAACTGTTCAGAGAGCACTGGAAGAGGAGCAGCTGGAGTTGGGTTGGAGCAGGTGTGGGAAGTTTGTGAGGTTTATTTTGAATGGGCTTATTGGGGTTCCTTTGATATTTACAAGGGAAAGTTCATGTAGGCAAAGTAGAGTTCTTCTGGACTGTGCAAGAACGACCTAAGCTGGACATTTAAAATTGATACTCATAGGCATAGAGATGATGCTAAATCTACAGACTTGGGAAATTACCTACAGAGAGTATATACAGAGACAGAAGAAGGTCTAACAGAGAAAGAAAAATACTGTATGATCTCACTTATATGCGGACTATAAAAAAATGTTGAATTCATAGAAACAGAGTAAATTGGCAGTTGCTAGAGTAGGGGGATGGGGAGATGTTGGTCAAAGAGTACAGACCTCTAGTTATAAGGTGAAAATTTTCTAGGGATATAATATACAGCATGACTATAGCTAACAATACAGTACTATATACTTGAAAGTTGTTAAAAAAGTAAATCTTTAATGTTATCTTACACACACACACACACACACACACAGAGTAATTATGTGAGGGGATAGACGTGTTAACTAGTCTTATTGTGGTACTCATGTTTATATATATGTGTGTGTGTGTGTGTGTGTGTGTGTGTACACATCAAATCATGTTGTACCACTTAAATTTACACAGTGTTACATGTCAATTATACTTCAAAAAACTGGGGTGGGGGAGAGGACTCTGAGACAAACTCTTAAGGAAATACATGTAGCCATATATATATGAGAGAGTACTTCCTCTCAGAGATAACTGAAGAAAAGACTAGAATGGTTGTGAAAAACCGAGAGAAAAAGGCATCAGAGAAACCAATAGAAGAAAATGTTCCCAGAAAGAAGATTCTACTCCAAGGGTAGAACTCCAGGAAGAGTCACCATTTTGTAAGAGATATAGTTGTCAGCAAGAACCTTGACCACACATTCCAAGAATATGTGGAAGTTACAAAAATCATCAGAATCTTACTCAGAAAAAAAAAAAAAAAGATTCTGCAAATCCAATCACACTAAAAAAAAAAAAAAAAAGATATTGGGACTTCCCTGGTGGTGCAGGAGATAAGAATCCATCTGCCAATGCAGGGGACATGGGTTTGAGTTCTGGTCCAGGAAGATTCCACATGCCGCAGAACAACAAAGCCTGTGCTGCAGCTACTGAAGCCATTGAAATGAGAAGCCCTCACACCACAACTCTAGAGTAGCCACCACCTTTGGCAACTAGAGGAAGCCTGTGCACAGCAACAAAGACCCAGCACAGCCAATAAATAAATATACTGAACTATCTTTTCTCTGTATTGTAAATGACCTGCAAGAGCTTCCATCTCCTAACCTCCCTTCCAAGGCCCCATCAGGTGGCTCAGATTTTTGGACAGCAATGGAAAACTCCTTTCTTAGTGCTGGCTAAGACAACAAATACAAAGTCGTAGCCCTAAAACCATGTCACAGGAGTAAAGCATCAAGCAATATCAAGACAGCCTCCTTAGGTAAAGCTTAACACAACACAGGATATGTATAGATAGTGGAAGCCATGTAAAAGTAGTAATTGGCACAATAGATAATTTACTGCTTTGGATTAAGTTTCTTTTAACAATAACTTCTAACATTCCCGTTGGGTCTGTTGCATATCACCTCATTTAGCCTATATCCAAGAGATTGACATAGACAGTTAAAATGACGTGGAGAAGACAGCACAAGTTGGGTAGGTCTTGAGGGTACAGGTTATCTGCCAGGGCAAGGCCTGTGTCTGATTCTTCTTTGTGTTCCCCACAAATACAAATGAAAGTTACGATATGAATATATGTTGGGTGCAGTGTAGTTATTGACTGGTGAGAAACACAAGGGAATGGCATATATGTATAAAAAGTAATTGAACTGTACACTCGGGATTTGTATACTTTATATTTACATACTTCACTAAAAACAAAATAAACATGGAACATAAATATTGTTTGATTGCCAAATGCTCACCCTGAATTGCTTGACCTAAGGCTATAACCAGTCATACCAAACCATTAAGTTCATTATAACTTTATTTTGCATAATTATTTTGACAAGAAGGGGCAGGGGGATGGGAGGGAGGGGTAAGCAAGAGGGATTGGCCCTGGAGGCCTGAACCTGTTATTCACATCTTCTGCACTGAATATTTAAGATAAATCAATCCTATTTAATCATCACAGAAAGTCAGTGAAATAGTTGTTATCATTCTCATTTCACAGAGGAAGAAACTGAGACACTAAGAAATTAAAAGACTTACTATGTGTGTCTGAGCTCAAAGACAGTGATCATTTCAATAAACTTAATGGGCGATAAAAAAAACATTGCCCAGGAAGCAACATGGCCAAGTGGCAAGTTATATCAATAACCTTGTATTCCGAGGTAAGGACACAAGAAAGTCCTGTGAAGGGGAAAGGCAAGAAAGGACCCAGACTATGAAAATGAAGCTTGTATTATGTGTGGGAAGCTTGGTGAAAATTGTTACACATAGAATGTTTTTTCAGAAACGTAAAGCGTGTAAAAGGAAAACACAAAGAATTTTAAAGTCTTTAAAGAAGATTGTAGGAGAAGGCAATGGCAACCCACTCCAGTACTCTCGCCTGGAAAATCCCGTGGATGGAGGAGCCTGGTGGGCTGCCGTCTATGGGGTCGCACAGAGTCGGACACGACTGAAGCGCCTTAGCAGCAGCAGCAGCAGCAAAAAAGATTGTAAGTCAGTATAATGTTTAGCCACTTTTGAATCTGAAGAGGACAGTCAAAATAGAAATGTGTCTTATTTCTAAACAAATTTTTTAAGTTATTATTATATAATTCTTATAAAACAAATGTGTCATATCATTAGTTTGTTTACTTGAACATCTTTTTTTCTAAATGTATTTCCTTGGGTTTGGCCACGTGCTGAATTATCACTTCTAATAGTTGATATCTTGCAATTTTTAAGTAGATGATCCTATAATCCAAAAATCACAGTTGACAGTTCTACCTCTTTCCTTCCAATCTTTGGCTAGAACTTCTGGTTCAATGTTGAATGTTATTAATGATGATATCCTTTTCTTTAACGAGAATGTTTCTAATTTCCTAATTATGTTCTCCTTTTCTTTATTTCAGCCTCTCTTGTTTCTGCTTTCTTTGTTTTCACTCTATATATGTCTGTCTTGCAGGAAAATTTGGGGAAAATGGTGAATTTATTTTCTTTTGGCATGGAAAATAAAGGCCAGAATGGCTGGGGGCTAGGAGCAGCTGAATCCAGAGAATTCCCAGAGCACAGGTGATGGGGAGGATGAACACAAGCATACACTCATCACCAACAAAGGAGAAGTGGCAAATGCTCATCTTCCAAAGAGTGCTGAGGTTGGGGAGGGAGTCCAGAGGTCCTGTGTGCCACGTCCACCTGCAAGCACCAAGGAACCAGCATCAGCTCCCAGCTTCAGATAAATGATCTGGGCACTGATTTGTCTTTTTATTACCATGTGCCAGGTCAATAGGCATTTCTATATGGATCAGACTTTGTCACATATTTGGATCAGTGAACAAAAGAAACTTGATACTAAAGAGATGTTTCTTATCTTATGAACATGCCATTAGGAATAAAGACCAGTTGTTTTCTGTCTTTTTCCTTCTGGGAGGTTATTGATACCAAGTAATTTTTCTGCCCCACAGCATCAACAGGAGTCTATTAAAGGATATGAAAACTCAGAATCTCCCTCACTGAGTCAGGGAATCTTTAATCACTTCTGATTTCCTGTTCCTTAAATCACTTCTTTGACAAGAGCCAGAGACTGACAGAAATGTTTCAACCTGCATAAGAATCACATCTCTTGGAAAGAACCAACATAAATTATTTTACAACCTTATCAGTTGACACTTAACAATACATTTGAAATATTCAAAATGTATATGTATACCTGAGGAAATTAGGTATACAAACAGTGTGATTTTATTTATTTATTTAATGACTTTCTTGATTCTGCTGAGATACTTTGTGTACCTGTAGAGACTGTACCATCCAAGAAATTGTAGACTTGACTAACTTCAAACAGAATCTGATCACCAGCTACACTGGGTTCTACGAAAGCTGTGTAGCTGTGAATCAGACATCACCACAGATACACATGTAACAGTATTTAAAAAAAAAAAAAAACTTCTTAAAAAAATCACTATTCATCACCGACTCAATGGACATGAGTTTGAGTAAACTCCGGGAGTTGGTAATGGACAGGGAGGCCTGGCGTGCTGTGGTCCTTAGAGTCACAAAGAGTCGGACACAACTGAGCAACTGAACTGAATTGCAGTGCTACAAAGATACCATGGAGGATCAATGTTTATCAGAAGACAGTTCTCCCTTCCCACACTCCAGCTCCTCCGGACTGGGCAGCATGCCTTCCTTCACCTCACCTTCCCACACCAGCACTCTGCAGGCAAGAGAAGCCATCAGACCCAGACAAGGAACCCTGAAGTGAGAACTTTACTTAGAGAAGGGGCCAGTTAGGGATGTCTTAGATTGAGAAAGGGAGAAAAGGGGAAGAAAAATGAAACTACACCTGTGGAACTAAAAACACAAGAATAATAAAGGAAACAAATACAGCATTTCATTCAAAAGAAACATCAGATGGAGAGTGAGGGATTGTTATTCTACAGCAAGTGCTGAAGCCCGGACTCAAACTGGGGATTCCTGGAGAGTCATTCGGTGAGACAAGCTTTGGTCCTTGATAGCTTCTCACTAGCAGTATTTCCTTTTTGAGTCATGACTTTGCTTTTACAGCGATAGTCAGGGCCAAACATTTAAGAAGATTACCATTTGAAGAAGAACAAAAACTTCCCTCTGTTTATACTATTTCCTCATCTTGGGAAACTTTAAAGGCTAAAACTTCAGCAAGCTGAATTTTTATGTAACTCTTACATATTAAATTGTAGCCAATAGGGCTGAGTTCTTCACAGATTTAAAATTCTGTTATTAGGAGTAAATTTAAAACAAAAAATAAATCCCCAAATATCTGTTCCCTGAGATACTCACTTACTCCCACCAGGAACAAACAAACAAACCACAACCAAGTACTATATTCAGAAGAACCAGTAGCTGGAGAGAGAAAGTCAGCCTAGCCAAGAAATATGTATGACATCTTACCTCTTTCTTCTCTGAAATCAGATCCTTAACTTACTAATTCACTATCAAGTCAGCAACCCTACAGGTCAAATCCAGCCTACAGACTGTTTTTATATACCCCACAAGCTGAAAATGGCTTCACGCTTTTAAACAGAAAAAAATCAAAAGAAGAATATTTCTGTGGTAGAAATTATATGAAATTCAAATTTCAGTAGCCTTAAAAAAAAAGTTTCATTGAAACAGAGCTATACTGAATCACTGACTTACCACCTATGGCTAATTTTGAGCTACAACCACCAAGCTGTATGGTTCTGACAAAGACCATATGACCTGCAAAGCCTAAAATATTTACTCTCTTGTCCTTTGCAGAAAATGTTTGCCAGCCTCTGCACTACATAATATCTGGCCATCACCACCTTATAATTTGAAAAATTCATATTTCATAATGTTCTTAATATAACCCAAATGGAATATCATTAAACAGGACAAAAGCAACCACTTATACTGGATTTTGTGGGACAATGCTTATTTTAAATATTTTGCCATGTTGCCAACATATCATATTCATTATGCAGAGTCCATGTGACACATGGCTTATAAAAGGCAGGCACCAATACCAAGGGGCTTGCACACTTTGCATGCTTGTTTGGGAGTCAAGATGGAACTTTACATTAACAAACATTTCCAAATGAAACTCCTGTGGAACAATGTAAGAGAAAGAAAAAAATCATACACTGAAATTATGCCATTCAAGAAGACCCAAATGAACCTTCACTAGAAGGTTTTCAGTTGCTTTTGATAGTGAGGCAAACTGCTCGCTCCAAAAATTATAGCAAGTTTGAGAATGAAACAGAAATTACCATATTTTTCTCTTTATCTGCAGAAAAGGTAATGAAAGGGAAGGATTTCTGCACCTAATGGAGAGACTTAACTGAAAAACACCAGATAACAGGGTAAATGCCTCCAGGAAGGCTGAGTGTGAAGAGGAATCAGACAGCTGTGGTAAGAACTGGGGTAGCTGAGTAGGGAAGATCTACAGGAAACTGTCCACAGCATGACAGAGATTGAAACTGACAAGACTTCTCTGAAATTGTACCCACAGATTGTCCAAGGACTTCTAATAGAGTGCTCTAACACATGTGTGTGTGTGTGTGCACGTGTGTGTGTATATACGTGTGTGTGTATGTCCAAAAGGAAAGTTTAAGGAACATGGTGATTAAAGAACGTATGACTGGATGTGGATGTCTTGAGGAATACATCTTCACCAATGTAAACATGCTTTCTATGCAGTAATTTGGACTTGTCCAAGTCAGCTTTCAGATTCTCACCCAATTTTCATCATCATCAGAAGCACCCATTTAACTTTCTCCAATGATCCAGGGAACAATTTCTCAGTGCACCAAACATCCTTGATCAATTCCTTGTTTTCATATGTATTTCTGAACTTGTATGTAACTTAGGGTTTGTACACTTAATATTTCTTTCTATTTTATGAAACTAATTGCCTCCATAGTTGTTTCTACACCTTAGGTGCCATTGCAGTTTTTTTTTTTTTTAATGCTAACACTCATTCAAACTGACTTAAGGGCTATGATTTATGGAACAGACTGAGTCACTAATCTCAGCTGGCTGCCTTTGTCCTGATTGGTTTACTTCCTTCTTTTCTGAAGGGAATTTTCTTTGAAGAGAAAAAAAATTACTTTTAGATTACTTGCTACAGAACTTTTTTTGAAAGGGAGTTTTTTTGGGGGGAAATTATATGAATCTAATAGTGAAGTTCTTGTAAAGCAAAAATTCTACTCTTCATGTTGTGGATACTAACAAAGAATGTAGAGAAAATCATCTGTGTGGAGATTGTTTATAAGACACTTCAATGAAAACAAAATCTTTTCTTAATAAGATTGACTTGGGGGGTGTGCCCCTAGCTCCTCTGGGCCTCATGGTATCCTTCTACCATGAAATAAATTAGTTAGATAGTGCAATTGTATTCTATCATGCTAAGAAGAAACATAAAATGAAAAGTACTATTAATACTAAAATTTAAAATAAGATTTTTTCTACTGAGACAAAAAAATTCCTATATAAGAAACAATAAAATATGAGGTAATTCAAGTGCTATAAGCCTGTTACTACAGGGGTTCTTGTCATAGCCAAGTCATGCAGGATCTGTCAAAATGTAATACGTTCACCAAATAGATCCAATTCACCAAAGTTGATGAATGTAACCATTTTGAAGCTCTTCTAGTGCTTCAATATGATCTCTTTGTATATATGTTGATCCACATATCAAATATATCAGATAACTTTATGCTCTAGGCATTTCATAGACATTGTCCAATTTAATCTTCCTAACTTGGAATTTACAGAAAAGGAAACTGAGGGCAGACCACGGGACTACTGTTTGAATGCCACCTGAGTCTGTCTGATACAAGCATTTACGCTGAGTCTGTGCTTTGCCGACTCTGGTTCCAATAAGTTTTTACTTTGTCACAAAAAGAGACCTGGTCAAGTTTATTTGTTCTGTTAAAGTAGATTTTTGGTTTAAGTTCCTTTTTTCCTCTTTCCCTCCCCCAACTCCTTTCAATTGTAGTGTTTTATTCTCTTTTGTGGCTGGGTTTGATTTTTAAACAGACTTCTCAGGAAACCTGTGTTCATGTAAAATTGGAGAGCCAAAGCACTTCCTAGCTGGAGTAGGCAGGTTCTACTTGAGGGTGTGGGGAAGGAGCCCACCTCAGAAAGCCCCCAGAAAAGATTCTCTTATATATATGCGCCAGGTGATATATCCCCATACCTCACTCTCTTTAGTTCATGTGAAATATTACTATGAATGTTCTTTTCTTTTCTAAATGGAACCATAAAAGCACTTTACCATCTATAGCTTACTTGTGAACATAAGTGATCAAAGAGACTTACTACCATTCTCCAAAAGCAATTAAATCAAATGGTTACTTACAAACTGCTGTCTTCCCAGTTTCATCTAAATGTATAAGCAAATTGAAACCTGCCAAATATTAGCCTCAAAAGATTAGCATTTTTCCTACATGTACAGAAGCCATGGTACTGAAGCTGTGGACTGAGAACAAATGATAATGGTGCAAAGTCTTGGGAAGATTGCTTTTTCTAAAAAAAAAAAAAAACAACTCATTCTTATTTTTTCTTTCTAACCTGCTATTCATCGATAATAGGAATATTAAGAGCTTTCAATTATAGACCTGATTTTTGAAAGGAGAAATTGGCTGAATGTGATCTGTCTGGATGGAATTTATTTTAAACTTTTTCCTATTGAATATTCTGCTTTTCTGATTAAGAAACATCTTAATTCCAAAAGTAGGTACACTGCTGGCTTCTTTCTGTCCGCATTTTAACCAGCACATTGACAGAGCTACTTTCTGTGTCGTGAGGCAGAGTTAAACATTTCCTTCGTTAGCTGCCGCAATCAACCCAATTGTCTGCAGATGCCCGGTTCACACTGTGACACATCATATTGACGGCAAATTCTTTTCATGGCTGTGAACTCTTCTGCTTAAACCACTTACTTCACTGATATAAACAGGATCTTCTTACCCTGGCCCAGCAGGAGATAGAAGAAGTCTTTTCAGAGCATGTCTTTCTCCGCCACAGAGAAAGTGGGAAGCCAGAAGTTTAAAACCGCACCATTTTGTAAAGTTAGGCCTTGGCATTACTCCAAAGCGCACAATATCTTGGGAACCAGGTGTGCAGTCAAAAATAGCTGCTTTCATTTCTATAGCACTGAGAGTCAACAAAGCTCATTTACATACATTCTTTCATTTGATTCTAACAATAATCCTGTGAGGTCAGCAGGACAAAAACTATTATTGCTATTCTTCAGATTAGGAAACCAAGATTCAAATGTTACTAGTGTGATTATTTTAAGACAATGGGAACTAGCAAAGAATGGTGAGCTGGGAGCACAGTGTAATTTCACGTGCATTCCCACAATCGCATGGACGACAACCCTGCAAGGACGTGGGACAAATCCTCTTATTCCAGTACTTCAGATGAAGAAACAAATAAATGACGAGAACCTTTGTCTGTGTTTCTGCTGACAAATATCTCTACAGAGCTTTTGACAGGACACACTCCCCTTGTTGCTGTCCCCCTTGGTGGGCAGCTATGTGGAGGGGACGGGCCAGGGCCCTGGCTAGCGCGTTCTGCTTACTGGCTCTGACTCCGCCCCTCCTCCCACTCACTCCCAAACCCCCCTAGCCAGCCTCCACACAGCTGTGGAGAACAACTCAATCAGACATATTTTTATTGAGAATTTGAATAAATGTCATATAAATAACATTACTGAAATTTTGGAAAATAGAAAGAGAAAAAAAACCCACCAAGAAGTCCCATGACCCTAACTAAACCTCACTTAGTATTAGGGTAAATTTCCTCTGTTCTTTTTTTTTTTCCTTGTACATCTGCTTTTCTATTTGTAATTATAAGACAAATTTGTATAATTTTAATTTTGCACTGTCAGTAATTGTATCCTAAGGTGTTTATCTTGTCACTACACTAGTCTTTTTAATGGCCATTCTATCAAGTAAATAAAATATCATTTACCATGACCTGATTTTTAGACACACATGCTATTTCTGCTATTTCGTGGGTGTAGTTTTCTCCTTGTTTTGGATTGCACCTCAGGATATATTCCCAGAAGTGGGATTACAGGGTCAAAGAGCGTTTTTCTGGCTCTTGGTCATGCCAAAACACTTTCCTACGGATTTGTCCTAATTTCACCTGCCGCTGATAAAATAAGAGATTCATTTCATTAGGATAATTATTTTAATTTTGGGCATTTTATTTTTATTACTCTATTATTTAAATTTGTATATTGCTAATGATTAGTACATTTCAACATTTCCTCATTTTCATATTTTTTTTTTCTGAATGATCTGTTCATGACAGTTAGACTTTGATAGTATTATCTCACTGAATAGTTGAGACTATGAGTAGTTCCCAAAGCATAGGGGAGAAAAAAAGCATAATTAAGAAAAATAATGACTTCTAAAATCATAGTTAAATGACTCGGCAGTTTTCCTGCCTGCTGCTCCTCCTATATAATGTACCAGAGTTTGATTTGTGTATGTGATGTGGGAAGCACATTCAAAATCACATCAAGGTCCATCAGTTCAGTTCAGTTCAGTCACTCAGTCATGTCTGACCCTTTGCAACCCCATGGACTGCAGCACACCAGGCTTCCCTGTCCATCACCAACACCCGGAGCCTACTCAAATTCATGTCTATTGAGTTGGTGATGCCATCCAACCATCTCATCCTCTGTCATACCCTTATCTTGCCTTCAATCTTTGCCAGTATCAGGGTCTTTTCCAGTGAGTCAGTTCTTGGCATCAGGTGGCCAAAGTATTGGAGTTTCAGCTTTAACATCAGTCCTTCCAATGAATATTCTGGACTGATTTCCTTTAGGATGGACTGGTTGGATCTCCTTGCAGTCCAAGGGACTCTCAAGAGTCTTCTCCAACACCACAGTTCAAAAGCATCAATTCTTTGGCACTCAGCTTTCTTTATAGTCCAACTCTCACATCCATACATGACTACTAGAAAAACCATAGCTTTGATCAGATGGACCTTTGTTGGCAAAGCAATGTCTCTGCTTTTTAATATGCTGTCTAGATTGGTCATAGCTTTTCTTCCAAGGAGCAAGTGTCTTTTAATTTTATGGCTGCAGTCACCACCTGTAGTGATTTTGGAGCCCAAAAACATAAAGTCTGTCACTGTTTCTATTGTTTCCCCATCTATTTGCCATGAAGTGATGGGACTGGATGTGATGATCTTAGTTTTCTGAATGTTAAGTTTTAAGCCAACTTTTTCACTCCCCTCTTTCACTTTCATCAAGAGGCTCTTTAAGTTTGTAAATCAAGGTCCATAAATGATCCTAAACCAAAACATTTGTCCTGTCTTTACACTAGACTTCTCTTCACATTAGTTAGCACAGAAAAAGTAAAGATTCTACACCCTGGTATAAACCAAGGCCCTACACACTCCAGACCAACTGAGTTAACTTATTTGGGATAAACAAACTAAACATGCTGAGCCTGTGTCTTCTTTTATAGAAAGGAATAATAGTGATCCATATACAAGTACGTTGGGATGACTGGGGAGACATATGTATATTACATATGTATATTAAAATGTTAGACATTAGCAATTTTGAAACACAACTTAAAGAGCTAAGAACATTGGACTCTAGAAGTGACAACACAGATACAACCTTCTCATTTTCTAATCACTGAGGACCCCAGCTAAGATCTATAGGGAACAGATAATATTTTCTTCTTCTATGTTTGAAGCTCAGTATTATTAAGAGACTTCACAGAAGCTACCAGCCCTTATTGTTAACAACTCGACAGAGACTGTAGGCACTGGACAATTATGGTTTCAAATGGTAAATGTTTCTTCTTAATTCTAGGCTCCCATGGGAGCAGAAACTGTAAACTCTTCAATGCCTACTGCAATGCATGGCACAGGAGGCATTTCATAAATATGTACTTGCTAAATTCAGAAACTAATCCTATCAAAGTTAACTAGAAGTTATTGACTCCTGTCTTGGGCTGAATAAACAGGCTGAATGAAGGAAATAAATTTGCTAAAGACATCTGTTTGAGGAAGAGTGGGAGTTAAATGACCTGACTTACTAGTGCAAAAAAACACATACAAATTTAAATACCAAATCTATGCAATCTGCTTCCTAATAGCATTAAAGGGCCTCACTCTAGTGCTCTTAGCCCTTCACAACATATACAAGCAAAGCCTAAGAGGAATTAGCTTGTATTTGAAATCCCATCACTGTATCCTCTTGATATTCTTCAAGAAACAAAACCACTGAGCTGCATCAAGACAGCCAAATATTCTCATTTAAAAGCTTTACTGAGCAAAACAGAAATGTATGTACCAAGGACAGTGAAAGCAGTCCATGGACATGCTCAAACATTTTAAGGAAAACTATTATTTCGAGTACATGTCAAGATGATGAGAAGGGAATGTAATGAATTACAGAAAAACCGGTGTTTATGCCTGAGAGGTCCCTGGGCTCTTCTGTACCTCCTGGAAATTGTTTATGTGCACAAGTCCTGTGATCATGGGGCTGTGATTAGCGGATGCTGACAGTGTGACAGCAGAGGAAAGCATGAATCACTGCTGCTCCATACAGGAGAAAGCTGAGCAAGATCAACTATGCCTAGAGAAGGACTTTTTCCACATTCTGCCTAAGTTCTGGTGACTTGGTGCTATGTATGGGACAGAATGGGGAAAAAGGAGGAGGATAGATGAAGGATGAATTTCACCATTTCTGAAAGTTATTCCACTTCTTCCAGTAACTCTCCTCTATCAAGAAATTATAATTTCTTAATTTGTACCTAACAGCTAATGACCTCCTAACTTTTTTTCCATATTGATCCATCTATTTTTTTTTAAATTAAACTCCCCAAAGTGCTCAGCACTATATTTCTGAAATGACTCTAGCAATAGGAACATTCATGTCTCTTCATTCCATGCTTTCTCTGCATCAAGAATCCAAAATAAGACTGGGTAAATAAAATTTGGTAACTTTCCCAAATTTCTAGGAGTTATCCACCAATGAATTTGACTGGATGATTGAGACATAATAACATGTCATAGCATTAGAGATATTTTGTTATCATCTAGAAATGGTAGGAAAAGTTACCTAGAAAAAAAGTCTTCACTGAACACAGGTGGAGATGTCCATCTTTGGCAAAGTCTGTTCAGTCTTGCTTGGTTGAGATGTTGTTCTGTCTTTAGCTACAAAGACAGAATATGAATCTCAGTTGAAGCAACTAACTAGAGAAAAAATATGGTGATACACAACTGCCTAAATCAGTCACAAGACACTAGTTCGCTTCAAGTATTGGCATTACTTGATTGAAAAAAGACTTTGTACATCTGAATCCCTTGAATTTGTTATGTCTGATTCTTTGGATGAGGGATAGTTATTCTATATCTTACTATCCACTCAAGAGAGGTTCTTGAGCACATCAAGTAGATGCACTTCCTGTCACGAACACCAGTGGTGGATTTGGGAATATAGCTAGACTCATCTTCTTGCAGGCCCTTCTCCTGTCTAAGTCTGAAAAGCTGACTCAGTTCTAACTAATGGATGGTATGGTAGGGAAGACTCGTTAACTGCAGGTAACCGAGAAGAAAACACCCTCAGAATGACATGAGGTGGGACAGTTAGAGTTGATGTCATCTTCTGATGGCTTTCCAGTGATTTCCTTAGAAGAAATCTGTCCATGATCCCTCAGAGAGATGCAGAGGAAAAAAAAAAAAAAAAAAAGACCTGGGGTTGGATGAGGGCCTTCATTCACAGCTGAAACTGATGAGGCCTCCTGGCAAAACCCCAAAGCACTTTGTTTCCTGTCTTCTCAAAGTCCTGACCTCCAGTATTTAAGGAACCAGTAACATTTTCTCATTTCTTGAGTCATTTTTCTCATGCAGCTCATGGCAGCTGTTTGCCAGCTCAGCATTCAGGCTAATATGTTACA